>CM024537.1:22230697-22873825 GCA_014182365.1 Eucalyptus tenuipes
CCAGACTTCATATTTGTTTATTTTCAATTTCAAATGCAAAATATAAGGATAAGACATGTCCTTTTAACCTTCTAACACTCTCTGGTTTGGATTTCTTGGCTTGCGAAGACTGCACGGTCTGTTTAGGCCTCAACGTGGAGGTGTTCTTGATCAAACTGGCTATCTTTTTAGCTGTCTGACATTTCTTAGAATCAGTCACTACATCTCTTTTTTGAGAAGCCATTGCTGGTTTTGGGGTGCTAACTTCTGCTCCTTCTAGAACAGAGGACTTGCCTTTCTCTTTATCATCAGTTAATGCAGCATCCACAAATTTTGAAGTTGAATCACTAAAATACAACAGTATTAGTCCCAATTTCTATTCAAAGGCCAGTCTCCCATAATCCAGTAGTGGATTTGACAAATACCCGTCAACTTCTTGCGTGCCTTTACGAACTCCAGCGTCCAACTCTTCTGCTGATTTTGGTTCCTCATAAGCAGAAACCTGAAGAGCTAAAATGGTCAGTGGCTACCAGGAAATTGGTTGATTTGAGAAGTTAGAGTCAAAGCATCATTACGCTAGGGGCTCCATCATTATGCGCTTTGACCTCAGCGACCATCCCTTCCCCTTTGTCAGGCATGGGAGTCGTCTCACGTTGAGTCGTATCCACTAACTCTGTTTCCTGATTCAAAATAAACTGGCTATAAGATCTCTTGACGTCGGTACCAAGTATACAAATTTTAAGAACCATGTGGTGGAAAATTTCCTTTTACCTTCTGCGAAGCCTCTGCCTCACCAAAATCACATAGGGCCTCAACCTTGATGGATCTGCCAGTCTTGATTCTGGCCATGAAAGCTACACCATAGATAGAAAAGGGGCAAGGTTGAACCAGAGAGGAATAAGATTCAGTAATGCTTCATCACTCAAATTCTATTACAACCAAGTACCAGTCCTAATTTTGGCCATAAAAGCTACACCATAGCTAGAGAACAAAAGACCATATCACTTCAAATTCCCAATTCACTTTGCAATTGTACTTTAATTAAAAAAGGGCAAGGTTGAAACAGGGAGTAATAAGATTCAGTAATAGCTTGATTACTCAAATTCTATTACAACTTTTACCCTATATCCTATTACAGCCAAGTAATCCTAAAAGCCCAACCATTTCTAAACTAGATCAATCCTTTGGAATCAGTTGTTTTTGTCAAAGAGCATCGAACTAGCAAAAGACCACTTCAATAAGCCCTATCTATCATCTGCTTAGCGAAACCCTAATATTTTTACTCATCCAATGTTGATGGAAAATTGATTTCATCTGTTGATCCAACAAATACCACAGAATTCTACAGAAAAAGAAAGCGAATACCCCCAATCCCAGGCCACTAAAAGAGCCTATATCAGACTGAGACTGCTTATGTGCTACGCTCAACTCACTCGGTTGCAATTCCACTTGGGTTCTGTCCAACGAATTTCGATCACGGAAGACATCAAAACAAGATCATACTCGAGAACTAAAAACGAGATGCAAAAACCCTAAAAATTTGACGTTCCAAAGCCAAATATCCGACAGACAGAATCACCAACCGCACAAAAAACAGACGAAAGCAACAAGAATCAAACGCGCATTCACCCAATCACCATGAGAGAGAAGGAGAAAACGTACGAGAAGGGCCATAGCTGAGGGCCGACTCGAACCAAAGCTCGGCTTTCCGCTGATCCTCTTCGGTCTCCCCGTTGGTGAAGTCGAAGAAGTGAGGCGCGGAGAACTCGTAGGTCTCGTCGATCATCGTCATTGTCGATGCCGCAATCGCCGCAGCAGCACCGCTCGGGTCATCGGCCACCGCCATCTGGAAATGGTGGAATTCGTCCGATCGAAAGTGGAATTGGGGCGGAGGAAATTAGGGATTCTTTTCTGCGCTTAATCGATCATGGAAAATGCCCTCTTCGATGGTTAATGAAAGAGAGGAGGAGAGGCAGAGGCCGTGTGGGTATAACGTTGGGGCACGTCCCCGATCCCAACGGTCGGAAATTTTGAAATGCGCTCAACGGCCAGCGTGTCTTCCCAACGGCTATATTCCACGGTGTGGGGGCAGCGCCCGCGGACGACTCCGAATGGCGTCGTTTCGTGGCCAGTCGACAGTAAGTTCATGGCTCTATCCGTAAAATGATCCTGAATGAATGATTTAACATTTTTTTAGACCGTTTTAAAAAGGAAAAGAATTTAGAAATTATACACACAAACCGTGACCACTATTAAGAATGTCGTCGAATGTCCAACTCATCGTTCTGTATTTTTCACATTGGCATTTCTACGAGTCTAAATCCAAGATTAGTCTTTGGATGTGAGCGAGTGGCAACCAAGAATTAATCACTGGTTGTAGTGGTCCGTGCCGTTGTGTTTCGCAACTTTGTTGCGCTCTATTGTTGCAAAGCTGGAATGGCCAACGATTTTAAGGAATGAAAAGGAAGAAAGGGGTTCAGACAGCCGCCTTTTGATATATCCAACTCAGGTATTGGCCAAATTTGATCAAACGCGAGACATCAATTAGTCTTTTACAATCTTGATTGATGTTGTGTCAACCATTTTTCTGCTTGGAAATTTGATTCAGTCCAGTAAAACTGTCTTTTCAATATGTTTATTGAGGTGGGTTTTGGGTCCCACTTCCTCAAAAGGTAGAAAGAAGAAACAGGGATTCGTCTTAAGCTCAACCAGTTTGCACGACTTTTATGATGGAAGAAGTTAAATACTCGCCAATTTTTGGGAGATGAACAAGCGCGGTTTGAGTTAATCTCAAAAGACATGAACTTTTGGTAGGTTAATTTCGAAAGAGATCTATTTCAACACGACTATCCCTTGCTAGGGAGTCACTCACATCTTACTGAATCACGGAGCATGGAATTAACATGACCTCGATGAGTTACAATGCATCATCTGGTCCGTAGGTTTTTCACCTAATAAAACCAGCCGGGTCGAACTAGGCCGGAGCTTTCTTCTACGCGTGAACCGTGAAAGACCACGTTCGCCAAGACAAATTGACTTTCGCTATGCCTCCTATGTCGTACGTTGTCCGGACTCTGCTCATAGTGCTCTCAGTTTCGGCCTCGGCCGCGGCTTCCAGGCACCCTTCTTGCAAGTATGTGGACCAGTACTTCCCCGACTGCTTGGATTATCTCGTGGGGACTTACTTCATCCCGCCTGAGGAATGCTGCAATAGCGTCGGGGTGCTCAACTACATGGCGATTCACTTGATGGGTCCGCGCGTGATATGCCAGTGCATCGAGGCCATGGTGATGGGAACAAATCCCCCACTAATGGCATCCCGGATCGAGGCTCTTCCTAAGTACTGCGGCACCCACCTCAGCTTCCCGATTTCCTCCGCCATGGATTGTTCTAGGTAGAGATTAGCCCTCTCTCTCTTTCTATTTCTAGTGAAGGACATGATTTCATGACATTTACTGTTGCAGGGTTCGCTAGGAGGATAAATCGGGAGCCTGTTCAGGTGGATTGAGCAAGAACTGGTCCTGACAGAGAGAAGAATAAATTGGAGAATAATTGACTTAATGGCTACTTGATATCTGGGAATAAATTGATGCAGTGGACTTTAACTTGCTATTGAATAATTCTGCTGATTTGAAAGATGCTGCTCATGGCAGTGTTTTCCTGTTCTCTTGTGCTGCTGCAAAAATATGCTTGACCATGCTACGTTGCTAAATAACTAATAGAGACATTGGTTCTCATGGGTTCACATGAATCAGACGGAAAAACGGCCCATCCGTTTATACCAGTTCAGCAAGAACCTCATCAACCTACGAAAGTGATCCTTTACCTGATTGAGCTGAAGATTTCCATCTTGCAACATTAAAAATGCAGCGACAACTTAATAACGAGATGTTAAAGGGCTCCATGTCATAATCTAGGGATAAAGAGTGCTGCGTTCTTGTGTAAACCCACATTGGCGGATGCTATCCAATCTACTTCGAGTTCCATCAACTGGGTTCACGTCGCAATCAGTGACAGGAAGGAGCCAACATTGCTGAAAACACAACAGCAGCGCCATCGTCCATCAACAGCAAAATGCAAGAGCAAGTAAATGTTCAATCCGAGCCATTCAGCAAGGTCGGCAGATCACGAAAGCTCTTCTTGGATTCGAGAAGCTTGAATTAAAGTCCGCTAAGATAGATCTAGCTGATAATACCCAGCAACCCAGCTCTAACCTTGCCCGTACAAAATTTAACATATCACTTCGTTGCTCGAGGTAGTTCTTTAGGGGCTCAGCTTTCACAGATCCATCCAGTTGCTCCAAGTTGCTGAAAAATTTTGGCCTTCATATCCTTAGTGTTTTAAAATTTGCCGATTCTGCATTCTGCACTGCATCGTGCTGAGCAAAAGTTCAAGGAAAACAACCAGAAGCTGTCTCCACTCCCCTCTTTGCAGTAAATGGACAAGAAGAGCAAAAAGGAAAATTCTGTTGATTACCCTAATTTGGTGTTCCTAAGTTTCCCCACATAAACTGAAAGTTTTGTCATCAATTACTCGTTTCCGCAAACAAAGCAGCAATTCATGGATCACGAAAATAACATGGCCAACGACCCGGACCAATTCATTAAGCAACATCACTTATTTGTATTCCCTATTAAGATTTGCTAAAAGCACAAGGTGCAACCGAAAAAGCAAAGAGTACTCGGCTTTAGGGAGATCAGCAATGGTCCACATCAGTATAATCCGTCTTAGTCTATTTCTCCTTTCGTGTGCGTTGTGCAGGGGCGACGAGTTCACATTCTGCGTCGACGTCTACCAGCACTTCGCCGACTGCATCGGGTTCCTCGAAGGGCTCGCCCCCGAGCCCCCGAGAGCCTGTTGCAACAACCTGCTGACCCTCAACGACCTCGCCAAACAGAACCAGTTCGGCCCAGAACTGCTGTGCCGGTGCATCGAGGACATTGGGTACGTGATGGACGCCCCGTTCGTCCCCTCCCGGATCGAGAATCTCCGTGGGGAGTGTCAAGTGCATCTCAGCTTCCCCATCTCCAATGCCATGAATTGCTCGATGTAAAAAGCCCTTCCCGTTCCCCCTCTTCCACTTTCTCATGCGCTCTGCTTAAAATTCCACTGCAGTAAATCATCTCATCTCGTGTTCATGCAGGGTTAATCTCGGGGCACGACAACACAAGTGAAACGATGGGTGAAGTTCAAGTTGACTAATTAATAAGGACCGTACGTCCAATGCACGGGTCTTCCACTGTACTTGGAAAGAAAAATAAAAAGAAATCTGTGAACGGTAGTTGTTGTGGTCACCATATTTGACGAAGTCCAAGGAAAAAAGTATTCAAGTTGATCACGTTGCACAGTTGAGGATCTTATCTACATTAGATTTTTCAAGTGAATCTCCGAGGTGCTTTAAGAGCAAAAACCCAATTCGATCATCCCAAATTCAATTATACATCAGACCATTTAAGCCGAAATCCGCAACAGGGGTAATACACGTCAGTTACATAAATGACAAACCTGTCTAAGATATAAAGATGGTATTAGGACCGACCGACCAGTGTGATGGTCGAAAACTTCGAGGCTTTCGTTGGGATACTCATGACAAGCAAGACTCTTAACTTCAGAGCCAAACAAGAGAAAGCAGTAATGCTCAGAGGGAGCCACGGTTTCTAGTCATCAATTATTGTTAAAAATTGCCATTGGCGACTCCCAGCAGTTCCCGGCTGCTGCTGCAAGTCGGTTTTTAATAAGTCTTTTCTGCGTCGGCCATAAACGACGAGACGTAATAATCGTTTCCTCGAAAGAACCCGAAAGTCAACTAAGTCGTCGGGAGGGACGCGTAACCATCCTCCTTAAAAACGCGGGGCGGGACCTGGACGGACGACCGATAAAAACGCCCACGAGTAGAGTCAACATCCTTCGTTCGAAAATCGAGTCTTCTCTCTCTTCTCTTCTCTCTGCGCGCAGAGCATTGCAGAAAGCAGCCAGCGAGCGGGCGAGCGAGCGATCGATCATCATGCACGGCAGAGAAATCCTGCACAAGATGAAGGTTGGTTGCGTCTATCTATCTCGTTTGCTATTCTTTCTCCCCCCGCGAGCGATCCAGCGCGTGAGCGGTTTCTACGCTCCGTAGCGGCTCGTTTAGCCCCCTCGCGCGCGAGGTGCGCGTGCGTGGCGGTTTGAGCGCGGGACTGGGAATCGTCTCGCCGCGCCGCGATTTGCGAGTTTTGATTGCGGTTATGCCGGTTGTTGTCGGTGGAGAGAGGCGGCGCGTCTCGTCTTTGAGACTTTTTTTTTTTCAGCTCGAGTGAGTCCTCCGTCGTCGTGTTCTGAGTTGAACTCGCGCCGGCTCGTGGCGGTTGTGTCCCGATCGGGTTTTAGGACTCTAATCGTGATGAACGGTGCGAAATACTGTTGTCCGAAGCGCATACATATTGATTGCGGTTATTAAGATTTTGAGGCGCTGGTTACCTAAGAGATATAATATCATTGTTAATCTGACATGAAATTTTGTTAATGAAATGGGTCTGCAGTTAGATATAAATTGGTGATCTTTTCATATGTAGCTCAGATCATTCTATCCTTAGTTCTGTTCTCATATCAACACACTGTCCATCTACTATCTGGTCTCCATTTTGGGGATTAACTGTCGTGTCCTGCAGTTAAGGGTTGCGATGACATGTATTGAGATGCAAAAGTACTTTCCCCTGCAACTTTACTCGAGTGCTGCAAATTTCCAATTATATTGCAGAAGACTTGTCAAAGTGGCTGATCATGCTCTTTTCAGAACCTACATATTGTATTGGTAGTTATTAAGTAATTGTGGAACAGAGAAGTCGAACCTCAATTCGTTATTCTGTGAAACATGTAAAAGTATCTTAGATATGACAGTCATACGCAAGGGGAGTAAAAATATAGTGCAAAATAAGATGTAGTGACTTGTGAGTAGTGACTACATGAAAAACTGCAGAGAGAGTTTTCATCAGTAAAAGTAGCAGAATGTGTAGTGTTCTGTGTGGTAATGCTGTTATAGTTTGTGGCTGTGTTTGTTCCAGTGTTTTGACTTTCTAGCAATGCTGTTAGCTTAGCCACTCGTGCTTGTATACTTTGTCAATGCTTGCTTGCACAAAGTTTTTTAATTTGAGTTTTAGGGTTAGATTACTCGAATTAGGTGAAGCCTGTACATGCGATCTATGTTTTCCTCGAGTCACACCCCAAATAACTTTTTTGGTTCTTTTGAATGTAAGGCAAGCTCTTGGTTTTGTATAATCAGGCTGTTCGGAGATTACTTGTTTCCTTTGCTTATTCAAGAAGAAACTGAATATATGGTTACTGTGAATAGTTTCTTTCTTAGTAGTTGCCTTTGATGCTGACCATTTCTCACTCTTTTCCTAAGACTCTATTGGTTTTATATTTTTTAGGTGAAAGCCGGGTTTAGTTCATGCTTGCCAGACACGGGAAAGGGTAAAAGCAAAGCTTCTAGGAACATCTCCCACGGCTATCACTTAATGAAGGGAAAGTCGAATCATGCCATGGAAGATTATGTAGTTTCCGATTTCAGGCAGGTGGAATCAAAAGAGTTGGGTTTATTTGCAATATTTGATGGTCATTTAGGCCACGAAGTTGCAAATTACCTGCAAACACATCTGTTTGACAGTATTTTGAAGCAGGTAATGCATGTTAGTTCATTTAACATCTGGCCATTAAAATATTTGCAGTTATCCCTATGTTGCTTTGTTGATCTTTGTTTCCCTTAGACAATTAAGTGTCAAATTTTTGATAGAACGATTATTTCTATGAGCAGCCAGACTTCTGGGCTGATACTGAGGCTGCAATAAGGAGAGCCTATCACACAACGGACAAGGAAATATTAGAGAAAGCACTTGACTTAGGAAAAGGAGGGTCAACTGCAGTGACGGCAATACTGATTAATGGCCAGACTTTGGTGGTGGCAAATGTAGGAGATTCTCGTGCTGTCATATGTAAGAATGGTGAAGCCAAACAACTATCAGTTGATCATGAGCCAAGCAGGGAAAAGAGGTTGATTGAAAGTAGAGGTGGATTTATATCCAATATTCCTGGTATGTGGCTACTGAAATCCATGCCAAATATTCTTGTGCTTTCCTTTACCATCATGTGCCAGTTTTCACGCGATCTTTAATTGATCGCGAGGCAGTAAAGCTCCTTTATAGGACTCACACTGTGCGATAGCGTTCCCTGCGAGAGCCAGTAACCTTTTTTGAAGAAGTTTTACGCATTAGTTTCTTACTCAGGACAGGTATGAATATCGAGCTTTTACATAAGGAGTTTTTCTCCAAGTTTCCTACCTAGTGTTGGTATGGTGGATAATCACAGGAAAAGCTTTGACTGGGTATAAAAACTCAAGAAGCTGCAGTAGGGGCTAGTGTTTATGTCTCTCAGATCCCCACAAACATAAGAATTAGACCAGCGACACTACAACTTTTTGCAGGAGGGCTAATATCTATTTGCGCTTGCAGGAGATGTTCCGCGAGTTGATGGTCAGCTGGCTGTAGCAAGGGCCTTCGGTGATAAAAGCTTAAAGATCCACCTGAGTTCTGAGCCGGATGTTGCAGTGGTCTCGATTGATGAAGAATCTGAATTAATCATTCTGGCTAGTGATGGGATATGGAAGGTGAGTCCTAAAACTGATGGTCATTGGATCTTTCATTCTCTCTTCCTGTTGCTCCTTATTTATTGGATGGGGAGATAAAGATGATAAGCATAGTCTAATCTAGCTGAAAAGAGACCCATTTGAGAAGCTGATTATGCACATTTCCATGCGATAATATGTACTCGTTTTAAAGACTAGATCTCTTATATCTTCATGATGTCCGGCCAGGTGATGTCAAATCAGGAAGCAGTGGACTCTGTCAAAAACATTAAGGATGCTCAGTCGGCCGCGAAACATCTGATAGATGAAGCTCTTAATAGGAACAGCAAGGATGACATCTCTTGTATAGTTGTAAAGTTGCAATGAGGTTTGTGTTTGATAATCAAATTTTTTTTGTAATCTGTATGCGTGGAAGGAGACATAGGTAGGCCTCAATGTATTACTATTACCATTTGAAAATGCATCGCTTGTGGGCTGTGCAGATACCATTATGTTAGGCCATCACATGCAATGGACCAATAAGCCCTTTACTTAAAGCGAAGCACTATGCTTCGCTAAGCCAGTGGTCTTTAAAGGATATGATGATGCGAAATCAGGATCAACTTTGCGATTTCGGATTCCTTCATACTGTTTCTAGAGATCTCTTTTGCAAAATCCCGTTGACGATTCTTGTCACCAGTATTAGCATGATGTCATGTCTGTTCGGATGGTTTTTGATATAATGGGGGCTGCAACATGTGTGTGTGTGTGTGTGTGTGAGAGAGAGAGAGAGAGAGAGAGAGCACTTTCAACTTAGCTTGAAGAACTTCTCAAGAACTCCAGTCCAGCCAAATAAAATTTGTTTTTGGGGGAGTTTATCTTAAAACCTCCAGCAACCCCAATGATTTCGAGCACATCCGGTCCTTGACATACCGGATCTGGAAGAACTTGCCCCTTGTTTCCTTTTAACTACCTTCTTTGTCTTTTTGTGGTTTTTGGGTCTTCTTTTAACCACGATTACCATTTCGCACCACATGTCAATTGCTGATGGCAATAAGACGCGATGGCGCATTGAATTTAGAGAGACACCTCGAATTCAATCAAGCGCCAATCTCCTCCTCTCGACAACGAAGGCGATACAACCACCATAGGGAGTACCAGCAAGTTTCACACCCGGCTTTAACTGCACTTTGTCTTTTACCATAGGGGTCGGGATTCACACGTTTTAGTCAGTACTCGGGCATTAATACGAGAAAACACTATGGCAGCAAACTGAAATCCTACAATCCGTGTAATTCTAGGACAGCGTTTGCGGCGTAATTCAAGCCATTACATTAACTCTTCCCACTTTTGTCCCCGTCTGCTCTTGACGTCTTCCTCCTCATCGATATTCAATACCCATCACCCCATCACGTGATCTCGTCGAGAAAAAGTCTTGGGACCTCCGGGCTTTCCTTGGTCCATCGCAAGCCGTTCAAAAAGAAGAAAATTATCCGATCCTACTCCAGCCGTCGATTCAGCGGGGCCCAGCTTCTCCGGTACATTGTCTTGCCCCCAAACCCAAATTTTGGTTCATGGAATCTGACTTTTTCATTTAAAAATCTCGAAAATGTCAGCTCCTGCTGTTGGTGCTTTGGGTAGTGTCCAAAAGAAATCCCTGAGAGAGAGAGAGAGAGACTCGAAGAGCATTACACATAGCCAACTCTCGTCACCGGCTTCGTTCTAGCGGGTCCGCCACGTACCGTCTTGCATGCTGATCCCTAATGCCATGCAGCCACGCAATCCGACCCCCATACCCTCCTCTCCTCGTCGCCATTCTCGTTCTCTCTCTCTCTCTCTCTCTCTAGCCACCCTATATAAATAGCCGCTCCTTGCCTCTCCCTTACCTCATCCAGAATCACTCTTTCAGCCCGATTCTTTTTGTTCACGCACAATCTCTTCGCTAGCTTTCGCTCGTTCCCTAAACATGACCAGCGTCTGTGCGGAGCAGCATAAGTTCCACGCCTCCCACCAACTCTTCTCCCCAAAGAAGGTGCTCGACATCCCCCCAGGAAGCTCCTCGGCCGTCGGACAGCCTCTTCTGTGGCGCAGCACCAGTCGGCGGTCCTCGAGAGCCCCGACGTGTTCTCCTCCGACTACTCACCAAGGGTCCCCGAGACCCCTCTCCAGAAGTTCCTGCCGTTCAACAACGGGGGCGAGGATGAGGATGAGGACTCCGACCCTTACTCGTCGGACCACTTCCGCATGTTCGAGTTCAAGGTGAGGCGGTGCACCCGCAGCCGCAGCCACGACTGGACGGACTGCCCTTTCGCTCATCCTGGAGAGAAGGCCCGCCGCAGGGACCCCCGGAAGTACCACTACACGGGGACCGTCTGCGCGGAGTACCGCCGCGGGTCGTGCAGCCGTGGTGATAACTGTGAGTTCGCACACGGCGTCTTCGAGTGCTGGCTGCACCCTTCAAAGTATGTTTTCGAATTATAGAATATAATTGGTGAATATTAGTCCTGTTTTGCAATGTCAAGTTGGTAATTGTTTCCCAATGCATGCCATGTTTTTTAATATATATACTCCGGAACTGGTGAAGCTTGATCTTTTAAGAAAATCTGGTCATTCGATTTGAGCAAAAAATTATCATACCCAACGGATCTGATCAATTGTTGTTAATGTCTCATATAGGTATAGGACTGAGGCATGCAAAGATGGCAAGAACTGCAAGAGGAAGGTCTGCTTCTTCGCTCACAGCACTCGTCAGCTTCGCCTCTTGCCTGCTCAATCCGAGCCCCTCTCTCCACAAGAGATCAACCCCGAGAAGTCCAAATTCCATAGTCCAGTTTCGCCTTCTTCGCTGCCTCACTGCTGCCTGTTCTGCCACTCCTTCACCGCCTCCTCGCCGACCTCAACCTTGCTCGGCATGTCCCACCTGTCGCCGCCGCTGTCGCCATCCCAGTCCCTGTCACCACCCCTGTCGCCTCTCAAGGGTCGGTCCCTGAGCGGGTTCTCGCCGATCTCGCGGTATGCCGACCGGTTGGAGCCGAGCTGTCTGAGCCAGGGAATGAGCTACAAGGACGTCCTGAACGAGATCATGACTTCGCTGGACGTGATGAAGATGAGCGAAGTCTCGCCTCCTCCGCACTCGTCACCTTTGTCGTCGGTCAAGAACCGGACAGCCATGCCTTGGGTTGATGTCACTGGCAGTGTGAATGAGGAGCAGACCCAGTTTATTCTTTCACCTTCAACCCCAAATCCTCCTCAGGTGCCTAGGAATTTTTTTGGCAGTGATCCTTCAAGCAGCGAAGGAATTTTTGCTGACAAGGTCAATGAAGGCAATTCTTGCGATGATCCTGACATTGGGTGGGTGAACGAGCTCCTGATGTAGCTGAGATGATAAATTGGAATCCCAGATGGCGATGACTGAGGATGCATTTTGGAAGAAGATAAAGCCAAAGCTGTACATACTGGTCGGTTGGCACTAGTAAAGAGTATAGAGTAAATAAATATGTGCCGAACTTATATAAACGAGGTTTGGTGTTGCTTAATGTTTTAGGTTGTCGCTTAATATTGTTTTGGGGATTGATTTAGATTGTTGTCTTTTGATGTGTTGACGGTTGCTTGCTTGAGATGGGATTTCTTCAGTCAAAAATGTAATTAAGGAGGTCGAGAGATCGAGAGAGAGAGAGAGAGAGAGAGAGAGAGAGATGACACGCTCTGTAAATTTTTGACTGATGTCGTGATCTGATTATGATTTGATTAATGTAATTTTTTTTGGTAAAAAATTAATGTAATTTTTCGTGTCCAAGTGAAACGATAATTCATTTTCCTTAATCTCATCATCTGGGATTGGACCCCAATTTGGTAGAACATTTGTCTTATTATTTATGCACTTATAATTTGTGTTATTGAACCTCACGCGTACTTATAGATGATGAAACTCAAAATAATGGAAAATGTCTATTTTTATAAAGAATAACAAATCTCGTAAACAAACTTCATTTCAATTGATTGACTTTCTAAATGCGAGATAAGTTATCTTAATGACATAGTGGTTCCAATTCAAAGGATGACAAATCACTCAAATTCTAGAAGAGGAGCAACGGGAGAATTTAATGGGACAATTTCGTGATTTGTTCCACTCTTAGTGATCGATCAGCTTTGATTGGGAGCATAGCACGTGTGTGCTCTGAGCAAAAGCCAAACCCAACAGGAACGCAACATGTTGCGAGGAGGTCGAGCACTCTGTCCGGACACATGGCTGCGTGATGGGCCGTGAAGGTTTGTAATCGCACGCCGCGCGACGCGTGGACCTTCCGGGGTGAAATTGCATAATGTAGTGGTCCTATTCCATCGTCCTGGAAAGTTGAGTAATCTTTTCGAAACTTCGAGCGTACGCAAGTGGGTTCGCACGCAGTTTCCAGTAGAATTGATCCTACCCATAATTTCATACGAAAATTCACAGGATGGAAAGGCAAAGACAGCCCAAAAGTCTCTCTCCCTTCTCTCTCTCTCTCTCTCTCTCTCTTCCTTATTCTCAAGAATGTAGTGTAGCATGCATCCATGCTTCCTAGGAGGGAAACAGGATGAGATGAGGAAGCGGCGAAAGTGTAGGGTTCGGTGGAGACTTGTCCCCAAGAAACCTTGCAAGAACAGGGTATGGTATGGCCTTACCCCAACTCACTTCCCCCCCACTGCCCATCCTTTAATGCTCACAGGTCACATCCCCACCCACGGTCCACCCACCTCCCCCCTTCACTCTACTCTCGTGGGGGACTCTCCCTCCTTTTTATTATACTCCTGCCCCACGCTTCACATTCTCTTCTTACATCAACATCGACCGACACGTTCAATATCGATTTCAATAACTATTCCAAATATGAAAATCAAGAATCACGTCATCTGAATCTCCATGCTCGCGAGATCCGTTTCCAAGATCGGGTTGACTTTGCCTTTAGCATCTCCAACGGTGCAATGCATTTGTAGTTTTGTGCCACATTCTCCCAACCAAATTTGGCGTGCCTAATAGATGAATTTGCCAAATATCCTTGGCACTCATAGCGAAAAGAACTTAAACTAGTACAAGAGAGATGCTGACCCGACAAAAAAGGACGCCGAAATAAAGTTACTGTGCAGGCAAACTCACAGAATGCCCATGTACTTCATTCAATCTTTTGTGCCGCCTCTGACATTTCGAGGCAAAGTCTTATTCCAATGAATGTGCCTTGACAGAAATGACAGTGAGTCGAACCATAACCTTGCTCAAAGCTTCAGGAGGCAAAATTTTAAGCGAAGCCACTCAAATGAATTCCCAAAAGAACAAACCGCCTAAATACATTGACGCTACTTCCCATGGCTTTTGATGCCAAAAGAACTACCCACCTCAGGCTACAAGTTCAGTGATGAACGCACTCTCCCTAACTAGCAGATCACGATTCAAAACCCATAGAACCCACAGCAAGCAGTAATAGCATTACCATCAATTCCAACATACAAAAGAATTCATAAATTTTTTTGTGGCGAGACCTTTATGTCGTGTTTGCTAATTGTCGAAAATACAAGCAAATTGGGGCCACATGACTTGTCGTGTTCGTTGCAAACTCTCGAGGTCAAATATGGTGTTGTGGGTGAATTGGGTCTATGATTTATACAAGATCATGATTGTGTGAGATGATTTATGTATGTTAATAATAGAAGAAGTATATAAAAATTCATTCAATTACCTTTTCAGTGCAAAAATATAAAATGTAACTTTATGTGCTATTTCCTATTGTATTTCTTATCGTTATAAAAATTTAACTTATTGACCTTTTTTGGCTAATCAATCAGTGACTAACCACTCACATAAATCAAATCTAACTGACGGATATAAAACAGAAACAAATTTGAAAAGAAGAAAATCAAAAGTCGAAACTCAGCAACTAAAGGTCCACTGTAGAGGCGTGGGCGATTATCATGAACCTTTCGACCAGGCTTTTTCGCTTGTACATTAGCTCTAAATCACATTTAAAAGAAAAACCTCTAACCAATACGCAAAGAAAAAGAACCAAAAGAGTATTAACACATTGAAATTTGGGTGACTAAAAAGGAAAAAAGAATCCAACCCAAAAGTAAACATTAAATTAAGACTGCACAACCAGATCGGTTTTATTCAAAAATCAAACCGGACTACCCTCGTTCCAGTTTCCATGTTTTTGGAATAGATAAAAACCAGCCCAATTCCCAATTTCAAGTATATATCTATTTGCGATGATTGAATTTGATTTTTCTCTAGACATTTTTTTCTCTCTTTTTTTCTCCGTTCTCTCCAATCTCACTTAAATACTTCACAACTCTCTCTCTCTCTCTCTCTCAACTCATCCTCCTCCTTGCTCACTCGCGGCTCACCCTCGCTTACTCGAGCCCCCAACCATTGCTCATTCTTGACTCGCCTTTGCTTCTTTACCCTCACTCATCTCATTCATCTTTTATTTTGAACCATTTCGTTACTTGTTTTATTTTCCTATAAAAAATGAAACAAAAGGAGGAACAAAAGAAAAATAGATCCTTAGATAAACATGAAAATTGAAATGGAAAAATAAAGTGAATTCCAAGTTTAACGAGATAAGTTACAGGTTCAAAAAACTAAAAATCACTTTTAACATGGTAGGTTTTAGATTGTCTGACCCATCTATCTTACAACCAGTCACTCCCTTATTAAATATATTTGATGCCCGAAAAATAACATGCTAAGCTAAAATAAGAGTATAAAAAAAAATACGTGCATTAATCCTAACCCTAAACGTAATGATCATCGCACGTCATTTAAATATGATTGATGGCGACTATTAACATCTGCGTTGGGAGAGACAAAGTCGACCGAAGGGGTGGTTGACCCGGTTGCTTAATGACGGGGATGTTGTGCGTGATTAACCGCTAATCATCACTAGGGACGGACACGTGGACCAGCAGCGTGGCGAGTATGCTGCTTGCGAGTGCGGCGCATTTTCACAGGATATTCGGTGGGGGTAAACCGTAAACCACGGGCAGGACAAAAGCAAACCGCGTCGTTTCACAAAAAACACGTGGCCGAAGCCTAAGTCGTACGTTGATGACTAAGGCTCTTCTTTGGTCAACTTTAGTCTTTTTCCCCTCCACAGCGGCAGAGGAGCGCTTCACGTCCCAAAGCGTACCAGCTTGGGGAAGAAAACACTAATATATTTAACAATACGACTCTCTACAATTACGTAGTCTGGTAAAAATTCCACAATCTAGTCATACTTTGTAATAAGAAATTGCCAGTAGACAGACCCGTGCTCACGTGGTAATGCATGTACATTGACGTTGTGATTGATTTCCTTAGAAGCAAAATGAACTTTTCAAAATCAATACAACCCAAAGCAGCCAAAATATATCGGTCTTAAGTTGATTTTTATAAAAACGATCGTTTGTATCGTTTACCAAATGAATGAGTAAAAGTTTATTTTCATCGTTTATAAAAAAATTTGAACATAAATTATTATTGATGATAAAAATTATTTTCTCATTAACTAACAATTTTAACCAATATAAGCAATCGATTTGAGGAATATATTTTTCAAATGATTTATTTTCGCGAAATAAATTGAAGCATAAGAAAGTAAGATATTTGCTCGGTACAATTTTCGAGTTACTTTAGGTAATCAGATATGATAAATGAATTTGTGCATTCCTTCATCTGTCGGGTTTGATCCGTAGATTAGATGCATAAATGAAATTGCATAGGCTTGGGATTGTGGATAATAAGGCATATACAATTTCTATTTTCTTTCTCTTATTTGGTAAAAACTACAGTTTCTTGTTTCATTTCTATTTTTGGTTAAGACAGGCATGCGATGGGAGAAAATTCCTAGAAATGCGAGTAACATGAAAGATTAATCAATTACTTCCCTGCATCCATTAATTTCCATATTTTTTTTAAAAGGGTTAGTCGCTTTAATAATAGATTATGGCTTTTTATTTGATTAAGTTGACTTGACATGTTCCAACGAAGTCCAAAGCATCGGAAGCCATTCGGAATTTACTCGTTCCACATTAATTAGTTTAGTCAATTTTGGGTCACCATAGTTTACCGAACCGACCACGCGGATTCACGCGTGTCTAACAGTCCGACGTCGTTTGCCCTTTGTCCGCATCTAGACCTCCCCGTTATTTAAACGCACACCGCCGGAGTTTCCTTTGAACACACCCCACGAAACCCGCAAAAGTACGACCTTACCTCGACGCTTGCCGATCGATCCCCCAAAAAGATGACGGTGCCAGTGCAGAACAGGACCATGAACAAGACCAGGCCAAGACGACGTTCCGAGGCAACGGCAGGCTCCCGGCGGTGTCGGCGATCACGGTGCGCGGCATCCTCAACCCGGTGATAGAGAACCTCAACAGGGATGACTGCAAAGCCATCATCCTACTCGGTCAGGGCGACCCCTCCTCGTTCCCCTGTTTCCGGACTGCGCACGTCGCAGAGGACGCCGTCGTCGACGCAGTCGGCTCGCTCGAGTTCAACTGTTACGCCCCCACCGTCGGCATTCTTCCCGCTAGGAGGTAATACCAAGGCATGCCTTGGACGGATGACGATTTTATTATCCGCAGTACCAATACACATGCAAAAATCTATTCCAACTTTGAAAGGCTTACTTGTTTACAACTTGCTTACACTATGAAATGTTGATTCTAATGCTTCATTTGTTTCGCGAAAAATAAGTAATTTAAAAAAAATTAAAAATAATCGAATATATCTCTCATAAATATGAATAAACGACAAATATATCTATTGTCGCCAAAAATATTTAAACATAAATTATTTATTGATAATAAAAAATTTCATTGACTGATTATCTTTAACGATGCAAGCGATTATTTTTAGATAAATTATTTTTAAAATTATTTATTTATCACGAAATAAACGAATTTAGTGTTATTTATTATTATTTGTTACCTACGTAGTGATAGAATTTTATGGTGCGCATGAAATTACAAGGCCAATTGGATTGACCACACGTTATCATTGTTACATGTGTGAAAAAAAATATGAGTTTAGTTTTGGAAATGGCCAGCATTAATTTAATTAGTAAGCTAAGGCTAACTTGAGGTTTAAAATTTCAATAGGGCCATTGCCGAACATCTCCCGCGTGACCTCCCTTACAAATTATCACCGGACGATGTCTACCTGACGATAGAAGGCACGCAAGCCATCGAAGTCATAGTGATGGCTCTCGCTCGCCCCGGCGCCAACATTCTGCTTCCGAGGCCCGGATACCCGTGCTATGTCGCACGCGCGGCGCTCTGTGGCCTCGAGGTGATCCTCCCCAACAAGGGTTGGGAGGTCGATCTCGAGCGCGTGGAGGATCTTGCGGACGCAAACACTGTCGCGATGGTGATCATCAATCCCGGCAATCCGTGCGGAACTGTCTTTAGGTACCAACATCTGAAGGAGGTAAACTGTTTTATGAGCTCATATGGTATATAGTGCTAGTGCCACCTGGTCGAGGATAGGCTTGTGCGGCGCTTGGAGAGTTGGAACACCAAGCCGGCCTTCCCTCGATAGATCGCTTCTAGGAATAGTATGGACAGTCACATTCTTATAAACCAAACCCGATTTAGGGCCCGTTTGGTTCGGCTTTGGGGAAATGCCTTTGGCCAAATGCAAATATCTTTAGGGTAAAGGGGTTTTCGGGAATGCTCGAACGTTTGGCAAATTACGCATTGGAAAGTGGCTTGTGTAAAAATATCGTTTGGCAAAACTTATTACAAATGGGCTTTTGCTTTTATTTTATATATATAATATATATATATATATATATGATGAAAATCAAATCCGGCGGCCGGCGGGGCGGACGGCCGATTTGGCCGCCTGAGGTTGCGACCTCAAGCGACGCCGTTGCCACCTGGAGGCACGACCTTAGGCGCCTGGAGGCGCAGAGGCCAGATTTGGCCATCCAGTTGCCAGATCTAGCCTCTGGACCGCTAGATCTGGCGGCTTGAGGTCGCGCACCCGGCGGTGCCATCGCCGCCGGGAGGCGCGACCTCGGGTGCTTGAGGTCGTAGAGGCCAGATCTAGCGGCCTAAGGTCGCGCGGACCCGGCGGCGCCGCCGAGGTCCGCGTCGCCGGGTCGCGCGTCGCGCCACCCCCAAACGGTGGTCACCGGGGACGCGCGACCCTCAGGCGGAGGCGGCGGTGGCGGCTGCCGGAGAAGAAGAAGAAGAAGAAGACAGGGAAAGAGAAGATGAACATTACGCGTAGCATTTCCTAAATACCGAATGCTCAATGCTGCCCCTCCCCAGCTTTCAGTATTCAGCATTCAGAATGCTCATATTTGGACAAAGGGGCTTTCAAAAACTTTGCCAAACACAAAAAATTTTCCCCAAGGGGCTTTGGGGGCCCAAAGCCCCTTGGGAAGGTCCAATCAAACGGGTCAGTTGGACATCTGATCTCTTGAGCGGACATAAGAATCGTGTCAATACAACAAATGGTTTTGACCTACCAGGTCATCATTAGGAGAATGGAGCCAATCCCATTTTTAGAGATCCTCTAAAATGATAATCATCATGTCTATGAATTCCCAGCATAAACAATCCGATGCAAATCCCACGATTGCACTATCACTTCTACATCTCTCATTCTTCATCCCATGCCACAAAACCACCCTTTTTAGCCCACATGGGTATGGGGGAACTTGAACTACGATACTTGCATGTTAATTCATAGTCCAGCCTAAATTTGCTATCTAAATCTCTCAGACTATAAAAAAAATTACGCATAGCATATGAATGTAGTATTGTTTTGACCAACACTAACTTCCTTGGTTATTTTTCTTATGTTACTTCCAATTAGATCGCCGAAACAGCTGAGAAGCTTGGAATCATGGTGATTGCAGATGAAGTCTACGACCATCTAGCTTTCGGGGATACGCCATTCGTGCCCAGGGGTGTTTTTGCATCGATCACGCCCGTCTTGACGGTGGGCTCCCTATCAAAGAGGTGGATAGTCCCCGGCTGGCGACTCGGTTGGATAGCAACGAATGATCCAACCGGCTTCCGGAAGGATACCGGGGTCTCTCTCTCTCTCTCTCTCTCTCTCTCTCTCTCTCTCTCTCTCTCTCTCTCTCTCTCTCTCTTTCTCTGCTACGATGATATGAATGATGGTCGGTTGCTTGAGGAATGACAAATTCGTGTTCTCGATCACTTTCAGGTTGTCGAGTCCATTGTAGGATTTCTAAATGTATCCCCGATCCTACAACCTTTGTTCAGGTATATCAACTCGTCCTGATAAACCGGATTCATGAGGATTGGCATTGTCCTAATGGAATAATCGATCATCTGTGAATCTTACTCTAAAATCACGACAGGCGGCGATTCCTCGGATACTCGAGAGAATGAATGAGGAATTCTTCTTGAAAGTTCTTCGCATGCTGAAGGAGGCAGCGGATATATGTTACGACAAGATTCAGGAGATGCCTTGCCTCGCGTGCCCGAAAAGGCCCGAAGGGTCCATGTTTGCTATGGTACGAGCACACACGCACTTCATTCATCTAGTTGTGGCACGCACGTTGTTATTCAAGCGATTCATCTTTTGCCATTTTGAGGAGCTGAAAGATGAAAAACAAATGACAGGTCAAGTTGAATTCATCACTGTTGGAGGACATAGAGGACGACTTGGATTTCTGCGTCAAGCTGGCTAGAGATGTGCGGACATCGAAATGAAACGTGTTTCACGTAATGAAACGTGTTTCACGATCCGTTCTCGTGCTACCCGTTGAAGTCTGCTTCTCGTACTCGACGAAATGAAACGTGTTTCATGATCGTGAGATGGGCGGACATCGAAAGTCTGTCATGTTTTACCAGATTAGAAGTCTGAAGGGCAATGTTCTGCGTTCCTTTTTGCAGGGATGGCTTTGGGAATGAAGAACTGGCTGCGCATAACCTTCGCCGTCGAGCCGTCTTCCCTCGAAGACGGCCTTGAGAGGATGAAAGCTTTCTGCCATAGGCATGTCAAGAAACAACACACGGGATCTATACGTTCGTTGGAGCAATATTGCAATCTGTAACCAGCGTCATAAAAGTATGATCCGAAGCTCCATTGAAATAGGTGCGAGTGTGGTCGCCTCGACAGGAATTGATTAATTTATTGCAACTTCTTTGTGGTTACAACTTGGTTAGAATTTTAGGTGCTCAGTAAACAGTAGGTCGTGACCATAACCCCTACTTTGTCTCTCATGGTGCTGCACTTGTGTGTAATGAGTCCACAAGAACTAGTATGTGCATTTATAATAATATATTTAAACAGAAAGTAATTAGGTTGTTGTTCCTACGATGCTAATCAAGCGAACAGAAATGCATAGCTCAATAAAAAAAAAAAAAACGACTGCTCTAAATACAATATTGATTTAGCCTACTACTATTTGTGCAGCAGAGATGTTTATATGTAGAAAAAGCCTTTGATAAAGCTGAAGATTATAAAATGATGACCCGCATCAAATTGGGAAAATTTTTGAAAAATTATATTAATGTGATTTTTATGTAAATTTGGTGAAAATTTTACCGGGTATAACTTTTTCGCCAAACGTCCCGTGCACTTGATTTTTGCACCTACAAAAGGCCGTGACCAGATATTTTCAATTCATCTTTTAAAAAAGGAGAAAAAAATAAAATAATTAAAAATTCTAATTAAAAAAAGACAAAGCCTTCGTCCAAGGAGAGACACGAACAACATCTCCAATACCCTCAAATCAGTATAATTAAAAGGTTTATCATTAAAATACCATTAATACAATGGGTTTATGATTTATCCGACACTTTTATCAAAATTGCACCAAATTTCATTATAACATCATATTCTTCATTTGATGAAGTACCCTCTCGTCAAGAACGTACATCATCCTCGACGTGCTATGAAGGGTAAAAAGAAAATATATCATCCGTGTGACTTCATGGCCTCGTTTGGTTACTCATGGGATCGGATTACACAAGAAGTAGGATTCCGATGGCTGGAAGCTGTTGTGTTTGCAAAGAACTTTGTTACTATAATGGACCGGCCACCGCCACGCCATCACCGCAGCCGCCCACTACTCGGGTCACTGCAATCTACATCTCATTTCTCTGTTGTTGTCATCAATGCCTGAGCTCAAGGTCACGCATGATATCAACAACCTTCCAAAAATCCATTCCAACTCAAATCCGAGGAAAGAAAAAAGCATGACTAATCTAGAAAGATATTCAGAGTCGGATTTCGAGGGCTTGATCTTCGCATCGTCTTGGAAAACATATTAAATCAATGTGGGAAATGGAGATCAACTTTCGTGGGAAATGATACATGTGCTGCGATTTGGACTAAATTATTGTGGAGCTTGATGGTGGCAGTGGAGGTCGAGTTCGAGATTACATGGTTGCCGGCGGTGGTGTGGAAGCTCGGCTGCGGCGGCGGCGAAGGTGACGTCAGCGGGGTGTTGGTAGCTGTGGGGGCAGACAACGGTTCATGATGGTGGCGGAGTGTGCCGCAGATGGTCGGTTACCGGCGGTGGTGTTAAGTTGGGGGCAGGGGGAAGTTGAAGTTGTATTAAATGGTGGAATTTACGTAAAAATTATGGTGATTCGATTATATACAGTACTTCTAACAAAAAAAAAGTATATAAGATATCATCTATGGTATGAGATTTACGGAATAGTAATTATAAAATCACGATTGTGTAAGGTTATTATATATATTTATTATAAAAAAACACTGAATTACTTTTTCAGTCTAAAAAAGTAAAAATGTAATTTTATGCGCTATCGTCTACCGTATTTCTTCTCGTTATAAAAATTTGACTTATCGATCCTTTTGGCTAACAAATTAGTTACTAACCACGTTACATAAATCAAATCTCAGCTAACCAATACAAAACACAAACAAAATTGATAAGAAGAAAAATCAAAAGTCGGAACTCAGCAACTAGAAGCCCACAGTAAGGGCTGTGGGCGATTATCATGAACCTTTCAACCAGATCTTTTTGCTTATACATCAACTCTTGATCATATGCAGCAAAAAAATGACCAATTTTAATTATTATGGGCAAGTAGTAGACTTAGCAATTGAGAACAAAATTTGATGAAAAGCAATGATCATCAAAAAAAAAAAAAAAGACAACTTGATGAGTGGCAATATTTTCGGATATTTAAGTTCTTTTAGATAAATGTTAACAAATTCGAAGAGTACCGATGACAAATGAAGTTATTGACAACAACTATTAGTTATCCTGGATGAAGTCATCAACATTAACGTGTCACTACCTAATAGCAATATTTTCGAATATTTGAGTTTCCTATGGATAAGTGCTATTATAAATTTTTGTAAATGTGGATACGATAAGGAAATTATTCATCTAGAGATGAGAAGTCGTGGCAACGTAATGACATGGAATTGAAAGCTTCAGAGATATGAAGGCATGGCTAAAACTAGTAAAAAACTGCTTATAGACAGTTATGTTGTAAACATTATAAATACTAATGTCTGTGTACCATAAAATCATCCGTGCACAAAATAAACATGTTATTTTTCAAATCCTGCACTGTTTGACAAAAAAATTCCTACACTATAGTTATAGTTTCCAAACTTGCATCGTCAATTAATTTTTTTAGCTAAAGTTTCTAGATTTGCATTAATGATTAAATTTTGACGTGTATCTTTGCTATATATCATAGGTGTCTTGTCGTAGATTAAATTCTAGTATTACATCTTTACATTCTCAGACTTTGTCATTAATTAAATTCTGGCACAATTTGTGTGCATTCAGTTCCATTTGAAAGTAGTGTTATCTATTCTAATCTATTTGTGATATTTCTGTCCAAAATTGTCACGGAATCCGTCCTCTCTGAAAAAAAAAAAAAAAAAAAAAACCGCAGCACGTCTTTGGGCAAAAGATAATTAGTCGTGGAGTTCAATTCCGGCGCAACACTAATTAACCAATAGGAAAAAAAAATGAAGCAAAAGAGCAATAACACATTGAAATTTGGGTGACTAAGAAAGAAAAAAAGAATCCAACCGAAACTTAAACATTTAATATTTTGGAAGCTCCTATAAAAAAAAAATACGCTTATCTAAAATTAGAATACGAAAGTCAAAAACCTTAATGATACATGAATCCTAACCCTAAACTTAATGATCATCTAAATATGTTTGATAGCGACTCTATATCTGTATTAAACAAAACAATTTTTCCCCCAACATAGAAGATGAACGCTACACGTGCCAAAGCGCACTAATTTGGAAAGACTAATGTATTAAACAAAACTACACGTTATAATTTGATATCTAAATGAGCGGAGTATCGTAGTCTTGTAACAATTTCACGGTATGGTCATACTTTGTAATAAGAAATTGCTAGTGGACAGACAGTCCCATCATCACACGGTAATGCATATACATTAATGGTATGATTGATCGAAGCAAAATGACCTAACCCCAATCAGTTTAAAACGAAACAGTCGAAATGGATCAATTGCATATGAGATTAACGCTCCGTTTATTTTGCGAAAAATGAATGATTTAAAAAATATTTTCCTAGAAGTGATTGCATGTATCTCATACATGATAAATGAATGCTAATTATATTCATCATCCATAAAAATATTTAGACATAAATTATTGTCATTAATAGAAATTTTTTTGTCATTGATTAATTATTTCAAAGTGACATAAAGATCAATTAATGGAATATGTTTTTCAAATGAATTGCTTTTTGCGAAATAAAGTGGAGCATGAGAAAGTAAGAGATTTCTTCAATACGATTTTTCGAGTTACTTTCGACAATTGGACATGATAAATTTGTCCTTTCTTTGGTCTTTCGGGTTTGATCCATGGATTAGATGCACAAATGAAACTACATAGGCTTGAGATTGTTAGTAGCAAGGTATTTATGGTAAAAAGCACAGTTTCTGTTTCTTTTCTTTTTTTTTTTTTGTTAAGACAAGTATGTGATGAGAGAAAATTCTTAGAAATGTGAGTAACATGAAAGATTAATTTATTATTTTCCTGCTTCCAATAATTTACTAATTTTTCGAAAGGGTCCGTCGCTTTAATTATGCATTTTCTATTTGATTAAGTAGACATCCCCAACAAAGTCCAAGCGTCAGAAGGCATTCGAAGCTTACTCCAAATTGCTTTCTTAGGTCAATTTTGGGTCACAATTCTCTAGTATGTGTACACATGTGAAAGGAGAGTGACTAACTCAAATAAGAGTCAGTAACTCAAAAAAACTCTTCAAATAAAGAAAATCCTAACTCGTATGGTTGTAATATGCAATTTATGAAAATAGGTAAAAAAAAATGGACTTTAAATCTCGTGTTTCAAAATATTGATGCAACCATCGCATGTCCACTCAAAATAAGCCAGGCACCTGCCATATGACAAGTAGTGAAACCGGTCATCTAGACAAGAAGCTAGGCACCCATCAGCCGTATGCCCAGTCACTTCGTCCAATCGGCGGTGCGAGCCTTTGATTATGAACGGGTAACTTTCTCTTGCAAAAGCTTGACTTAAATGTCAAGATGGTCAAGCTATTTTTCAATAACCAAAATGAAACAACCGGAACGAAATAAAATCAAAAATAGAAAAAACAGTGAATAGTCGAACAAGTAAATTATATATGAATTATCACGAGAAAATTATCCGATCACTTATAAACTTTTCAATTTTGTGAAATTAAGTCTGTAGCGCAAAACACCAACGTAATCCTCTCAACCAGTTTTTCTTAGATATAGCTAATGTGGCAATCGAGTCACCACCGTTAAAATCAAAAGGATTATATTGAAATTTTATGCAAATATTTAGGATTAAATAAGTAAAATTAAAAAGTTTAAAACTAAATGGGCATGCATACAACAGATTTGAGAGTGATTGGATGTCAAGCCCAACGTCTTGAAGTTGCTATAATGATGAGTGACCTAAAACTTCAATAAAAAGCTCCCCAAAAAATAAAGCGAAAAAATAGAAGGAGAGGAAGATGTCGCGCTCTAATTTGTGTATATAGTGATCACATTCCATAATCGTTCCTCCAGTTACGATGTCACCATATTCTCTTCTTATTCTTTTCTTTTTCCTTTTTAAGCAAATAAAGATTAATTCATGATTAACCAACTATTAATGAATGGGGTCTGGATATATCTTGAAAGTGAATATCCATGCGAAAAATTGAGAGGAAAAAAAACTAAAAAGAAAAAATTTAATTCAGATTTCCTTTTCCGATTTTGTGTCTATGAAGGTTTTGCCGCATAAGCATTGTCATCATCCCCGTTCGTTTGGGATTAAACAAAAGTAAAAAGTGTGCTCTTTTTTAAAAATTTAAAATGTTATATTTAGATTTGAGGTTTTGTGAAAGCACAATATGTTAGCCTACATCTTCTTTTTGTGTAATATATTCACAATTTTAGTCGTTATGCATTTTGATAAATAAATAAAAAAAATCGTTTACACGTGATAAAAAAAATTATTTCCGATTAGCAATTTTATAAAGATATCGAACCGGAGGTAGTTGGATTCCAATTGAATGCGCATTCGAGTTTATAACGCCCGGCCCGTACCCCATCAGGCTTTCGCTGCTTCTCTTTGGGCAAAGAGAGCGAGAACAGGACACCCCACCCTCCCATGTCCTCCCCTTCTCTCCGATCCATTAAGTGCAACTTCCCCCATTTGGGAGTTTGAGTGGATGGGTGGGCAAAGAGAGCAGTTAGAAGAAAGAGAAAGGAAGATGCACGAATTTGGCATTTCTGAAAATGTCCCCGACATTGGCCACCTTCCCACACGACATTGCTGCTTGTTCATTTCGTGAATATATACAGCATCACACATCTCTCTTCTTCACCCTTCTCTTCTCCATTCTTCTCTTTCAATGGAGCCGGCTGCTCTCCTCCACCAGACATTCAACAGCTTTGTCACGGAATACGTGCATTCAGAACCAATTCAACCAAGACTTGACATTGAGTATTACATTCTTTGCTGTAAATCTTTTTTGGCAAGAGTACTTTGATGCACAAAACGAGGCACGAGCCAATCTCTTCCATGCCATGGACGTGATCAGGGCGCACGAGCTTTTGGTCTTGAGATCGGTAAGCGAAGCTTCGGCATTTACAGCCATGCTTCATCATCTCTTGGCCAATCGCAGTGCTCTCAACTGCTTAAAGATTGGAAATAGGAGCGACCAGAACAGGAGGAATGTAGCCCGCTCGCTGTAAAGTCGCGGGCTCACTCTTGTGGCTACAATGCTTCGCACGTAGGGCTCATTAAGTTTCAGAACTTTAATGATGGAAAAGAACTAATTATAATGAATCTATTAGATTTCTAACTTCGTGCAACCTGATATAGACGGTTATCTGTGCCGTCCTATCACGGTGTCCTATAAGTTTTTTACTCCATCATCTAAGTCCTTCGTTTAATGGTTCTTTATTTTTATTTTTATTTTTATTTATTTTATTTTTTTAGAAAAAATGGTGGAGAGGGGCGAACGAGGTTAATGATCCCCTCTGGCTTTGGCCCACACATTCTTTATTATTTCACACCATTTACGACCCGTATTCCCTTCGTTGACGTGAATTAAATTCATGATTTCTTGAAAAATATGTGACACCTCTACTGCTAGGCCAACGACATGAGAGGTCCATCATTTCTTGGTCCAAAAATGTTAAAATCAAGTCATTGTAAGCGTTCGTCAAATTAAAATACCCATGTATTGGAAATTCACATTAATTGAATGAAAATCATTCACTAGCTAAACTAAAATAGTATTGGAACAAGGGTTAATACTCTGAAAAACTCAAAACTGGTACATCTGTGACAAATTTACCCCAAACTATTTTTTTGACCACCAAAAATCCTAAACTGGTATACATTGGACAAATTTACCCCAAACTGATACACTTGTGACAAATTTACCCTCTGTTAGTTTTCGTTAAATTTTACTGTCAAATTATTAAGTTAAATGACAGTTGTGACATCTCGATTTTACAATTCTGGTTTCAATTGAATAAGTCGGGCATTTCATCTTCGCGCCTATAGCTCTCTTCTCTGAGTTGGCCACTCACGAGATAACTAGTCTATCAGGTGAAGCCGTTAAGGGATCTAAACGCAATAGACTTGAGAATTCGACCAGGAACCGACTGCTCGACCGTGCTAATCTGCAAGGGTCATTACGGCATAGATCGATTAGAGACCGGAGATAGGTCGACTCGACAAAGGCATGTGATTAAGTGTGGGTGATTCCACCTGATTGCACAAATCTTGTCGATCGGCACTAGACCGATTTCTCTGTCGTTTTGGTACCCTGTGTCCGTATTTGAAACCTTGAGATTCCTACGACAACCGAGAGTCGCCAATGTGTCGAAGATGCACTTTGTGGTTTGAAAATAATCAACCACAGGTCAATTGCGCAGAAAATTCCTAAAAGCCACCCGGTAGGTTAGGACATGCTAAAGTTGCGCCAGATTGAAATTAATCGAGAAATTGAACTCGGTTTCAGAAATTGAAGGTTCTGTTATGTCACAATTCATTTTAGGAACGTCGACTCATCCTTAGAAGATTTTTCTACAAACCGATATTTTAGGCAGAAAAGCAAAGTAAGGCCGTTTTTGTTCAAGATTGTCAGAGGGCCGTTTTTGATCTAATCTTTGGGAAGCAAGTTGGATTATTTGATGGGGAAAAGTCATGAGAAGGTTGAGGATGCATGGGTTAATTTAATTGAGCTTCAATTGAATGGAATTGATTGAGAAATTGAAAGAATTGATTTACAAATAAGTGAAATTCGTAGGACTAAGCAAAATGGACCCATTAGAAGCTTGTCTTGGAAGCTTGGAGGTGAGTGGAGGATGACATCACATGTGAGGTCATGGTGGGCCATTTTTGGGGATTAAAGAAAGAGGAAAATGTGAGAAGTGGTCCCCCTAAGAGAGAGAACCGGTTTCCTCCTTCCCTCTCCCTCTTCCCGTCGCTGCCTCTCTCCTCCTGGTCTTCTTGCTGTACGAATACCCCAGCAGCTGAAGAAGACTGGCTAGCAGCTCCCTCACCATCGCAGCCAGCAATCGGAACAGCAGCTGGCAGCGCCGCTCGTCTCCGCGCGCCACCGCGACGCCGTCGCCCTACCCGCGCACATCTCCGCCTCTCTCCTTCATCTCTGGTTCCTGCTCGAAGACCCAGCGGATCTGAGGACGCTGGAGCAGCCAGCTAGCTGCTGGACCGCCGTCTCGCGCCTCCGCCCTTCGCCGTTCACCGCCGAGCTACATGCTGTTGCCTCGCCGCTGCCCCGATCGTCTCGGCCTCCCTCTCGCCCACCTCGCCATTCCAGCGAGCTGTTCAGCTCGTCCCAGCCACTGTGGGCCTTCGCCGGAACTCCCTCCGCCGCCGTATGCCACCGCCTAGACCCTTGGAGCTCAGCCGGACCACCACCGGCCCTGTCCAGCTCGAATCAGCCCCGGATCAGCCCTCCTTCGCCCCAACTAGCAGCGCACAGAAGGTTGCAGAAATGGGTATGACAGTGGGGTTTTGGCCCATTTTGGCCGCCTTCCCGAGCCCGGATGCTCGGCCCACCTTGAGGAAAGTCGATCCTCGCGTCGATGCCGTCGTTTTGTGTGAGTTTTGCTCACTAATGCCTTCTTAGTTTGCTAATTATACTTAATGATTGATTAGTGTTAGTTAAGTGTAATTAGGTGGTTAGATTAGAATGGATTAGTGATTATTAGTTAATTGCATTGCATATTAGTTGTTTGGTTGGTGTACTTAACTAGAGAATTGCCTCTAGTATTTATTGAATGCTTCTCGGGATTTTTCCCGACCCTTATCGGGCTTCAATTAGGCATTTCGGGCTTAAATGGAATTTTTAGTAATTAAATATTAATTTTCGAAATTAATTTAATTATTTATTTATTTTCCAGAAGTTCAACGGGATGGCCGGTGACCGAAATTTTATGCGATGATCGTGGTGCGATCTGTTTATTTAATTGAGCTTTATTTGAGCTAAATTGGAATTATTGTAATTAATTATTAAATTTCGAAATTAATTAATTATTTATTTATTTTTCGAAAATTAGATCGGGATGGGCGTATTATTTCGAATTTCGTGCGATCGCTCTTGTGTAATTACAATTTGAATTTGATGAGTGTATAATGCAAAGTGTCCGGGGGTCAGTATTAAATTGTCGTGTGCTGGTTGAAAGGCTCGGGTCGCAGTAGTGGCTAGACCAACTGGACCTATATTCCTTTAGAAATGCCGTCAACGTAGTGACGAGGCTCGGGTCGCAGTAGTGGCTAGACCAACTGGACCTATATTCCTTTAGAAATGCCGTCAACGTAGTGACGAGGCTCGAGTCGCAGTAGAGGCTAGGCCAACTGGACCTATGCTCCTTCGGGAATGCCGTCGACGTAGTGACGAAGCCGCGCTCCAAGGGGGGAGGCGATGCTTGGCATTAATGTCAGTAGATAGCTGAACTGCGAGTAGGCTATGTCATGATGTGGCAGTATATACGAAATTGGAACGTGGGCAGAGTGTGGTTATCGATTATATTGAAAATTGCCCGGTGGGGCCGTGATTACCACCTATAAATAAGTTGTGTTCTAAGGACCATGATTTATAATTGGGAATTTAGTTTGAATAATTGAAATGATCGGAAGTGGTCTTGTTGGCATGTAATCTACTAGCTCGATTGATCATTGCTTGGATATGATGTTGTGAATTGATTGATTGAATGTAAATGACCGTAAGTGGTCTTGTTGATGTGTAATGGACTAGGTCGATTGGATCGATGCTTCGATCAGTGATGTGATTGCTTGGATGCTTATTTGATATGTGCTAATATGCAGGTGGAATTTGAGGCCAAGGTAAGTCTTCTGACTCATGTTGTGCATAGGCAACCCTAAGGTGTATTAGTTTATTAATCGGGTCTTAGGGGGTAGAACTTGCTGAGACGTAGTCTCATCCTGATTGTGGGACAACATTTCAGGACCTTGATGAAGAACCCGAGGAGAAAGAAATTGAAGAGGAGTATCTAGAGGAGAACCCCGAGGATGATCCAGAGTAGAACCCTGATGAGAATTGAGTCGCCAATCCTATCTGATGATTTTGGCTGTAGAATCTATTTGAATAGAAACCAACCTTTTTAGCATGGCTTGTATATATACATAAGGGTGTTGGTTTTCAAGTTTGAATTTCTAGTCCTACTTGTATATCCCATTGCTTTATTGTCAGGGATTTTTATAAGCGCTTCCGCATGTCTATTAAAAAGGAAAGGGTCGGCGATATGTAATCCGGGATATCGCATTTTTAAAATCGACCAAAGCTGAAGGATGGTCACGTGACCGAGGGTCGGGGCGTGACAACATGTGATAGTTGACCGGTACACCAATTTGAGATTTTACGCTCCGTTTGTCACAGTTTACAATTTTTATGATTTTTTTTTGGGTTAACACCTTGAAAAACCCCAAACTAGTACACTTGTGACAAATTTACCCAAAACTATTTTTTTGACCATGAAAAACCCCACGGCCCGGTACACTTTTGTGACAAATTTACCCCGACTAACTATAAAAAACCCTAAAGCTGGTACATTTATGACAAATTTACCCCAAACTAATTTATTCAACCACAAAAAATCCCAAGCGGTAAATTTGTGACTAATATACCCTCCACTAAATTAGATTAATACTACAAAAAAATCACAAAAATTGTAAACTATGACAAACAGAGTGTAAAATCCCAAATTGGTATACCGGTCAATTGTCATGTGTCATTTAACTTTATAATTTAACAAGAAAATTTAAGTAAAACTAACAGAGGGTAAATTTGTCACAAGTGTACCAGTTTAGGGTAAATTTGTCAAAGGCATACCAGTTTGGGGTTTTTTGTGGTAAAAAAAATAGTTTGGGGTAGATTTGTCGTAGGTGTACCAGTTTGGGGTTTTTCAGGGTATTAACCCTCTTTTTGTGGTATTAATTTAATTTAGCGGATGGTATATTTGTCACAAATTTATCAATTTGGGGTTTTTTGCGGTCGAATAAATTAGTTTGGGGTAAATTTATCATACATCTATCAGTTTAAGGTTTTTTTATGGTCAATTGGAGTAAATTTGTCACAGATGTACCAGTTTGGGGTTTTTGGTAGTCAAAAAAATAGTTTGGGGTTTTTGGTAGTCAAAAAAATAGTTTGGGGTAAAATCACGGGTGTACCAGGTTTGGGGTTTTTAGGGTATTAACCCTTGGAACAAAGACAAAGATTAACAAAATGAAATTTTCTTTGTTTTCTTTCCCCACGCTTTCTCTGGCTTATGAAACCTATTTAGAACAACAACAATTCCATATAAGTGAATAATCTACGGTCTAACCATATCTTTTTAAATATTAACTGCTGAAGCTGGATAAAGATAAATGGATCAAAAATTAAATGAAGATAGAATTTCAAACTGCCATTATCAAATCATTATATTTGGATCACCTAAATATTGTTCTTTTATTATAAATTTTAAGACTTTTGATACATTCGTTTGGCAAGTGTCACAAATTACATAAAAGACCCCTTCGTGTTCCTTGAAAAGATTAAAAAACATAGAAGTTCATTCATGAACCATGGCTTGCGAAACTGATGATGATTCATGGATATCAGTAAGCAAAAACATTACCGACCCAAAAAAAAAAAAATCAGGTCAAAAGCACAATTCTTTGTTTTTGTGGCGGTGTTGTTTGTTGAACCCATGTATCTTAGGATGGTGGAGGTACATTTTACCTGCGAGAGATGCCAGAGAATTTAAGGGATCCGATAGGTTTTGTTTTAGTCACTTCCTATTAATGAAATAATTGTCCAAAATACTCTAAATCTTTTGTACGACGACTAATTTGGTCATAAACTTTTTGATTTGGTTAATTTAGTCCTAAACCTTTTGATGATTTTCCAATAAAGTCATTTCCGTCAAAATTGATCAAAAATCAATGACGTGAATACCTTTACAATTTATTTAAATTTTCTGGATTTTTTAATAATTTTTTTTTCTTTTTTCCCATTAGTCATCTTTTCAGGTTGGCTAACGGCGGTCATTGGGACCTCCACAATGGCCGACGGCAGTCTTTGGGACCTCCACAATGGCCAACAACCCATGTTGGCCACTGGCCATGGGCTATGACCCTTGCCTGCGGCTAGCAAGCACTTCTCAGCCCTCGCTTAGTTAACGACAAGGGTGTGCGGGTCCTCCCTAAGCCCATAATGAAAAAAAGAAGAAGAGAAAAATATATAAACATTTTAAAAATGCAAAAATTATTAATGTCAATATCTATCATGCCACGTAAGTAGCTGCCATTCGTGTTGACAATTTCCAACTAATTTTGGCTAAAAGGGTTATATTGAAAATTTATTAAATGGTTTAAGAATAAATTAACCAAATTAAAAAGTTTAGCACTCAATTGACCATTGTACAATAGATTTATAACTTTTGGACAATTTTGGCTCCTATTAATTGAGGGGATGTCGAAATTTGGGGGCTTTAAATTTAAATTTTGCTAATTTAGGAGCATCTCACAACATGGAGTTGGGTCGTCTTGCACCATAGCTTTTCACGAAATTGCAAGAGCTAGTTCGTGCCCTTGTTTTAATTCTTGATTTTGGACCCAACCAACATATCTAAAGTTCATGACTGTTTATATCTCTTATTATCCTTTTTCTGAATCCAATCTTCCATTTTGCTTATCTAATCAAACACCTCCTTTTAACAAGCATCTACATTGGTTATACAAACAGTATAAAATTTTTTTGATTTTCGATAAACTAATATACAACACATCAATACAGCTAAGGTAATGGAATCGGTAATATTTTCTGATTTAGTCACTTAACAAGTGCTTTTAGAGTAGTGATAACATGTTCCTTAGCAAAACAGTTAGTATTTTGCTTTTTCTAAGCCAAACAAATGTGACTTATCATCGCTTTAGTACTGTCATTAATAATTTTCATCACGGAGTCAAATAAGTTGTTCAATACTATTCACAAATTTTCATAATTACACTATCTCCCAGATTTTAGATTTTTTTTTTTTCATTTCAATTCATATCCTAAATCAACAGTTTTACCTTTTTGATTTTTATAAATATTACTATAGTTCCAAAATATAACAATGGATAGAGTTATATCAAATTCATATACCTCTTATTCTAAGATGAGCTTTTTATAAGAAAATATAATAACAATATTAATTGAACTATAGATTTCTTGTGCCTATACCAATCTAAATCTTGTTCCTGATTTTTTAGATAAATGGGATTTTCTAATTTTTGTGTTTCTTGTTTTCTCGATTAAATTTTGTCAAATCTACAAATTAGCAAATCAAAATAAAAGAAACATCAACTCAACACAAGTCTAATGAGAATCTAGAAAGATGGCCATAGTCTTTGTCAATCTAGAAAATGGACAAAGACTATGGCCATAGTGTGTAACTTTGAAAACTTTTGACCCTATCGAAAAAAAATTGAGGGATCAAGGACTAGATTGAATATTTTAGGAATAGCTCGAGGATCACACTAAGCGAATTAAAAGTTGAAGGATGACCAAAGTTGATGAACTAATTGTGTCGTTATTTCAAAGAGAAACTACCAAAGTTGACGAAGTAATTGTGTCATTATTTCAAAGAGAAACTATGGTTTTAAAACCACTTTCCCGCAATCTGACTTCGGTTCTCGCGTATAGGTTCGGATCCATGAATTGGAAAATGAACAGACCTACCCGAACCCGATCAATACTTTTTTGGAATTGAGAACCCGACTCGATTCTATTTGCCCCAAAACCAGCCCAGAAATGGATCAATTGATATTTTGACTGGGCCTCGCATAACTAGTAGGCCCATAAGACCGACTTTGTTCTTCGCGGCCATTCACGACTCCTCCATTTTTCATTTCAAAGGCAAATTTGAAACCTTCATCTGCAAATCCATTGACAAGACCAGTCCATTAATGTCGGGTGCAATTCGCATGAAAAATGACGGCTTGCCCGTCCCACAACGACACCCACTGTTTTTTTTTTTTTTTTTGGGCATAACGACGCCCACTTCTTCGGCCACAAAACCGCACCTTTTCGGCCCAATTTTAGTTGACTTGAAAAAAAGAAGGAAAATAAAATAAAATAAAAGGGCATAGCATTCTCATAGAGAAACACTAATCGCGACCTCCAGAAAGTTTGCGAAAGCATTCCGATTCCATTGGTGTGACAACCATTATCTAAACCTTTTAAGTTATTCCATGCAGGCTGCAGAAACCCTAGTAAGAAAAATAATCATGACGCAATAAACAGAGGAAGTTACCTAAAAATGTACCAAAATTCTTGCTACTCAAGCTGCTATTGCAGCGGGATCATCCTAGCTTGTTATATATCTCCAGACCTTTCTCTAAGGCGGCAACTTTCTCCATGGCTTTCTTTTCATACGTCATTTTCTCCTGCATAAACAGTAAGGCTGAATCAATATTGATTCTATTCAATGGAATTGGTTTTTCTTCTTGGACTTTACAGCTTTTGTGAGCTAATGCTGCATTGACAAGCAGTATCTTACCTCTTCAAGCAGGGAATCCCACTCCTTTGTAGCATCTTTTTGGAGCTGCATGCCACCAAGAATTGAGACTTAATCAGATCGACTCAATTCAGTGATTGAGAGCTAAGAAAAATTAGAGTTCGAAACTCACTGCAGATTCGAACTCCTCCATTCGACGCTTCTTAAAATCCTCCCTATATTTAAGAACAAACAGCCACTTAACACAAAAAAAAAAAAAAGAAGAAGAAGAAATCGATGTATCAAAATCAATCCAGCGCACTCACAAAAAAAGGATAAAAGCTATGGGATGAAACTTTCTCAATGAAGGAGAGCTGCCCGTGCTTCCTTCCATCTTCAATTGACGCTTGCCCGTGCTTCCTTCCATCTTCAATTGACGCTCGCGTGGACTCCTTGACAACGAAGAGATACGGATGGAGATTGAGACGACAGAGTAATTGATCACATAAATTCTACCTAATAAAACAACATCTACAAATCAAACGAAAGAGAGAGTCTACCTCGGCTGATTGCGTAGCTCCTCGGGAGCGACCATGACCTCCTCGGGAGCGACCATGACCACCTTACGCTCCATTGCTTGCTTAGGGTTTTTTCACACAGATCTGTATCCCAAATATGGTTGCGGTGTTCAAGTCACAGTTTCGAAAAGTACAAATATATCCTAGCTAAAGGGAACAAATCCAATTACACTGACCTGCAAATTAGCTGCTATTTACAAACCCATTGGGAGAACCAATTTCTCAGATATAATTAAACAAACAGCCTGAAGGACTCTCGACGGAAAAGGGGAAAAAAAAAAAATAGTGTAACAGGAAAAGGCCCGAAACCTTTAAGAGCCATCACCTTCACAACCAATGTGCAGTCGTATGAAAATAACAGGTATGTCCAGCAAACAAATTATGTCCCTCCCACATCATGACAACCAAAGATATGACCATCAAATCTCCAAGAACAATTGACACAATACCATATCTGCGCGAACGACAACTTATATACTTCATAAGGAAAATTTAAAATCACACTTAACCAAAAATAACTCAAGCATCGATCTTCAACCAGCAGCTTTATAGAATACAACAAGCATATAAAACCTTTGCGAGCATCACGTCAGCTTGCTTATAACAGTCTGAGATTGGAATTGGAAAAAGAAACACAATCATATCTACATTAAGTAACACCATTAACAACGAACCAGCCACGATTCAATCAACCTCCACACACGACGAAACTCATCGAATTGCAAAAATCTGGAAATCACATCACATAAAACCAACCAGCTTTATAGAATACAATAAGCACATAAACATCACATCAGTTTGCTAATAACAGTCTGAGATTGGAATTGTAAAAAGAAACACCGAGTCATATAACATCATTAACAATGAACCAGCCACGATTCAATCAACTTCCACAAATGAAGAAACTTATAGAATCGCAAAAATTTGGAAATCTGGAGAATCTCTAATTCCTCCCCTCTAATCATCCTCCTTATTTCGTTCTCCCGACCGGCCGCGGAGGGCATGGAATTGATCGGAACCAAGTGCGCGATCTATGCAGACGGGATCAGTTCACTCACCAGTCCGTACGCAGGGAGGGGAGATCACTGAGCCGCTGGGGAGGCGACGAAGATCGGAGCGGGGCGGCAGCTGAGCGAGAGGGAGTGGCCGGAGCAGGAGAAAACCGCCAAAAAGTGAGAGTGAGCGACTGGCGGAGCGCCCGCGAGGAGTTTTGTAACCGACTGGTACCCTCTTCGGCAAGAAAAGATGAGGGAAAAAAAAAACCCTAATGGTATTTGAAAAAAGAAAAACCCTGATGGGCCACGTCAAACAACAACTGATGGTGATTTTAAGATGGAGGATATGAGAATAGATTTGTGATTAAATTAAAAATTAGTGATTTTTTTAGACAAAAAAAATCCGGGACAAAATTGGGATTGGATCTTGAGTTTATATTTCATTAGACCAAAAAAATCAGGACTAATTAAGATTAGACCTAAAGATTTTGGTTTTTAAAGGAAATTATGCCCTTTAAATTTTGGTATTTGAAAGTGAAGATTGTGTTAATGTATATGGTTATTAACTCCTCTGCTTTTCCGCGTTGAGCTATTTTCAGAGTCATGGCAATGATAACAATCATGCAATTTAAATACTTGAAGAAAATATCATTGAGAAATATTATGAATTGCTTATTAGATGATCGAGTGATGTATTTTGTTTCTTTATATATAAATTTGTTTTGCTCCTATCAAACATCTTATATGTCCTTTTTTACTCGGACTGGATTTCTTACGAACCATTTTTAATTTTAATTTGATGTGATTACATTTTTTTAATGTTATGCAATCGTCAGCCACCTCTCATATTGCATTTTTCTAAAATTTGTGTGGGTTTGAACCATGATACCGGACTAAAAACTTTTGATGTGACGCCGTGATATCATTAAGTATGTGCTTAATATGATAATTGATAGGAAAAGTCTTCCGCTTCGTCCTCTAGTGTCATTACCGTCTGTTGCAATCCACCAATCGCCACCATGGCTCTAGGAGAAGCACCAAGGTTGGCTGTTACCGCACAACCACGACCACAATTAGACTCCACTAAGACGACCGCCGACCATAATCACGCACCAAACTCTACAACGCGCGGGATTTGAGGGGCGCAACCTCAAATTTGGAGGCAACATGCCTCGAATTTAAGGTCGCGCACCTTGTGAAAAAAGCTAATTATATTACGTTTTTCTTGCTTAAAAAAGCTGTGCAATTGCTAAATTACGTACCTGCCTTTCTTAACATCATGAAAATATACCTATCAAAATGTAAAATTTCTTAATTTTTCAATCGGTAATTAATGATATCATGACATTTTTAGTCATTTTTTGCTATAATTTTTTTTAAAAATATCGTAGACAAATAACAAATTGGATATTGAACAAGGTTAATATCACAAAAACCTTCAAACTATACACATTGTGGCACAAATACCCTAAACCTTTTATGTCCATAAAAACCCTAAACAAATGCTCAAAACATTTTTCTTTTTATGTCAAGAAAATCCCCGAACTTACGCCACTATGACGAGTATACCATAAATGGAAGTGTAATGGAGGATATATATGTCACGCATTTATAAGTTTGGGTGTTTTGCAACACAAAAAAAATGGTTATTTGTGTTAGAGAAGCAAGTTTAGGATTTTTTGTGACATGAAAAAAAAAAAATTGAAGTATTTGTGTCACTATATGGATAGTTTAAGGGGTCCAAGTTCCATTTTATTAGACATCCCCTCTCTCTTTTTTTCTTTTTTTTAATTACATGAATAGTCCCTGAATTTTTTACAAATGTGCAATGTGATCCCTAAACTTTTAGTTTATTCAATGCAGTCCCTAAACTTTATCACAATGTGCAGCGTGACCCTTGAACTTTTAAATTGTTCAATATAGTCATAAACTTTTTGTAAATGTTTAAATTAGTCCATAGACTATATGAAAATATCCAAAGTTACTATTCCATTGATTCATGTTTAGGGACAATACTAAATATTTTCACTTAGTTTAAGGACTAAATTGAATATGTACTAAAAGTTCGGGAATCACATTGGATAAATTAAAATTTTAGGGACCACATTACATATTGAGATAAAGTTTATGAATCACATTAAATAAATTAAAAGTTCAGGGATCACATTAATTTCCCAACTTTGACTTGTTTGAATGAATGATTCATACTATAGAAAACTCAAAACTAGTACACTTATGACAAATTTACCCAAACTAATTTTTTGACCACTAAAAACCCAAAACTAGTACACTTGTGACAAATTTACCCAAAATGACCACAAACTAATACACTTGTGATAATTTATCCCAAACTAATTGGTTTAATCGCCAAAAACCTAAAACTGGTATATTTATGACAAATATACAATTTGTTAAATTGAATTAGTACCGCAAGAAAATCGCATAACTAGTATAATTGTGGCAAACAAAAAGTAAAATTTCAAACTGGTATACCGGTCAATTGTTAGGTGTCATCTAACTTAGTAATTTGACAATAAAATTTAACAGAAATTAACGGAGGGTAAATTTACCATTAGTGTACAAGTTTGGGGTAAATTTGTCAAAAGTTACCAATTCGGAGTTGTCGTGACCTTCGCGAAGGTGAATTACCCAAAAGAAAGCTAATGGATTACTAAGTCCAAAGACTTAGCACGGAACCTCTCGAAGTCCTACTAATCGCAACTTGGCACTCACAAATTAATCCATATAAACATGCAATTTTACTCGATTTGTAGCCGCTACTAATCAATTAGGATTGATTAGAAACTCAAGTAAAGTATGGGAGAATAATTTACTTTTGCAAACCAGAGATTCAATAGGTCCGGGAACATGGTTACGCTATATTAATCTAACACACTTTCGGTACCTTTTCATTTTAATTTCAAAAATATTTTGTAAGCAGTCTTGACTAATTTTAATCTAAGCCACTAACATGCAAAGGGTGGTCATGCGGATGCACAATCAATAAAATAACATTCAATAAACCCAAGTGATGAATTGTAAAAAATTATAGCTCATGTTAAGCAAAACAAACTACAACTTTATTAAGGTTTATTCTCTTAAAAAAAAACTTACAAAATGTTGATTAAAAATGCATGCCCTAAACATGATTCCTAAATACATGACACCTATTTTTTTTTGTTAATTATATGCAGTCTTAATCTAAATTTAATATGCATGATTTTTACTTTAATGGCATGTGATATGCAATTCATATAACATAACTGGAACCATCACAATATGTGTGCAATCTGATTTACATGATTTCAAATATGCATGTGCTATATAATGAACGACGTGGTAATTCTATGTGCATGCATGTTCTTTTTATGATTTTTCTTTTTAAAAATGATATAAATTCTTTTGTTTTTTGTTTATATGCAATCTACACGAAATAATAATGACATGAAATGGGATTAATTATGAATTACCCTATTAATTAACCAAGCAAATGACCTTTGTGTTTTCCTTTTAAATAAAAAAAATAACACGACTTAATAATTTTTATTGAAAAGAAAGTGACCTAATGATGCAATGCTAATCTTTTGGCATTTTCTTCTTCTTTTTTTTTTTTTTTTTGAGAAAAAAATTGAACTACATACATCATTAATAATGCATGAAACACAATAATCAATTATGTCCTGATTACATTACAAGAGTTTTAAGACAATGAACATGTGACTCATTAACTAACGTGCAACATACGACATGCATACTAAGAAATCTATATGACCTTAATAACATTTTTTATTCTTTTTTTTTTTTTGTTTTTATTAAAGGTAATTATCCTAATTCCATATGAAACTATGAAATCAACGTGCGTTGCTTTAAACATGAAATGTGTATGGACCTAAGTTCTAGATATGACATATGAAGTGTGATATGTGATATGTACCTAATGATTAAGTATAAAATGACGCATCGAAATATCTATCCCATTAATAATTCACAGTACAATTCAATGACATATTATCTTAATGCGAGTCAATTATGCAAAGCAATCAGTAAATTTGCCATGAAAAGTAGAAATAATGAAAAATCTAACTCTTGTGGCTCAATATTCTTGATTATTATGGCTTGATACGACAAATTTCCTAATCAGATAATGATTAAATATATAAAAACAAATCAAGTCAGAATCACAAACTAGGAAACTGAATATTTGAACTGAATTTAGTCTAAAGAGATTGCCTAGTCCGGGGCACGGTTCTCTCAAGGGGGCGGCAGCAAGGCTTGCAGACCAACAAGTGAGGTATGATTGAGAATTCACCGGTGCTTGGTGAGTAATCGGTGATTAAAAGTTGGTGGTCTAACGACGATACCACCACCGTGAGGCCTAGCCAATGAATGAAAAACCTGCAAACAAAAAATCAACCTCCGAGTTGATTGGCTGATTCGGATGAAGGATGGAGCCAATGTCAGGAAGCCAGTATGCAACACTTTGTCGGCGGGAGTGACGGCACAACTCAGTAAAGAGCGGAAGATAACAAGCAATGTTGATCGTTGCAAAAACTCATCGGGGAGCAACAAGCGTCTTGGAGGAAAGTTGCCGGCGTCAGTAGGATCAGCTCATTTTAAGGAATAGCAAACTTCGTCCTCGGGACTCCAAAAGGGATGTGTTGTTCGTCACGATGTTGATGTTGTTGGAGTTCGCTAGAGGACTATGCAAATTAGATTCAAAAAAATCGCTGAGAAGTCATGATGTTTCTTCACAGTAGGGGATTGGCTGGGCATCATCTTGGAGCAGTAGGCATAGGTAGGGAGCAGTGCCGGCATCAAAATCGTGACAAGTGGCGAGGAGTCCGCAAGATGTGGGCTTCGCACGAGCAATATAGCGACGACATCAGATGAAATCACGAGGGAGGTAGCAACTATGGTGGTGCTCGGCAACAAGGCATGGCCATCAGGGATCTCGGCCATGACTCTCTCCCTCTCTCCCTCCACAACTTCCTTCCTCCCCCCGGCGATAGGGCTTTTTCCTCCGTTCTCTCCTTTCCTTTTCACCTATGTCGCTCGCGAACACTTTGCAAATTTCCCTCATCTTTCTTACTTTCCTTGAACGAAGCCCCCCATGAAACCTCATGAACACTCTTTCAATTTCTTCCCCCTTTTCATGAAGCTTTGCACTCTTAATTTATAGAGAAAAGAAAATAAAAGAAGTTTGTTTTGCAAGTAAAGATTTTCCAAGATAATTGCATATATTCACTCAACCGACGACGATCATCTTTCGAAAAGAGGGATACACTCAACAAGAAAATGGCTTCATTATTCAAAATTTAAATTCTTTCAAAATCTTCCTCCACAATTGAATTATTATATTTTTTATTCTCTCTTTTCTATTTTCTATTTTTTTAGAACAATTTTTCTAAGAGCAAATTTAAATTGGATAAGTTTGGTCCTAAATATTATTATTACCTAAGTGCAATGTTATAAAATGCTTAATGCAATTTTGATATTTTTATGTGACGAACAAGTAAGTAAAATAGTTAGAATTTAGGTGCCAATGGGGGTTTTTGGCAGCCGAAAAATTAGTTTTCGATAAATCTATCACAAGTATATCAGTTCAAGATTTTCCGTAGTATTTACCCTTGAATGAACCATATTATCCGGCCCAATGATCGACCCGACCCACCCCCTTATCCATTCTCACCTTGTCCCCGACCCGAACATCTTCTTCGACTTTCTCTGTAGCCAAACAGACCGAAATCGCAGACCCCTGCCAAATACCGACCTACTCGACTCTACTCTTCCTAGAGGAGTGCAACCAGATTGGGTATACCGGAAAACGAACTTGCCCACCCAGAAAATGAGGTCGAGAATAGTTTCCCGTTGAAACCAAGCCGGGAATTGGTTTCCAAAATTCGGAATTAGTTTGAATAGGTCTGAGAACCAATTCCGAGTGATTACCCACCCACAAATTGGTCCATGGGCTAGTTTGGGAACTAGTTTGGGAAGCCCAAAGTCCAAAACCCTATTTTTTTCCCCCTGATTTCTATGTCAGGCAAGTCCTCTTCTCATTCTCAAGGCAAGTCCTCTTCTCGTTCTCAACGTCTCTTGATTTGGCTATGCATTTCGTAACAATGCTTTCGTGGTGGGTTTGTCGTTAGAGACCAATATCCGCGAGCGGAAAGTGCAAAGTTGAAAATTTTTTTGGGATCTTCCTCGCCTGAATAGTGCTTCCGATTTATTGTGCTTGCTTTTTGGTTATGTGGGTGTTCGTTTTTTGTCAATGCGGTTTTTCCGTGGTCATTCAAGTGGGGCGCGTGATACTAAAATGGGAGGTGTTGGCCGTTGCTTTCGAATGGAAGCGTGTTCATGGAGGGATATTAATTGTGATGTTGGAGGGTTGGATGGTTCTACTAATCATGGTGTTCTTCTTCCATGTTTGTTGCTGAAAATGACCAAGCTACCCAAAGTGATTCACGTGCATGAAATCTCAGAGGTACATGTTCTCTTGCAGCTTCTGCTCCCAAGTAAATTCTTTTGGGTGTAGAAATAGGGACGTTGTCGCATATTAATGTAAAATTTGAAGTTGTATAGGATATCGAACAGTTGCAAAATAAGTTCCAGTGGAAACAAGTTAACTCTAGAATTGGATCTGAAAAATAGGGTTGTTCCAAAACGGGGTTTAGTGCAAATAAGGTTGAGTATATGGTCGAAAAAAGGAACTGATTATAATAGAGTCGAGTACAAGGTCTAGATCTGAAACCTACTCATCCTGGACTCGATCACCCCTAGCTCTTCCCTCCATCGCTTTGAATGTTGGCTTTCACGAAATCTGTTTGCACATTTTTTGGCTCCCTTTCTTGAAAATTTTTCCTTGTTGCTTTTCCCTTCGTTTGAGAAACTCCCTCGTCACCACTCAACACTCTATGGGCCATGGAACCGCCATAGAACCACTGTCCATCTCCTAGCTGACAGCGGCCCTGATCACTAGACCCCCATTATCGCCGCCGCCACTACTGTTGCCGCCGCCACTGCTGATCATGACCACCTCCTCTCTGAGCTTGAGTCTGCCCACGAATCACTCTAGGACCTCCAATTGAAGTCGACGGCCATGGAGGAGGACAGCTCAAAGTCCATTTGCAAAAAATTTTTACCAAACACAATTGCATTTTTCCAAGTAGCTTTGAGCTTTCAGCGTTTGCATTGGGCTCAAAGCCCCTTGCAAATGCTGAACCAAACGTAGCCTTAGTTCTCACCCAGTGGCAGCAAGACGAAGTGGTCGGCTGAGTTGCGAGCTTGAGCGAAATCATGGATGGCTTGTCGAGCGAGAGGGACTCAATCCACGGCAGGATTAAGGAGCCAGAGGATTTGGCCGCGGAGAGAGAAGAGGAGTCTGTGGTGAAGTTCGAGGAGGAGTTGAGGGAGAGAGAAGGGCTTAGGATCGAGATCGAAGTGCACAAAGAGAAGTTTTGCGGTTTGGAGGCGGAGAGGGAGAAGCAAATGAAGTTTCTGCTGAAAATCGCGGATTCGATAAAGGCGGTGAAGGAGAGTTTGGCGAGGATAATAGAGAGTCTGGATGATGAGAAGGTCGTCGAGAGAGAAGAAGACGAAAGCCTAGATACGAGAGAAGAACTAGACCGAGAATCGAGATTGGTGCGGGAAGAAATAGTGGAGGGCACAAGGCTCGTTGATATGGTGGAATCAAAAGTCAATGATTACAAGGAAACTAAGAAGAAGGAGAGGAAGCAATTGGAGAACAGCGAGGTGAGTTTGACGGAGGAAAACCGCGATATCAGTAGCCTGTCGAGGATTGCTCTCGTCAAGAAGGAGGCTGTGGAGAAGGGCTTGAACAAGTTGGGAGGGGTAATGGGCAGAAGAGGGTGGCACTGTTGCAATTTGTTGAACAAGGGTTACAGAGAGTCGGGTTCGGGTTTATGATAATGAGATTTAACAAATGCTTGTTGAAGAAGAACGCCTTAGGTCTAAAAGGAAAATACTCCTGGTTGGTGATGGTGGGAGATTTGGCATTTGGGTCTACCGAAATTTCTAAATTCTTATTGAGGATCCACCACATGAAAAAGTGTTGCGGTAGAGTACTTATTAAAAAAAATGGAAATTAATTCTAAATGCCAAATTCTGGTGATGATGATCTTAGTGAAATTAAGTTGATGAAATATACCACTCCTTGCCGACCCACTTACTCAAACTCTCAAATGGAGGAAATTGCATTTAGGTGGGTCGGAGAGGAGGGATGGCTGGATTCTTGACCAGTCACTCATCATATAAAGGTGGAAATATGACAAAATAAAATCCAACAAAAACAACGATTTAAGATCAATATAATCTTGTTAGTTTATGTCAGGTTCATTTATTAAAGTATTGTATTAAATAGCTAGGCTCATTAGACTTGTTTGCTCTTTGGTTAAGCAAGGAAAGAAAAAACAAAAGGGACTCAAAACCGTTTTCATCTTTCTGATCTTCTTTCCTTTCTAAGGAAGGTACTAATCTTAGAGAAAATGGAATTTCCACAATGATTGCAAATCCCTCGGAGATAATTTGAGAATAAAAATTCTTGTTTTGCCAAAAAATTGATTTTGGATAGAATCATTAGCTGAAGAAATCAAAGGATTCTATTGATACATTCGAGTAATTAAACATTTCACAATTATTGAACTAGATTTATTGTCATAACCTGCATTTTCGAAGAAAATCGATTTATTTAAACCATGATCATGAGCAAGTGCTTCTCTTCTTGAGGGGGCCCAAGCTTAGATCGACCAATTCCTTATTGAAATCTTAGCCTAAGAAGCAAGTTAACGCTATTTAACAAATACATTGCATGCACATGATACTTCATCGTCAATTTTGTACATATGAAGACTCTTCATGATTTTAGCCCGAACTTTGGTTCAAAATCTTATCTAATACCAAATCTTTTGCTCTCTTTTCACCAGAATTGCAAGCATTGACATCCAATCTCCTCCAATTAAATGTACTCTGAAATGAGAGTTATATTCGTTACCTAATCAATGCTATATTAATAATTGTTCTACTAGCCATTGAGGAGGACCTGCGCACACTAACTGCAAAGCTCAAACTTAGGTACTTGCCCATCTCAGTAGAGCATCTAAGAGACCTTTATACCAAAAGGGTAGTGCCTTCTTCCCCACTTTTTTTTTTTTTTTTTTTAGTACTAAAAGTACAAAAAGTTAATGTCTAAAATCTACAATCCCAACTTTATCACTGAACAAAACATAAGTTGCAGAAGAGATCGGAGAAAAAACCTAGGTACAATCAACGAACCCTTAGAAAGAAAGAGATTGAATTTGCAGAAGAGATCGGAGAACGGAATGAGCAAAGGCTTCGGAACTGACGTTAAGAAATATATGAGAGGTAGGTAGGGTTTTTGTTTGTGAAAAATGGGCAAAATTGAGCTAGTAGGCATCTCGTTGAAGAAAAAAGACATTACCAATAATTTGCTCAAAACAGAGAACCCAAAATTAGTCCGACTGAAAAACAAAATGGTCGGCAACATAATGAACCAGTGCAGAGACGAGAGAGTGAGAATGAAAGGTTTAGTGAGATTTGACAGATACTCTTTAAAGAAGAAAGCCTTGGGTTTAAAAGAAAAATACTCTTGGTTAGTGATGGTGGGAGATTTGGCTCTTTTCTAAATTCCCATTAAGGATCCACCACATGAAAAAATGGGGGAACTGACGTTAAGAAATATATGGGAAGAGTTGGGGTTTTTATTTTTAAAAACGGGGTAAAATTGCGCTAAGAGGCGCCCTACCGGGAAAAAAAGAAGACATTACCAATGATTTGCTCAAAACAGTGAACCCAAGATCAGTTCGGCTGAAAAAAATCGTCAGCGACATAATGAATCGATGTAGAGACGAGAGAGAGTGATAGTGAAAGGTTTAATGAGATTTAACAAATGCTTGTTGACAAAGAAATCCCTAGGTCTAAGAGGAAAACACTCCTAGTTGGTGATGGTGGAAGATTTGGCACTTGGGTCCCCCAAAATTTCTAAATTCTCATTGAGGATCCACCACATGAAAAAGTATTGCAATTGAGTACTTATTGAAAAAAATGGAAATTAATTCTAAATACGAAATTCAAGTGATGATGATGAGCTAAGTGCTAGGGCTTTTGTTTTTTAAAAATGGATAAGTGTTGCGAAAGTCCTAAAACTTGCAAAAAGTACAATCAAGTCCTAAAACTTGTTAAAATGGTTCAAGTGAGTCCTAAAGTTAACACCGTTAGTTTTATTGATGGAAAATGCTGACGTGGCATTTTAAATTATTTTTTATTTTTCAGCTGGCTTTTTAAAATATTTTTTATTCAATTTTTAAAAAAAATTATATTTAAAACTAAAATTCATTTTAAAAAAAAAAGTTAAAAAAAATAAAGGGCAGGAGGAGGCGGCCGCCCATTGCCGGAGGGGGCTGGCGAGGGTCGCCGGCCCTAGGCGAGGGCCGGCGACCTTCGCTTGGCACGGGCAAGGGCTCGCAGGCCCCAAGCAAGGGCCGGCAACCCTCGCCTAACACGGGCAAGGACGCCCAGATCTGGGCAAGCCGACCCTCGCCTGGGGGCCAGCGACCGTCGCCAGCCTTGGGCGAGGCCTCGGTGGGGTCGCCTGGGGCCGGCGCGGCTCACGCAAATTCGGGCAGCGCAGCCCAGATTTTGTGTCTATGAAGGTTTTGCCGCATAAGCATTGTCATCATCCCCGTTCGTTTGGGATTAAACAAAAGTAAAAAGTGTGCTCTTTTTTAAAATTTTAAAATGTTATATTTAGATTTGAGGTTTTATGAAAGCACAATATGTTAGCCTACATCTTCTTTTTGTGTAATATATTCACAATTTTAGTCGTTATGCATTTTGATAAATAAATAAAAAAATCGTTACACGTGATATAAAAAATTATTGCCGATTTGGAATTTTAAAAGATATCGAACCGGAGGTAGTTGGATTCCAATTGAATGCGCATTCGAGTTTATAACGCCAGGCCTGTGCCCCATCAGGCTTTCACTGCTTCTCTTTGGGCAAAGAGAGCGAGAACAGGACACCCCACCCTCCCATGTCCTCCCCTTCTCTCCGACCCATTAAGTGCAACTTCCCCCATTTGGGAGTTTGAGTGGATGGGTGGACAAAGAGAGCAGTTAGAAGAAAGAGAAAGGAAGATGCACGAATTTGGCATTTCTGAAAATGTCCCCGACATTGGCCACCTTCCGACACGACATTGCTGCTTGTTCATTTCGTGAATATATACAGCATCACACATCTCTCTTCTTCACCCTTCTCTTCTCCATTCTTCTCTTTCAATGGAGCCGGCTGCTCTCCTCCACCAGACATTCAACAGCTTTGTCACGGAATACGTGGATTCAGAACCAATTCAACCAAGACTTGACATTGAGTATTACATTCTTTGCTGTAAATCTTTTTTTGGCAAGAGTACTTTGATGCACAAAACGAGGCACGAGCCAATCTCTTCCATGCCATGGACGTGATCAGGGAGCACGAGCTTTTGGTCTTGAGATCGGTAAGCGAAGCTTCGGCATTTACAGCCATGCTTTATCATCTCTTGGCCAATCGCAGTGCTCTCAACTGCTTAAAGATTGGAAATAGGAGCGACCAGAACAGGAGGAATGTAGCCCGCTCGCTGTAAAGTCGCGGACTACAATGCTTCGCCCGTAGGGCTCATTAAGTTTCAGAACTTTAATGATGGAAAAGAACTAATTATAATGAATCTATTAGATTTCTAACTTCGTGCAACCTGATATAGACGGTTATCTGTGCCGACCTATCACGGTGTCCAATAAGTTTTTTACTCCATCATCGTTTAATGGTTCTTTATTTTTATTTTTATTTTTTTCTGGAAAAATGATGGAGAGGGGCGAACAAGGTTAATGATCCCCTCCGACTTTGGCCCACACCTTCTTTATTATTTCACACCATTTACGACCCGCATCCCCGTAGTCGTTCACGTGAATTAAATTCATGATTTCTTGGAAAATATGTGACGCCTCTACTGCTAGGCCAACGACATGAGAGGTCCATCATTTCTGGGTCCAAATGTGAAAATCAAGTTATTGTAAGCGTTTGTCAAATTAAAATACTCATGTATTGGAAATTCACATTAATTGAATGAAAATCATTCACCAGCTAAACTAAAATAATATTGGAACAAAGACAAAAATTAACAAAACGAAATTCTCTTCGTTTTCTTTCCCCACGCTTTCTCTGGCTTATGAAAAGAACAACAGCAATTCCATATGAGTGAATAATCTACGGTCTAACCATATCTTTTTAAATATTAACTGCTGAAGCTGGATAAAGATAAATGGATCAAATATTAAATGAAGATAGAATTTCAAACTGCTGTTATCAAATCATTATATTTGGATCACCTAAATATTTTTCTTTTATTATAAGTTTTAAGACTTTTGATACACTCGTTTGGCAAGTGTCACAAAATACATAAAAGACCCCCTTCGTGTTCCTTGAAGAGGTTAAAAAACATAAAAGTTCATTCATGAACCATGGCTTGCATAACTGATGATGATTCATGGATATCAGTAAGCAAAAACATTACCGACGCAAAAAAAAAAAAAAAAAAAAAAAAAAATCAGGTCAAAAGCACAATTCTTCATTTTTGTGGCGGTGTTGTTTGTTGAACCAATGCATCTTGGGATGGTGGAGGTACATTTCACCCGCGAGAGATGCCATAGAATTTAAGGAATCCGATTGGTTTTGTTTTAGTCACTTCCTATTAATGAAATAATTGTCCAAAAAACTCTAAATCTTTTGTATGACGACTAATTTGGTCATAAAATTTTTTATTTGATTAATTTAGTCCTAAACCTTTTAATGATTTTCCAATAAAGTCATTTCCGTCAAAATTGATCAAAAATCAATGACGTGAATACCTTTACAATTTATGTAAATGTTCTGGATTTTTTAATAATGTTTTTTCTTTTTTCTCTTTATTCATCTTTCCAGGATGGCTAACGGCGGTCATTGGGACCTCCACAATGGCCGACGGCAGTCTTTGGGACCTCCACAATGGCCAACAACCCATGTTGGCCACTAGCCATTGGCTATAACGCTTGCCTGCGACTGGCAAGCACTTCTCAGCCCTCGCTTAGTGAACGACAAGGGTGTGCAGGTCCTCCCCTAAGCCCATAATGAAAAAAAGAAGAAGAGAAAAATATATAAACATTTTAAAAATGCAAAAATTATTAATGTCAATATCTATCGTGCCACGTAAGATAACTGGCATTTACGTTGACAATTTCCAACTAATTTTGGCCAAAAGGGTTATATTGAAAATTTATTAAAAGGTTTAAGAATAAATTAACCAAATTAAAAAGTTTAGCACTCAATTGACCATTGTACAATAGATTTATAACTTTTGGACAATTTTGCCTCCTATTAATTGAGGGGATGTCGAAATTTGGGGGCTTTAAATTTAAATTTTGCTAATTTAGGAGCATCTCACAACATGGAGTTGGGTCGTCTAGCACCATAGCTTTTTACGAAATTGCAAGAGCTAGTTCGTGCCCCTGTTTTAATTCTTGATTTTGGACCCAACCAACATATCTAAAGTTCATGACTGTTTATATCTCTTATTATCCTTTTTCTGAATCCAATCTTCCATTTTGCTTATCTAATCAAACACCTCCTTTTAACAAGCATCTACATTGGTTATACAAACAGTATATTTTTTTTTTCGATAAACTAATATACAACACATCAATACAGCTAAGGTAATGGAATCGGTAGTATTTTCTGATTTGGTACTTAACAAGTGCTTTTAGAGTAGTGATAACATGTTCCTTAGCAAAATAGTTAGTATTTTGCTTTTTCTAAGCCAAACACATTTGACTTATCATCGCTTGAGTACTTTCATTAATAATTTTCATCACAGACTCAAATAAGTTGTTCAGTTACTATATACAAATTTTCATAATTACACTATCTCCAAGATTTTAGAATATTTTTTCATTTCAATTCATATCCTAAGTCAACAGTTTTACCTTTTTGATTTTTATAAATATTACTATAGTTCCAAAATATAACAATGGATAGAGTTATATCAAATTCATATACCTCTTATTCTAAGATGAGCTTTTTATAAGAATATATAATAACAATATTAATTGAACTATAGATTCTTGTGCCTATACCAATCTAAATCTTGTTCCTAATTTTTTAGATAAATGGGATTTTCTAATTTTTGTGTTTCTTGTTTTATCGATTAAATTTTGTCAAATCTACAAATTAGCAAATCAAAATAAAAGAAACATCAACTCTATACAAGTCTAATGAAAATCTAGAAAGATGGCCATAGTCTTTGTCAATCTAGAAAATGGATTGAAATTCAAAAAATATTTTTAATTTGAGCGATAGTGTGTAACTTTGAAAACTTTTGACCATGTCGCAAAAAAATTGAGGGATCAAGGACTAGATTGAATATTTTAGGAATAGTTCGAGGATCACACTAAGCGAATTAAAAGTTGAAGGATGACCAAAGTTGATGAACTAATTGTGTCATTATTTCAAAGAGAAACTACCAAAGTTGATGAACTAATTGTGTCATTATTTCAAAGAGAAACTAAAACCACTTTCCCGCAATCTGACTTCGGTTCTCGCGTATAGGTTCGGATCCATGAATTGGAAAATGAACAGACCTACCCGAACCCGATCAATACTTTTTTGGAATTGAGAACCGACTCGATTCTATTTGCCCCAGAATCAGCCCAAAACCAGCCCAGAAATGGATCAATTGATATTTTGACTGGGCCTCGCATAACTAGTAGGCCCATAAGACCGACTTTGTTCTTCGCGGCCATTCACGACTCCTCCATTTTTCATTTCAAAGGCAAATTTGAAACCTTCATCTGCAAATCCATTTACAAGACCAGTCCATTAATGTCGGGTGCAATTCGCATGAAAAATGACGGCTTGCCCGTCCCACAACGACACCCACTGTTTTTTTTTTTTTTTTGGGCATAACGACGCCCACTTCTTCGGCCACAAAACCGCACCTTTTCGGCCCAATTTTAGTTGACTTGAAAAAAGAAGGAAAATAAAATAAAATAAAAGGGCATAGCATTCTCATAGAGAAACACTAATCGCGACCTCCAGAAAGTTTGCGAAAGCATTCCGATTCCATTGGTGTGACAACCATTATCTAAACCTTTTAAGTTATTCCATGCAGGCTGCAGAACCCTAGTAAGAAAAATAATCATGACGCAATAAACAGAGGAAGTTACCTAAAAATGTACCAAAATTCTTGCTACTCAAGCTGCTATTGCAGCGGGATCATCCTAGCTTGTTATATATCTCCAGACCTTTCTCTAAGGCGGCAACTTTCTCCATGGCTTTCTTTTCATACGTCATTTTCTCCTGCATAAACAGTAAGGCTAAATCAATATTGATTGCATTCAATGGAATTGGTTTTTCTTCTTGGACTTTACAGCTTTTGTGAGCTAATGCTGCATTGACAAGCAGTATCTTACCTCTTCAAGCAGGAATCCCACTCCTTTGTAGCATCTTTTTGGAGCTGCATGCCACCAAGAATTGAGACTTAATCAGATCGACTCAATTCAGTGATTGAGAGCTAAGAAAAATTAGAGTTCCGAAACTCACTGCAGATTCGAACTCCTCCATTCGACGCTTCTTAAAATCCTCCCTATATTTAAGAACAAACAGCCACTTAACACAAAAAAGAAGAAGAAGAAGAAGAAGAAGAAGAAATCGATGTATCAAAATCAATCCAGCGCACTCACAAAAAAAGGATAAAAGCTATGGGATGAAACTTTCTCAATGAAGGAGAGCTGCCCGTGCTTCCTTCCATCTTCAATTGACGCTTGCCCGTGCTTCCTTCCATCTTCAATTGACGCTCGCGTGGACTCCTTGACAACGAAGAGATACGGATGGAGATTGAGACGACAGAGTAATTGATCACATAAATTCTACCTAATAAAACAACATCTACAAATCAAACGAAAGAGAGAGTCTACCTCGGCTGATTGCGTAGCTCCTCGGGAGCGACCATGACCTCCTCGGGAGCGACCATGACCACCTTACGCTCCATTGCTTGCTTAGGGTTTTTCACACAGATCTCGTATCCCAAAATGGTTGCGGTGTTCAAGTCACAGTTTCGAAAAGTACAAATATATCCTAGCTAAAGGGAACAAATCCAATTACACTGACCTGCAAATTAGCTGCTATTTACAAACCCATTGGGAGAACCAATTTCTCAGATATAATTAAACAAACAGCCTGAAGGACTCTCGACGGAAAAGGGGAAAAAAAATAGTGTAACAGGAAAAGGCCCGAAACCTTTAAGAGCCATCACCTTCACAACCAATGTGCAGTCGTATGAAAATAACAGGTATGTCCAGCAAACAAATTATGTCCCTCCCACATCATGACAACCAAAGATATGACCATCAAATCTCCAAGAACAATTGACACAATACCATATCTGCGCGAACGACAACTTATATACTTCATAAGGAAAATTTAAAATCACACTTAACCAAAAATAACTCAAGCATCGATCTTCAACCAGCAGCTTTATAGAATACAACAAGCATATAAAACCTTTGCGAGCATCACGTCAGCTTGCTTATAACAGTCTGAGATTGGAATTGGAAAAAGAAACACAATCATATCTACATTAAGTAACACCATTAACAACGAACCAGCCACGATTCAATCAACCTCCACACACGACGAAACTCATCGAATTGCAAAAATCTGGAAATCACATCACATAAAACCAACCAGCTTTATAGAATACAATAAGCACATAAACATCACATCAGTTTGCTAATAACAGTCTGAGATTGGAATTGTAAAAAGAAACACCGAGTCATATAACATCATTAACAATGAACCAGCCACGATTCAATCAACTTCCACAAATGAAGAAACTTATAGAATCGCAAAAATTTGGAAATCTGGAGAATCTCTAATTCCTCCCCTCTAATCATCCTCCTTATTTCGTTCTCCCGACCGGCCGTGGAGGGCACGGAATTGATCGGAACCAAGTGCGCGATCTATGCAGACGGGATCAGTTCACTCACCAGTCCGTACGCAGGGAGGGGAGATCACTGAGCCGCTGGGGAGGCGACGGAGATCGGAGCGGGGCGGCAGCTGAGCGAGAGGGAGTGGCCGGAGCAGAAGAAAACCGCCAGAAAGTGAGAGTGAGCGATTGGCGGAGCGCCCGCGAGGAGTTTTGTAACCGACTGGTACCCTCTTCGGCAAGAAAAGATGAGGGAAAAAAAAACCCTAATGGTATTTGAAAAAAGAAAAACCCTGATGGGCCACGTCAAACAACTGATGGTGATTTTAAGATGGAGGATCAGTGAGAGTAGATTTGAGATTAAATTAAAAATTAGTGATTTTTTTAGACAAAAAAAAAATCCGGGACAAAATTGGGATTGGATCTTGAGTTTACATTTCGTTAGACCAAAAAAAATCAGGACTAATTAAGATTAGACCTAAAGATTTTGGTTTTTTAAAGGAAATTATGCCCTTTAAATTTTGGTATTTGAAAGTGAAGATTGTGTTAATGTATATGTTTATTAACTCCTCTGCTTTTCCGCGTTGAGCTATTTTCAGAGTCATGGCAATGATAACAATCATGCAATTTAAATACTTGAAGAAAATACCATTGAGAAATATTATGAATTGCTTATTAGATGATCGAGTGATGTATTTTGTTTCTTTATATATAAATTTGTTTTGCTCCTATCAAACATGTTATATGTCCTTTTTTACTCGTACTGGATTCCTTACGAACCATTTTTAATTTTAATTTGATGTGATTACTTTTTTTTTTTAATGTTATGCAATCGTCAGCCACCTCTCATATTGCATTTTTCTAAAATTTGTGTGGGTTTGAACCATGATACTGGACTAAAAACTTTTGATGTGACGTCGTGATATCATTAAGTATGCGCTTAATATGATAATTGATAGGAAAAGTCTTCCGCTTCGTCCTCTAGTGTCATTACCGTCTGTTGCAATCCACCAATCGCCACCATGGCTCTAGGAGAAGCACCAAGGTTGGCTGTTACCGCACAACCACGACCACAATTAGACTCCACTAAGACGACCGCCGACCACAATCACGCACCAAACTCTACAACGCGCGGGATTTGAGGGGCGCAACCTCAAATTTGGAGGCAACGTGCCTCGAATCTAAGGTCGCGCACCTTGTGAAAAAAGCTAATTATATTACGTTTTTCTTGCTTAAAAAAGCTGTGCAATTGCTAAATTACGTACCTGCCTTTCTTAACATCATGAAAATATACCTATCAAAATGTAAAATTTCTTAATTTTTCAATTGGTAATTAATGATATCATGACATTTTTAGTCATTTTTTGCTATAATTTTTTTTTTAAATATCGTAGACAAATAACAAATTGGATATTGAACAAGGTTAATATCACAAAAACCTTCAAACAATACACATTGTGGCACAAATACCCTAAACCTTTTATGTCAATAAAAACCCTAAACAAATACTCAAAACATTTTTCTTTTTATGTCCAGAAAATCCCTGAACTTACGCCACTATGACGAGTATACCATAAATGGAAGTATAATGGAGGATATATACGTCACGCATTTATAAGTTTGGGTTTTTTGAAACACAAAAAAAAAGGTTATCTGTGTTAGAGAAGCAAGTTTAGGATTTTTTGTGACATGAAAAAAAATATATTTGAAGTATTTGTGTCACTATATGCATAGTTTAAGGTGTCCAAGTTCCATTTTATTAGACATCCCCTCTCTCTTTTTTTCTTTTCTTTTTTAATTACATATATAGTCCCTGAATTTTTTACAAATGTGCAATGCGATCCCTAAACTTTTAGTTTATTCAATACAGTCCCTAAACTTTATCACAATGTGCAGCGTGACCCTTAAACTTTTAAATTGTTCAATATAGTCATAAACTTTTTGTAAATGTTTAAATTAGTCCATAGACTATATGAAAATATCCAAAGTTACTATTCCATTGATTCATGTTTAGGGACAATACTGAATATTTTCACGTAGTTTAAGGACTAAATTGAATATGTACTAAAAGTTCAGGGATCACATTGGATAAATTAAAATTTTAGGGACCACATTGCATATTGAGATAAAGTTTATGAATCACATTAAATAAATTAAAAGTTTAGGGATCACATTAATTTCCCAACTTTGACTTGTTTGAATGAATGGTTTTTTTTGGTAAGGTTGTTTGAATGAATGGTTCATACTATGGAAAACTCAAAACTAGTACACTTATGACAAATTTACCCAAACTAATTTTTTGACCACTAAAAACCCAAAACTAGTACACTTGTGACAAATTTACCCAAAATGACCACAAACTAATACACTTGTGATAATTTATCCCAAACTAATTGTTTTAATCGCCAAAAACCTAAAACTGGTATATTTATGACAAATATACAATTTGTTAAATTGAATTAGTACCGCAAGAAAATCGCATAACTAGTATAATTGTGGCAAACAGAAAGTAAAATTTCAAATTGGTACACCGGTCAATTGTTAGATGTCATCTAACTTAGTAATTTGACAATAAAATTTAACATAAACTACCGGAGGGTAAATTTAACATTAGTGTACAAGTTTTGGGTAAATTTGTCAAAAGTTACCAATTTGGAGTTGTCGTGACCTTCGCGAAAGTGAATTACCCAAAAGAAAGCTAATGGATTACTAAGTCCAAAGACTTAACATGGAACCTCTCGAAGGCCTACCAATCGCAACTTGGCACTCACAAATTAATCCATATAAACATGCAATTTTACTAAATTTGGAGCCGCTACTAATCAACTAGGATTGATTAGAAACCTAAGTAAAGTATGGGAGAATACTTTACTTTTGCAAACCAGAGATTCAATAGGTCCCGGGACATGGTTACGCTATATTAATCTAAAGCTCTTTCGGTACCTTTTCATTTTAATTTCAAAAATATTTTGTAAGCAGTCTTGACTAATTTTAACCTAAGCCACTAACATGCAAAGGGTGGTCATGCGGATGCACAATCAATAAAATAACATTCAATAAACCCAAGTGATGAATTGTAAAAAATTATAGCTCATGTTAAGCAAAACAAACTACAACTTTATTAAGGTTTATTCTCTTAAAAAAAACTTACAAAATGTTGATTAAAAATGCATGCCCTAAACATGATTCCTAAATGACATGACACCTAATTTTTTATAAAAATGTTAATTATATGCAGTCTTAATCTAAATTTAATATGCATGATTTTTACTTTAATGGCATGTGATATGCAATTCATATAACATAACTGGAACCATCACAATATGTGTGCAATCTGATTTACATGATTTTAAATATGCTTGTGCTATATAATGAACGACGTGGTAATTCTATGTGCATGCATGTTCTTTTTATGATTTTTCTTTTTAAAATGATGCTATTCCTATAATTCTTTTGTTTTTTGTTTATATGCAATCTGCACGAAATAATAATGACATGAAATGTGATTAATTATGAATTAACCCTATTAATTAACCAAGCAAATGACCTTTGTGTTTTCCTTTTAAATAAAAAAAATAACACGACTTAATAATTTTTATTGAAAAGAAAGTGACCTAATGATGCAATGCTAATCTTTTGGCATTCTCTTTTTTTTTTTTTTTTTGAGATAAAAATTGAACTACATACATCATTAATAATGCATGAAACACAATAATTAATTATGTCCTGATTACATTACAAGAGTATTAAGACAATGAACATGTGACTCATTAACTAATGTGCAACATACGACATGCATACTATGAAATCTATATGACCTTAATAACATTTTATATTCCTTTTTTTTATTAAAGGTAATTATCCTAATTCCGTATGAATCTTAGAAATCAACGTGTGTTGCTTTAAACATGAAATGTGTATGGACCTAAGTTCTAGATATGACATATGATGTGTGATATGTGATATGTACCTAATGATTAAGTATCAAATGACGCATCGAAATATCTATCCCATTAATAATTCACAGTACAATTCAATGACATATTATCTTAATGCGAGTCAATTATGCAAAGCAAACAGTAAATTTGCCATGAAAAGTAGAAATAATCAAAAATCTAACCCGACGTGTTGCGGCTCAATATTCTTGATTATTATGGCTTGATACGACAAATTTCCTAATCAGATAATGATTAAATATATAAAAACAAATCAAGTCAGAATCACAAACTAGGAAACCGAATATTTGAACTGAATTTAATCTAAAGAGATTGCCTAGTCCAGGGCACGGTTCTCTCAAGGGGCGGCGGCAAGGCTTGCAGGCCAACAAGTGAGGTATGATTGAGAATTCACCGGTGCTTGGTGAGTAATCGGTGATTAAAAGTTGGTGGTCTAACAACCAATCCACATAATCAGAGAATTCACAGGGGCCACATAATTTCTCGCGCCACCTTAACAGCAGATAAATTTCTGCAAAAAGAGAAGGGGGCATAAAAAAATCAATTGCGGGCACAACACATTTCATAAGCAGGGTGCAATGGGTTTTACAACACCAATCAAACCGGCAGGCGCAGAAAGTTTGCGAAAGCATTCCGATTCCATTGGTGTAACAACCATTATCTTAACCTTTTAAGTTATTCCATGCAGGCTGCAGAAACCCTAGTAAGAGAAATAATCATGACGCAATAAACAGAGGAAGTTACCTAAAAATGTTCCAAAAATTCTTGCTGCTCAAGTTGCTGTTGCAGCGGGATCATCCTAGCTGCTTCTAATTCCGCAGCTTCAACCCCTAGCTTGTTATATATCTCCAGACCTTTCTCTATGGTTGCAACTCTCTCCATGGTTTTCTTTTCATACGTCATCTTCTCCTGCATAAACAGTAAGGCTGAATCAATATTGATTGTATTCAATGGAATTGGTTTTTTTTCTTGGGCTTTACAGCTTTTGTGAGCTAATGCTACATTGACAAGCGGTATCTTACCGGAATCCCACTCCTTTGCAGCATCTTTTTGGAGCTACATGCCACCGAGAATTGAGACTTAATCAGATTGACTCAATTCAGTGATTGAGAGCTAAGAAAAATTAGACTTCCGAAACTCATTGCAGATTTGAACTCCTCCACTCGACGCTTCCTAAAATCCTCCCTATATTTAAGAACAAACAGCCACTTAACACCAAAAAAAAAAAAAAAAAAAAGATCGATATATCAAAATCAATCCAGCGCACTCACAAGAAAAGGGGAAAAGCTATGGGATGAGGCTTTCTCAATGAAGTAGAGCTGCCCGTGCTTCCTTCCATCTTCAATTGACGCTTGCGTGGACTCCTTGACAACAAAGAGATATGCATGGAGATTGAGACGACAGAGTAATTGATCACATAAATTCTACCAATAAAGCAACATCTACAAATGAAATGAAAGAGAGAGTCTACCCGGGTGATTGTGTAGCTCCTCGGGAGCGACCATGACTGCCTTATGCTTCATTGCTTGCTCTTGAAGGTTTTTTTTTTTTTTTTTTGCACAGATTTGTACCCCAAATATGGTTGATGTGTTCAAATCAAGGTTTCGAAAGGCACGAATATATCCTAGCTAAAGGGAACAAATCCAATTACCACCAAACTTCTCAACTTTCTATCATGTTGTCACTGACCTGCAAATTAACTGCTAGTTACAAACCCATTGGGAGAACCAATTTCTCAGATATAATTAAACAAGCAGCCTGAAGGACTCTCGACAGAAAAGGGGGAAAAAAAGTGTTACAGGAAAAGGCCTGAAACCTTAATCATCCTCCCGGGAAAAGATATGGTTCCTATTTATCTTTTATCTTGTAGCGAGCATGGGCTTTCCATGGAAATTTTTAGCAAATTTTTGATGCCACAGGACAATTGAGCTGTCTCATGCATCCTCCCATAGAGAAAAGATGGAAAAGACGGAAAATGTGCCTTTTGTTTTGAACCAGGTAGACAAGCTCGGGCATGTTTGTTTAAATGCACAAATTCATGTCTACTTGAGGACTTCTCAGTGCAAGAAGTCGATGGATGATGAGAAGCATTCATATAGCAAAGGTACGAAATCTCAAATGAAGTCACATTTTTCAAAGGGGAAGATATGGATGCTGAATTCATCATCAGACAATCAGGCCCTACAAATTCAGGGTACTTCTTTCAGCATGTGAGTTCATCTATTAAGCACCTATTGGGTTTGTCCATATGGGGCATATCCAGAAGAGCGCCAACTGAAGGTTTCGAACATCCCATGACAAACAATATGTGGGTCTTTTTCCCGTGAACATATCTTGAACTTGAATGCGAATCATTCTAGCGTAAGGAAATATATGATTTAATATGATGAAAATAGGAATTCTGGTTGTAAACAAGAGATACTTCAAGGTTCAAATTGCATTTGCAGATACCTAAACCCTTCGTATGGGAACTGTGTACTCATTTTTCTGTGCATTCAGTAGTGCACAAGTTTATCATTCCTATATCACAGCAATCAGTAGTACCTGAAAATACATATGAACCTGCTTACACAAGATTGAGAGGAAGCGAGAGCAATAGGCAAGTGCAGAAATAAATAACACTGGACTTCTGAAAAGAGCACGGGCAGTCAGTCGTTGCTAAGCCCAAACTCACAGAATCGCAAAAATCTGGAAATCTGGAGAATCTCTAATTCCTCCCCTCTAATCATCCTCCTTATTTCGTTCTCCCGACCGGCTGCGGAGGGCACGGAATTGATCGGAACCAAGTGCGCGATCTATGCAGACGGGATCAGTTCACTCACCAGTCTGTACGCAGGGAGGGAGATCACTGAACCGCTGTGGAGGCAATGGAGATTGGCGCGAGGCGGCAGCTGAGCGAGAGGGAGTGGCCGGAGCGCGAGAAAACCGCCAAAAAGCGAGAGTGAGCGATCGGCGGAGCGCCCGCGAGGAGTTTTGTAACCGACTGGTACCTTCTTCGGCAAGAAAAGATGAGAGGAAAAAAAAAAAACCCTATGGGAGAACGAGAGGAAAAATAAAATTTTTTGTAAAAGACGTGGCAAAGCCCCCAGTTCCACGCGCGGCTTTGGTGGGAGGTCGGGGCACTCGCGTTGTGAATTCAGTGAGGGTGCCGGATGGTCACGTTTTGGTTCGGGCTATCCCCGTGCTGATGTGGAGCCCTGCCTTAATGGTCGCTTGCCATCACGTGGTCAAACTATAACTCAAATTGAACATTTGATGTTAAGCGTGGGCCTTTTAGGGTAACGCCAAAGATCATCAACGTTGTTCACTCCTCTCCACCATATTTCCAATAACCAAAAATAAATAAATAAATAAATAAATACTGTTGACGCCTAAATTTCATCATTTTACTTAAAACTTAATCATCATCAACGTTGTTCACTCCTCTCCACCATATTTCCAATAACCAAAAAATCACAAGAGGCGTGATCTTGGTGCCAGAGCTGTGATCCCGGTGCTTGGTGCTCGTCGATGTAAAAATTCGAGCTTTTAAGAAATTGACGGACATGTGACTCCTAGAGTGCCATAACTTTGAGAAAAGGACACTTAAGTGCCATAACTTACGAAAGCTACACTTAAGTGCGAAAATCGGAGTAAAAGGGATCACTTGAGTGCCAATCCGCTGGGACGACCCCCAGCGGATTGTTGCCGGCCCTTCCCGGCGGCGGCGGGGTTGTGGAGACGGCGGCTGAGGGCTGATCCCTCAGCCACCTCCCCCCATTCCTTTTTTTTCTTTTTAAAATTAAAAATTATTATTTATAAATATTTTAAATAATTTTAATTTAATTTAATTATTTTTTACCACGTTAGCCCAAAACGACGTCGTTTTTGCATTATTTGGCCACGTCGGCGTGCAAAACGGCGTCGTTTTGGGCTCGCTTCGCTAGAAAAATGCCACATCGGCCTTTTGGCCAGACTTTGGCCAGATTGGCAGTGAAGTGATCCGTTTTTCTTTGAATGTGGCACTTAAGTGTACATTTCGTCAGTTATGGCACTAAAGTGTCCCTTTGTGCCAAGTTATGGCACTTGAAAGGTTCTTTTGCAGACGTGCAACTATGTTGAAGTGGATTTTTTTTCGAGCACCAATGGTATTAAAATGGAATTCACCTGATACTGTGACACATAAGTAGATTTTAATTATTTCAGTTTAACTAGTGAGTGATTTCATTCGATTAATGTAAATTCTAAACACATGGGTAATTTAATTCGACAAATGCTTACAATGACTTGGTTTTCGCATTTGGAACAAGACATGAATGACCTCTCGGGTCGTAAGTGAATTTTTAAACAATTTGCATTGTACATACATTCTATGAGAAGACTTCTTGACTGCCAAAATTTTGGTGAGAATGTGGTGACGGGCCACCTATCGTCAAATTTTCTGGTTGCACATGGTGCAAAAAAACTATAACTCAAATTGAACATTTGATGGTAAGTGTGGGCCTTTTACGGTAACGCCAAAGATCATCAACGTTGTTCACTCCTCTCCACCATATTTCCAATATCCATAAATAAATAAATAAATAAATAAATACTGTTGATACCTAAATTTCGTCATTTTACTTAAAACTTAATCACCATCAACGATGTTCACTCCTCTCCACCATATTTCCAATAACCAAAAAATCACGATAGGCGTGATCTTGGGGCCAGAGCTGTGATCCTAGTGCTTAGTCCTCGTCTGATGTAAAAATTCGAGCTTTTAAGAAATTGACGTGCAACTATGTTGAAGTGGATTTTTTTCGAACACCAACTATATTAAAATGGAATTCACCTACTACAATAACACATAAGTAGATTTTAATTATTTCATTTTAACTAGTGAGTGATTTCATTCGATTAATGTAAATTCTGAACACATGGGTAATTTAATTCGACAAACGCTTACAATGACTTGGTTTTCGCATTTGGAACAAGACATGAATGATCTCTCGGGTCGTGAGTGAATTTTTAAACAATTTGCATTGCACATACATCCTATGAGAAGACATCTTGACTACCAAAATATTGGTGAGAATGTGGTGACGGGCCACCTCTCCTCAAAATTTCCAGTTGCAAATGGTGCAAAAAAACTATAACTCAAATTGAACATTTGATGTTAAGTGTGGGCCTTTTACGGTAACGCCAAATATCATTAACGTTGTTCACTTCTCTTCACCATATTTCCAATAACCGAAAATAAATAAATAAATAAATACTGTTGACGCCTAAATTTCGTCATTTTACTTAAAACTTCATCATCATCAACATTGTTCACTTCTCTCCACCATATTTACAATAACAAAAAAATCACGAGAAGCGTGATCTTGGGGCTAGAGCTATGATCCCGATGCTTGGTGCTCGTCTGATGTAAAAATTCGAGCTTTTAAGAAATTGACGTGCAACTATGTTGAAGTGGATTTTTTTTTCGAACACCAACTGCATTAAAATGGAATTCACCTAATACGGTGACACATAAGTAGATTTTAATTATTTCAGTTTAACTAGTCAGTGATTTCATTCGATTAATATAAATTCTGAACACATGGGTAATTTAAATCGACAGACGTTTACAATGACTCGGTTTTCGCATTTGGGACAAGACATGAATGACCTCTCGGGTCGTGAGTGAATTTATAAACAACTTGCATTGCACATACATCCTATGAGAAAACTTCTTGACTGCAAAAATTTTGGTGAGAATGTGGTGACGGGCCACTTATCTCAAAATTTTCCGGTTGCAAATGGTGCAAAAAAACTATAACTCAAATTGAACATTCGATGGTAAGCGTGGGCCTTTTACGACAACGCCAAAGATCATCAACGTTGTTCACTCCTCTCCACCATATTTCTAATAACCGAAAAAAATAAATAAATATATACTGTTGACACCTAAATTTGGTCATTTTACTTAAAACTTAATAGTCATCAATGTTGTTCACTCCTCTCCACCATATTTCCAATAACCGAAATAAATAAATAAATAAATACTATTGACATGTAAATTTCGTCATTTTACTTAAAACTTAATCATCATCAACGTTGTTCACTCCTCTCCACTGTATTTCCAATAAACAAACAATCACGAGAGGCGTGATCTTGGTGCCAGAGCTGTGATCCCAATGCTTGGTGCTCGTATGATGTAAAAATTCGAACTTTTAAGAAATTGACGTGCAACTATGTCGAAGTGGATTTTTTTTCGAGCACCAACTGTAGTAAAATGTAATTCACCTAATACGGTGACACATAAGTAGATTTTAACTTAACTAGTGAGTGATTTCATTCGATTAATGTAAATTATGAACACATAGGTAATTTAATTCAATAAACGCTTACAATGAGTTGGTTTTCGCATTTGAAACAAGACATGAATGACCTCTCGGGTCGTGAGTGAATTTTTAAACAATTTGCATTGCAGATACATCTTATGAGAAGACTTCTTAATTGCCAAAATTTTGGTGAGAATGTGGCGAAGGGCCACCTATCCTCAAATTTTCCGATTGCACATGGTGCAAAAAAACTACAACTCAAATTCAACATTCAATGGTAAGCGTGAGCCTTTTACGGTAACGCCAAAGAACATCAACGTTGTTCAGTCCTCTCCACCATATTTCCAATAACCGAAATAAATAAATAAATAAATACTGTTGATACCTAAATTTTGTCATTTTACTTAAAACTTAATCATCATCAACGTTGTTCACTCCTCTCCACCATATTTCCAATAACGAAAAAATCACGAGAGGCGTGATCTTGGGGCCAGAGCTGTGATCCCAGTGCTCGGTGCTCGTCTGACGTAAAAAGTCAACCCTTTTAGAAATTGACGTGCAACTATGTTGAAGTGAATTTTTTTTCGAGCACCAACTATTTTAAAATGGAATTCACCTAATACGGTGACACATAAGTAGATTTTAATTATTTCATTTTAACTAGTGAGTGATTTCATTCGATTAATGTAAATTCTGAACACAGGGGTAATTTAATTCGACAAACGTTTACAATGACTTGGTTTTCGCATTTGGAACAAGACATGAATGACCTCTCGGGTCGTGAGTGAATTTTTAAACAATTTGCATTGCACATACATCCTATGAGAAGACTTCTTGACTGCCAATATTGTGGTGAGAATGTGGTGACGGGCCACCTATACTCAAATTTTCCGGTTGCAAATGGTGCAAAAAAACTATAACTCAAATTGAACATTCGATGTTAAGCGTGAGCCTTTTATGGTAACGCCAAACATCATCAACGTTGTTCACTCCTCTCCAATATATTTCCAATAACCGAAAAAAATAAATAAATAAATACTGTTGACCCCTAAATTTCGTCATTTTATTTAAAACTTAATTATCATCAACGTTGTTCACTCCTCTCCACCATATTTTCAATAACCAAAAAGTCACGAGAAGTGTGATCTTGGGGCTAGAGCTGTGATCCCGGTGCTTGGTGCTCGTCTGATATAAAAATTCAAGCTTTTAAGAAATTCACGTGCAACTATGTTGAAGTGGATTTTTTTTCGAGTACCAACTGTATTAAAATGGAATTCACCTAATACGGTGCCACATAAGTAGATTTTAATTATTGTAGTTTAACTAGTGAGTGATTTGATTCGATTAATGTAAATTTTGAACACATATGTAATTTAATTCGACAAACGCTTACAATGACTTGGTTTTCGCATTTGGGACAAGACATGAATGATCTCTCGGGTCGTGAGTGAATTTTTAAACAACTTGCATTATAAATACATCCTATGAGAGGACTTTTTGACTACCAAAATTTTGGTGAGAATGTGGTAACGGGCCACCTATCCCCAAATTTTCCGGTTGTACATGGTGCAAAAAAACTATATCTCAAATTGAACATTCGATGGTAAGCGTGGGCCTAACACCAAAAATCATCAACGTTGTTCACTCCTCTCCACCATATATCCAATAACCAAAATAAATAAATAAATAAATATATAAATAAATAAATAAATATTGTTGACAGCTAAATTTTGTCATCTTACTTAAAACTTAAACATCATCAACATTGTTCACTCCTCTCCACCGTATTTCCAATAACCAAACAATAATGAGAGGCGTGATCTTAGTGGCAGAGCTGTGATCCCGATGCTTGGTGCTCGTCTGATGTAAAAATTCGAGCTTTTCAGAAATTGACGTGCAACTATGTCGAAGTTGATTTTTTTTCGAGCACCAACTGTATTAAAATGGAATTCACCTAATCCGGTGACACATAAGTAGATTTTAATTATTTCAGTTTAACTAGTGAGTGATTTCATTCGATTAATGTAAATTCTGAACACATGGGCAATTTAATTCGACAAACGCTTACAATAACTTGGTTTTCGCATTTGGAACAAGACATGAATGACCTCTCGGGTCGTGAGTGAATTTTTAAATAATTTGCATTGCACATACATCCTATGAGAAGACTTCTTGACTATCAAAATTTTGGTGAGAATGTGGTGACAGGCCACCCATCCCCAAATTTTCCGGTTGCAAATCGTGCAAAAAAATTATAACTCAAATTGAACATTCAATGTTAAGCGTGGGCCTTTTACGGTAACTCCAAAGATCATCAACGTAGTTCACTCCTCTCCACCATATTTTCAATAACTGAAAAAATAAATAAATAAATACTGTTGACACCTAAATTTCTTCATTTTAATTAAAGCTTAATCATCATCTACGTTGTTCACATCTCTACACCATATTTCCAATAACCAAAAAATCACGAGAGGCGTGATCTTGGTGCCAGAGCTGTGATCCCGGTACTTGGTGCTCGTCTGATGTAAAAATTCGAGCTTTTAAGAAATTTATGTGCAACTATGTTGAAGTGAATTTTTTTTCGAGCACCAACTGTATTAAAATGGAATTCACCTAATACGGTGCACATAAGTAGATTTTAATTATTTCAGTTTAACTATTGAGTTATTTTATTCGATTAATGTAAATTTTGAACACATGGGTAATTTAATTCGACAAACATTTACAATGACTTGGTTTTCGCATTTGGAACAATACATGAATAACCTCTCGGTCATGAGTGAACTTTTAAACAATTTATATTGCACATACATCCAATGAGAAGACTTCTTGATTTCTAATATTTTGGTGAGAATGTGGTGACAGGCCAGCTATTCTCAAATTTTCCGGTTGCAAATGGTGCAAAAAAGACTATTACTCAAATTGAACATTCGATGCTAAGCGTGGGCCTTTTACGATAACGCCAAAGATCATCAACGTTGTTTACTCCTTTCCACCATATTTTCAATATTCGAAAATAAATAAATAAATAAATACTGTTGACGTCTAAATTTCGTCATTTTACTTAAAACTTAATCATCATCAACGTTGTTCACTCCGCTCCACCATATTTCCAATAACCAAAGAAACACGAGAAGGGTGACCTTGGGGCCAGAGTTGTGATCCCGGTGCTTGGTGCTCGTCTGATGTAAAAATTCGAGCTTTTAAGAAATTGACGTGCAACTATATTGAAGTGGATTTTTTTTCGAACACCAATTGTATTAAAATAGAATTGACCAAATACGGTGACACATAAGTAGATTTTAATTATTTCAATTTAACTAGTGAGTGATTTCATATGATTAATGTAAATTCTGAACACATGGGTAATTTAATTCGACAAACGCTTACAATGACTTGGTTTTCGCATTTGGAACAAGACATGAATGACCTCTCGGGTCGTGAGTGAATTTTTAAACAACTTGCATTGCACATACACCCTATGAGAAGACTTCTTGACAACCAAAATTTTGGTGAGAATGTGGTGACGGGCCACCTATCCTCAAATTTTCTAATTGTAAATGGTGCAAAAAAACTATAATTCAAATTGAATATTCGATGTTAAGCGTGGCCCTAACGCCAAAGATCATCAACGTTGTTCACTCATTTCCACCATATTTTCAATATTCGAAAATAAATAAATAAATAAATAAATACTGTTGACGCCTAAATTTCGTCATTTTACTTAAAACTTAATCATCATCAACGTTGTTAACTCCTCTCCACCATATTTCCAATAACCAAAAAATCACGAGAAGCGTGATCTTGGGGCTAGAGCTGTGATCCCGGTGCTTGGTGCTCGTCTGATGTAACGAGCTTTTAAGAAATTGACGTGCAACTATGTTGAACTGGATTTTTTTTTCGTACGCCAACTGTATTAAAATGGAATTCACCTAATACGGTGACACATAAGTAGATTTTAATAATTTCTGTTTAACTAGTGAGTGATTTCATTCGATTAATGTAAATTCTGAACACATGGGTAATTTAATTCGACAAACGCTTACAATGACTTGGTTTTCGCATTTGAAAGAAAACATGAATAACCTCTTGGGTCGTGAGTGAATTTTTAAACAATTTGCATTGCACATACATCCTATGAGAAGACTTCTTGACTGCCCGAATTTTGGTAAGAATGTGGTGACGAGGCACCTATTCTCAAAATTTATGGTTGCAAATGGTGCAAAAAAATTATAACTCAAATTGAACATTCGATGTTAAGCGTGGGCCTTTTTGGTAACGCCAAAGATCATCAACGTTGTTCACTCCTCTCCACCATATTTCCAATATCCAAAAAAAAAAAATAAGTAAATAAATACTGTTGACGCCTAAATTTCGTCATTTTACTTAAATCTTAATCATCATCAACATTGTTCACTCCTCTCCACCATATTTCCAATAACCAAAAAATCACGAGAAGCGTGATATTGGTGCTAGAGCTGTGATCCCGGTGCTTGGTGCTCGTCTGATGTAAAAATTTGAGCTTTTAAGAAATTAACGTGCAACTATGTTGAAATGGATTTTTTTTTAACACCAACGGTATTAAAATGAAATCACCTAATACGGTGACACATAAGTAGATTTTAATTATTTTTGTTTAACTAGTGAGTGATTTCATTCGATTAATGTAAATTCTGAACACATGTGTAATTTAATTCGACAAACGCTTCCAATGACTTGGTTTCGTATTTGGGACAAGACATGAATGACGTCTCGGGTCGTGAGTGAATTTTTAAACAACTTGCATTGCACGTACATCCTATGAGAAGATTTCTTGACTACCAAAATTTTGGTGAGAATGTGGTGACGGGCCACCTATCTCCAAATTTTCCGGTTGCACATGGTGTGAAAAAATTATAACTCAAATTGAACATTCGATGATAAGCGTGGGCCTAACGCCAAAGATCATAAACGTTGTTCACTCTTCTCCACCATATTTTCAATAACCGAAAAAAAAAATAAGTAAATACTATTGACACATGAATTTTGTCATTTTACTTAAAACTTAATCATCATCAACGTTGTTCACTCCTCTCCACCATATTTCCAATAACCAAAAAATCACGAGAGGCGTGATCTTGGTGCTAGAGCTGTGATCCCGATTCTTGGTACTCGTCTGATGTAAAAATTCGAGCTTTTAAGAAATTGACGTGCAACTATGTTGAGGTGGATTTTTTTTCGATTACCAACTGTATTAAAATGGAATTCACCTAATACGGTGACACATAAGTAGATTTTAATTATTTCAGTTTAACTAGTGAGTGATTTCATTCGATTAATGTAAATTCTGAACACATGTGTAATTTAATTCGACAAACGCTTCCAATGACTTGGTTTTCGCATTTGGGACAAGACATGAATGGCGTCTCGGGTCGTAAGTGAATTTTTAAACAACTTGCATTGCACGTACATCCTATGAGAAGACTTCTTGACTACCAAAATTTTGGTGAGAATGTGGTGACGGGCCACCTATCTCCAAATTTTCCGGTTGCACATGGTGTGAAAAAATTATAACTCAAATTGAACATTCGATGGTAAGCGTGGGCCTAATGCCAAAGTTCATCAACGTTGTTCACTTTTCTCCACCATATTTTCAATAACCGAAAAAATAAATAAATAAATAAGTAAATACTATTGACACCTAAATTTCGTCATTTTACTTAAAACTTAATCATCATCAACGTTGTTCACTCCTCTTCACCATATTTCCAATAACCAAAAAATCACGAGAGGCGTGATCTTGGTGCTAGAGCTGTGATCCCGATGCTTAGTACTCGTCTGATGTAAAAATTCGAGCTTTTAAGAAATTGACGTGCAATTATGTTGAGGTGGATTTTTTTTCGATTACGAACTGTATTAAAATGGAATTCACCTAATACGGTGACACATAAGTAGATTTTAATTATTTAATTTTAACTAGTGAGTGATTTCATTCGATTAATGTAAATTCTAAACATATATGTAATTTAATTCGACAAACGCTTACAATGACTTGGTTTTCGCATTTGTGGCAAGACATGAATGAGCTCTCGGGTCATGAGTGAATTTTTAAACAACTTGCATTGCACATACATCCTATGAGAAGACTTCTTAACTCCGAAAATTTTGGTAAGAATGTGGTGACGGGCCACCTATCCCCAAATTTTCTGATTGCACATGGTGCAAAAAAATTATAACTCAAATTGAACATTCGATGGTAAGCGTGGGCCTTTTACGATAACGCCAAAGATCATCAACGTTGTTCACTCTTTTCCACCATATTTCCAATATTCGAAAATAAATAAATAAATAAATACTGTTGACGCCTAAATTTCGTCATTTTGCTTAGAACTTAATCATCATCAATGTTGTTCACTCCTCTCCACCATATTTCCAATAACAAAAAAATCACGAGAAGCGTGATGTTGGGGCTAGAGCTGTGATCCCGATGCTTGGTGTTCGTCTGATGTAAAAATTTGAGCTTTTAAGAAATTGACGCGCAACTATATTGAAGTGGATTTTTTTTTAACACCAACTATATTAAAATGGAATTCACCTAATACGGTGACACATAAGTATATTTTAATTATTTCAGTTTAACTAGTGAGTGATTTCATTCGATTAATGTAAATTCTGAACAGATATGTAATTTAATTCGACAAACGATTACAATGACTTGGTTTTCGCATTTGGAATAAGACATGAATGACCTCTCGGGTCGTGAGTGAATTTTTAAACAACTTGCATTGCACATACATCCTATGAGAAGACTTCTTGACTGCCAAAATTTTGGTGAGAATGTGGTGACGGGCCACCTATCCTCAAATTTTTTGTTACACATAGTGCAAAAAAACTATAACTCAAATTGAGCATTCGATGGTAAGCGTGGGCCTTGTACGGTAACGCCAAAGATCATCAACGTTGTTCACTCCTCTCCACCATATTTCTAATAACCGAAAAATAAAATAAATAAATACTGTTGACACCTAAATTTTGTCATTTTACTTAAAACTTAATCATCATCAACATTGTTCACTCCTCTCAACCATATTTCTAATAACAAAAAAAAAGGAAAAAAAAAACTGCCGTTGATACATAAATTTCGTCATTTTACTTAAAACTTAATCGTATACGAAATTAGGAATTAGTCGTTAAAAAAATAAAAAAAAAATTGAAAAAGAAAAGCGGATTGGGCTAGGCCTAGTCCTTTCCAATTCTCTTCTCCTCTGTATCTTTTGTGGCTTGGGCCCGAGCCCAACCCCTCGTTTTCCTTTCCTTCCTCGGCCCAACCTTCTTCTCTTCTTTCTCTCTCTCTTCCTCACGCTCTCTATAGAAAGAAAGAAAAGCAAAGTACGAGCCATAGGAGATTGGGATGGCGAGATGGCAAAGGGGCTAGCAGATCGCGCAGCATGATCCCAGGGTCGGAGTCAGGCCGGCAAGGCAGCTGGCGGTGGCAGGGAGCGATGCGCGCATGATCACCTCACATGTTAGTGGATATGTATAAAATCAATTTAAACTGCCTAACAAAAATCTTTTTTTTTTTTTTTTTCTAAAATGAACAATGATTAGGTACCGAAAAAGCACTAATTGGTTAATTAGTGTAATCAAATTCCCGACCCTAGATTCTTTGGTTACGTAGGAAGTGTGGCATACTCTCGTGCCTTGGTTTCTAGCCGACCCGAATAGGCTAGTGGCGACTTCTTTTTGCGAAGTTCTTAAGAATGCTCCAATGTCACGCGAGGTATGAGCTTGGGAGAACTCGCGCCTAGTCATGGGCCTTTGGTCCGTCATTTAGGCAATATCCCTAAACCTACTCCCTCTCCCAAGGGGTAGGTCGCGACAACCTAAGTAGCACCCACACCAATACTGACACGCGACACGACACGACACGACACGACACGACACGCCGACACGTCGTTTCTAAGAAAAAGAGAATTCCGATATGTTGGGACACGTTGGATATTAAATATATATTTTTATATAGATACATAATAATTTTTATTTCAATCAAATTAATTTGATTCAAATTCATAAATAAATAAATAAATAAATAAGCCTAGAATGAATTTATACTAAAAACATGAATCCACCATTTATTAATATCATTCATTATTTCAATTTGACAAATTCAACTATATTCCAATAATTCATAAAACTTGAAGAAAAAATAAGCAATCCACATTATGGACTCGCATGTTAGATATGTCAGAAGAGGAGAAAAAAAAACTTAAGGGATTAATTGTGTATCACAGGAAGTGAGAGTCAAAAGAGAAGAAAAAACTATGTTTTTCCTCTTTCTTCATTTATTATTTTTATTATTGTGTTTTATTTTTTCACATAAATACATTTTGACCTCTCATTTATTGGAAATTTTTAAAATGGATCTCGATATCGAAATCACGTGCCGGAAACTCATATGTCATAATTTCAACTCGAGTGTCGAGAAAGTTGACCAGGTGTCGGATTTTCCGACACGTGTTGACCAAGTGTTCGAGAGTGTCCGACACGACACGAAAATTCTTAGAGAGTGTCGGTGCTTCATAGGCGACAACTACTAAATGAAGGACTCAGACAATCAAATAAAAAACTTATTAGATACTATGATAGGCCCGAAGAGATAACCCATTTGTCAAAGATAGTAGTTTGCAGTTCCACCTAGTCATATTTACTTCACTGGCTTAATATTCGTTATAATTACTCCTTCTCCATCATTGGTGTCACATACTTACCCCGTTCATTAGTATTTTCTTTTCAATTGAAAACATTGCTCCAAGACTTCATGAACCCGTAGTTATTTTAACCTACGCACGAAGCATTATCGGTGAAAAAACAAGAAAAGCATAACCACCTAAGCAAACAAATTAAAATAAGAAATCCTCGAGGCATTCGCTCGCGCTGCCCCTAATCTTCCCCGCAGCTCCATCGTTAGACACATGTCCGTGAAGGGACCAAAATAAGAACGCGAGGAAGCGGACGGCAGTGTATAACTCTATATGAATTATTTAGCCAAGAGTTAGTAACCAACAATTCCAAATACCACAAACCACACGTAAATTCAAATATAATTTTTATTTTGGTAAAGGTATTATTTGATATTGAATATTTTGAAGTATTTCGTAATAAATAAAAGTCATAGATAATGTCGTAAAAATACATAACATAGTAAAAAAATAAAACAAGTGTACTCTTGAGGATTTCATGAACTGATCCATTGTATATTTTGATATTTGATTTTTCAATATTGTCAAGTATTTCGTGATGACGTTAAACGGAGTTTTATTGTAACCAAATGCAAAACTGAATTTTTTTAAAATCATTCCATTCGTAAGGGGATCAATTAATAGCAAACGAACTCCCTTCTCTTTGACCCGTTAATGCAACTTTCCCATTTCGGAGTTTGAGTGAGTTGGCAGGCAAGGAGAGCTTGAGCATAAGCTGATGCACAAATTTAGCTTTTCTGAAAATGACTCGCGCTGGCCAATTTCCAATAAGCCTTCATTTAGCGTATATATTTCTCTTTTCTTCACCCTCCTCGATTCAAAAGTCTCTTCTTCTCCCCCCTCTTCTAGATCAAAACTTCTCTGAAATGAATACAGCTGCTAATTTGCACCGGACCTTCGAGCTCATAAACATGCATCATGCTACGTGGCTAAAAGTCCAATATGATCCGAAACTTACGTGAGAGTTACATTTTTTTCTCAAAATTCTTTTTTTTTTCAACTCTTATATATGGGTTTTTTTTTTCTTTTTTATGATGATCGTCATAATATCTATACGTAAGTTACAACAAATGTCTATCAGGCCGTTCAACAAGTTAGACAAAATGAAGTTCTGGTCCTAACTTCCGTCACCGAGGCATTGAAAAACCAACTACAATTTATAACCGGGCCGGTATGACCCAGAAAAAAAAATGATAGACTATTGGTTTGGTAGTGGTGGCAAATCAAAAATAAACTCAGCATTCTGAATAGTGAATTGGCACTCTTCCAACCAGCGACGGATGAGTTTTCTGTCATCCCTACTCATATTCCCAATTTGAACACTTTGCAGAGCACCATGATTATTCTCTAAATCTTGCCATATGCCTAGAAATGCCCTAGCCTCGACGACGGAAGCTAAGACCAGAACTTCATTTTGTCTGACCTGTTGAACGACCTAATAGACATTTGCTGTAGCTTGCATGTAGGCATTATGATGATCATGACGTTCAGCTTGTCTAAAGACAATAATAAAAAAGAAAAAAAACCCATATATAAGAGTTGAAAAAAGAAAGAATTTTGAGAAAAAAATGTAAATCTCACATAAGTTCCAGATCATGCTAGACTTTCAGCCATGCAACATGATGCATGTTCATGAGCTCGAAGGTCCGGCGCAAATTAGCAGCTGCATTCATTTTCAGAGAAATTTTGATCTAGAAGAGGGGGGAGAAGAAAAGACTTCTGAACCGAGGAGGGTGAAGAAAAGAGAAATATATATGCTTCTTATATACACTAAATGAACAAGCAGTGTCGTGCCCCAAAGGTTTATTGGAAGTTGGCCAGCGTGAATCATTTTCAAAGAAGCTAAATTTGTGCATCAGCAGCTTCTGCTCTCATTTACCTTCCAACTCACTCAAACTCCCAGATGGGAAAGTTGCATTAATGAGTCGAGGAGAAGGGAGTTCGTCTGCTATTAAGTGGTCCCCTTATGAAGGTGATGATTTAAAAAAAAAATAGTCTTACACTTGGTTACAATAAAATTTCGTTTAATGTCATCACGAAATACTTGAAAATATTGATAAATCAAATATCGAAGTATACAATTGATCAGTTCATGAAATCCTCGAGAGTACACTTGTTTCAAGTTTTACGATGTTACGTATTTTTACGACATTATCTCTTTGACTTTTATTTATTATGAAATAGTTCAAAATTTTCAAAATATTCAATATCAAATAATATTATTCAAAAAATTAAAAAAATGTATATTTGAATTTACGTGTATCAAAACTTGATTATATTTATGACACGGTATATTCTTTCATGAATAAGTTCCTTCGAATGGTTTAACATAATACAATGCGCATTATATCATTCTTTCTATAGTTTCTTGCTTTTATGGATTTTGACTGGAAAGAATGACATTGTCATGGTGTGTGATTTCTTGTTAAATGTTACACGTTAAAAAAATAGTTGATGTTGGTCTTTGAATTTGATCGTAACCTTAAAGCGACTAATTTTTAGAGTTGCATCAAGCCAAATAACAAACAGATCCTTAGAATTTCTCCATATTAATTTGGTCTCGTATAGAAAAATTTTCTAGCTGATTCTGTTCATTCAGGTTGATGATGCGCATTTGCCAAGCTTGAGTTTGGAATGATTTGTTTCCCCGTGTGTGTCTACATGTTTCACCATTAAGGAGGCAGAGTGCTTTTCCTTTTCTGCATTTATTCTCTCTCTCCCTCTTCCCCCACCCTCTCAAATCTCTATCTGCATCTCTCTCGCGCAGAGGGAGACAATCGAGAACGAAAGGCCTTTCCATAGTGGCATTTTAGGGCATAAGGACACGGCCTCGTTAATGGTGCTTTTCCATCTTTATTTTATGCCCCTAAAACAATGTAAAGCTTGTTCATGCCAAGTAGAATTGTCGCGACCTACTCTCGGGGGAAGGAATAGGTTTAGGGGTATTACCTAAAGGACGGGCCTAAGACCCATAATTAGGCACAAGCTTTCCCGAGCCCATACCCCTCGTGACATTGGGTATTCTAAAGAATTTTGCACAAAAGGAGTCGCCACTAACCTATTGGGGTCGGCTAAAAATCAAGATATGAGAGTGTACCTCACTTCCTATGCAACCAGAGAATTTAGGGTCGGGGACTTGATTACACTAATTGACCAATTAGTGCCCTTTCGGTACCTAATCTTATTCATTTTAAAGGAAAATATTTTTGTCAGACAGCTTGGATTGATTTTACACTTATCTACTAACATGCGAGGTGATCATGTGGGTGCGCAATTTTTAAAGTAATAATCATAGTTACCAAGATCCTAATTGCGATAAAATTGAACACGTGCAATTAAACATAATTAAATATGCCGGTTAAACATGCAATATAATTAATATACGAGCAAATAAATGCCTAATTACACTAAAAAAGCAAGACATGACAATTCCTAACCAAACCCTAATTTTTTTAATTTTCGAAATTTTTTTATTTTATTTAAAAAAAATTCAAAATTTTTTTCGACAAAAAAATATTTTTTTATATTTTTATATTCGGCCGGGCCTGGCCGAGTCCGGGCCGGTCTCCGACAGGACCCGGGTTCAGTCCAATTGGGGGGCCGGCCAATCGGCCCACCCGAAAAAGGCAAGGCCCTTAGGGCCTTTACTTGAATGCGGGTTGGGCCCGGTCGACGGGCCCAACCCCTTGTGCACAAGGGTTCCCGCGGGCCCTTAAAGGCAAGTAACGAAATCCAGCCCAAGAAAACAAAACGAGCCCAACACGCCAAAAAATTCTTTGCCCAAACCCGGCCATGATATACCCAGCCCGAATTGTTCAAAACCCTACCTGGTTCGCGACCCAAACCCGACCCGACATTCTAACCTTCTTCTTTGGGTCTTCTCGGCAGAGTTGACGCCGGGTGGACAGGCGGCGACGGTGGTGATGGGCTTGACGGCGGCGACGACGCGGCGGACAGTGGCGGCGACGCGGCGTTGGGTGGTTCGACAGAGACACAGGGTAGCAAAGGGGCGATGACGACGACGTCGGGGCCGGCGGTGTCGTTGGTGGCTGAGGCGGTGGGCGCTGTAAGTCGACATTCAGAGGGTAGCAGCGGCGTCAGGGCACGGTGGTGACTGGTGGAGACGCGGCCAGGAGCAGCAGCGCGGAGGCGAGGGCTGGTGCGGGGCTCGCTCGGGGCTTCGGTGGCTCGGCTGCTGGCGTTGGGTTGCAGGCGGTGGGTCGGACGGCGTCGCAGCTTCGGGCTGCAGGGGACAGCGTTTGGAGGGCAGTGGCTCGGATGGCGTCTGGCAGTGGTGGCACGGCTCTGAACGTGGTGGCACGGCTCCCTCTCCTTGAGCTCTCTCCCTCCGTTTCTTCAGATTTGGGTTCCGAGGAAGGCGGCAGCGAATGGCGTCGATTGGGTGGCTCGTTGGCGACGGTGGCGGTGGCACGGCTTTGAACGCGATGGCACAGCTCCCTCTTCTCGAGCTCTCTCTCTGTTCCCCTCCTGCTCTCTCCTCTCGTGCTTTTCTCTCGCTGTTCTTTCTCGGTTTCTCTCTTCTTCCTCCTGCTCGCCGGAGCTCGAGTCTAGCGACAATGGAGGTTCCGGCGAGCGAGATCGGCCGCCTAGAAAAGCGTCGCTCCTTCTCTCCGTTCTCTCCTTTTGCTCTGTCCGCTCTCTCCTTTTTCCCCCTGGTTTGTCTATCTCTCTCGAGCTCCCCCTCTCTTGCTCTGGTTCTACTTTCTTTTACCCTGCCTCCTCTCTCCTCAGTTCCCTCTTCGTTTTTGTTTTGTTTGTTTTATGTTTTTTTAGTGATTAATTCCTAATTTAGTACACGATTAAGTCCTAAATAAAATTGTAAAATTTAGGCGGCAATAAGAATTTCGCTGTTGTTCCCAACACAGCATTGTTGGCATCTTCTTCCCTTGTCCATCGTTCCCTCCACGCCATCAGCCTCCAGGCGTAAGGGACCACAGGACTTTGAAGGCTAGAGCCTAAAATGTCATATTAAAGTTGTTTTTGTCTCGAAGAAATGTTGTCATTTGCCCTCGGTGTCAAGTCTAATCACCAACTTCACCTTTCAAAAAGAGACGGGGGGGATAAAACTGACTCACATCGTGGATCAACATTCTCACCGAATTATATAAATTCTGGTGTATTATTTTCTTTTCATTTGAACCCGTCTTGACACCAATCTAAAATAAACTGACCGTATCAACTGATGTTGGTAATGCCCATCGGCTCGGTAAACAAGAGCAATCGCAACGCCTCAATGGCATAACAGATGTTTATTACATAATTATATCAATTCGGCTGTCTAGCGAAACAAATATATTAGAGCAACTGGAAGGAAATGAAATGGCATTTGTCACTCCTTTTTCATTATTATTAGGAGTCTGGGACGTATTTACCTTTTCTTCGATCAATGCCATGTTGTCTAGTTGTCAGATATCCATCGACATCTTAGGGCTTTTCTTTTTTCTTTTTTTCAACTTACAGCCACTTTAAGTAATTAAATTGATTGTACATGGTTTTTGTAAAGCTGCCAAAGCTTCATATGAAGATACATCTGGGATAAAACAGATAATCATATACGAAGATTTTGGGGAAGAGCTTCAAAACATATGTGATCTCCACTCTAATTGTGATTTAAATGAATGGATTAAGTGAAGGCGGTGGTAAATTTTGGATAAAGACATTTAAAATATTCAAGAAAGCACTAGAGTTGTGCGTAGTAAAAAAACAGTTGATATCTAATGACCCAACCATGAGATCGTCATTGATAAATTAAGAAGCATCAGGGCAGGATTAAAGCAATTGCAAAGGAAATGAGCAAGTTATTTGCAAAGAAAGAAGATCGTGCATGAGTTTGAAGCTGTTATTGGAAAATGAATATTTACACTCTGAAACGCTAAATGAGATCTCTCTTTCAATATCAACCAACATACCGTAACTATCTTGGCGATCAATTCTTTTATCATAGACTTCCTCTAAACTTTTGATTTGTAATTTCAGGCAACCATTTATCAATAGTTCAGATACAATATTATTGCATGCATTCATGCATGAGTATGGAAGAACGTCGCATGTCAAATGTTGCCACGCATCGCACACGAGGGTGCAAGGAGAGGTCTGCAGATTATGTCTGGGTTCTGGATCTGATAGACGGGACGAAGAGCTTTGTAACTGGTATCTTTTGCCTCTTCATGTTTTTGGTTTATTCCCCGTTATGCGCTAAGATCTGACTTGAGTGACTCGAAACTCTTAATTTGTTTCAGGAAAGCCTTTATTCGGTACTCTGATTGCTCTTCTTCACAAGGGTAAATCGATGAGAACTAGGCAGAATTTAAGTGGTATCGCATATGTTGCTTCTCCCTGTCTGACATTGTCTTGCCATTAGAAAAATACAATTTTTTGGGACGTAAAACGAACAGCGCTTGCCTAAACTCGATGTTGAGCCCTATAGCAATATTATTTGTGTGTCTGATTATAATGATTGCGACTTCCTCAGATTCTTGGCATAATCGATCAACCAGTTCTAAGCATGATTACTCAAAATCTTATCTGAGTTGTTGCTTCGTCTTCCGGATTGACTTACACACAAGTGAATATTCAGCAGTCACCGGAGTTTGATCCTTCTTTCTGTTAAAGCTGGTCTGGTCGAGCTTTGGTTCTCTTCTACAGCAACCATTGAACTCGTCATCTAGAAGTCCCGTAAAAATTTACAATTCTAGAAAATACATGTGCACTGAATTTTGTCCACAGTCTTGCACTTGGTTACAATAAAACTTCATTTAATGTCGTCAGGAAATACTTGAAAATTTTTGAAAATATTGAAAAATCAAATATTGAAGTGTACAATGGATTTGTTCATGAAATCGTCAAGAGTACACTTGTTTCGTTTTTGACTCTGTATTTTTATGACATTATCTCCTTGACTTTTATTTATTACGAAATAGTTCAAAATTTTCAAAATATTCAATATCAAATAATATTATTCAAAACTCAATCGTTGGTAGCTGCGCTGGATTAGAGTATCTCTTTCATCGCTGAGGTCGAAGGTTTGAAACTCGCAGTTGTTGAAGCGTATTAAGTGGGGGGCCATGGTATTGGGGTCCTATACTAGTCTCCCTCGAGATATAGGATCGAGGGATGTGATGGATGTTTCTGTATGTTATGACCTGTTCACAAGCTAAACACACCCTTAATTTTTATGGTGATAATATCCTAATTTACTGATGACTTATTTTGATTATTGTAAGGCGTATTTGCGTTGTATATCGCGACACAAGGGTGAAAATCAACTCGCAATCTATGGATGTATGAATGTCTTCTTGAGAAAATGGGTAATCAAAGTCATATTTCAAAGGGAGATTCGTCATTATATCTTAGAGTAAATTTCGTCACTTCCGCGAGAGATTCAATGCATACCGTACGGGCGCAAAGATTGGTTCAACTTTCTACGCCGTTTAGGCACTGTTTGGTAATCATCCAAATAGTGCCCGATTCGATTTTTTGTTCCGAGAATCAATTTGGGACGAAAATCGCGTTTGGTAAAAATTTTTTTCCCAGGAACAAATTTGGAAGAGAATCAAGAATTAAAAAAAAAAATTTTATTATTGTTCCGGAACAAAATTGAGAATCAAAACTTTCTTCTTCTCTTTTCTTCTTCTTCATCGACCGCCATCCCGCGATCGCCGCCGCCGCCCGCCGCCGTCCGCCGTCGCCGCCGCCGCCCGTGCCAACCGGCCGGCAACTAGTCGCGGAGGCTCGCCTAGCCCGCCGGTGGCGGGCGAGCCTCACCCGGCCCGGCAAGGCTCGCCGGCCACCGGCCAGCTCGACCGACGAGGGGGCGGCGACGCCCGGTGAGTTCGCCGGCTGAAGAAGAAGAAGACTAGGAGAAAAAAAAAAAAAAAAAAAAAAAAAAAAAGAAAAAAAAAAGGAAAAAAAAAAAAAAAAAAAGAAAAGAAAAAGAGGAAAATATTATAAAAATTATTTAAAAATTAAAATAAATTGATTTGGAATAGAATCAATGAACATGGTACCAAACACAATTCTATTCCAGAATCAGAAATTTTGTACAATTACCAAATGTTTTCTTTTACTCAGAATCAGTTCCCGGGAACAGAATAAAAAATAATCATTTCTGATCAGAATTTGTTCCCGAGAACAGAATCGTTACCAAACGCGCCCTTAATAAGCATTAAACTTTGGCATCATAAATTGAGAGAGGGAAAAGGTCCACATATGGAGAGATGAGAGGCTGGGATTGGTTTCAGGTTCTTGTTAATCCAGCAAAAAAATTTTCACAGCTCATCGTGCAAGGGGAAGCCAGAGAGAGAGAGAGAGGGTGTTGTACGATTGACTGGTGAAAAGTTGGTAGGGGCTTGTAATGACTCTCTCTCTGGTCATTATGCCTCCCGCTGCTGTCGCTATTAACTTCTGTCCATATTTTTTTATATTAATATGATGAAACTTACCTCTGTTCATCATTCCCCTCCTCTCTCCTCCGCATCTCATAAACTTTGATTTCTTGCGTAATGTCATCTTTGTCAATTGATCAGACGGAACGAGCTTTTGGTCTTTATGCAGTTATACATTTGAGAAGGTCGCTGCTTGCTGAATCAAGGCCCTTTCTTATTCTTCATTTAAATTAGATAAAGAAACTGATATAAAGCCTAAGAGGGCTTACTTGGAGATTACTTAGTCAGTTGGCCCGAGGGCTTGGCATAGATGCAAGGCGCATAGATTGATGTGAGACTGTTTCGACTAAAAGGGCACGAGGGAGCACAACTCTTCTGGCTCCATATACCAAATCCTATGACAAGAAACTCCTGTACAAGTGAAAAAAATGTTCGCTGTTCACTTGCCAGGAAACCAGCAAAAGGAAACAAACCGAGAACTCGAGAGGTTCGTCCGGGACTACAAAGACCTCGCCGGAGCGTTGAGAGTAGCCGCGCCGATGATGGTGGCTGAGCGAACCACCTGGGATCGCCGGAGTTTTTTCTCCGGATGCAAAATACTGCAATGAAAGAACCTAAATCAGTGAAGCCTCGATCTATCCCGAAATTGATGGAAAATGTGCGGCATGGATGGAGGAGAGGGGAGCAGATGATCTGGTCGTGGGATGTCACGAGAGATGGAGTGGATGACGATGCTTCAAGATTTGATTGATGGGTCGGTCAGGGAAGTTAATCTCCGGATGATGATGGCATGAGGGATCCTTGATGAGCATTTTCTTTTCTTATCTTTTATTTTGACCGCCGTTCTTGCCTTATTTTGCTTGTCCAACTTCATTGAGATACTCTTCATGATTTTATGGCCAGGCTCATTTGTTCTTTTTGTGTGAATTTCAGCGGACAAAACCTTCCACGATCGCTTTGGATTTCGTTTCTTTATTTTGCCTTGTCTTCACCGATTTTGTATCTCGATTGTAGCTGCCCTTTCCTTTCCCACTGATTGCGATTACTATTTCGAAGTCACCTGGAATATCTCCTTCCTTTCTCATTCAAATACGTGTATTCTGGCTTGATTAGGTATACAACTAGCTTTTCCTCACCAAGTTCGTGCACTAATGGAAAAGGAAAGGGATTTTGGTTCTGTCAAATGTAGATACTTTAAGATATCGATATTTATATTGAGGTATTTTTCCACGACTGGATGGATAGCGAAACCCAAACTTCATATTAGAATTCCAATTTTGCCCTTTTTCAAAGATAAAAACCCTAGATCTTCTCAAGCCCTCCGTTGATCGCTCCTTCGCTCGATCCTTCACAAGCCTCCGCTCGCTCGCTCTTCTGCAGGTTCGATATCTCTTTCTTTCTTGGTGTTCGTTGATTACGCTAGGTCTTTCACACGATCTCTTTCTCGTTTCAGATCTTTCTTTCTCAACAAAAGTCTCCGAGAGCAATGAAGCGTAATAACCTAGAGCAATGAAGCGTAATAACCCAGAGTAGGCTCTCTATTTCATTTCGTTTCAATCATTTATAAATGTTGCTTTGTTAGGGAGAATTTATGTGACCATAACTCTGTCTTCTCAATCTTGATGCCCGTATCTCTTCCTTGTCAAGGAGTCCACGCAAGCACAGTTCGAAGACGGAAGGAGGCACGAGTAGCTCCTTCCTTGAAAAAGCCTTCCTTTGCTTTTTCCCTTTTCATGTGAGTGCGCTAGATTTATTTTAATAAATTTATTTATTTTTTCATTTCTGTGCATGTGTTAAGTGGCTGTTTGTTCTTACATATAGGGATGATTTTAGGAAGCGTTATATGGAGGAGTTTGAATCTATGGTGAGATTCGGAACTTTGATTTTTCTTACCTCAATTAAGTCAGATTTGATTAAGTCTCAATTAAGTCTCAATTCTCGGTGGGTCCAAAAAGCTGGTGTAAAAGAGTGGGATTTCATGGCCGAAGAGGTAAGATACAGCTTGTCAATGCAGCATTAGCTCACAAAAAGCTGTAAAGCCCAAGAAAAAACCAACTCGATATTCAGCCTTACTCTTTATGTAGGAGAAGAGTATATATGAAAAGAAAGCCGTGGAGAGGAGGGCATCCATTTTAAAAGGTTTGGAAATATATAATATGCTGAAGGATGACCCAGAATGCAAACGCTTAAGAAGTATGGGGTATGACGCGGAAACAACAGCACCTGCTTCTGAGTCCTGGAGTAATGAACTTGTCTGAAGTTTTTTGCGTAATTTGATAATATATAGGTAACTTCCATGGGGACCTGACGTTAAATATATCTAGACCTAGATATTTGCTTCTCCTTTTCCAAGGATTTGATCGGATTGGATTAGATTCGATTAGGTGTGTAATATGTCAGTGTTTTGGGGTTCGATGCAACTGAAAGTACCTATGGTTGTGACATTCCCATTTGGCTAGATTATCAAGGAGACGGTACATCTGGGCTCTCGAAACTATGCAAATTTGCACTCTCAGAAGAGGACAGGAGTAGGGACAAATTTAATCCCAAAGAAACAAAGATTCTGGGCATTTCGATTATTTAATGTGCTTTTCTCCGTCGGTATGTGGTCCACCAGTTAGCTTTAATTCTGGATGGTCGATCGGTCACTTTCTTGAATCTTCCACAAAAGGGATATTTTGAAGGAAAAATAAATGGTTCTGGTTCATATCGAGATGTTCTGCGTCCTTGTGCTATGCTTAACCACATGAAACATTTGCTGCTAGACTGCCACGGTATAGTAATAGTCATTTTGCAACTACACATATATACATATGGATTTTTTTCCCCCGGGTTCCATAGTAATCCCTCCTGTTTTTTTCTGATGTAATCTCTTAGTCTGGATTCCCAAAATTGCATTTTGAGCCTGTTAACAATTAACATGGCAAAATCAGTTGATCATCCATATACAGTCGAGGCAAATAGCAGAAGTTCGGCGATGGTATGCTGTGATTTTCACTCCATGGCTTTCGCTCGACTTAAAAAGAAAAAAATTTCTGCCTTCTAAAAATTCATCCCAACTCAATTTGAGGAAAAAAAAAAAGTATTGACTAGTCTAGAAAGAAATTCAAAATCGGATTTTGAGGGCTTGATTTTCGCACCGTTTGGTGAAAGTTCTTAAATCGATGTGGGTAGCAATCGAGATCAACTTTCGCGGGAGATGATTTATATACCGCAATTTGGACAAAATTCTTGTGGAGCTTGATGGTGATGGTGGAGGTCGAGTTTGGGATTAGACGGTTGCCGTTGGTGGTGTGGGAGCAGACGACTTGTTGAAGGTGGTGGAGTGTGCCGCAAATGGTTGCTTGTTGGCGGTGGTGTTAGGTTGGGGGCGGAGGGAAGCTGAAGTTGTATTGAATTGTAGAATGTAATCGGAATTAACTTCAAAATTATGGTGATTCGAGTATATACAATACTTCTGACAAAAAAATAGTATATACTATACTGTCTATGGTAGGAGATTTACGAAATAAAAATTGTAAGATCACGATTGCGTGAGCTTATTATGTATGTTGATTATAGAAGTTAAAAAAAAAAAAAATCATTCAATGACTTTTTCTGTGCAAAAAGGTAAAAATCTAACTTTATGCTCTATTTCCTATCGTATTTCTTTTCATTATAAAATTTTTACCTATCGACCCTTTTTGGCTAACAAATTAGTGACTAACTGCGCCTCATAAATCAGATCTCAGCTGACCAAATATAAAAACAGAAACAAAATTGAAAAGAAGAAAATTAAAGGTCGAAACTCGGCAACTAAAAAGCTCACTGCAGAGGTGTGGGCGATTATCATGATCTTTTCGACAAGATTTTTTGCTTATACATTAGCGCTCAATCAAATTAAAAAAAAAAAAAAAAAAAGCTCTAACTATTTGCACCATATATTATCAATTTTGTTTATTATGGACAAGTGATAGACTTAGTTAATAAGAGCAAAATTTGATGAAAAGCAGAAACCATCGATTAAAAAAAAAAAAAAAAAACCTAGACAACTCGATAAATAATAATAATTTTTTTTTTTTTGATATTTAAGCTCTTTTAGATAAATGTCAACAACTTGAAGAATATTGATAACTAAGGAAGTTATCGACAACAAATATTTGTTATTTAGGATGAAGTTATCGACATTAACATGTAGTTGCCTAATAGCGATATTTTCATACATTTGAGTTCCTTGTTGATAAGTGTTACCGTAACTTTTTGTAACCGCAAATAGGACAAGAAATTTATTCATCTAAAGATGAGAAGTTATGGCGATTTGAAGATTAGAATTGAAAGCTTTAGAGATGTGAATAAATGGCTAAAATTACTGAAGAACTACTTATAGGCAATTATGCTGTAAACACTATAAATACTAGTGTTCATGTACGATAGAACCTTCCGTGTACAAACAAATATGTTATCTTTCAATTCCTACACTGTTTGACACAATATATATCCAGTACGACAGTTAGAATTTCTAGACCTGCATTATCAATTAAACTTTGGCAAGTTTTTTAGCTACAGTTTTTAGATAAGTATTGTCGATTAAATTCCGGTGTTGCATCTTTGTGTTTTTAAGCATTTTGGGGCAATTCGTATACGTTCAATTTCATTTGAAAGTGAGGTTATCGATTTTTTTATTTACCTATGATATTTCCTCTTCAGAATCATAAGAGAACTGGTCTCCTCTAATAAAAACTGTAGAGCAACCTTCGATGAAAGACTTTCGTCATAGAATCGAATTTCAGCACATTAACGCATTGAAATTTGGGTAACTAAAAATGAAAAAGAAAAGAAAAGAATCCAACCGAAATCTAAACATTTAATATGTTTGATGCTTGTAAAAAAATAATAATACGCTTATATAAAATTAGAATACGAAAGTCAAGAACCTTAACGTACATGAAATCTAACCCTTAGCTTAATGATCATCGCACGTCATTTAAATATGTTTGATAGGGACCGTATACCTGTATTGGGAAAGATAAAGTTGACCGAAGTGTGGTTGAGCCGGAGCCTCACGAAGAACTCGCAATTAATGCGTGATTAACCGCTGATTATCATTAGTGGGATATTCGGTGGGGGCATAAAAACCACGGGAGGGACGAAAGCAAAATTACGTAGTTTCACGAATAACATGTGGCCGAAACCTAGGTCGTATGTTGATGACAAAGCTCTTCGGTCAAAGCTTTTTCGCCCCCAATATATTAGAGGAACGCTACACGTCCCGAAGCGTACCAATTTGGAAAAATTAATACATTAAACAATACGACACGTTATAATTTGACATCTAAATGAACGGAATATCGCAGTCTTGTAAAACAATTTCCCAATCTGATCATACTTTGTAATAAGAAATTGCCAGTGAAGAGTCTCGCGCTCACCCGTTAATGCATGTAAATTAATGTTGTGATTGATGTACCAGGAAGTAAGATGACCTTTCTGAAATCAATTCAGAGTGCAACAGTCGGATTAGATCAATCGCACATGCAATTAAGGTTCTGTCTGTTTAGTGGATAATGAACGATTTGAAAAAATATTTTCCTAAGAACAATTGCTTATATAGTGAATAAATCACAATTTAATTTCATCATCCACGAAAATATTAATGCAAGTAAATTAATGTTGTGATTGATTTACTAGGAAGCAAGATGACCTTTTCAAAATCAATTCAGAATGAAACGGTCGAAAGAGATCAATCGAAAAGCGATTAAGGCTCTGTTTGTTTAGTGGATAATGAACAATTTGGAAAAACATTTTTCTAAGAACAATTGCTTATATAATGAATACATCAAAATTTAGTTGCATAGTCCATGAACATATTAACACAAGAATTGTTCTTGATAATGATTTTTTTTTTTTCGTACACTAATCATTTCAAGCAATATAAGCGATCGATTAAAGGAAAATATTTTTTTAAATAATTCATTTTTCGCGAGATAATTGGAACCTAAGAAAATAACATATTTCTTCTGCACGTTTTTTCGAATTACTTTAGGTAATTAGTCATGATGAATTTGTATGTTCCATCGTCTTGAGCTTGTGGGCAATAAGTTATTTTTTTCCTTATTTGGTGAAAGTACGGTTTCTTTTTTCTTTCTTTTGTTGAGACAAGTGTGTGATGGGAGAAAATTCTCAGAAATGTGAGTAACATGAAAGATTAAGATATTATTTCCCTGCATCCATTAATTTACAAATATTTCGAAAAGGGTTCGATGCTTTAATAATAGAATATGGTTTTTATTTGATTAAGTTGACATCCCCAACCAAGTCCAAAGCATCGGAAGGCATTCAGAGCTTACTCGCTCTATATACTTTCTTAGGTCAATTTTGGGTCACCATGGTTTAATTCTCTAGTATATGTACACATGTGAAACGAAGCAACCACGTGGATTCACATGTGTCTCATCGTCCGATGTGATTTGCCCTTGTCCACATCTCGACCTGCCCATTATTTATATGCACACTGCCGGAGTTTCCTCCAAAAACACCATATGAAACACTAGCAAGAACTTACCTCGACAATTGCTGATCAAACCACGCCATTGATCGATCATCGATAGAAAATGACGGTACTAATGCATAACAAGATCAAGACCGAGACCGAGACCGAGACCGAGTAAACATTCGGAGGTAATAGCAGGCTCGAGGCGGCAGCAACGACGACGGTCCACAGCGTCCTTGACTGGGTGATGGAGAAACTCAACAGGGATGACCGCAGAGCCATCGTCCCCCTCGGCCAGGGCGACCCCTCGGCGTTCCCCCACTTCTGGATGGCACGCATTGCGAAGAACGCTGTCGTCGATGTGGCCCGCTCGGCCGAGTTCAACTGTTACGTCCCCACTGTCGGCATTCTTCCCGTTAGGAGGTGATACTAAGGCATGCCCTAGAAGGATGATGATTTTATTATCCGTAGTGAGCAACATTCATCATCACCAACACACATGCAAAAATCGGTTCGAACCTTAAAATTGGTTTTGGAAATGGCCAGCATTAATTTAATTAGTAAGCTAAGGCAAACTCGAGGTTTAAAATTTCAATACGGCTATTGCCGATCATCTCTCGCATAACCTCCCTTAAAAACCATCACCGGACGATGTCTACCATATGGGAGGCACGCAAGCCATCGAAATCATAGCGATGGCTCTCGGTCGCCCCGGTGCCAACATTCTGCTTTGGAGGCCCGGACAGCCATGCTATGTCGCACACGCGGCGCTCTGTGGCCTCGAGGTGAGGTACTTCGACCTCCTCCCCGACAAGGGTGGGGAAGTCGATCTTGAGTGCGCGGAGGATCTTGCGGACGCGAACACCATCCCAATGGTGATCATCAATCCCGGGAATCCGTGCAGAACTGTCTCCATTATTGGGACAGCAAAGCTGACCCTACTTTCAGAGATCTCTAAGATAATAATAGTCACAACCATTAATTCCTAACATAAACAATCCTCTCTTTTTAAGGAAAACGGGCGATGATTTCCGGAGCTGAACTTAAGTACTATGTCCGATGGAGTGTTTGAGAAGGTGACACTGTTTTTACCAACTGAGGTTTTTGGTCAGTCACTTCTCCTTTAGTGGATTTGTTGAGTATGGGGAAGAGAGACGGAGAGACGGAGAGTTTTAATCATGTCGCTTTCCGGTACAATGTGCAAAATGTTCCGTGGTATGTTTGCCAGGTAATATCTTTCAACTTCAAAAGTATTCCTTGCTGGTACCCATTCTTGTTTTACCTCGTATGCTCAACTTTGCTTAATTCTGCTTCATGCTTTCTCCTATTCTTATTGTAGGAATTGAGATTTAAGTTCTAATTCAATTGGTGGCTTCGACGTTTAAAGTTCTATGATGATAATTGATGGTTCATAGCGTACTACTTGACTTAAGAATTTAGATGGACAAAATGACGCATCAGTAATTTTGGAAGAAACTGAACCTAAGAATGGATTTAATGCTTCTAGTTTCTTTGCTCAAACTATTTCTCTTCCTTAACTGGTGCTTCATATTTGCTCTATGCCACAGCATGGGAAATGTATGGCGGGTGATATTTTGCTCAGAGGTAAAGTTGCCATTGGAATAGATGGTTTGATAAAACCGCCTAGGGTTCAACCTGTTGAGGACCATTTGGTTAATCGTATTTTTATGGTTAATAGACAAGTGTTAGGATTTAAGCATGGTTAGAAATGTCCCTATTAGTTAGTTTTTTCTCTACGGCCTAGCAACCAAGGGGCCTCAATTACTTGCCCAATTCTTAGGCCGTAGTTGGTAGCCAAGAGGTGTTGCCACCAATGAGGGCTGTCCCCAATAATCCTCTAGTGGGGCACCCAGTAGGGGACGTTCCTTATATTTACTTATCGGTGCTTGCAAGCCTCATCCCCCTTGTTGGATGTGAATACTTTTCTTCCCCCTATCAAAATTTTTTCTCAAACCATGTTGTGTTTGGATTGTGTACATTGCTGGTCCCAACATTCGCCCGACAATTAATGTCTCGTACCACTTACCTAGCAAATAAAAGAATGGATGGATTCCAATTGAATGCGCATTCAAGTTTCCAACGCCTGGCCTACGCTCCATCAGGTTTTTTCACTTGCTTCTCGGTCCTCTGCTCTTTTCCGAGACCACTTAATAGCAGATGAGGAGATACTGGTCAAGAATCCATCTCCAGATGGGGGAAGTTGCATTTAAGGGTTCACGGAGAAGGAAGAGGGAGGGGGATGGATTTGATTTACGCTGTGAGTGAATTTCGGATGACTTGCGCAATTGCTACATTGCCTAATTAGAACATACCTTTCCTAAAATTTTAATGAGAATGTATTTACAGGCTCGTCATGTGTCGTAGATGTGGCGATATGATAAAGAAAATGTGGGCCACTTATGGTAACATCACAGGGATCATCAACACCGTTCGCCCCTCTCCAACATTTTTCCAAAAAAGAGTGATAAAGAACCACTAAACGAAATGTCATTAGCCCCTCTCCAATCTCACTGAGATTCCTCGTATGGGCTCATTCGTTTATTTTCTTTTGAAATTTCCGCGGACAGAGCCTCACAAACGCTGTCAGTTTCTCTTCTTTCTTTTGTCCGTCTTTACCGATTCTATCTCTCGATTGCAATCTTTTTCTTTCCACCGATTGCGATGGCTACTTTGAACTTGCTCATTTCCTCTCTGCCGAGAGCATCTCCCTCCTTTCTCGTCCACATTTATGATGTGTCCTGATTAGGAAAGATAATTTATCGTGAATACAATCAGCTTTTCTTCACCAATTTCGTGCGCTAATGGGAAAAAGGAAAGGGATTTCAGTCTGTCAAATTGACGTGTGGAATTTTGAGTCCCACCATCGCGTTGCTGTGTCGGTTTACTATAAATGCACATACTATGAGATATGGATATTTTTATTTAGGGACTGAACCAATCCCCTTTTTTAAGTGATAAATGATTAGGAAAAATTAAAATTTAGGTACCAATAGTTGGAATAACATATTAAATAGAGTATCCATGAGTTGATCATTTGAAGATTTCTTCTGATTTGTTTTTTTATTCAATTTCCATGTATATCAAATTATTATCTTTAACTTTCACCATAATTATAGGTGATGATTCTATTTATATTGCATAAAGTATCAATAAAAAGATGAAGTAGAGTATTAACAAGTTGATCATTTAAAGATTTCTTTTGATTTATTTTTATGCAATTTATAAGTTGTTGTCTTTTAACTTCCACCATAATTATAGATGATATCTCTATATATACTGTATAACGTATACAATTAGAATAATTAGGATATTCCGGATATCTTCACAATATTCTGGATATCTCTAACATTCTGGTTATGTTGTCATTAGCTATAATTGATTTTGTAATATCTTGTTGTTGTTGGTAGTTACTAAAAGAAATATAGAAAGAATTCTCCAATTCACTTTTCGCTTATGATTTAGCTCTCTTTTTTTTTTTTTTTTTTTTTTTTTCAAAAGAATGCAATCGCTAGCAAGAAGCTTTTGAGTAGATATTATATGATTATATACTTTGTCGTCGATATTGTTGGCTCAATCTCAATCGCTCCCTGGCTTTTTCCAGGGAGTTTGAGCGAGTGGTGGGCAAAGAGAGTTTGTGTAACCTTTAAATGCAACTTCCTCACCAGGGAGTTTGAGTGCGTGCTGGGCAAATAGAGCAGAAGCTGACGTCTTTCTCTCTTCTTCACCCTCTTCCCAAATTTTTTCTCCCAGTGAATCCAGCTACTGTCCTCCGCCAGACATTCAATGCTTATATACGCAGAATGTATGGATTCAAAACCAATTCGATCCAGAGTTAACGTGAGTATTACATTCAGTTTTGAAAATCTTTTCTTTTGGAGCTCTTATATATGATTTTTTTTTTTTTGAAATTATTGTCTTCAGAGAACAAGGACGTCGAGAGTATTATGATTCATACATGACCCCAGGAATGAATCTCGATCTTAGCATGCAAGATCAGGCAGAACGAGCTTTTGGCCGAAGCTAGGGCATTTGGTGCCTTGTTGCCGCAATTCTTAGCCAATCGCGGCAATCTGAACCTCGTTCAGATAAGGAATATGAACGACAGGACGGATGTTCGCGGCTGGCTGGAAAATCACGGACTCACTCTTGACCAGACCAACCTTGTTTTCCCCTTCCCAGCAAAGTAGTCTCATCCGGCCGAGTTATCCAATGTAATCTGTTTCTTTTCAGCGCAAAGACATCTCTTGTGCTATTCAATTAACTAAAAAGCGAACAAGCAGTTAACCACTTACGAAGCATATGCTAAAATTGGAAAAAGTTGGCATAGTCGGTTGCTAACTCCCAGCTAAATATTTCACATAAGAGATATACACTGCTGTCCGCTTCTTCGCGTTCTTATTCTGATCCCTTGATGGGATAAGTTAGTCCAACAATGAAGCCTCGGGGAAGATTAAGGGCAGCTCGAAGATGGCCTCGAGAGAATGAAAGCATTCTGCCAGAGGCACGACAAGAAACAACACTTGGGTCTATAATTAGTGTAAAAAGAGTATGATCCAAACCTCCATCGAGATAGGTGCAAGCGTGCTTCGACAAGAATTGAATTTCGATTGATTGCAATTTCTTAGTGGTTACTACTTGGATATAATTTTAGGCGCTCAGTAAATAGTAGGTTGAGACCACAACTCCTAGTTTGTTTTTCGAGGTGCTGTACTTGTGGGTAATGAATCCACGAGAACTAATGTTCCTGTTATACTAATCAAGGCGAACAAAAATGGGTAACTCAATAAAGAGTTGGTAAATTAAAGAAAAATATTATATTATGGCTAACTCAAATAAGAGCCGGTGTATTAAAAATCACTCAAAAAACTCTTGATATAGAGAAACTTCTTACTCTTGTTCTTGTAGAATGCAACTTAAAATATGTGAAAAAAAAAATGGACTTTAGATCTCGAGTTTCGAGAGATCGGTGCAACCATCGCATGTCCGCCCAGGATAGCTGGGCACCTACCGAATGACAAGTGGCAAAACTAGTTCATCTGGACAAGAAGTTAGGTATGCAAATGATAACCATTGTAACCAGAAATTAATTTTTGGGAGATAAATAGATTTTTCCATTTCTATTATTGGATGGATTTCTAAATAAAAATACATGTTTGATAATGACACAAAATTTTCTCTCTCAGTGAACGGCGACCAGCGACAATGGATGGGCAACCGGCAAGTAGCTAGGATGAATGGTGAGAAGAGTTTTTATTTCTCATTTCTATTTCAAAAATAAAAAAGTAAAAAAAAATTACTTATGATTTCTGTTCCAAACCTATTTCTGGAGTAGAAAGTTATTCCAGAAATAGAAAAATGAAATAATTTTACTAAACGGATCTCTGTTCTGAAAATAAGTTTGGAATAGAAAAATAATGATTATCATATGTACCCTAAATAACCAAGTAGCCCCCAAGCCGCTACATCCGACCAGCAATTTGGGCCTTTGATAATGAATGGGTAACTTTCTCTTACAAAAGTTTGACTTAAATGTCAAGATGGTCAGGCCATTTTTGAATAACCAAAATGAAACAACCGCAACGAAATAAGAAAAAAAAAGAAAAATTACGAATAAATGAACAAGTAAATTATATATGAATTGTCCCGAGAAAATTATTCAATCAATTATAAACTTGTCAATTTTGCCAATTTAGGTTCAAACCTTCACGCAAAATTCTGATGTGGTAGTCGAGTCACCATTGTCAGCGCTAGAAGGATTATATTGAAATTTTTGTGCAAATATTTGTGACTAAATAGACAAAATAGAAAAATTTAGGACTAAATAGACATGCGTACGATAGATTTGAGAGTGTTTGGATGTCTTGCGCAACATCTTGAAGTTGGCATGAGATGTCTTCATAACTTCGAATATGCCGTAATGATGAGTGATCTAATATAACTTCACTTAAAAACTAGCCAAAGAAGAAAGAGAAAAATCAGGAGAGGAAGATGTCGCGCCCTAATTTGTGTATTAGTGATCATGCCATATTCTTTTTTCCCTTTTAAGCAAATAAAAATTAATTCATAATTAACCAACCACTCATGAGTGGGTCCAGATATATTTATTTTACCCTTGAAAGTGAATATACATGCGAAAAATTACAAAGTGTCGAAGATTAAAAAAAAAAAAATCTAAAAATTATAATTTACATTTCGCCGCGTGGCACTATTATTATCTATGTTAGTTTGGGATTAAACAAAAGTAAAAATTGTGCTTTTTTTGTTAAAAATTTAAAATGTCATATTAAGTTTGAGGATTTATGAAAGCACAATATGTTAACCTACATCATTTTTTGGTATCCCAGGAACCCCCTGTAAGCCGACTGACAAATGCGGACAAACCCGGGGCCGAGTTTAGCCACCACACTCACGAGCGGTTAAGTCGTGGGTTCCTTCGAACACTAGATGAAAGGAACAAGTGCTCAACCAACTACGCCGCCACCACGGATGGTAACCTACATCTTCTTTTTTGACCCAAAAAAGAAACAAAATCGTTATGCATGGTTAAAAAAGATATGGCTGATTAGGAATTTTTGAAAAGATATCGCATCGGAAGGGGTTTCGGAATCTTGCCTAAAATCTAAAAGAGAAAAAAATACACGAACTGGAAGGTGAACTGATGCCGGCGTCCATGGATTCTCCATCTCTAAAGAGGCTCCGCTCTGATCCTGAAGCCGAATCTGCAGACAAGGTAACGAATTTTCAGTTGAATACACTGGCTGATAGAGCAAAAGCAGAGCTTTTCTTCTTGGTAGGGTTAATGGGTCATCAATATTCCTTATCTCGTTGTTTCTGACAGTAAGCTGAGTTTTTTCTTCTGTTTGTTTGTCCAATTTTCCTGCTTCCGATTTTCCATCGATCTTATTTCCGGATTTTTCTGACCTTAAATTTTTTTCTTTGGTGAAACTCAACCCAAAGGATCGGATCAGTTGTTTGCCCGAAGATATTATAGGCTTTACATTATCTCTTCTGACATCTAGAGAAGCACAAGCGACTTGTCTTCTTTCCAGAAGATGGAGGCATTTGTCTACTTGTCGGATCACCAACCTTGATTTCGACCGGTCTGACTTATTCACCGAGATGAAAGATAATTGCAAGTTTGCGGAAAAGGAGAAGGCAAGATATGTGGAATGGGTTGACAATGTCTTGCAGCGTCAAAGCGGGGATACCATCTGCATAGATTCATGTTACGTTTTGATCTAAATATCTCATATGAGTCTCATATTGATCTGTGAATTAGGTTTGCATTGGCAAAACGAGTTAAAGTTCTCCAACTAGATTTTAAGCCGGCCTCTTTTAAGAATTTGAGGTCTGATTGTGACCCTAGTCACTTGCCATATATGTTGGGGCATGAGACACTTATGGATGCTGATGCAGGGTAGTCGCAATGGGCTTCAGGTCTTAGTAATTTTGGCTTGAACCCTTATAGTTCTTGGCATGTTGGCTTAAGGTATCTCGAAGAGCTCAATGAGAGATATGGTGTAAGCATATGATATTCCATCCTTACTAGGAAGGAAGACTTACATAATTTCGAACCTCTAGAAAGAAGTTAGCTATCACTCTTTTCTATTGCCAATGGATTGAAATGATACCTGATATCAGCATTTCGTTTAGATGAATACTTAAAAAGATCTCCTGAAATCGACTAAGGAGTAACTCCCAAGAATGAATGGAAGTCCATTACATGGAAATTTGGCTTGCGCTCTATGTTGGAGCGCTGGTCCCTTCCCAAATGGAAAAGAACAATTCGAGTTTGCCTTCTCTTAGTCACTCGCAGGTCCAACACGTGACTGATCGCTGTCAATTATCTTGGCAAACAAGTCCATCAAGCCACCTAAAATGTTTATATTAGGCAATTAGAAAAGACGGAGAAGGTGAAGTCATTTCCAAAGAATTGGAAATGTATCTTCCTTAAAATTCATTCAGCTTATCCTAATACGATCACATCATGGAAGAAACATGTCCATAGGCTTTAAATTTGTTCATTTTGCTCTAATTCGCGTCGAATGTACGATCAAGATGTCAAATTGATGAAATTCTAAAAGTAGCTATTGGGGACAAGAGGCAGCCATCCCTAATGCATTTCTCTAGGGACAGCCACGGTAGTTGTTCCTAAAGGCCCGCCAATGGGCTTCGCAAAGCAATCGCCATTTCTCTTCGGGAGTAGACAGGGCGACTCATAACGTGTCATCGTTGATGATCATTAGGAATGATTTTGCATTTTTAACTTTTAGGGATGGTTTTGGTCACACCCTTCGTTCATTCTCAAATTCCAATTTTGACGTTGAAGTGAGAAAATAGAAGATGCATAATACAAGCCAAGGGGGAAAATTATAAAGAAAAAAATCTAACTTATTACATTTGTGCCAATTCAATCCTAAAGCCAATTTAGTTCTAAATATTTTCACTTAGATCGAAAATTGTTAATGTGGACGCCGGTCATCCTACTCAAAATCTTTTAGAGTTTTTTTAGTAATTTTTTATTTTCTATTTTCTATTTTCTTTACTTTTATTTTTTTTTTGAATTGAGGGCTAACAATAGTTGCTGGCGGACACCACCGGCCGTGGTGGCTCCTCCGGATAAGAACTCCATTGATCCTTCCCCAAATCGAAACCCAAAGTGGAGGCATTTAGTGTCTTAAGTGTGGTGCCGGGGTGGTGGGTCCTCCGCTAGCGTCACTCCAGGATTTACCAGCCGGCTACCGGCTGTAAGGGGTTCCCTGGGTATCAAAAAAAAAAAAATAGTTGTTGGCGGACCCTATTAGGAAAGAAAACAAAAGAAGAAAACCAAAATAATTTTAAAAATATAAAAAAGAGAATATCCATGTCGGAGTCGATCGTATCACATAGGAACATCGACTAAATGTACAACCTACCGTGTTTGTTTTGGAATCAACCCTACAACTTACCTTGTTTTTCTAGTCCGATTTCGTGGTTTATTCTAGAACCGGTTTTTCTTTGTTTCCTTTTTTTTTTTTTTTTTTTTTTCATTTTTAAAACAAACAATATAAGCAACAAAAAAGTTCAAAGTAAAATATTAACGAGAGCTAGCAAATGACAACAAGTTAGGAACGAGCGAGGTCAGCTAAGAAAGGCAAGCGGTGAAGGTCGAGTGAAGTGAGTATCGAACAGAGTGAGCATCGAGTGTCAAGCGGGGAGCAACAAGCCAAGCAAGCGTCAAGCGGCGAGTGGCACAAGTGACCTAAAGAGTGCAAGGCAAGTGTCGAGTGGCGAGCGGCGAACGGGGAAGTTGTTTCTTTCGATTTTGGCAAATTGAAGATTAAAAGGACAAATAAGACAAAAGAGAACGAGTATTAGAGAATAATGTCGTAAGGAGCTATTTATGCCCTTTTGGACGCCGTGAGGACTCCTCATAAAAACATTTTATTCCTTCGTAAATTATAACTATTGATGTCGTCAAATACATTAAAAATCTAAGTTATTAAAGAATAATGTAAAATTAATTGAACTTCTCACTAAAGAGCTGTTTAATGTTATTGACGCCATTTATTTTAAGGTTTTCGCTATATAAAAAAATTATAAATAATATATATAGTCAGGATTGGTCCGAGTTGGATCAACCCTGAACTTCTAGGACCGAAGACCAACCCGCACACCTAGGAATCTTAGGACTAAGGACCAACTCAGTTTTCCTAAGAACTGGATCAGGATCGGCAGGATTGAGCAGGTTCAAGATCGGTCAGGATTGATCCTAGACCGATGCTCACCCCTAATCATTTCCAAAGAATTGAAAATGTATCTTCCTTAAAATTCATTCAGCTTATCCTAATACGATCACATCATGGAGTAAACGGGTCCATAGGCTTTTGTTCAATTTGCTCTCATTTGAGTCGAATGTATGATCAGGATGTCAAATTGACGAAATTCTAAAAGTAGCTATTAGGGACAACAGGCAGCCATCCTTAATGCATTTCTCTAGGTACGGCCACGGTAGTTGTTCCTAAAGGCCCGTCAATGGGCTTCGCAAAGCAATTGCCATTTCTCTTCAGGAGAAGACGGGGCGACTCGCGACGTGTCGTCGCTAATGATCATTAGGAATGATTTTGCATTTTTAACTTTTAGGGATGGTTTTGGTCACACCCTTCGTCCATTCTCAAATTCCAAGTTTGACTTTGGAGTGAGAAAATAGAAGATGCATAATACAAGCCAAGGGGGAAAATTATAAATAAAAAAATCTAACTTATTGAATTTGTACCAATTCAATCTTAAAGTCAATTTAGTCCTAAATATTTTCATGTTTTGCTAATTTAGACCGGAAATTGTTAATGTGGATGCCAGTCATTCTATTAAAAATCTTTTAGAATTTTTTAGTAATTTTTTATTTTTTATTTTCTTTACTTTTTTTTTAACTGAGGGCCAACAAAAGTCGCTGACCGACCCTACTGGGAAATAAAAGAAAAGAAGAAAACCAAAATAATTATTAAAAAAATATAAAAAAGAGAATGCTAACGTTAACGTCGACCGTGTCATATGTAAATGCCGACATCTACGTCGGTGATTTTCATACTAAATTGTTCGGATTGACTCGAGTGGAAAAATAAAAAAAAAGGTGTGAGACTAAATTATCATAATAAAAATATTTATAATTGAATTAGTATAAGTATAATAGATTTAAGAATTTTCTTTGGTAATTTTTCCAAAGATAACATTTGGAGAGGTATCTTTTTCAATCTAATGAAGACCACGAGGCTATCCGCCTCTGTCGTGTTCGTCTAATAGAATAAGGAGGAAAAAAAGATGAAATTATTATTAAGGAGCTCCTCGGTCGTGCGAATCGATGGATTCCTCCCGCGTGCTTCCCTCCCTTTCTTGCTCTCCAAGATGGTAGACCGACAAAGTCTGACGTCTCGTGGGCCCGAGACAGCAGCGTCATCCTATGCCACGTCACATTTTTTTCCCCTAAATTAATTTCCCAGACCTTACCTTACTCGCCCGGATCGTCTTTTCTCTCTCCTCTTTCCCAAGCGCCAACCCTGTTCAGATATTCGGGAATTCGAGAGAATCAAAATGGTCAAACAACGTGTTGAGCCAGAGACAAATAAAAGATTACTGTAGTAGACAAGCAGGCAGCAGACTATGAGGATGGGAATCTACGCTTGTCGTTTTCCAGTTATTAAACAATGTATTACTTGTCTATTCTTGCCCTAAATTGTGGAGATTTAGGGGAAAATATGTAAAGTCTCTTTCCTTTTTTTTTTTTTCTTTTTTAATGGTTACCCGATTTGTTGAATCACCTGCTCACGAGTCACATCATATGAACTTGTCTTGAAATATGCATATCCTATGCACAATAAGATATCCATGTCAAAAATAATAATTTTGAGTCTCAATTTGCCTCTCTAATGAAATTTATTAAGACTATATGGACATACGGATCTTCTTCATTTTATGTGAAATTGAGATGCTTATTAAGTATGTTTAATATTGTTTAATGTTGAATTTTCAACCAATCGATTTCCAAATCTGTTAATAAATATCTATTTTTAGCATCGCTAAACTAGCATTGGATCATGATTTGAGGGATTCCATAATCCCTTTGTCTCCATTTTTCATGTAGAGAAGCGTGTATTTTATGTCTTTTCCATGAGGATTCAACAATTGTGAAAGTAGTGCATTCGTATTTCAGAATTTCTCGATACGTTGTGGCAAGATGAATGATTCGTTAAATACCCATAATATCTAGTCGATTCAATCTCCCATTGTTTCGATTTGGACTCTATACTACCATTGGATTTCAAGACCACAAGTCAGCATTTTGTAAGTCGGCTAATATTAGAAATAATATTATTACCCACATAAGCGGAATTCAAATATGAAAATAAAATGTACGGAAAGGTATTCCAGTATATTGAAGTCGACCACTATAATGCACTCATACTAGGAAGACAAGTCTCTCCACGCTCCTTAGCAAGCAGATTGGAACACGCCATCTTATTTTATACTTGTTTCCTTGACTCTGTGTTTCACTAGGAAGCACTCGCAAACATAATTAATAAAAATCATGGGATGATCCGAAAAATCCTGTTTGATGTTAGGACAATGCTTTGCATGCTGATGACGGACCTTGATGCTCATCTTTCATGTGGATCTAAGTCAAGATGTGGCAATCAATTTCAAGATTCGAAATAGATGGAACGTACAATGATGATGATGATGATGATGATGATGATGATGAAATGTTGGGTCTTTGATTAAAGTTTGAATGACTTGAGTTAGTTTATAAATATAGAGGAATCATAGGTGATCGATTAAATAATATTTCGGCCAGATTTGAAGTTTGGAACTAATTTGTTAGAATTGATTCACAGTTTCTTGAAATGTACAACCTACCGTGTTTGTTTTGGAATCAACCCTACAACTTAGCTTGTTTTTCTAGTCCGATTTCAGGGTTTATTCTAGAACCTGTTTTTCTTTTGTTCTTTTTTTTATTTCATTTTTGACACAAATAAAATAAGCAACAAAAAAGTTCAAAGTAAAATATAAACGAGAGCTAGCGAATGACAACGAGTTAGGAACGAGCGAGGGTAGGCCATGAGCAAGCAAGGAGGAGGGTGAGTCACAAGCGAGAGAGGGAATCATTAAGGCTACGTTTGATCGTTCGGATTTCTAATCGGATAGGATGAATAGGATAGGATAAGAAATCCTGGATTTTTTTATATCCCGTCTATTATTTGGTGAATTACAGTATTAAAGTCGGATATGTTTACATCATATAATGTACTTTTTTTTATAATATAAACGGCATATCATTATAAATGAACCTAAATGTTCATAAACAGAAATGGTGAAAATCTCTCATAACACTATTCCTTAATTTAGTTTAATTTAATTTTCCTTTTTTATATTATTTTCTTTATTATTTCTTTTTTCCCCTTTTATCATTCTTTAATAAAATTTTATCAAATAGTAAAATGTACTAACATACCTAAAATACAAAAATCCCTAAAATATATAATAAATATAAATATTTAATTTATAGATTGAATTTTTATTATAAGATAGAATTAAAGTTGAATATATAAATTAAAATAAGATTAATTAAAAATATTTTTTAATTTTTATTTTCTTAAATTAAAATTCAAATATTATTTATATTAAAATATAATATAATTTAATAAGTTTGTTATTCAAGAAAAATAACTTTCTTATTATGGACATTAGAAATCCTATCCACATTTATCCCACCTCCCCATTGGATAATTTTAAATAGTCTATATTCTCGTTATATCCGACTTTATCCTATCCCGAGCGAGTTCGAGCGAGACCAAACGTAGGATAAGATAAATCATATCCTATCCTGAATTTTATTTCGACTGCCAAACGCAGCCTAAGTGTTTAAATAAGATTTGAGTGGATAAAAAAAAAAAAAAAAAAAGGAAGAGAAAGGTGCCAAGAGAAAAACTAAGGCCTTTAGACTTTATGAAGTTGCTTCAAAATCTGCTCTTGTTCCCAAGTGGCTCTTCAATCGGAACAGGGAATCGGATTGATTCTAATGAGAACGCAGAGTTGGATCAACTTTCAGGGTGATTCGGGTCAATTTTTGAGTTAGATCTGGTCGGGTTGCATCTCCTAGGAGGAATCATGGGGTCCTAGGGGATAGAGAGAGACTAGGTAAATTGTTGGTGTTTTATGCATGTGTTGCTAATGATCCGTGCATAGTGAAAAGTGAATAGTTTAGGATAGGAGAATGATAAAAACTCTAAATTATGCCAAATGTAACATATTGATCCAATTTTTTTTTTTTATGATACCAAAAAATTTCCAACTTATACTCATATGACGCATTTACTCGACCATGAGCACCGTTAAAAAAACTGCTTAAGCAAATAATGTTAACATGGAAACAAAAACAACGTTATTTTGATTGAAAAATCATCAGACAAAATTTTGATAGAGTACAAATGTGTCACGTAAGTATAAGTTTAAGGTGAATGTGTAATAATAAGCATAGTTTAGGATTTTTTATGTTACAAAAAAGTTTGGAATAAATGTATTAAGTGGACATAATTTGAATTTTTTTGTAACCTTTCTCCGATTAAGTAATATAACGGACCATAATTGCCCATTTAAACAAGTAATAGTATTTAAATGCAATGAAAATCCGCCGTATTTCTTCGTACACCGATGTTGTAACTTTTATGAGCAGATAGTGCTGTCCTTCGCTCTTTTTTTTTTTTTTTTAATCTCCACTCGTGTCAATTATTGTAGAATGACGGCAATTCATTATTGGTACAAAAGAATTCAAGCGAACGAAGGAATGCTTGGATTCTTCTGTTCCTCTCGTTTCTTTCTTTAGGTCGAACGGTAATAGATGAAATACGAGAATGAGCGATTGAGGGCGTTGATCAACTTTCCGATACATGAGATTACACTATAAATGACTGCAACTGATTCGATTAAGTATTTGCTTAAAGGCGAGTTGCATTCAAAGTAATAGATGCATGTGCATCATTTCAATCAAAATCGACCTTCATAAATACGTGATGTCGGGTAAGACCATATTCATAATGCATTATGTAATAGTGATTGATAGATCCATTAAATGGTTAAGTTGAAAATAGTCCAACCCAATTTGATTACGAATCCAATGACCTATACCCGAGTTGGCCCAATTGCTTTTAACCCAATTTAGGATAATTGATATTCAAATAGAGGTGGAAATGAACGAATGCTAATTAAGTTAAGACAAGATAATTTGACTTTAATCGACCTCTGAACTCATATAATCCTTGCATTATTTTAAATTATATTATTCTAAATTTATTTACGACTTATTTATAGAGTATAACAGACTCATATAATTACTTAATTTATTAAATATTAATTAAAATATATATTTATGATCATTTTGACAAGTGTCCGGATTGTCACATCATAGTCGCGTGGTCTCTTCCCCTAAGTTGGCTGCACCGCGAGCAGCCCTCACAAAACGACAACTCCTCCGCCGGCGTGCGAAGCTCGCAGGATCATTCTATATAATGCAAGCGCAAGAGCACCGCAGCACCACAGACCCACGAGAAAAACGGAAGGACGCTCTTGTCCTTCGTCGCCTCCTCCGCCGCCGCCGCCATCATCGACCTCCCGAACTCGACGGGGCCGCGGGGGGGAGAAGGGGGATGGGGAAGGGGAAAGAGGCGAGCATGGAGAACGGGACGCCGGCCTGGAAGTTCCGGGGCAACGAGGGGCTCTCAGCCGCGTCGGCCATCACCATCCGCGGCATCCTCAACGAGCTGAGGGCCAATCTCAACGCCGACGACGGCCGCACCGTGGTCCCGCTCGGCCACGGGGACCCTTCCTCCTTCCCTTGCTTCCGCACGGCCCCCGCCGCCGAGGACGCCGTCGTCGAGACTCTCCGCTCTGGCAAGTTCAACTGCTACGGCCCAACCGTCGGTATTCTTCCCGCCAGGAGGTAAGAAAGCGGTGTCGCTTGAGATTATCAGGATTAGATTTCTCGTTTATGTTCGCGACCCTTTTTGGCTTGAATTGAAAGGGGAATAGGTGAGGGGTGCAACTTCTTTTCTAAAAATGAATGATTTGGAAATCGTATATTTAAAAAAGATAGCATTCTAAAAATGAATGCTATCTTTTTATCATTTTTTAGGAATATGTTATATCACTGCTATGAATAAAAATATTTTCTATTAACTCATTATTTTAAATGATATAAATAATTATGTTTAGAAAAATATTTTTTAAATCATTTGTTTTGGAGCTTGAGCTTGAGATTAATTATCTTGTGAACTCTTGAGACAAGCAGATGATATGCTCTGTATAAGCTTGGTGATAGCATGGATCGACCCGTGCTTCTTATGCTCTGGACCATTTGTTTAGCTCCGCAGCCATATTCCCTAAGCATGTTATTTCGCATCCTCGATCTTCCTAGTACCCATGAGTCGATTGCTGATGCGTTTAAGGTACTGACGGAGTCACGTACTTACAAATTGCCAGGATTTACGTTCGTGTGGTCATACAAGATTTAAGAAATCATATAGTTGAATAGTCAATGATTGAGGGGCTGATGAGTGGCTAGTTTGGAAGGCTCAATTGAGGTTTTTGGACCTTATTCGTGTTCTGTTTCCTTCGCAACAACTGCAAGGGGTCGAATGCAAAATGCCTAGTTCTGGCAGTTGTTTTGCTTCGATGGTACGAACCATTTTGGTTTGTTCATGGTTGTATCTTAACAGCATAGTATCTGTTCAAAAAAAAAAAAAAAAACAGCATTGTAGCTTTTATTGCCGGTCAATATCAACTGTCTTATCAATCAACTGGAATCATCACATTGCTAGCAAAAACAGTGCGTTGAAAACATAGAGTAAATGATGAAACCAAGCTTTATTAGTGACTATAGGAAGTAGTCATTGTTAATTGTTTGGATAAAGATTGAATTTTATGGAAAGGCCCCTATGAATGTGTTGATCTAGGTGCTTTCTGTAGGTTGAATAGCAATTTATTTCCAGACGACATGTTCGAGTGAGCTAGACTAATCGGTGGCACCAAATTCTATAGGGCTATTGCTGATTATCTCTCTTGTGATCTCCCGTACAAATTATCACCAGATGATGTTAATCTGACATTCGGGTGCAAACAAGCAATTGAAGCCATATTAACAGTTCTCGCTTGCCCTGGGGCCAATATTTTGCTTCCAAGACCTGGATACCCATACTACGATGCACGTGCTAAACACGGCCATCTTGAGACACGGTATTTCGATCTTCTTCCAGATAAGGGTTGGGAGGTTGATCTCAAGGGTGTTGAGGATCTTGCAGATGAGAGTACTGTCGCCATGGTTATCATCAATCCTGGCAATCCTTGTGGAAATGTCTACAGCCACCAGCATCTGAAGAAGGTTGCTTTTGCATTTTGTTTGAGATTTCTTCGTATCTTAGCAAGTAGATGAATTGTAAACATGGAAAAATCTATGATTATAAGCTGGAATGGAGCTAATAGATTCCGCTGGAGCTTAATCTAGAGAGCTACCTTGCCTCTTGAGATGCTCGTTTATCTCAAGGCAGTGGAAGCTAGATTTAGATTTGTTGCCAGTCACTTTTATAATCTTTGGTATCGACATTTGTGTTGCATCAGCTGTTGTTCATCATTTTCTTTCTTTCATTTTTGGAAAAAGGTTGCCGAAACAGCAAGGAAGCTTGGGATTATGGTAATTGCTGATGAAGTCTATGGTCATCTAGCTTTTGGGGATACCCCATTTGTTCCCATGGGTGTTTTTGGACCCAACGCGCCTGTCTTGACTGTGGGATCAAAGAGGTGGATTGTTCCAGGTTGGCGACTTGGTTGGCTTGTGACAAATGATCCCAGTGGTTTTCTGAAAGACACTGGGGTCTCTCTCTCTCTCTCTCTCTCTGTGCACGCGTGAGCGTGAACGCAATCGCTTGCTTGATTGTATATCTATTTGGGCCAAATTATGTGACTATTAGGGTTGGTCACAGGATACTTAGATTGCTCCTTTTCTCTTTACAGGTTCTTAAGTCCCTTAAAGGATTTCTGGATATATCCTCTGATCCTCCTCCATTTATCCAGGTACGTAACTACTCCAGATAATTAACCAGTGACTTTCAGATTTGAATACATGGTGTTTTTCAAAATGATTTATTTGGTAGGCTTGTCTGCACTATTTTTGTATCACTAACAGAGTGAGCTGTGGATATTCTTGGCTATTCATTCAGGAAATGACAAGTTAATGAGAGCCTTTTCTCTTGAAGATGGATAATTAAAACAGTGAATACTGCATAGCAATGTAGAGTGGCACCCCAAGCAGAACCCCAATGATTTACGTGTTTCCTCTCTACAGTCACCTGGTGTATGTTATTTTTCTCAGTGATTTTAGACTGTAATGCACAAGCTGTGCATATTGCTTTTAGAAGTGATCGATATTCTGTCTCAGTCATTGGGCTTGATTTATCTGAACTCACTTTCACTTGATAAAGTATTGTTCTTCATTTTATCCTTGCAAGAGTGCTTGCTACCTTTTATTTGTAGACAACTAGCATCCTTATCAAATAACAGCTAATTATTTTCTGCTCTTCGTTGTGATTCTAACAGGCGGCAGTCCCTCACATTCTTGAGAAAACAAATGACGATTTTTTTTCAAAAATCATTTGCATACTAAGAGAGGTTGCAGATATATGTTATGAGAAGATTCAAGAGATACCTTGCGTCACGAGCCCAAAAAAGCCAGAAGGAGGCATGTTTGTAATGGTATGGGCATACCATACGCATACGTACATTATGTATGCATGTATTTTTATTTTTTCATCGGTATAGCATACACTGTTATGCAATTTATATTTTTCTCGATAAGTGAAAGATGCCATCGTGACAGGCCAAGTTGAATTTATCATTGTTGGAGGGCATAAAGGATGATCAGGAGTTCTGCTTAAAACTGGCTAAAGAAGAATCTGTTATTGTTCTGCCTGGTAAACTCAGCCTCTCCAATTGCTGGTGAAAGGAAAATATATTGATGTTACTTTTTATGCATCGGTTTCAATTTTCTAACTTATTTCAGCTTTTTGAATTTTTCAAACGCTTCCCCTGACTTTTGTTTCTTGAAATGCACATTGGTTGAGAATGCTACAAGGGGCTTCAGAGTGAGAGTCCTGATGACCAACTTACTTGGCAGTTTTCAAAGGACCCTAAAATTTTGGAGAAATAGAAGGATCCTAGTGATTTCATTTGAATTTACTCGTGGAATTCTCGCAAGCTAATGCTCAGATAATTCCGGAGCAAATCCATCCCATTTCCGCCACTTGCTTCTTACTTGTGCAATGTCCGTATCCATCAGATAATAATCGATGACATTCGTTTTTGCAGGGATAGCTGTTGGAATGAAGAACTGGCTTCGCATCACTTTTGCCATCGATCCATCTTCTCTCGAAGATGGCCTGAGAGGATTAACGCCTTCTATGGAAGGCATGCCAAAAATAAATGAGCTGGTCCATGCCGGCGCCACAAAGGGCTGAAATCGTCAACTGCTCGTTGGATCTCGACATGCCTCTGTGGCCACGTCGAAGACCTTTGCAATGTGTGAAAACAAGATTAGTAGATCCATAAGAAAGCTAATTATCCGGGCATTTGCCCGGAAGCAGGGGATGGAGGAGGAGGCAATCAACCTGACTGTTGATTCGATCCGAAACCTCCGTTGCATTAGCTTTGGCTTGAATAAAAAACTTCGATTAAGGGCTTCTTATTTTGCTGCTCGTGCCCGGAAGCAGGGGATTGAGGAGGAGGAAATCAACCCGACTGTTGATTCGATCTGAAAGCTCCGATGCGTTGGCTTTGGCTTGAATAAAAATTTTCGATTAAGGGCTTCTTATTTTGCTGCTCGGCAAAATGTCAAGAAGCAGTGCCATTAGGTGATCAACAACTCCCTGTTGTCGGTCTCATGTTGTCTTGTGCTTGTACTTTTTTTTTTCTGTGCTTGTACTTTAATTGTCTCTTTAGAAATAAAGATGTGATGGCATCAGTTATGAACCTTCCGATTTCCAAATGCGCCGCGATTCGCTGATAATTTCTATTGGCGGAGCTAATTATTTCGAGGGAAACTCCTAGGGAGCTCATGAGGATATCTCTACTCGAACGAAAACATACGAACTCCCTCGAAATTTGTTGACATGTATTCTCGCCTGCGTGCATGTTGCTGCACGTCATTCCTAGAATATTCTACATGAAGTAAATTAGCCTTGTTGTCCATAGGTACCTTCCCATCAAACTTAATCGCCGACCAAGTAAAGCGAATTCTATTATTGTGTATTAAGACTGGTTTTTGCCTGGACATTACTATTAGACGTGATAAAATTGGATAGAATAAAAATCAGGCAATGTTTGGAAAATCACTTATGTCCAGGCTGGATTGAATAGATGGGTTGAATGTCGATGTGAAGGCTCTCGCCACCAACTGCTGAAATAATTTTTTATGTTTGCAACTTTAAAAATTAGAACATGCTAATGGAAATCGCGAAAAGTGTTTAAAAAATCATAAACCTTTTGTATATGGGCCAATTTGAATCTAAACTTTTTTTGGGTGCCAATTTAGTCTTAAACATTTTTACTTAGTGTTAATTTAGTCATTTCCGGTTAATTTAGGCTGGATTTTGCTGACTGGGCGTCAACTAACGTGGACAAATTTTAATAATATTTTAATATTTTGTTTTTGTTTTTTTGTTTTTATTTTATTTTTCCTTCTTCTCTTCCTTCTTCTAGTCAGTGGTCGGACCTCGGCGATCGGCCAAAGGCGACAACCAATGAGGGCGAGCCTTGCTAGCCTGGCGGGAGACCGCTCTCAAGGCTTGGGTGGCCTTGAGCTAGCCTTACGTCGGGCTGGTGAGGCTTGCCGTCGTAAGATCAGCGTGGGTCTAGCCTCGCTAGCCATCGCCAAGGTCTGCAACCGGCTAGAGGAAGGAGGAGAATAAGGAAAAAGAAAAAAAAAAAAAGGATAAAGAAAAGAAAAAAAAATTCAAAAATATTAAAATATTATTAAAAATTATCAAATTAGCGCCGATTGTGCCACATCAGCTAGCCGGTGCCCAGTCAACAAAATCCGGCCACAATTAGCTGGAAAGGATTGACTTGGCATCAAGTAAAAATGTTTAGGATTTTCTTTTTACTCTTTTCCCATGGAAATTCAACTTCGTGGAGTTAAAGAGTAGCATAGGGCAGCATACCAAACAAACTTCTTCGGTCTATATTTTCGAAGCAGTCCTACTACGTTGGATCCAATCCTCAAAACCAGAGGGAAAGACTCAAAAGAGGAAGGAGATGCATTATGATTGAATTTGTTTAACCAAGTCACCGTAGAATCCTATTCTAGTCTCTGCATAGGTGAGTTAATGAGTCATCATGTGATTGGTATAGGCTTGATGGATCCAGATACATACTTTCTTTTGCAAGTTCTTTCTTCCATTGACATTCTCCAATGCATTGATATCTTGTGGTGATTAATAATATATGACATTCTTCTTGTGCCACAGTTGATAGACCCATGGTGGACGCCACGCAAGTAGAGAAGAGAGCTGAAAAGAGTTGTTAGACCTCTCCCTCTCCATCGATACCTTAAAAAAAGTTAAATTTTACAATTATTATGGTCAACCTTCTCATCTTGAGCTAGTGACTTACCTTATCGTGAGTGCCATTGCCCTTCAGAAGTTAGTGGTGTATACCTGTGACAAAGAGTATGTTTTAGAGGAATGGAAAAAGTTGGAGGAACCTAGATAACGGGCTTTGCAACAGCTCAAGGGAAAAGTACCTTTAAAGATTGCTCTGGTGATTAATTAACGAACGAGAGCTTCATGGTATCCATACAGGGTATATGGATGGTGTTTTGCAACCTACTCCTCTTAACGGGGAAGGCGGTGGAGTCCGGCGAGCTCAAACGGCAAGGCGGCTAAACAGGGGCTGGGCAGAGGCCGGATCGCGCGGGGGAGGGACGGCAGTGAGCGGCGGACGCGGGGCGTGCGGTCGGTGGGACGATGGCCTGGCGGCGAGCTGCGACGGTGCATGGGCGGCGACGGCGGCTGGCTGCTGTCTCGGCGAGCTGCTGCTTCCGTTCTTCTTCAGCTTCTGGTTCGCACGAAGGAGAAGAAGGGAGGGGGATTCGGTCACGTGGGGGAGTGGGGAGAAGAGAGAGGAGAGAGAAGGAAGAAGGAAAAGAGATAAGAAGAAGGGAGGAGATAGAATTTTGACTAGTCAAAAGTGAAAAAGAGAGGGAGAAGCCAATTTAAAATTGGCCAGGGGGAGGGGGTAGGTGTTCGGTGGGGTGTCCGCACGAAGGGGAAGGGGAGAGGAGAGAGAAGAGAGAGAGAAAGAGAGAAAAAGAAATAGAAAAAGGAAATAGTACAAGAATAAGAAATTTACCTTATTATTAAAATTACTATTATTTTCCATTTCTCTTTCCCCTTGACACGAATATTCGATTCCCGAACCCAAATTAAATTTCATGGTTAGAATCGATCGACGTGATTTTAGTCCAATCCAACCAATTAAGTAGCTTTTAGGGATTTTTTGGTATCCATATAGTTAACCTGCGTGGAAATTCAAGTGTTTTGCAACCTACTCCTCTTCTCCTTTTCAAGGTTTCTTTTTTTTTTTTTTTATTGCGAATATAATTTTGCAAGGAAGTTAGAGATAATTCTCTATACTATATTCCTTTGTTAGAGATAATTATTTATATTATGCATATACCGTCCTTTGATTGTGTATATCATTGATTAACATGTTATATTTGATAATTATTTAAGAAAGCCAATTTAGGCTTTCTCTACATATATATTTTTGTTAGTCCAAATCCATCCTTCTCATTCATTCTCACTTGGTAATGAAACCTCCTTCGTTTCTAAGCTTTTTTCTTCCTCTTTTAAGCCTAGTGAACTGTGCGAAAATAAGATTGTCATGATGTGTCCATGTAGGGCAAATATGGCGAGGTTGGCCCTTGCTCGATTGGGACGCCACAAGCCTTACCCAGGCAAGGCCAGCCTAGCCATGGCCGTTAACCAGCCATCACCTATGGCCAGTCACCGGTAAAAGGAAGAAAATAGGAAAAAAAAAAAAGAAGAATAAAAGAAAAATCATAAATCAAAAAAATATTAAAACATTATCAAAAATTATTTATGTCAACGCTGGTAATGTAATGTAGGCCTACTTGCAGAACTAAATTGACGCAATTAAAAATTTTAAAACTTAATTGTTATAAGTGTAATAGATTTATGACTTTTTTTATTTTTTTTTCCAAAAGTTTTGCTGCTCCTGTCGTAATTCCCAGTAAAATCCCTCTTGCCTTGCCGATTGACTGCCATTCTTGCCTTATTTTGCTTGTCCAATCTCATTGAGATTCCTTTTCATAATTTTATGGCCAGGCTCATTCGTTTCATTTTTGTAAATTTCAGTAGACAAAACCGTCTTCACCGATTCTATCTTGATTGCAACCCTTTCCTTTCCACCGACTGCGATTGCTAATACTTCGAACTTGCTCATTTCCTCATGGCCCAGAATATCTCCCCCCTTTCTCGTCCACATCTGTAATTTGGCTTTGATTAGGACAGAAGATAATTTCTCCTAAATACGAGTGGCTTTTCTTCATCAAGTTGTGCGCTAATGGGGAAAGGAAAGGGATTTCAAATCCGTCACATTGACGCATGAGATTTTGAGACGCCCATCGCTTTGCCACGTCTGTTTATCGTGAATACAAATACTATGAGATATGTCGATATTTTTGTTTATGGACTGAACTGATTCTTAATTTTTTTTTATGTGATAAATGACCAGGAAAAATCAAAATTTAGATGTCAAACAATCAGGAAAGACCTAGCCCTAGCTCCGAAGCTTCATATCTCACCTTGATAAATGAGAGATATCATCTAAATGAGAGACATCATCCATCTAAGGCAGCAAATGCAAATGCGTATATAGGATATAGCCATTATTCATCGAAATTCAATACATTTTTTATGTGGCTCTAGGATTTTTCCACGACCGGTTAGCCCTATCATTTTTGTGATGACCCAAACCCGGGGCAGTACGGAAGGATGGACTGAGAGATCGCCTTGGCAGTACGCGGGTGAGGCTAAGGGCATGTCTCCCGTCCCACATCGCTTAGGGGGAGTCCTGGGGTAGTTTATAAAGGCTTGGGTCCCTTTAATCTGTATAACGCGTTTCACGTACGCTTCCGCTGCGTTGAAAACAAAGCCGTGAGGGAGGACAAGCCGGTGGGCCGTGCCTCCAAAGCAAACAATATTATGGCTTGGGAGAGGGAAGACCCAAGGGATGGCCCTCTGCCCTTGTATAAAGCGTTTTAAAGCAATAAGGACTCAATGTCTAAAGCGGACAATATTACACAGTGGGGCCCGGGTTGTTACAAATGGTATCAGAGCCGACTCTACTGCGTGTGGGGGCCACAGAGAGGACCTTGTGCCTTAAGGGGGAGAATGTGACGATCCAAACCCGGGGCAGTACGGAGGGATGGACTGAGAGATCGCCTTGGCAGTACGCGGGTGAGACTGAGGGCATGTCTCCCGTCCCACATCGCTTAGGGGGGGAGTCCTGGGCTAGTTTATAAAGGCTCGAGTCCCTTTAATCTGTGTAACGCGTTTCACGTACGCTTCCGCTGCGTTGAAAACAAAGCTGTGAGGGAGAACAGACCAGTGGGCTGTGCCTCCAAAGCAGACAATATTATGACTTGGGAGAGGGAAGGCCCGAGGGATGGCCATCTGCCCTTGTATAACGACTTTTAAAGTCGTGAGGACTCAATGTCCAAAGCGGACAATATTATACAGTGGGGCCCGAATCGTTACAATTTTGCACAATCCAAACTGTATATTTACTGATTCCACCACATCCCCCCAATGCACGCGATCTGTCTTGTTTTATGTCTTTTCTCTCTAGAAGTCTTTTCAATGGCCTCTGACGCGACAATGAGACAAAGTATCGAAATAACAAATCAAAAGGCAAAGATATCATAATGGTTACGGGGCAAAATTTTCTACAAGTAAGCACAAAGATAACACATCAACAGAAGATCCATGAGTTGATCATTTAAAGATTTCTTCTAATTTTTTTTTTCATTCAATTTCCACTTATATCAAATTATTATCTTTAACTTCCACTGTAATTATGAGTGATGATATCTCTACTTATACCGTATAATGTGTCAATGAAAAAATCAAACAAAGTATTCATAAGTTGATCATTTAAATATCAAACAGAGTATTCATAAGTTCAATCTCATAGTGAAGGTTGCCAAGCCAATTTTGGATAAACCCACATGAAACAATTGGATGGATCGAAATGGAAGGAATCGGAATAAGCGGTGAATAATTGAAAAAAGTAAATCGCGTGTGAATAAACCATAATAATGTCAAGAGCAACATCCAGAAATTAGAATTGGATGATCTAATGAAACCGCAACTTCAAAACTTGGGGAAGGAGGAGGAGAAAAAGACAGAAGGAGAGAAAGGACATCGTGCTCTTAACTTTTCTAATTTAGCCATCATGCCGCAATCGTTCTCCAGCTACGAGACTTCCGTTTTCGATATTCAGATCCATTCTTTCTCATTCATTCTCACTTGGTAATAAAGCCTCTTTTGTTCCTAAGTTAATTTTTTAATTATTATTATTTCGAGGCACCATGGTTCATTGCTAGAAATTGAAGAAAATGAAACTCCATTGATCTATACTATTATAAAAAAATAAATACCGTATTCCTACTTATAAGGAATCTCAATTGTTTTTGTTTTTTTACACATATCTTTGATTGCTTATCTCACGAGTATAACGTCCGTCTACAAAAACACAAGTTCATAATTTTATTTTTATCTCTCACATATTTCAATATCAAAATGTATATAAGTCTTATGCTAGGACAACATTTCTAAAAGATTTCGAATTTTGGATTATTGTTATTAATCCACTTATAATACAATATCTTTATAATTTTGTATTTTTGTCAATAATTTCTTCTCATTATTGAATGATTCAAACATTCCATAACAAAATAATTTTGCTTGATCTTTCAAATTTTGATTACTTGCGCACACACAATGCGTATGCGCATTTGCTGATATCATTAAATAATTCAAGTACTTCATAACAATGGTGATTTTGTTCGATCTTTTAAACTTTTAATAGGGAAAATAACACAAATGATCCTAAAACATTTGTCTAATGTGCAATACGATCCATGGACTTTTAAGTTGTTCCATGCAGTCTTTGAACTTTTGGTTTATATTCAATTTAGTCAATAAATAACATTAATATTTTCATATAATTCAAGGGTTATATTGAATACATACTAAAAGTTTATAGATGATACTGAACAAATGAAATCATATTATAAATTGGGCTAAAGTCAGAGATAATATCGAACAAATCGGAAGTTCATAGGCTATATTACATATTGAGCAAAGTTCGAATGCCATTTGTATAATTATCACTTTCAATTACTCATCGATGCACGCACACATTTGCTTGTATTCCGAACCAAACAAACATGCTCTTTTAAGTCCGCATCAATGATGACCAATCAAGTTTCGAGAGACGGGACATCTCTATCTTGTCATTTTCATGGATACTTTACCAATGAAAAGTCCATTGCATGGGAATTGTGCTTGCGCTCTAGGTTCGAGCATTGTCCCTTGGCAAATTCACAAGAACAAATTGAGTTTGTCTTCCTCTCTTAGCAACTTGCATGTCCATTACGTAACTGAACTAAGTAATCTCAGCAGAAGTGCTTCAGGCCATCTGAAATGTGGGATTTCGGGCAATTAAAAAGCTTCAAAATTGAAGTCATTTCCAAAGACTTAGAAGCATTTTCCTTCTAGTTTGCGTCAAACATATTATCCAGGATAAAGGCAAGCCATCCTTAATGCATTTCTCTAGGGAACAGCTACGGCAATCACCATTCCGTCGCTGACGATAATCGATAATAGTTCTTTTATGCTTTCAGGGACGGTTTTGCTCATGCCTCTCATCCATTTTCTAGTCAGGAGCGGCAGTGATTTTCAGTTTTGACTTGGGTCCAGATGATATTTCGTCGACGGGCTAGAAATTAGAAGACGCCGGACTTCTAATGCAAGCCTTGGCGTTAAAGAAGATTTCTTCTTCCTCCTCAAAACTATTGAAAAATCCTAAATTTACCCTTTAGTTCATGCTTGGATCTTTCCAAGCAAAATTCGCCCAATAGACTATGGAGGAAATGGATGACATTTAGGCCCCCACGGTCGTGCGAATCTGTCGATTCCTCTCGGTGCGCTTCTCTCCCTTTCTTGCTCTCCGTGATTGTAGATAACCAAAGTTGACGTTTGAACACCTCTCATGACGAAAAAAGTATAAAAAAAAATCATAAACTTATTGTATTTATGTCAATTTATACCAATCGAGTTTATCTCGCTAATTTAAGCCGAAAATTACTAATATGAATATCAGTCATTCTACATGGTACAACCAACACGAACATTGACATATTTATATAACTTTTTTTTTTTTTTTTAGAAAATCATGATTTTTTTACTATCCATATCAATATCATCTCTATCACATAGGATGACTAATGACAACATTAGAGATTCCTGACTTAAATTGGCCAGATAGACTCAATTGATATAAATACAAAAAAAAAAATTATGACTAAATGATTCAATTGAAAAGTTTAGAACTAAATTGACATCAATATAATATGTTTAGAACTTTTTAAAAACTTTTCCCACCTCCCATGGGTGGGGTCCAAGACAGCATCTTGTCCTAAATTAATTTCCCAGACCCTATCTAATCCACCCAAATTATCTTTTCTTTGTCCTGTTTTCCAAGCCCCGACGTGTTAAGATATTCAGGAATTCAAGAGAATCAAATGGTTATCTTACTTAGCCAGAGACAAATCAAAGATTACTTTAGTGGACAAGCAAGCAACAGACAATGAGAATGGGAATCTGCACTCGGTGTTTTCTAAATGCGCCCCGATGAGTAAATTGTCGCAATTTGCGTATACATGTAGAGTCTCTAGCCCGTCTTTTTTTATTTTATTTTATTATTATTTTCCTTTCTTTTTCCATAGTCAACAAATTAATTGATTCTTGATTGACGTGCTCAATCAAGCCGGTCACATCACGAGAATCCCTCTCTTTCGTGGAGTCGGTGGGTGCGGTCGTGTGAAAACACCATATACTCATAATTATGATCTTTATGTACATTTCATATTTGGATTGTGCTGATGAGCAATCCCGTGACACTTATTAAACATGTTTAGTTTGGGACTATCGCGACCTATTCCTTGGGGGAGGGAATAGGTTTGAGGGTATTACTCAAAAGACGGACCTAAAGCCCATGATTAGACACGGACTCTCCCAAACCCATACCTCGCGTGATATTTGGGTGTTCTTAAGAATTTTGCAATAAGGAGTCGCCACTAAACTATTGGGGTCGGTTAGGTTAGAAATCAAGTGAGGCATGAGATTGTACCTCACTTTCTATTTAATCAGAGAATTTAGGATCGAGGATTTGATTACACTAATTAACTAATTAGTGCATTTTTTGTTCTTAATCTTGTTCATTTTAGAAAGAAATTTTGTCAAGCAGTTTGGATTAATTTTAGATCAATTCACTAACACGCGAGGTGATCATGCGGGTACGCAAGCATTAAAATAACAACTAGCAATCAAGATCCTAATTGCAATCTAATTAACGCGTGCAACTAAACATTCTCAAATGTAAATAAATATGTAAATTAAACCCGTGACATAATCAATGTGCGAGCAAACAAATGCCTAATTACATTAAGAAGACAAGACATGGTAATTCCCAACCAAATTCTTGCATTTTTTTTTTTAATTTTTGAACATTTTTATTTTTATTTTAAATTTTTAAATTTTTTTCAAAAAAAGTATGACCCGGTTGGAGGCAGGCCGATCAACCCGCCCGAGCGGGTTCGCTCGGCTAGGATTGGGCTTAAACCAGCGGGCCCAACCCCCTGCAAAAGGGCTCCTCGCAGGCGCACAGCCCAGATTAACTCTGGCTTGCGCTCTACGTTGGAGCGCTGTCCCTTCCCAAGTGGAAAATAACAATTTGAGTTGTTTTTCTTCTCTTAGTCACTCACAGGTCCAACACGTAACTAATCCCTGCCCAATTATCTTAGCAAACATGTGCTTCAAGCCACCTAAAATGTTTATATTAGGCAATTAGAAAAGACTGAGAAGTTGAAGTCATTTCCAATTCTTCCAAAGAATTGGAAATGCATCTTCCTTAAAATTCATTCAGCTTATCCTAATACGATCACATCATGGAGTAAACGTGTCCATAGGCTTTAAATTTGTTCAATTTGCTTTCATTCGCATCGAATGTATGATCAAGATGTCAAATTGACGAAATTCTAAAAGTAGCTATTGGGGACAAGAGGCAGCCATCCCTAATGCATTTCTCTAGGTACAACCACGGTAGTTGTTCCTAAAGGCCAGTCAACGGGTTTCGCAAAGCAATCGCCATTTCTCTTCGGGAGAAGATGGGCGACTCGGACTTGTTGTCGCTGATATTGGGAATGATTTTGCAATTCTACCTTTTAGAAATGGTGTTGGTCACACCCCTCGTCCATTCTCAAGTTCTAATTTTGACTCTGGAGTGAGAAAATAGAAGATGCATAATACAAGCAAAGGGGGAAAATTATAAAGATTAAAATTTAACTTATTGCATTTATGACAATTCAATCATAAAGCCAATTTAGTCCTAAATATTGTCACGTTTTCCTAATTTAGATAGGAAATCATTAATATAGACATCCTCATCCTTTAAAAATCTTTTAGAGTTTTTTAGTAATTATTTATTTTTTCTTTTCTATTTCTTTTACTTTTTTTTTTGGACTAAGGCCAACAAAGGTTGCTGCCGGACCCTATTGGAAAAGAAAAGAGAAGAAGAAAACAAAAATAATTATTAAAAAATATAAAAAAGAGAATGTCCACGTCTGCGTCAATCATATCACATAGGGACGTTGACATTCACGTCAGTAATTTCCAAACTAAATTGTCCAGATTGACTCAAGTGACAAAATATGAAAAAAAAAATGTGTAGCACTAAATTATCACAATAAAAATGTTTAGAATTGAATTAGAATAAATATAATAAATTTTAAAAAATGTTGGTAATTTTTCCAAAGACAAGACTTGGAGAGGTATCTTCCTCAATCTAATGAAATATCCAATATCAATGCCGACCATGACGCTATCCACCTCTCACGTATTCGTCTAATAGGATAAGGAGAAGAAAAATATGATATTATAAAGGTCCTCCTCGGTCGTGCGAATTGGTCGATTCCTCCCGCGTGCTTCCCTCCCTTTCTTGCCCTGCAAGATTGTAGACCGACAAAGTCTGACGTCTCGTGGGCGCGAGACAGCAGCGTCATCCTAATGCCACGTCACGTTTCTTGCCCTAAATTAATTTCCCAGACCTTACCTTTCTCGCCCGGATTGTCTTTTCTCTCTCGTCTTGCCCAAGCGCCAGCCAAACCTGTTCAGATATTCGGGAATTCGAGAGAATCAAATGGTTAAACAATGTGTTGAGCCAGAGTCAAATCAAAGACTGCAGTAGACAAGCAGGCAGCAGACTATGAGGATGGGAATCTACGCTCGTCGTTTTCCAATGGTTAAGCAATGTCTTACTTGTCTATTCTTGCCCTAAATTGTCGTGATTTGGGGGAAAATATGTAGTCTCTTTCCTCTTTTTGTTTTTTGATTTTAATGATTAGCAAATTAATTATTCTCATCCAATTTGTTGAATCATCTTCTCACAACTCACGTCACATGAACTCGTCTCGAAATGTGCATATGTGATTACACGACAAAACATCCATGTCAAAAATAGTCGTTTTGAGTCCCAATTTACATCTCTAATGAAATTTATTGAGATTATATGAACACATGATCACCTATCGAATCTTTTTCATTTTATGTGATCTCGAAATGCTTATCAAGCGTGTTTAATGTTGTTTAACGTTGAATTTTCAACCAATCGATTTCCAAATTTTTTAAAATATATATCTATCTATATTTACCGTCGCTATACTCGCATTGGCTCATGATTTGAGGGATTCCAAAATCCCTTTGTCTCCATTTTTTTTGTAGAGAAACGTGTATTATATGTCTTCTCCATGAGGATTCAACAATTGTGAAAGTAGTGCATTCGCATTTCAAAATCTTCCGATATGCTGTGGCAAGATGGCTAATTTGTTGAACACTCCCAATATCTATGTCGGATCCAATCTCCTATTGTCTTGATCCCGACTTTATATTAGCATTAGATTTCAAGACACAGTTCGTCATTTTGTAATGTTGGATAATATTAGCAATAGTATTATTACCCACTTAAGCGGAATTCAAATATGAATAAAATAAAGCTAAATAAAAGGCACGGACGGCGTATTGAAGTCGACCACTATAATGCACTCATACTAGGAAGACAACTCTCTTCACGCTCCTTAGCAAGCAGATTAGAACACGCCATCTTATTTTATTCTCGTTTCCTTGACTCCGTGTTTCATTAGGAAGCAATCGCAAACATAATCAATAAAAATCATGGGATGATCCGAAAAATCCTGTTTGATGTTAGGACAATACTTAGCATGCCGATGACGGACATTGATGCTCATCCTTCATGTGGATCTAAGTCAAGATATGGCAATCAATTTCAAGATTCGAAAAAGATTGGAACGTACAATAATAATAATAATAAAGAATAAGAAGAAATGTTGGGTCTTTGATTAAAGTTTGAATGACTTGAGTCAATTATAAACATAGAGGAATTAGGGGTGATCAATTAAATAATATTCTAGCCAAATTTGAAACCTGGAACTATTTTGTTAGAACCGGTCCACAGTTTTTGGAATCAACAACTTATCATGTCTGTTTCGGAATCAACCCTACAACTTACCTCGTTTTTCTGATCCAATTTTAGGGTTTACCTAAGAACCTATTTTTCTTTTGCTTTTTTTTTTTAAATTTCATTTTAACACAAATAATATAAGCAACAAAATGGTTCAAAGTAAAAGATAAACGAGAGCTAGTGAATGACGACGAGTTAGGAACGGCAAGCCATGAGCGAGCAAGGAGGAGGGTGAGTCGTGAGTGAGAGAGGGAATCATTAAGTGTTTTAAATGAGATTTGAGTGGATAAAGAAAAATAAAATAGAGAGGAAGGTGCCAAGAGAAAAACTAAGGTCTTTAGACTTTATGAAGTTGCTTCTAAATCTGCTCTGGTTCCCAAGTGGCTCTTCAATCGGAATAGGGAATTGGATTGATTCTAATGAGAACTCGGAGTTAGATTGACTTTTAGGGTGATTCGGTCCAATTTTTGAGTTAGATCTGGTCGGGTTGCATCTCCTAGGAGGAATCATGGGGTCCTAGGGGATAGAGAGAGACTAGGTAAATTGTTGGTGTTTTATGCACGTGTTGCTAATGATCAGTGCATGGTGAAAAGTGAATAGTAAATGATTGGAGAATGATAAAAACTCTAAATTATACCAATCGTAACATATTTATCCTAAACTTTTTTTTATGATATCAAAAAATTTCAAACTTATACTTGCATGACACATTTATTCAACCATGAGCACCGTTAAAAAACTGCTAAAGCAAATAATGTTAACATGGAAATAAAAACAACATTATTTTGATTAAAAAATCATCGGACAGAATTTTGACGGAGTGCAAATTTGTCCCCTAGGTATAAGTTTAAGGTAAATGTGTAATAATGAGCATAGTTTAGGATTTTTTATGTTACAAAAAAAGTTCAAAATAAATGCATTAGGTGGACATAATTTAAAGTTTTTTTGTAACCTTTTTCTGTTATGAAATTGATATATTATAACGGATCATAATTGCCCATTTAAACAAGTAAACGTAGCTTTGATGAGCAGATAGTGCTATCCTTCGCTCTTTCCTTTTGTCCGCCCGTGTCAATTATTGTAGAATGACGACATGCATTATTGGTACATTTTTAAAAATTAAAAAAAAAACAAAAACAAAAGAATTCAAGCGAACGAAGGAATGCTTGGATTCTTCTGTTCCTCTCGTTTCTTTTTTTAGGTCGAACGGTAATAGATGAAATATGAGAATGAGCGATTGAGGGCGTCGATCAACTTTGCGAGACATGAGATTACACTATACATGACTGCAACTGATTCGATTAAGTATTTGCTTAAAGTCGATTTGCATTTATAGTAATAGATGCACGTGCATCATTTCAATCAAAATTGGTCTTCATAGATACATGACCTCAAGTAAGACTATATTCATAACATTTCCTGTAATAGTGATTGATAGATCCATTAAATTGATGGATCAAATGGAAAATAGTCTAACTCAATTTGATTACGAATCCGATGACCCGTACTTGAGTCGGCCCGGTTCCTTTTAACTCAATTTAGGATAATTCATATTTAAATTGAGGTAAAGATATGAAGTGAACGAATGCGAGATCGAGCGAAAACAAGAGTGTTTGAATCTATATAAATTCTGAACCTTTTTAATCTTCTTGTTATTTTGAATTTTATCATTTTAAACTTATTTATGACTTATTTATCGAATATAATTAATTCATATAATTATTCAATTTATTAAATATAAGTTAAAAATATATATTTATGACCATTTTGACGAGTGTAGATATTGCCGGATCATAGTCGCGTGGTCTCTTCCCCCTAGTTGGCCGCCGAGCAGCCCTCACAAAACGACGACAACTCCGCCGGCGTCCGAAGCTCGCAGGATCATTTTATATAATGCAAGCGCAAGAGCATTGCACTACCACAGACCCACGAGAAAAACGAAAGGACGCTCTTGTCCTTCTTCGTCTCCTCCACCGCCGCCACCATCATCGACCTCCCGAACTCGACGGGGGCCGCGGGGGGGAAGGGGAAAGAGGCGAGCATGGAGAACGGGGCGCCGGCCTGGAAGTTCCGGGGCAACGGGGGCTCTCAGCCGCGTCGGTCATCACCGTCCGCGGCGCCCTCTACGAGCTGATGGCGAATCTCAACGCCGACGACGGCCGCACCGTGGTCCCGCTCGGCCACGGCGACCCTTCCTCCTTCCCTTGCTTCCGCACGGCCCCCGCCGCCGAGGACGCCGTCGTCGACGCTCTCCGCTCCGGCAAGTTCAACTGCTACGGCCCGACCGTCGGTATTCTTCCCGCCAGGAGGTAAGAAAGCGGTGTCGCTTGAGATTATCAGGATTAGATTTCTCGTTTATGTTCGCGACGCTTTTTGGCTTGAATCAAAAGGGGAATAGGGAAAATGAGGAGGGCCTGGCAGCTTCTTTTCTCTCGTGAAAAATGAATTATTCGAAAATCGTATTCTTAAAAAAAAAAAAATAGCATTCTAAAAATGAATGATCGGAAGATATTTTCATTTTTCAGGAATATGTTATATAGCTGCTATGAATCAAAATATTTTCTATTAACTCAACATTTTAAATAATATAAGTACTTATTTTTAAAAAAATATTTTTCAAGTCATTTATTTTTGAAGCTTAAGCTTGAGATCAGTTATCTTGTGAACTCTTGAGACGAGCAAATGATACGCTCTGTATAAGCTTGGTGATAGCATGGATCGACTCGTGCTTCTTATGGTCTGGACCGTTTGTTTAGCTCCGCAGCCATATTCCCTAAGCATGTTATTTTGCATCCTCGATCTTCCTAGTATCTATGAGTCGATTGTTGATGCGTTTAAGGTACTGACGGAGTCACGTACTAACAAATTGCCAGGATTTACGTTCATGTGGTCATACAAGATTTAAGAAATCATATAGTTAAATAGTCAATGATTGAGGCGCTGATGAGGGGCTAGTTTGGAAGGTGACTCAATTGAGGTTTTTGGACCTTATTGCGTGTTCTGTTTCCTTCGCAACAACTGCAAGGGGTCGAATGCAAAATGCCTAGTTCTGGCAGTTGTTTTGCTTCGATGGTACGAACCATTTTGGTTTGTTCATGGTTGTATCTTAACAACATAGTAGCTTTTATTGCCGGTCAATATCAACTGTCTCATCAATCAACTGGAATCATCATATTGCTAGCAAAAACAGTGTGTTGAAAACAGAGAGTAAATGATGAAACCAAGCTTTATTAGTGACTATGGGAAGTAGTCATTGGTAATTGTTAGGATAATGACTGAATTTTATGGAAAGGCCGCTATGAATGTGTTGATCTAGGTGCTTTCTGTAGGTTGAATAGCAATTTATTTCCAGACGACATGTTCGAGTGAGCTAGACTAATCGGTGGCACCAAATTCTACAGGGCTATTGCTGATTATCTCTCTTGTGATCTCCCGTACAAATTATCACCAGATGATGTTAATCTGACAGTCGGGTGCAAACAAGCAATTGAAGCCATATTAACAGTTCTCGCTTGCCCTCGGGCCAATATATTGCTTCCAAGACCTGGATTCCCATGCTATGATGCATGTGCTAAACACAACCATCTTGAGACACGGTATTTCGATCTTCTTCCAGATAAGGGTTGGGAGGTTGATCTCAAGGGTGTTGAGGATCTTGCAGACGAGAGTACTGTCGCCATGGTTATTATCAATCCTGGCAATCCTTGTGGAAGTGTTTATAGCTACCAGCATCTAAAGAAGGTTGCTTTTGCATTTTGTTTGAGATTTCTTCGTATCTTAGCAAGTAGATGAATTGTGAACATGGAAAAATCTATGATTATAAGCTGGAATGGAGCTAATAGATTCCGCTGGAGCTTAATCTAGAGAGCTACCTTGCCTCTTGAGACGCTCGTTTATCTCAAGGCAGTGGAAGCTCGATAGATTTAGATTTGTTGCCAGTCACTTTTATAATCTTTGGTATCCACATTTGTGTTGCTTCAGCTGTTGTTCATCATTTTCTTTCTTTCATTTTTGAAAAAAGGTTGCCGAAACAGCAAGGAAGCTTGGGATTATGGTAATTGCAGATGAAGTCTATGGTCATCTAGCTTTTGGGGATACCCCATTTGTTCCCATGGGTGTTTTTGGATCCATTGCACCTGTCCTGACGTTGGGATCAATATCAAAGAGGTGGATTGTTCCAGGTTGGCGACTTGGTTGGCTTGTGACAAATGATCCCAATGGTTTTCTGAAAGACACTGGGGTCTCTCTCTCTCTCTCTCTCTGTGTGCACACGTGAGCGCGAACGCGATCACTTGCTTGATTGTATATCTATTTGGGCCAAATTTTGTGACTACTAGGGTTGGTCACAGGATACTTAGATTGCTCCTTTTCTCTTTACAGGTTCTTAAGTCCCTTAAAGGATTTCTGGATATATCCTCTGATCCTCCTACATTTATCCAGGTACGTAACTACTCCAGATAATTAACCAGTGACTTTCAGATTTGAAGACGTGGCGTTTTTCAAAATGATTTATTTGGTAGGCTTGTCTGCACTATTTTTGTATCACTACCAGAGCGAGCTGTGGATATTCTTGGCTATTCATTCAGGAAATGACAAGTTAATGAGAGCTTTTTCTCTTGAAGATGGTTAATTAAAACAATGGATACTGCATAGCAATGTAGAGTCGCACCCCAAGCAGAACCCCAATGATTTACGTGTTTCCTCTCCACAGTCACCTGGTGTATGTTATTTCTCTCAGTGATTTTAGACTGTAATGCACAAGCTGTGCATATTGCTTTTAGAAGTGATCGATATTCTGTCTCAGTCATTGGGCTTGATTTATCTGAACTCACTTTCACTTGATAAAGTATTGTTCTTCATTTTATCCTTGCAAGAGTGCTTGCTACCTTTTATTTCTGGACAACTAGCATCGTTATCAAATAACAGCTAATTATTTTCTGCTCTTCGTTGTGATTCTAACAGGCGGCAGTCCCTCACATTCTTGAGAAAACAAATGACGATTTTTTTTCAAAAATCATTTGCATACTAAGAGAGACTGCAGATATATGTTATGAGAAGATTCAAGAGATACCTTGCGTCACGTGCCCAAAAAAGTCAGAAGGAGGCATGTTTGTAATGGTATGGGCATACCATACACATACGTACATTATGTATGCATGTATTTTTATTTTTTCATCGGTATAGCATACACTGTTATGCAATTTATATTTTTCTCGTTAAGTGAAAGATGCCATTGTGACAGGCCAAGTTGAATTTATCATTGTTGGAGGGCATAAAGGATGATCGGGAGTTCTGCTTAAAACTGGCTAAAGAAGAATCTGTTATTGTTCTGCCTGGTAAACTCAGCCTCTCCAATTGCTGGTGAAAGGAAAATATATTGATGTTACTTTTTATGCATCTGTTTCAATTTTCTAACTTATTTCAGCTTTTTGAATTTTTCAAACGCCTCCCCTGACTTTTGTTTCTTGAAATGCACATTGGTTAAGAATGCTACAAGGGGCTTCAGAGTGAGAGTCCTGATGACCAACTTACTTCACAGTTTTCGAAGGATCCTAAAATTTTGGAGAAATAGAAGGATCCTAGTGATTTCATTTGATTTTTTTTTTTTTTTTTTGAATTTACTCGTGGAACTCTTGCAAGCTAATGCTCGGATAATTCCGGAGCAAACCCATCCCATTTTCGCCACTTGCTTCTTACTTGTGCAATGTCCGTATCCATCAGATAATAATCGATGACATTCGTTTTTGCAGGGATAGCTGTTGGAATGAAGAACTGGCTTCGCATCACTTTTGCCATCGATCCATCTTCTCTCGAAGATGGCCTGGAGAGGATTAAGGCCTTCTATGGAAGGCATGCCAAAAAATAAATGGGCCGGTCCATGCCGGCGCCACAAGGGGCTGAGATCATCAACTGCTCGTTGGATCTCGAGATGCCTCTGTGGCCACGTCGAAGACCTTTGCAATGTGTGAAACAAGATTAGTAGATCCATAAGAAAGCTAATTATCCGGGCATTTGCCCGGAAGCAGGGGATGGAGGAGGAGGCAATCAACCTGACTGTTGATTCGCTCCGAAAGCTCCGATGCGTTGGCTTTGGCTTGAATAAAAAACTTCGATTAAGGGCTTCTTATTTTGCTGCTCGGCAAAATGTCAAGAAGCAGTGTCATTAGGTGATCAACAACTCCTTATTGTCGGTCTTATGTTTTCTTGTGCTTGTACTTTAATTGTCTCTTTAGAAATAAAGATGTGATGGCATCAGTTATGAACGTTTCGATTTCCAAATGCGCCGAGATTCCCCGATAATTTCTATTGGCGGAGCTAATTACATCGGGGGAAACTCCTAGGGAGCTCATGAGGATATCTCTACTCGAACGAAAACATACAACCTCCCTCGAAATTTGTTGACATGTATTCTCGCCTGCGTGCATGTTGCTGCACGTCATTCCTAGAAAATTCTACATGAAGTAAATTAGCCTTGTTGTCCAAAGGTACCTTCCCATCAAACTTAATCGCCGAACAAGTAAAGCGAATTCTATTATTGTGTATTAAGGTTGGTTTTTGCCTGAACAATCCTATTAGACATGATAAGGTCGAATAGAATAAAAATCAGGCAATGTTTGGAAAATCACTGATGTCCAAGCTGGTTTGAATAGATGGGTTGAATGTCGATGTGAAGGCTCTCGCCATTAGCCGCTAAAATAATTTTTATGTTTGCAACTTTAAAAATTAGAACATGCTAATGGAAATCGCGAAAAGTGTTAAAAAAGTCATAAATCTTTTATATTTGTGCCAATTTAGTCCTAAACTTTTTTTGGATGCCAATTTAGTTCTAAACCTTTTTATTTAGTGTTAATTCAATCATTTTTGGCTAATTTGGGCTGGATTTTGCTGACTGGACATCGGTCAGCTGACGTGGACAAATTTTAATAATATTTTAATTTTTTCTTTTTTTCCTTCTCCTTCTCCTTCCTCTAGCCGGTGGCCGGACCTCGACGATCAGCCAGTGAGGGCGAACCTCGCTAGCTTGGCGCGAGACCGCCCTTGGGGTCCGAGCGGCCTTGAGCTGGCCTTGCGCCGGGCTATTGAGGCTTGTCCTTGTCGGATCTGGCGTGGGTCCAGCCTCACCGGCCATCGCCAAGGTCTGCAATCGACTGGAGGAAGGAGGAGAAGAAGGAAAAAAGAAAAAGAAAAGATAAAGAAAAAGAAAAAATATTCAAAAATATTAAAATATTATTAAAAATGGTCAACATCGGTGTCGATTGTGCCACATCAACTTGCCGACACCTAGTCAGCAAAATCCAGCCACAATTAGCCGTAAAGGATTGAATTGATATCAAATAAAAATGTTTAGAACTAAATTGGCACCATAAAAAAGGTTTATGATTAAATTGGCACAAATGTAAAAATGTTTAGGACTTTTTTTAACTCTTTTCCCATGGAAATCCAACTAGGTGGAGTTAAAAAGTAGCATAGGGCAGCATGCCAAACAAACTTCTTCGGTCTATATTTTGGAAGGCAGTTACTAGCCAGTTCTACTACGTTGGATCCAATCCTCAAAACTGAGGGAAAGACTCAAAAGAGGAAGGAGATGCATTATGATTGAATTTGTTAAACCAAGTCACCGTAGAATCCTATTCTAGTCTCTGCATACAAGTGAGTTAATGAGTCATCATGTGATTGGTATAGGCTTGATGTGATAATCCAGAGATACTTTCTTTTGCAAGTTCTTTCTTCCGTTGACATTCTCCAATGCATCGATATCTTGTGGTGATTAATAATATATGACATTCTTCTTTTGCCACAGTTGATAGACCCATGGTGGACGCCATGCAGGCAGAGAAAGAGCTTAAAAGAGTTGTTGGACCTCTCCCTCTCCATCGATACCTAAAAAAAGTTGAATTTTACAATTATTATGGTCAACCTTCTCATTTTGAACTCGTGACTTACCTTATTGCAAGTGCCATTGCCCTTGAGAAGTTACCGGTGAATACCTGTGACAAAGAGTATGTTTCAAGGGAATGGAAAAAGTTGGAGGAACCTAGAGAACGTGCTTTGCAACAGCTCAAGGGAAAAGTACCTTTAAAGATTGCTCTGGTGATTAATTAACCGAACCAGAGCTTCATGGTATCCATACAGGGGATATGGATGGTGTTTTGCAACCTACTCCTCTTCCCCTTTTCAAGGTTTCTTTTTTATTTTATTTTATTGCGAATATAAGTTTGTTTATTAATAATTTATTGTTCCTGATTTTATTTTGGATTTTTAAGTTATGTCATGACTCCAAGCCATGAATAATGGATGTTCGTGCATTTCTCGTTTCATTTTAATCCGTCAAGGACTCTGAAACAACCGCCATTTTGTGCTTGCTGGGTACTTGATTAGTCATTTAAGTGATGGTAAGAGAGGATAGACATGTCACTCTCTCATGCGCTTTTTGGATGCCTCCCAATCTATATGCGGTCTCAATTTGGTATCTCAATTTGCAAGGAAGTTAGAGATAATTCTCTAATATATATATATATATATATATATATATATATATATATATATATATTCCTTTGTTAGAGATAATTATTTATATTATGCATATACCGTCCTTTGATTGTGTATATCATTGATTAACATGTTATATGAGATAATTATTTAAGAAAGCCAATTTAGGCTTTCTCTACATATATATTTTTGTTAGTCCAAATCTATCCTTCTCATTCATTCTCACTTGGTAACGAAACCTCCTTTGTTTCTAAGCTTTTTTCTTTCTCTTCTAAGCCTAGTGAGCTGTGCGAAAATAAGATTGTCACATCGAGTCAATACTAACTACTTGATTTCACGACTCCTCGCCCATATGACCGGATACAAGTAGGATTCAATAGTGGCTTGGCTTATTCTTTCCAATCCCACCACATGTGTCGATGGCTAAATATATGAAGACTTAATGAGGTCTGAAGATCCACTTCTAACACAAAACTCCGAAAGTAGGGACGTGCCTAAATCACGAGAGTCGGCAGAAGTAGACATCCATCTTTCCATTCATCAGCTTAAAGCCAATTGCTTTTAATTTAGGCAATTGACGATTCCATGGTCCTTTCTTGCGAGTAGGGTTAGGTTCCATCTCATACAATAAGTTTGAGGCACTGAAACCATGGCTACTTAAATGAACAGTCCACAAATACCTCCATCTCGGAATGGAACAGAAGTTGCTTGTGTTTCTGTAAGATGTCAACTGGAGTATATACGACCTAGAATTTCATCTGGCTAATAGCTAATCCAAGCCCTTGGATTGAGTCTCACTGACAAAGGAAAAATGTGGGAAAATGGAGATAGAAAGCAAGCAACAATCTGGAGATATGATTGAGGGAAAACCTGAAGCAGCGAAGTTCATCGAAGAAGAAAATTCAATGTTTGTAGAATAACAGGAAAAAAAAAATACTGAACTCATGGTCGAATGAACAAAACAATGAGGATTATAGTGTCGATGGTAAGATGATCCGGATTCCGATGCACCCACACGGAAGAGAAAGATGAACTTTTGCCCAGTCACCAAGTAAATAAAAAAGGAAGTTACAACTATATGCTAATTTAGGACAATTTATAGCTATAGGAAGAAAGAAACGTGCATCCAAGAGCAGTTCCCAGCTCAAAAATGGAACTTTCGCCACAAAATTCATTACCTTGTCGCAAGAATCTGCTTCAAATTCAGAGTGGCACCTCTTTCGGAGATGGAGAAGCATACATGCCAGCGATATTCAGCTTTCAATACAGCAATTATTTTTTCTTCCTTCAGCGTTTTTATAACTAACAACTACTGGGGAGACAGTTCGGAGTACTGACGAAACTTGTAGGGGTAATCAATAACGAGATCCTGAAGTCAAATAGTTGCCTTCTTCTTGGCTTTCCTACTGAGTTATATATTTGTTTGCTGGAGAAGAAACAGTAAGCAGCCTTTCTGATGGCAAATGTCGCTTTGAATGCTGTTGTTGTTCTGCTTTAACTTTGTTCGTGGGCTAGACTACAAAGAAGCCGCGTGGGTGTTGAGAACAAAGATATGCACAGACTTGTGTCGTTTTCTATATTTTCTTGAGGTTATTTCTTAAATATGGTTTGAGATTTGCAAATTGTACACCTTCACTGAGGTTGAATTCTTTACCTTGCGCTGTACGGTAAGGATACTTGCCTTGCCCACACATTGGCATCTATGTGTAACATGTCCGAAATTGGTATATCAAATGCCAGTGGACTACTTGGATCATCGTATTCACCAGCTGCTAACAAAGGAACGTCATTATCAATCCTATCCACCAGCAGCTCCTTGTACTTTTGAAAGAATCTCTAAAGGGAGAAGCGGAAAGCTCGAAGTCATGATGACTGGCGGCTTCCAATCATCTCGCGATGGCTAAAAATTTCATCTAATGGTGGGAAAGAAATTCGTGTCTTGCATTCTTATGTACATATCCTTTCTTTTAAGGAGAGCGGGTGATGATTTCTAGAGCGGAACTTAAGTACTATGTCCGATGGAGTGTTTGAGTAGGTGACACTGTTTTTAGCGAGGTTTTGGTTAATCAATTGCCCTTTAGTAGATTTGTTGTGCATTAATATATATATTGGGGGGCCAGGGGCGGAGTCTCTGAGAGGGTTTGACATATGTTCTAATCATGTCGCTTTCTGGTACAATGTGCAGCATGTTCAAAGACCCGTGCTATGCTTTGGTCCCAAAGCTTCCATGAAGCATATAACAAGTCAGTTAGCGTTTGCGAGGTAATATCATTCCGCCTAAAATATGCCTTGCTAGTACCTATTTCTGGACCACATGTTTTTGATTTACCTCATATGCTTGACTTCTATTCTATTCTTATTAGAGGAATTGAGATTAAATTGTAATTTGATTAGTGACTTCAATGTTTAAAGTTCCATGATGATAATTGACGGTTCATCGAGTACTACTTGGCTTAAGAATTTACACAGACAAAATGGTCCATTGGTATTTTTTGAAGAATCCAAACCTAAGAATAGATCTAATGCTTTCAGTTTTTTTGGCTCAACCTAATTCTGTTCCTTAACTGGTGCTTCATATTTGCTCCTTGACACAGCATGGGAAATGTATGGCAGGAAATATTTCGTTCGGAAGTTAAGTTGCCATTGGAATAGATGGTTTGATAAACTGCTTAGGGTTCAGCCTACGGAACATAGCATCGTAGAACTCTTGCATTAAGCCTATTTTGTGTGCACATGTAATCATTTGAATATATCTCCGTCAAATTGATATATGAGAATTCAAGCCCCCATCACTTTGCCGTGTGAGTTTACTATGAATATAAACACTATGAGATACAGATATTTTTGTTTAGGGACTGAATAAGTTCCTAATTTTTTATGTGATAAATGCCTAGTGAAAAATCGAAATTTAGGTGTCAATAATCATATGACACATTAAATAGAGTATCTATGAGTTGATAATTTGAAGATTTCTTCTGATTTATTTTTTTATTCAATTTCCATATATATCAAATTATTATCTTTAACTTTCACCATAATTATAAGTGATGATATCTCTATCCATATACAGTGTACCATATCAATGAAGAGATTGAGCAGAATATTTACAAGTTGATCATTTGGAGTTTTTCTACTGATTTTTTTTATTAAATTTACAAATTGCTATGTATTATCTTTTAATTTCCACCATAATTATAGGTAATATCTCTACATATACTACATAACATGTCAATGAAAAGTATGCTTCCTTGACTCAATTCTTTGTTTTAGTTTGATATATTCTGGATATCTTCACGATATTCTAGATATATATTCTGGATATCTTCAAGATATTTTAGATATCTCTAATTTTATAAATATCTATACAATTGATTTTGTAATATTTTGTTGCTGTGGATAGTTACCTTGTAAAGCCTATCTTAATACTCCTTGTTAGTCATTATAAATAAAATTCTCCAAATCCCGAGTAGGCACGACCTATTCTTCCTTTTTTTCCCTTCAGGATCTAGACACTCTGTTTCAGCTCGATTATTTTCAATTGCCTTTGTTATGAAATACTATGGACAAGATACAGTGTGTAAATGTTCATCTCCCTATCCACTACATGTTGTACATTCTTGTTTTTTTATGAGCAGATTTTATGTGATTATATATTCTGTTATTGTTAGAGGAGCCTTTAAGCAAATTTTATGTGATTATATATTTTGTTCTTGTTGTTTTGAATCTGTGATCTCTTGCTTGCATGAATACATTGAAATATCACATGCTGCTGCTTCTTCATTGTCAAGTGTGCTTAAGCCACGCATGGAGGGCGGAAAGTGTTTCGAAGAAGAAACGACGCACGAACTCAATCTCAATCACTCCCCTAGCTTTTTCCAGTTTTATGTGAGTGCACTTGGGGTTTGAGTGAGTGGATGAGCAAAGAGAGCAAGTGCTGCTGCAAAATAGAATGAAGATGCACAAATTTAGCTTTCCTGAAAATGACCCAAATCAACCAACTTCCAACACGCCTTTGGACACGACGCTGTTGCTTGTTCATTTGGTGAATGTGTACAGCACACATCTTTCTCTCTTCCTCCCCCTTCTCTTCTCAAACCTTCTCTTCCAATGGATCCAGCTACTCTCCTCCGCCGGAAGTTCCATGCTTATCGCATGGCGTAGGATGCGTGAACTCAAAACCAGTTTAACATAGAGTTAACGTGAGTATTATATTCTTTTCTAAAAATCTTAGCATGCAATTGATGTCCTCGGTTCAATAACCGAAGCCAGGGCATTTGTAGCCTTCGCCGCAATTCTTGGCCAATTGCGGTAATTTGAACCGGGGAATATGAGTAATGGGAGCAAAATGGATTCATTTTTTTTTTTCGGTCCTACTTTATTCCTACTCTAACTCTCACTCACAAACTTAGACTTTTTCCCCGCCTCCTTACAAGACGTGAGAGTCAAAACCTACACCTAAAACTAAATTATTCTCACCCCAACCCTTCTTGAGAAAGTGGGATTCGAACCCCCCGACTCCCCCTTCCACATTGGAAGGGTGGCCATTGGGATTCATTCATCATGAGCAGAAAAACCTTGTTTTCTTGGTCCCACAAAGTAGTCTTATCTTTTTTTCCTTTTTTTTTTTTTTTGGTCATTTGGCCATTTATCCAATGTAATCAATTTCTTTTTAGTGCAAAGGCATTTTTTGTGCCATTCATTTATTCGAAAAGGACCAAGTCTAACAAGTCAAGTTGTTTAATATGAACCTTTAAGTTATGATCATAAAGTGAACTACTTATGAAGCTTATGCTAAATAATTTATAAGGAGATAGACAATGATGTCCACTTCTTAGTGTTCTTATTCTGGTTTATTATATCAACATCAGTGGGAAGACATCAAATGGGACATTTTTAAGGAGGTGAAGAACTTCTTGAACACTAGCTCTCTTTCACTAGATTTAAATAAAACATATATCTCCCTTATCCCGAAAGTTCCGAACCCAAAGAGATTGGATCAGTATCGTCCAATAAGTTTATGCACTTTTGGCTATAAGATCATCTCAAAAGTGCTATCCAATAAACTCAAACCAATCTTACTAGAAATTATAGCAGCGGAACAAAGTGCATTTGTTGGCGGGAGGCAAATTCAGGATAACATCTTTATTGTCCAGGAGGTGCTTCATCAAATTAGAATCAAAAACAGAAAAAAAAAAAAAAAATTCAAAGTTGTTCTTAAATTAGACATGAAGAAGGCCTACGATCGAGTGGAATGGGATTTCTTAGAGGCATGCCTACTTAAGACTGGATTTTGATAAGAAATGGGTGAGATGGGTTATGCAATGTATTACTACGGTCACACTTAGCATTAAATTCAATGGAGAACCTCTACAGTACTTTCAACCCTCAAGAGGAATCAGGCAATGGGATCCCTTATCTCCCTATCTCTTTATTATTTTGGTAAATGTCTTGTTCTCATTAATGAAGAGAGCCGTGGATGATGGAAGTATCACAAGCATTAGACTAAAAGATGGTGCCTTACTCTTTCTCACTTACTATTTGTGGATGATTCGATTTTCTTCTTGAATGGCACAATTCTAGAATGTCAAAATTTGGCAATGATTTTGAATCAATATTGCCTAGCAGCTGGACAGGACATAAATTTAAACAAATCAAAAATCTTCTTCAGTAAGGGCTGCCCTCAATCTTTGAAAAATAATATGGCAAGGGAATTGCGAGTCCTGATTATCAACAAAATTGGCAAATATCTAGGCATTCCTTCAGATTGGGGAGTGTCGAAAAAATAAATGTTTGCATGGATTCTTGGGGAAGTTAGCTCAAAATTGGAAGGTTGGAAGGAAAAGCTAGTCTCTAAAGCTGGAAAAGAAGTACTACTGAAAAAGGTGGTTCAAGCATTACCACAATACACAATGTCAGTATTTAAACTCCCGGTTTCTATTTGCAAGGCTATTGAACAGAAAATTGCCTCATTCTGGTGGAAGACTAATGAAAATAAAGTTGGCATCCATTGGAAGAGATGGGATCTCTTGAAGACCAGGAAAGACAAAGGTGAGATGGGTTTCAGAGATCTTCTTTCTTTTAATAAAGCAATGTTAGGAAAGCATGCTTAGCGGCTGGGTCAAAACACCACTTCTCTTTGGAGCATATTGTTTAAGGACTATATTATCCCCGGACGGATTTTTGGCATGCAGCAAAGGGGCAACGTCCTTCTTCGGGTTGGCAAAGTTTGTTCTTAGGAAGAAATTCGATAGCACCTCAAGTCATGTGGGTAGCAAGAGATGGATCCAAGATCAAAATCAAAGAAGATAAATGCTGAAGAGAGGTATTATTGAAGGTCCCGCAAATATTCATGAACCCTCTTTAGTATCTAAACTCATTGATTAAAAGGAAGGCAGATGGGACGAACTGATTTTATCGGAACATTTTGACAACCAATTAGTTCGAGAGCTCCTGGCTATCCCAATTAAACCCCAAACAGAAAAAGTGGGTGCAACTACATCAAGGAGAACACAGAGCAATGCAACGAAAACCAACCCTCAACTTCCTTTCAACCTCCCCCCTCACTCTGGATAGAAATTTGGAACTTGCATACTCCACCCAAGATAAGAATTTTCATGTGGAATTTATGCTAAAATGCTCTCCCAATGAAGGATAACCTATTTCGACGAAAAATTATACCTGACCTCATATGTCCATTATGCAGCCAAGACAAGGAAACGGTTGAACATTTGTTCCTGTTATGCTCTTGGACAAAACAAATATGGGCCAACCCTATGCTAAACATCAAGATATCAAGTCAGGGCATGAAACACACTGAAGAATGGTTCTGCAAGCTTAAGGAAAAGGCCACTAACCCCCCAAATCTGCAACTGGTGGTCGCAACTTTGTGGAATATTTGGAAGGCACGAAACCAGGCCATCTTTAGGAACAGAACACCAGACGCGACGGCCATCATCGACTCAATTCAAGCGGGACTGAAAAGCTTCAATCGCTGGAACCCAAAGCAGAGCGAATTTGGGAATAAAGCAGCCAAAAAATCTCAAATTTGGAATCCACCGCCGGACGGGGTTTACAAGAATAATATAGATGGAACGTATGAACCTAGATCGGTGGACAACTCCATAGCTTGCGTCTGCTAAGATTTAGTTGGGAGGATGTTGGGAGGCGTAGCTGTTTCGGTGAGAGCTTTCTCTCCCTTGATGGCTGAAACCCTAGCCTTATGGGAAGCCCTCAACCACTTCTTTTCTAAAAGGCACGAAGTACTTATTATTGAGTTAGACAACTTGTAACTAGTCAAAGCTATGAATAGTTCAAAACAGTTGAGTTGGGAGACTCAACAACTTATCTGTAAGTGTAAGGACGAAATGAGGGCTTTCTCAAATATTCAGATCATACACTACTTTAAAGAGGCCAATTTTGTTGCGGACTAGATAGCCAAAGCCCACAAACAAAATTACTTATCTCTAAATTGGGTCTTGTCCCCTCCTCAAACTCTATTGGAACTTTTATGTAATAATGCCCATTTAACTGGCCTCTCATCTTTGCTAAGTAAATGAAATATTTCCGTTTCCGACCAAAAAAAAAAAATAAAGAGTTGGTAAATAAGTTTAAAAAATAAAGAGTTAGTAATTAAAGGAAAAAAAATATTAAACGGTAATTGTCAACTCAAATAAGAGTCAATAGCCCAAAATTTACTAAAAAAAAACTCTTCATATGCAGAAAATTCTAACTCTTATTGTTGCAGTAAAGAGAATGGGTAAACAAGACTCTAGATCTTGTATTTCAAGAGATAAGTGCAACCATTATGTGTCCATGTAGTCCAAATATGGCGAGGTTGACCCTTGCTCGATTGGGACGCCGCAAGCCTCACCTAGGCAGCGCCATCCTGGCGATGGCTGTTAACCGGCCATCACCTATGGCTACTCACCGGTAAAAGGAAGAAAATAGGAAAAAAAGAATAAAAAAAATTTAAAAATATTTAAAAAATAAAATATAAAATATTAAAAAATTATAAAAAATTATTTATGTCAACATTGGTAATGTAATGTAGGCCTACTTGCAGAACTAAATTGACACAATTAAAAAGTTTAAAACTTAATTATTATAAGTGTAATAGATTTATGACTTTTTTTATACTTTTTTTCCAAAAGTTTTGCCGCTCTTGTCGTAATTCCCAGTAAAATCCCTCTTGCCTTGCCGATTGACTGCCATTCTTGCCTTATTTTGCTTGTCCAATCTCATTGATATTCCTTTTCATAATTTTATGGCCAGGCTCATTCGTTTCTTTTTTGTAAATTTCAGTAGACAAAACCGTCTTCTATCTTGATTGCAACCCTTTCCTTTCCACCGACTGCGATTGCTAATACTTCGAACTTGCTCTTTTACTCTTGGCCCAGAATATCTCCCCCACTTTCTCGTCCACATCTGTAATTTGGCTTTGATTAGGACAGAAGATAATTTCTCCTAAATACGAGTGGCTTTTCTTCACCAAGTTGTGCGCCAATGGGGAAAGGAAAGGGACCCGTCAAATTGACGCATGAGATCTTGAGACCCTCATCGCTTTGCCACGTCGGTTTACCGTGAATACAAATACTATGAGATATGGAATATTTTTGTTTAGGGACTGAATTGATTCTAAATTTTTTTATGTGATAAATGACAGGAAAAATCAAAATTTAGATGTCAAACAATCAGGAAAGACCTAGCCCTAGCCCTGAAGCTTCATATCTCACTTGATAAATGAGAGATATCATCCATCTAAGGCAGCAAATGCGCATATAGGAGATAACCATTATTCATCGAAATTCAATACATTTTTGATGTGGCTCTAGGATTTTTCCACAACCGTTTAGCCCTATCATTTTGCACAATCCAAACCGTATATTTACTTATTCCACCACATCCCCCCAATGCACGCGATCTCTCTCATTTTATGTCTCTTCTCTCTCAAAGTCTTTTCAACGGCCTCTGTCGCGACAATGAGACAAAGTATTGAAATAAAAAATCAAAAGGCAAAGATATCATAATGGTTACAGTGCAAAATTTTCTTACAAGTAAGCACAAAGATAACAACACATCAACAGAAGATCCATGAGTTGATCATTTAAAGATTTCTTCTAATTTGTTTTTTCATTCAATTCCATGTATATCAAATTATTATCTTTAACTTCCACCGTAATTATGAGTGATGATATCTTTACTTATACCATATAATGTGTCAACGAAAAGATCAAACAAAGTATTCATAAGTTGATCATTTAAATATCAAACGGAGTATTCATAAGTTCAATCTCATAGTCAAGGTTGCCCAGCCAATTTTGGATAAACCCACATGAAACAATTGGATGGTTCGAAATAAAAGGAATCGGAATAAGCAGTGAATAATTGAAAAGGGTAAATCGCGTGTGAATAATGTTGGACGCAAATTACGCAATCCCAAGATCTCCATAACCAGAACAAGAACATGCATAATTGAGTAGAAAGATTAACGCACATGGGATCCATCGAACATAAAGCGGAAGCGTAAAAGGGATTACCCACTCATCAAGGGGATCCACGCATCAAATCTTTCTCCTCTATTGCCCTCCGTATCACTGGCTCAATGAGGCGGCCCCCTCACATTTAGCGTTAGGTAAATGCTCCTTAGGTGAGGATACATGTGAGAATTAGGGTTAGAGAAGAGACTTGAGCACTATTTATAGAGTTTCCAGCCAGGCCCCCTCATTACGGGCCAGGCTCAACTCGGCCCACACTAGCCAGCCCCATATTAGACTAATTAAAAAACCTTCTATCTCACCTTAGACCAATCCCCGTAAAACGGTAAACGTTAAACGGTAAATTACAATATCAATTAATGTAGTTCACATTAGGAAAACTCTTACATTCTCCCACTTGGACTATATTAATTGAAATCATACTGTATGTGCGCACATTGGTCTAGAGATAATTTTAATAGTCAATCCTATCCCATAAAGTCTCAAATACCGAATCATGGCGGAATCGCATGTATACACACGAGCCTTCCATGGTCACGAATGTTCTCAACTTTATTGATATGGATTCAATATGGTAGTGTGTCAAATGGACAACATCTCTCATAGAGAGATCCCATTTGTCACCACCATTCTCTTACCTTAAGTGTCACAAAAATTTGTGCCACTAGAGAATGCCCATTTTCTTACCTTAAGCGTCACAAAAAACTTGTGCCACTAGAGAATGTCTTTATGGTTCCAATGAACCCACATATACCTTATCCTTACGGTTAACCTTTCTTTATGTATAACAAGGCATATGCACAAGGCTAATAACCGGATGCCCCTAGCCTTCACTCAAGGTTTATACAATACCTTGAGACTTTATCAATATGTATTCAACATAATAACAACACATTCAAAAATATTTTATTGAATGCAAAAGTTGATACATATCAAACCGTTACTAAATGTAACAAACACAGATGTAAACTTTATCAGATTAAAGCCAAAATAGTTCCCACTAAACAACAGCATCTCAGATGCTCCTAGGCCCATGCTAATGACATGTCACTCAAATACACATGGGTGTAGGCCTTTAGTTAGTGGATTTGCAACCATATCATCTGTGGAAATATATTATATTATAACGTCACCTTTCTGTACCGTTTTTTTATGGTAAAAAATTTTGACCACCATATATTTAGACCCATTGAGACCTTTGTTGTTAATACTACAAATTTATTGTCTCAATACAACCGTATGGACCAATCCATAAAATTAAAAACGGTCAACTCCTTAATGAGGTTTCGGAGCCTAATAGCCAAAGTAACAACATAAAAGAATGTTACTAGCACCGCTTACATAGTAGAAGATGACATAAAATTTTATTTACTGCACTTCCTACTAACATAAATATGTATTATGTTATCGATCACATGTCATCATAACAGCCAGCAAAGTTTACATCTAAATACCCTACTAACTGCAATAATTGAACATATCTATAAATTAGCATATAATCTCTTGTCCTCTTTAAGTACCTCAAAACCTTCTTGGCAAAGAACCCGGTGATTAGGGTGAGCACGGTTCCGGGTAGAACCGGGAACCGGAGAACCGAACCGGAGGGTCCGGTTCGGCCCCCGGTTCTTAAGGGACCGGTTCCGGTTCCGGTTCCTTTTTTCTGGGAACCGGGAGTTCCGGTTCCGGTTCCGGTTCTAATCGGAACCGGAACCGAAACCGGAACCGGAACCGGAACCGCTAAGGAACCGGAACCGGAACCGGTTTGGTAGGAAAGGTTCTCGGGAAACACCAGAAAGGGCAGAAAACCTGCTGAGGAAAAACAATAAAATAAAAGGGGAGGTCAGCAAAAAGGAAAAAACACCAGAAAGGGAAGAAAACTTGCAGGAGAGAAAGTGACGTGAGAGCGAGAGGGAAAAAAAGCAAAAAGCGAGAAACAGAGAAGCAGAGAGAGACCGTTCATCTTCGTCGTGCTCCGCCCCGCAGCCGCTCGAGGGCTCTGCTACGCCGGCCAACGCACGGAGTCGCGCTCATCCGCGAGCACACCGCCACGTCTCCATGCCAAGCTTCACCGCGGGTAGCCTAGCCGCCGGTCACCGCCGCTGCTGGTCTATTGCTTCCCTCTGCTGGACCTCCTCACGAGCACCCTTCCGCGACGCCAGAACCGGTCGCCGAGCCACCGCGCTCCTCCGCCCTCGCTCCGACGCCCAGCAGCCCTCGCCTGCGCTACTCTCCGTCCGAAGTTCCGCCCGTCTCCGCGTAGCCCGCGACGCAGCTCCACCAAAGAACTGCGCTCTGCCCGACGCCACAGCAGCTCCTCGCTGTCGCCGGCGCCCCTGTCGCAGCACCTCTGCACGCGGGACGCCGCGTCATTGCCACACCAACACCACAGCTCGACGACCCGACGCCCCTTCTGCCCGAGCGTCTCACCGTCTCGCCGCACCAGCCTCACCTCGCGCCGCCCTCTCCCTTTTGTGTTTCTTTTTCCACGGGAACGAATGAAAAACAAGGTACCAGCTAGTTTTCATAGTCTCTTCCTAAATGTTTGTCATGTGATTTTAATGTTAGTCAAAGTAGAGATTTCAAGACCATTCTTTTATGGGCAATTTATTTTTTTGATGAGTGATGACCAATTTGCTGCTAGTGCTAGCTGTTACTCTGTAAAATGCTTGGATTCGCATTTTCATTCTATTGTACCCTATTTTGTATGTGGACAATGTCATCTAGATACACATACTGTAGAATTTGTTTGGGCTGATGGCAACATCATCCTCTAGGTTAATGGACAATGTTAAAGATTTTGCAACTTTACTGATCTTGATTGGCTGGTGTGTAGAAATTAGTCCAAATATTCCTTTCGTTTTGAAATTTCTAATTATATTATATTATTGTTGTATAGTTCAAATCTAAAAATGAAAATGAAAAAAGAAAAAGAAAAAAGAACTGTTGGAACCCGGAACCGACCCCCGGAACCCGTGACGGGGGTAGGTTCTAGGTTCTTGGTTTGACGGGTAGGTTCCGGGTTCCAAAAAATGAGGAACCTGTACCCGAGGGTAGGTTCCAGGTTCCAGACGGAACCGAACCGGAACCTGGAACCGCTCACCCCTACCAGTGATCACGTCCTGGATTTGACCGATATCTGCCTAAAAGTCCCGTCACAAAGACGATATTTAGTCTAGTGCAAATTCGAGCATACATTATACTTTTAAGTACACTGACACAAGGTACACCTTTTAATTAGATTTTCTCAATATCTAAATAAGAATAATGTAATAGATTCAGTCCATCACCCTTAACAACAGGAGCAATTCCTGGCTTGCAATGATGTATATTGAATATTTCCAATATACAATCAGCAAATGTCCTCCGAGAAAATCTAATATAATATGGCAAAAACAATCCTTACAGACCTCTGCACAAAGGATATAAGATGTCTCAAGGTCACAACTTGTAAGCAAAATATCATGTACATAGAGTATGAGGAAAAATAAATTTCCTCCCACTGACCTTGCAGTATATTGAATTACTTTGTTCCCAATTGAACAAAATAACAACACTATGAAACTTTAATAATATTGTCTAAAAACTTGCTTAAGACCATGAATTAAAACTTTTCAATCTACACACAAGTTTACTTAAAACATGTGCTGCAAAATCTTCCGATTGCACTATATAGATTTTGTATTTATTTGGCGTAATTCCATGTCAAAAATAAACTATTAATATCACGTTCACTCGAAAGAATCTTTAAAAATACTAGAAAGAAATAATTATTTCTTCACCATAAATTATTTAATTTCTTCACCATAAATTATCCACCCCTCTTTCAGAGTGAAAACTTTATAATCTTTTATGGCATCTAATCACATACTTGACTAAGAACAAGAAACGACATTTATATATATATATATATATATATATATATATATGTCGCTAAATCAACCATGTAGTGGATATTGTATTCACGCTCTCGCAAATAGACTATATAGTCTGATGGTATAACTGATTGTCTTTCCCTAACAAAACTCCTAATACAATCACTTCATTCCATACTTGAGAGGTTTGAGAAATTTCATCATAAACTATATCAAGAATAGTACCTTGAACCTCAAAAAGTTTAGTCTATGGTATAGGAGATTTCACAATTGTCTTTACCACAATTGTCCGTATAGGCAAAGACAAAAACACAGTAATCTTTCATCGTACTATTATCCTTAATAGTCGAGAGCGCTTATCCTCTACAATTACATCGAACTTTAGAAACTTTACTGTATGTGATTCAATAACTCTTGTACCTTTATTAGGGTCATAAAATCAATACCCCTGTGAACAGTCTGAGTAAGATACAAAATAATTTCAAGTGGATCTAAATTTCAACACACTTAATATTGGATTAGATAACCTCACTTCTGCATGACACCTCTAAATTTAATGTGATTCAAATAATTTATATCTAGTCCATAATTCAAAAGAAATTTATGAAACAAATTTGGTAAGAAACACATTTTGTATAAAATATCAACCCATAGCAAACCGGATAAATTATTCTTGCTCATCACCCCGTTTTTTATGGTGCAATTAGGCCTTTTAGCCAAATCTTTTTTTTTTTTTGGTCAGGATTTTCGGACATAGTAATTAAATTACCACCCCAGAATTAATTAAGTATTTGACAAATGACCCTTTAAGCTATTCCGCATTGTCATACTTGCCAAAATACTCACTGCCACTATTAAGCCTGACAACCTTTAAGACTAATTCCAACCAATTTATTCTTTATCTCGGTCATTTAACTTCCACAATATTCTATAGAAGTCTTTAAATAGCCGTTAAGAGTAGGCAAAAGAATAATATTGTCAACTTTTCTACTCTTTCTTTAAACATGTGTGAGATTATTCCTTAAAAAGAAAACTTTTAGAAACAATCTCTTCACCATATACGAGATGTATATGTCATTAGGACTTAAACACAATCTTTGTAGATGTGTCTTAATTACGATATCAAACAAGACATAATTTCAAGCAACTAAGGCTTCCATCATATTATAGCAGTGCAGTCTGTAGGCAAACTTCTTTTCAAGTGTTCCAGAATGGAACGCTTCATGGACAGTAAGCAAATTCTATTGCTCTTTTCTCAAGCAACAAATCATATGTCCACAACTTAAAATTTGAAACAGTAAAAACCTCAATAATAGTGGAGTTATTAATTACAGAAAATGTGACTAAAATAACAAGTAATGTATATAATTAGTATCATGTGAGCACTGTGTAACTTGACGTACAAGTACACATCCAGAGAGTTACACACATAATCATATAATCACCTTTGGGCAGAATACATGACATGCAATTGTACACTCCCTCCATGATAGCAGTTACGAGAATATATTCCAATTTTCGTGAATTCATCACCTTTGGACATATGAACCACTAGGATCAGTTACTCCTCCACCACACCATCATGTATCCCTCCATGAACTAATACACAATCACCTTCTTTGGGAGTATGACTATGCATTAGACCAGGAGACATCCCAATTAATATATGAGACCGAAATTTCTTAAATCCAACCAAGCGTGCCACTTTGGCAGTCACTACTCAATTGAATCATTGAAACTCTCTCATACTGTGGATATAAACCTTATTGCTCACATAACAAGCAATGTGTGTAATTAGCATCATGTGAGCACTGTGTAACTTGACGTACAAGTACACATACAGAGAGTTACACGCATAATCATATAATCACCTTTGGGCAGAATACATGACATGCAATTATACACTCCCCACATGATAGTGGTTATGAAAATATATTCCAATTTTCGTGAATTCATTACCTTTGGGCATATGAACCACTAAGATCAGTCACTCCTCCACCACACCATCATGTATCCCTCCATGAACTAATACACAATCACCTCCTTTGGGAGTATGGCTATGCATTAGACTAGGAGACATCCCAATCAATATATGAGACCGAAATTTCTCAAATACAATCAGCGTGCCACTTTGGCGGTCACTACTCAATTGAATCCTTGAAACTTCTCTCATATCAGGGATATAAACTTTATTGCTCATATACATCATATACATGTGATTTTGACTTTAGTGATAGGGGCAGCATATCACCAAAATCACATATCATGCTAATTATATTGCTTTATTCATTAATAAAAAATTAATCAAACACACACACACACACACACACACACATATATATATATATATATATATATAAATGATCAGAAAAACAGACTCCAATGAGATCACGGATCATAGTAACACAAGAAACTTTTCATAACATAGAAGAAAACATCTATTGTGCACCCCGACAGATTACCAGCACGTAAATGAGTATGCTTGAGTAACAAAAGTTTCATAACTTTTACTGTCTCTCATAATATCAATACATACTTCAAATACTATCCTATAATGGTTATATCTCATTAAGCCAGTTTCAATTTATAATAAAGTTTGATTTTATTAATGAATCACACCTACATAATGTTTATGTGATAACATACTAGTAACCCAACACTTGTATTTCCAAAATCACAGAAAATACAAGAAAAATAGGCAAAAATACACTAAAAATACACATATTTAGGGTTCCATATGTACTTTTACATCCATAAAATAATAAAAAATGTAAAATAAATACACCACAAGATAGAGGACGGCCATACGAATCCAACGCCGCCAACCACGCGCCGAACGGAGGCTGCATGCGCCCCCACGCGCCGCCTGAGTGCGCGGCGCGTGGAGCGCACGCGCGAGCCGCGTCCCGCGCGTGGGAGTGCATGAGGGCGCGTGGGGTGCGTCTCTGACGCCCTGGCGGCGCGTGGCCCTCGTGGGGGCGCGTGCGGCCTCCCCCGGCGACGCGCCGCCCACGGGTTTGCTCGCCTCGACGAGCCCATTCCGAATATACAATTTAATTTAATTTTTATTGAACAAAAAAACTCGAAAATCTCAATTTAGGGCAAAATTCAATGCGTTCAAGTTCTAGGGTTATGGTTGCTCGATACCACATGTTGGACGCAAATTAAGCAATCCCAAGATCTCCATAACCATAACAAGAACATGCATAATTGAGTAGAAAGATTAACGCACCTGAGATCCATCGAACATAAAGCGGAAGCAGAAAAGGGATTACCCACTCATCAAGGGGATCCACGCATCAAATCTTTCTCCTCTATTGCCCTCCGTATCACTGGCTCAATGAGGCGGCCCCCTCACGTTTAGCGTTAGGTAAACGCTCCTTAGGTGAGGATACATGTGAGAATTAGGGTTAGAGGAGAGACTTGAGCACTATTTATAGAGTTTCCAGCCAGGCCCCTCATTACGGGCTAGGCTCAACTCGGCCCACACTAGCCAACCCCATATTAGACTAATTAAGAAACATTCTATCTCACCTTAAACCAATCCCCGTAAAACGGTAAATGTTAAACGGTAAATTACAATATCAATTAATGTAGTTCACATTAGGAAAACTCTTACAAATAAACCATAATAATGTCAAGAGCAACATCCGGAAATTGGAATCGGATGATCTAATGAAACCGCAACTTCAAAACTTGCGGAAGGAGGAGAAGGAGAGAAAGGACATCGTGCTCTTAACTTTTTTAATTTAGCCATCATGCCGCAATCGTTCTGCAGCTACGAGACTTCCGTTTTCGATATTCAGATCCATTCTTTCTCATTCATTCTCACTTGGTAATAAAGCCTCTTTTGTTCCTAAGTTAATTTTTTAATTATTATTTCGAGGCACCATGGTTCATTGCTAGAAATTGAAGAAAACGAAACTCCATTGATCTATACTATTATAAAAAAAAAAAATACAGCCTCCTCTTTATAAGGAATCTCAATTTTTTTTTACACGTATCTTTGATTGCATATCTCACGAGTATAACGTCCGTCTACAAACACGCAAGTTCATAATTTTATTTTATTTCTCACATATTTCAATATCAAAATGTAGATACATCTTTTGTTAGGACAACATTCCTAAAAGATTTCGAATTTTGGATTGTTGTTATTTATCCACTTATAATACTATATCTTCATAATTTTGTATTTTTGTCAATAATTTCTTCTCTTTATTGAATGATTCAAACATTCCATAACAAAATAATTTTGCTTGATCTTTCAAATTTTGATTACTTGCGCACACACAATGGGCATGCGCATTTGCTGATGTCATTAAATAATTCGAGTACTTCATAACAATGATGATTTTTTCAATCTTTTAAACTTTTATTAGGGAAAATAACACAAATGATCCTAAAATATTTGTCTAATGTGCAATACAATCCATGGACTTTTAAGTTGTTCCATGCAGTCTTTGAACTTTTGGTATATATTCAATTTAGTCCATAAATAACATTAAATATTTTCATATAATTTAAGGACTATATTGAATATATACTAAAAGTTTATGGACTATACTAAACAAATTAAATCATATTATAAATTGGGCTGAAGTAAGAGACAATATCGAGCAAATCGGAAGTTCATAGGCCATATTGCATATTGAGCAAAGTTCAAATACCATTTGTATAATTATCGCTTTCAATTACTCACCAATGCATGCGCACATTTGCTTGTATTCTAACCGACCAGGCATGCTCTTTTAAGTCTGCATTAATGATGACTAATCAAGTTTCGGGAGACGAAACATCTCTATCTTGTCATTTTCATGGACAAGTCCATTCCATGGGAATTGTGCTTGCGCTCTAGGTTCGAGCATTGTCCCTTGGCAAATTCACAAGAACAAATTGAGTTTGTCTTCCTCTCTTAGCAACTTGCATGTCCATTACGTAACTAAATTAAGTAATCTCAGCAGAGGTGCTTCAGGCCATCTGAAATATGGGATTTCGGGCAATTGAAAAGATTCAAAATTGAAGTCATTTCCAAAGACTTAGAAGCATTTTGCTTCTAGTTTGCGTCAAACATATTATTTAGGACAAAGGCAAGCCATCCTTAATGCATTTCTCTAGGGAACAGCTACGGCAATCACCATTCCGTCGCTGACGATCATCAATAATAGTTCTTTTATGCTTTCAGGGACGGTTTTGCGCATGCCTCTCATCCATTTTCTAGTCAGGAGCGGCAGTGATTTTCAGTTTCGACTTGGGTCGAGATGATATTTCGTCGACGGGCTAGAAATTCGAAGACGCCGGACTTCTAATGCAAGCCTTGACGTTAAAGAAGATTTCTTCTTCCTCCTCAAAACTATTGAAAAATCCTACACTTGCCCTTTAGTTCATGTTTGGATCTTTCCAAGCAAAATTCGCCAAATAGACTATGGAGAAAAAGGATGACATTTAAGCCCCCATGGTCGTGCGAATTTGTCGATTCCTCTTGGTGCGCTTCTCTACCTTTCTTGCTATCCGTGATTGTAGATAAGCAAAGTTGACGTTTGATCACTTCTCATGATTAAAAAAGTATCAAAAAAATCCTAAACTTATTGTATTCATGTCAATTTGAATAATCGAGTTTATCTCGCTAATTTAAGCCAAATTACTAATATGAATATCAGTCATTTTACATGGTACGATCAACTCGAATATTGACATATTTATGTAATTTTTTGTTTTTTTTCCTTGAATATCATGATTTTTTTTTTAATATCTATATCAATATCATCTCTATCACATAGAATGACCGAGAGATTCCCGACCTAAATTGGCCGGATAGACTCAATTGATATAAATACAAAAAAAAATTATGATTAAATTAATTCAATCAAAAGGTTTAGAATTAAATTGACATAAATATAATATGTTTAAAACTTTTTAAAAACTTTTCCCACCTCCCATGGGTGGGGTCCAAGACAGCATCTTGTCCTAAATTAATTTCCCACACCCTACCTAATCCACCCAAATTATCTTTTCTTTCTCTTCTTTCCCAAGCCCCGACGTGTTAAGATATTCAGGAATTCAAGAGAATCAAATGGTTATCTTACTTAGCCAGAGACAAATCAAAGATTTCTTTAGTAGACAAGCAAGCAACAAACAATGAGAATGGGAATCTGCACTCGGCGTTTTCTAAATGTGCCCCGGTGAGTAAATTGTCGCGATTTGCGTATACATGTAGAGTCTCTCGCCCGTCTTTTTTATTTTATTTTATTTTCCTTTCTTTTTCCATAGTCAACAAATTAATTGATTCTTGATTGACCTGCTCAATCAAGCCGGTCACATCACAAGAGCCCGTCCCTTTCGTGGAGTTGGTGGGTGCGGTCGTGTGAAAACACCATATACTGATAATCATGATCTTTATGTACATTTCATATTTGGATTGTGATGATGAGCGATCCCATGACACTTATTAAACATGTTTGGTTTGGGATCATTAAATTTTCAACCACTTAATTTCCAAATTTGTTAATATGAGATATACATATCTTTATTTTACTTATGATTTATGGGGATCCCACATTCCCTTTGTCTCCATTTTTCATGAAAAAAATTTGCAATACCTTAATTTCCATAACAGTTATAATGATCGTGAAAATAGTGCATTCACATTAAGAATTTTTTGAAGAGCTGTCACAAGGTGGTCGCTTTGTTGAGCACTCTTGATATTCACATCAGAGTTAAATCTCTGATCGTCTTGACCCCGACTTTATACTATCATTAGACTTTGAGATCACATACAATTGTTTTGTCATGAGATGATCTAGAAAAATCCCATTTGATATTAGGACATTGCTTTGGATGCTAAAAGTGACCTTGATGCTCATTGTTGGTGTGGATCCAAGTCGAGCTCCGACAATGACAAACAATTTCAAGATTTCGAAAAAGGATGGAATGTATAAAGAAATCGATATATTAAGTAATATAACGGATTGTAATCGGCTGTTTAAACAAGTAATCATCTTTAAATGCAATGAAAACCCGCCGCCCGATGTTGTAGCTTTTATGAGAAGATGGCGCAGTCCTTTGTTCTTTCCTTTTATCTCCGCTTGTGTCAATTATTGTAGAATGACAACATGCATTGTTAGTGTATATTTTGAAATTCAAGAGACACAAAAAATTCAAACGAACGAAGGAATGTTCGGATTCTGCTGTTCCTCCCATATTTTTTTTCTTTGGTCGAACTCTAATAGAGGAATATGAGAATGAGTGATCTACGGTATCGACCAACCTTACGAGACTTGAGATTACACGATGAATGGCTGCAATTGACATGATCAAGTAAGTATTTGCTTCAAGTCAAGTTGTATTTATTGTACAGCATGTCCGTTAATTCAAATCAATTAAAATTGGCCTTCATACATACATGGCGTCAAGTAAAACGAGATTCATGATGTAGTTTGTAATTGTGACTGATAGATTGGTTAAACAAGTGGGTTGGATTGATAATGGTTCGACCCAATTATACATATTTGGTGACCTATATTCAGCTTGACCTAACTCACTATAATCCAATTTAAAAACACTAATACCCAAATTAAGATGAAAATGCGGAAGTGAACAAGTGTAAGATAAAATAAAGGCAAGAGAGAGTCATAGAAGTGAGTTGAATCTAAATAAGTTAATAAATCCACTTGGCTCATCAAATTTGGATTAAAAAAATAATCTATAATCTAATTTGACACGTCTAATGATAGGTTGAAATGAATATACGATCCATTTTGATACGTCTAGTAGTTGTCAGTCGATGATGGTGTTGCCGGATCCCAGTCACGTGGTGTCTTTCCTGGGGCAGTCAGCTGCACTGCGAGCAGCTGGAGGCGCTTAGCGCCAGCCATTGTGCTTGCAAAACGACACTCCTCCGTCGGCGTCCGAAGTTCACAGGATCTTTTTATACACTGCAGAGCGCAAGAGCACCGCACTTCCACGGACCCACGAGAAAAACGAAAGGACGCTTTCGTCCTTTTTCATTTCTCCATCACCATCAGCATCATCATCAACCTCCCGAATTCAACGGAGGCCGGCGGGAACGGCGAGGGCAAGGAGGCGAGCATGGAGAACGGGGCGCCGGCTTGGAAGTTCCGGGGCGATGAGGGGCTCTTCGCCGCGTCGGACATCACCGTCCGCGGCATCCTCTACCAGCTGATGGCGAACCTCGACGCGGGCGACGGCCGCGCCGTGGTCCCGCTGGGCTACGGCGACCCTTCCGCCTTCCCTTGCTTCCGCACGGCCCCCGCCGCCGAGGACGCCGTCGTTGACGCCCTCCGCTCCGCCAAGTTCAACTGCTACGGCCCAACCGTCGGTATTCTTCCCGCCAGGAGGTAAAAAAGCGGTGTCGTTTTCGCGGCCCTTTTTGGCTAGAATCTAAAGGGGAATAAAAAGCGGCACCTTGTGAAATCTTGAGACGAGCAGATAATATGCTCTGTAGAAGCTTGGTGATGGCACGGACCGGCTCGTGCTTCTTATGGTCGGGACCGTTTGTTTAGCTGCGCCGCCATATTCGCTAAGCATGTCATTTCGCATTCTCGATCTTCCTCGTACCTATAAGTCGCGATTGTCGATGTGTTTAAGGTACCGACAGAGCCGTGTCCCTAAAAATCTCCGGGATTTAGGTTCATGTGGTCATGCAAGACTTAAGAAATTATATGGTTAAAGAGTCAATGATGGAGAGGCTGATGAGTGGCTAGTTTGAAAGGTGACCCAATAGAGATTCTTGGACCTTATTGTGTGTTTTGTTTCATTCGCAACAGCCGCAACGGGTCGAATGCAAAATGCCTAGTTCTGGCATTTGTTTTGCTTCGTTCATACGAACCATTTTGGTTCATTCATGGTTGTATCTTAATAACATGGTAGCTGTTATTGCCGATCAATATCAACTGTCCTGTAAATCATCTCAAATCATCATATTACTAGCAAAGGCAGTGTGCTTTGAAAACAGGGAGTAAATGATGAAACGAAGCTTTAGTGACTCCAAGAAGTAGTCGTTGTTAATTGACTGGATAAAGATTGAATTTTGTGGAAAGGCCGCTATGAATATGTTGATCTAGGTGCTTTCTGAAGGCTGAATACCAATTTATTTTCAGACCACACTTGCCAGTGAGCTAGACTAACCCAGGGCACCAAATTCCACAGGGCTATTGCTGATCATCTCTCTCGTGATCTCCCGTACAAATTATCACCAGATGATGTACATCTGACAGTTGGGTGCACACAAGCAATCGAAGCCATATTAACAGTTCTCGCTTGCCCTGGGGCCAATATTTTGCTTCCAAGACCTGGATACCCATACTACGATGCACGTGCTGCACATACACATCTCGAGACACGGTATTTCGATCTTCTTCCAGATAAGGGTTGGGAGGTTGATCTCAAGGGTGTTGAGGATCTTGCAGATGAGAGTACTGTCGCCATGGTTATCATCAATCCTGGAAATCCTTGTGGAAATGTCTACAGCTACCAGCATCTAAAGAAGGTTGCTTTTGCATTTTGTTTAAGATTTCTTCGTGTCTTAGCAAGTAGATGTCTTGTGAACATGGAAAAATCTATGATTATAAGCTGGAATGGAGCCAATAGATTCCACTGGAGCTTAATCTAGAGAGCTACCTTGCCTCTTGAGGTGCTCGTTTATCTCAGGCAGTAAAAGCTTAATAGATTTGTCGCGTCACTTTTGTTATCTTGTTATCCACATTTGTGTTGCATTAGCTGTTGTTCATCATTTTCTTTCTTTCATGTTTGAAAATAGGTTGCCGAAACAGCAAGGAAGCTTGGAATTATGGTAATTGCAGATGAAGTCTATGGTCATCTAGCTTTTGGGGATACACCATTTGTTCCCATGGGTGTTTTTGGATCCATTGCACCTGTCTTGACGTTGGGATCAATGTCAAAGAGGTGGATTGTTCCAGGTTGGCGACTTGGTTGGCTTGTGACAAATGATCCCAATGGTTTTCTGAAAGACTCTGGGGTCTCTCTCTCTCTCATTCTGTGCATACATGAGCGCAATCGCTTGCTTGATTGCAATATCTTTTTGGGCCAAATTATGTGACTGCTAGGGTCGGTCACGGGATGCTTAGATTGTTCCTTTTCTCTTTACAGGTTCTTAAGTCCCTTAAAGGATTTCTGAAAATTTCCCCTGATCCTCCTACATTTATCCAGGTACGTAACTACTCCAGACAATTAACCAGTGACTTTCAGATTTGAAGACATATGCTGTTTTTCAAAATGATTTATTTGGTAGGCTTGTCTGCACTATTTTTGTATCATTACCAGAGCGAGTTGTGGATATTCTTGGCAATTCATTCAGGAAATGACCAGTTAATGAGAGCTTTTTCTCTCTGAAGATGGATGATTAAGACAATGTATATCGTAGCAATGTAGAGTCGCACCCAAAACAGATCCCCAATTATTTACGTGTTTCCTCTCTACAGTCATATTGTGTATGTTACCTTTTCTCTTTTCTCTTTTCCTTTTTTTTTAGGTTCGAAGTGTATGTTACTTTTCTCAGTCATTTTAGACTGTAGTGCACAAGCTGTTCATATTCCTTTTAAAAGTGATCGATATTCTGTCTCAGTCTTTGGGCTTGATTAATCTCTACTCACTTTCACTAAATAAGATATTGTTCTTCATTTAACCCTTGCCAGAATGCTTGCTAACTTTTATTTGTGGACAACTAGCTTCCTTATCAAATAATAGCTAATTATTTTCCGCTCTCCGCTGTAATTCTAACAGGGGGCAGTCCCTCACATACTTGAGAAAACAGACGATGATTTTTTTCGAAAAATCATTTGCACACTAAGAGAGGCTGCAGGCATATGTTCTGAGAAGATTCAAGAGATTCCTTGCATCACATGCCCAAAAAAGCCAGAAGGAGGCATGTCTGTAATGGTACGGGCGTAATATACACATACGTACATTGTGTATGAATGCATTTTTTTTTTTCATCGGTATGGCATACACAATTATGTGATTTATATTTTTCTTGATAAGTGAGAGATGCCATCGTGACAGGTCAAGTTGAATTTATCATTGTTGGAGGGCATTAAGGATGATATGGAGTTCTGCATAAAACTGGCTAAAGAAGAATCTGTCATTGTTCTGCCTGGTAAACTCAGCCTCTCCAATTGCCGGTGAAAGGAAAATATGTTGATGCTTTCTTTTATGCATCTGCTTCATTTTTCTATCTTCTTTCGGCTTTTTGAATTTTTCAAACGCGTCCCCTGACATTTGTTTCGAGTAATGCACACTGGCTAAGGATGCTACAAGGGCCTTCAGAGCGAAAGTCCTGATGAATAACTTACTTCACAGTTTTCCGAGGACTTTAATTTTGGAAGAAAAAAAGGATCATTGATTTCATTGAATTCACTCACGGCATTCTCGTGACCTAATGCTCAGATAATTCCATTGCAAATTTGTCCCATTTTCACTACAGGGTTCTTGCTTTTCTCAAGCACCATCCGTATCCATCAGATAATAATCTATGACATTCGGGTTTGCAGGGATAGCTTTTGGAATGAAGAACTGGCTTCGCGTCACTTTTGCTGTCGAGCCATTTTCTCTCCAAGATGGCATGGGGAGAATTAAGGCCTTCTACGAAAGGCATGCCAAAAGATAAACGAGCCTGTCCACACCGGCGCCGCAAAGGGCTGAGATCATCAACTGCTTGTTGGATCTTGAGTGGTCTTTGTTGTCGCGTCGAAGATCATTGCAAAGTGTGAAACAAGATAAGTCAATCCATAAGGAAGCTAATCGTCCGAGCAATTTGCCCGGAAGTAGGGGATGGAGGAGGAGTAGAAAATCAACCTGACCGTTGATCCGATCCGAACCTCCATCAGAATGGTCCCTTCTTGGTCGGGTTGGTTACATTAGCTTTGGCTAGGAATAAAAACCTTGAACTCAATTTTCTACCGTAGTTAAATCTAGTGTCTTGTACTGTTTGGCTATAATCTCTCGGTCTGATGCACAATATTATCAATAATATGATTGATTACGTGGGGAGGGGAGGGGGTGGTTATGGGAAAGTATTCCTTAGTGGTGGCAAAATGGGTCTAGAACCCATATCTTAACTCATATTTAATGGTGCGTGTCATAAATGGGTTGTTTTAGTTTGGCCAATACTGACTAGGACAATATTAAATAGTATTTTTAAAATTTTTTTGCAAAAATATAATAGAAAAGAAAGAGAATTTAAAAATAAAAAATATAAAAATTCAGAAAATTTAAATAAATATACTATAAATTAAAATTTTGAAAATTGTTTAAGTTATAAAAATTATCAACTATATTATATTGCATGAAAGTGTTTTAACAACAATTTAAAAAAAAAACATAAGAAATAAATTTTCCTAAATTTAATTAAATATGAAAGCATTTTAATAATATAGATCGATTAGGTACGTATTAAGAAATTTACATTATGATAAATTGATCAACTTGAATCGAACTATTGATGACTCGATCCGAATCATTCATTTGATAATTCTAATTGAAGTCTACCCCAATCAAGCACTACATGGGATGACCTGGAAAATCTAGTTCGATTGCATTCGGACAAGCTGAAGAATAGAATCCTGTTTGGTGTTGTTGTGCGCGGGTTGCCGATGATCGGTGCACGGTGTGAGGCGAAACGCGTCGCCGTTTTAACATAAGGTCTTCAACACGTCATAGAGAACGGAGCGTGCGGTTGCACACGTGCGAGGGTTCAGCACTCACTGTCAACCACTAAAAAAGCCACGTCGTCACAGTTAAGTGGCATCTTTCTCTGGAGAGCCCCTTCGCTCTGGCCATTGCTTGGGAAACGACGCCACTTTGTCCGCGTCCGGAAATCTATTTAATGCATCTGAATTTAATTATTTTTCGAGTATTGTGGATTACCTTTTAAATATTGGCAAATTTCCTAACCTATTATCTTGGTTGGCACTTTCAGGTTAAATGTTCCGGGTGCAATTTTCATTTCTCTCCTTTTGGACCATGAGAAAGTGCACATGCAATCATGACGGAGAAGAGAGAAGGGTCATCACCAGTCTTATTCACGCATTTAGATTTCATTTGTTTAAAATAATTTAGAAAATTGCTCGTATCACTCTAAGAAATTAACGAAATTTCTTTTTTTCATTATTAATAATATTTTATGTCTAAATATTTTTGTTCATAGCAGGTTGGATGAATTTTTCATTTTTCACTTTTCCTTGGAGCAGTCACGCGATGATTCCTTTTGGTCAAGTCTCTCCCTCTTTCCATGTTCAGCCAAAAGCTCCATCATACATCCTTGAATAGAGAAAACATTAGCGAGAGCTTAGGTACCTAGCATCGTCCTTAACGATTTGGAGATTTGCTCGCATTTGCGTTCATCTTCCTTAATCTCATCATCGGGGATTGGACCGTAATTTGGTAAACATTTTATTATTATTTATACCCTTGTTTGTGTTATTGAACCTCATGCACGGTTACAATTGACGTGACTCAAAATTATTGAAAATACCTATTAATTTTGGATAACAAATCTGGTAAGCAGACTTTGTTTCAATGGATTGACTTGCTAAATGTGAGATAAGAATCTTATGTACAATTTATAGGGCGTGCGACATCCCTCTCCTTGTTTAAGTATCTTGTGTAAATTTATATCTAGCAAAGCATGAAGCAATCGATCTGACAGAGTAACTCGAAAATTAAAGCGGTACATCATTAGTTTCTAGTAATTTATGGGACCGTGGATTAAGTCCAAAATTGGCGTAGTGGGAGCCTTGTGCGTTGCCTATCGCGCAGATAATGATTTTAAAAAGAGAATGACATACTATCTACTAGGTCCATGCAGAAAAATATTAAAAGTAATTCGAATATTGAAAAAATTAACTTAATTTTGAAAGAGAGTAATGGGAGAATCTTGGAGAAAAGTACTATAAAATTTTTAAATTTATTGCATTAATGTCAATTTTATCATAAAATTTTCAATTAGACCAATTTAGTCAACAATTTCCTACCAAAAATGGTTGGATGAACTGAATTGGCAAATTATCAAAAAAATTATGATTAAATTAACTCAATCAAAAGGTTTAGAACTAATCTGGCATAATTGTAATAAATTTATATTTTTTTCGATAAATTTCTTATATACTTTTTATAGGAAAAGGCAAAAACATTTTTAAACAAGCTATTAGCATATCCTCTAATGTTTGTATAACTCGCTCAGATTGTCCATCTGTTTGTGGGTGGAAGGCAGTACTAAAGTGTAGCTTAGTTCCCATGGCTTGTTGAAATCCACTCCAAAATCGCGAAGTAAACCTAGCATATCGGTCAGATACTATGCTTATAGGTACGCCATGCGGCCTCACAATCTCATCCACGTACAACTTAGCAAGTCGCTCAGGAATCCAAGTAGTTCGAATTGGTTGGAAGTGCGTTGACTTTGACTATTGATGAGACAACTATCTATTCTTGATCCATCAGAAAGAAGTCGATATGTATCTGATTACTTCCTTGGCTTCATACTTTCCGAGGTATAGCGCCCCGGAATACCATCGAGAAAGAGCAATAAAACAAGGTGGGAATAAGCGTTCTACCTAGATTCTAATCTTACGTAGGCCCCACCTCACATGGAAGAAGGGGAACCTCTCCATTCAATAGAAGAACCCGTGTGAATGGGAGGAGCAACAATCATTCATTCATCGGATCCGTCTTCTTCTGTGATCCGTTTCATGTCGACTCTAGTTAGTTCTCAAAAGGCCGACTTTATAAAGGGAAGTCATACTCCTTACTTCCTTTAGCATGGGAAAATGCCCGCATCTAACAATCTATCCTTTGAAAGATAGACAAGAGGGCATTCTTAGCATCTATCCCCTCCCACTTTGACTATTTGGTGGGATACGTTTTCTAGTAAGAAAAGATCTTGGCATATGTTAGTTCCTTGTCTTCATCCCATAGAGAAAGACTAATGCAAAACATTTGGCGGCTCTTTTTACCGAGCATGCACGGTATTGAGAAAAGTCTGTGTTCATATAGCTATGGAAATGCTCTCGCCTCTCCTCCACTTACTCATAACTAGGGCTGTTAAAACGGGTTAGAGAGCCATATTTTAACCCACATTTATGAAAGTGGGTCATATGTGACTCATCTTAAAATTAAGATATGGTCAAAGATGGGTTTAGAAAAGAAAAAACCCAAACAAAATAGGTCTTATTTGGGTCGGATATGGTTTACCGATGTCCACCCTCTCTCTCCTTCTTCTCCCCTACCTAGTTGAACTCCTCCTCAACAATGCCGCTCACGACATCAATCCTTTCACCCCGACCACCACCTCCATCATTTCCACCTAGCTCCACGGCTATCCACCTCGCTGCATGGTCTACATATCCTTCGGTGGCCTGGTCGACCTCGACCCCTCCTAGTTTCTCGAGCTTGCCCTTGGACGTGTAGGTGTACTGGTGCACAGTGGTGGAGATGGTGATGGGGAGGCTAGCGACGGCCATAGGCAAGCTTCGCCTCACCATCGTAGCCAGGATTGGGCAAGCAACAAGCTCTCCGACCTTGACGAAGCCAAAGCTCGCCTAGATCTGATGAGCCTCGAGCTTGTCGGCCCAGGCTAAGCTTGGGCTTGCCTGGATTTGGTGAGCTATGACGGAGTTTGGGCTCGCTTGGATCGACTGACCCACGAGCTCGCCGGTCGCAACAGAGCTTGAGCCAGTGAGCTGGGCTAGTCGCTGTTGGTCAAGGAACATGGGGAAGAAGAAGGAAGAAGAAGAGAGAAAAGAGAAAAGAAGAAAATAAAATAACAATAAAGAAAAAAAGAAAATTCATAAATTCAAATTTTTTAAAAATAATTAAAAATTCGATTTTTTTTTTTTAATGGTAGATAACTATCCATATACATACTAGAGAGGTACTTTTAAAGGAAGCTCAATGTTGTCTAGATCAAAAGTTAATCAATATCAAAATAGAAATTCTAAACATTATAGTGTAATTTTTAATTTGGTATATCACCATCAAGAAGCTATGCATTCTCACATCCAAGAATATTCATTATAAGCAAATATTATTTTTATGTCAATCATTAGCTTATCAAACTTTTTCTTATCAAGGGTTCTTCAAAAGTATTTCAATTTAAAGGTTTTTCACATTTTTTATTTTACTTACTAATTTTTTGTTGTTTCATTTACTTTTCAAATTTGATGTAAAGTTTCTATTCAAGAAAGGTTAAAGTGGATTAAATGAGTGGGAGTGGATTTTCCTAAATTGAGTTAAATATTATTATATTTCAGTAACATGGGCCGAGTCATATATGTGTCGGGTATGGGTCAGGTCAAGTATATGTTATTAAATTTACATTGCATGAAAATGGATCAAAATAAGTTAAGTGGGTCAACATGGGTCTAACCATTTTTGACCTGACTCACCTATTTGACAGCTCTACTCATAACAGGCTTTCCCTCTGTAGATTGTGCAATTTCTTCCTCGATTTTCAAAGAAGACTAACTCCTCCTACTTCTCTTTCTCTCCTTCGCAGGCGGCCATTTACCGATAAAGCTAAAGGATTAGCGCTTTAGATAAAAAGAATGATTTGACTAAAAAATTACCAATTATAGGTAAGGTCTCCAAGAAAACTCCTCTTTTTGGGGGGGATTGAGAGATATGGTGTAAGCATATGATCTTCCATCCTTATTTGGAAGGAAGACTCATATAGTTTCGAACCTCTAGAAAGAAGCTAGCTATCACTCTTTTCTATTGCCAATGGATCAAAATGATACCTGACATCAGCATTTCGTTTAGATGAATACTTAAAAAGATGTCCTGAAATAGCGCGGTTAAAGAGTAACTCCCAAGAATGAATGGAAGTCCATTACATGGAAATTTGGCTTGTGCTCCACATTGGAGCACTGTCCTTTCTCAAATGGAAAAGAACAATTTGAGTTTGTCTTCTCTTAGTCGCTCGCAGGTCCACATGTAACTGATCGTTGCCCAATTATCTTAGCAAACAAGTGCTTCAAGCCACCTAAAATGTTTATATTAGGCAATTAGAAGAGACTGAGAAGGTGAAGTCATTTCCAAAGAATTGGAAATGTATTTTCCTTAAAATTCATTCAGCTTATCCTAATCCGATCACATCATGGAGTAAACGTGTCCATAGATTTTAAATTTGTTCAGTTTGCTCTCATTTGCGTCGAATCTATGAACAAGATGTCAAATTGACGAAATTCTAAAAGTAGCTATTGGGGACAAGAGGCAGCCATCCCTAATGCATTTCTCTAGGTACAGCCACGGTAGTTGTTCCTAAAGGCCCGTCAATGGGCTTCGCAAATCAATCGCCATTTCTCTTCAGGAGAAGACGAGGCGACTCGCAATGTGTTGTCGCTGATGATCATTAGGAATGATTTTGCATTTTTAACTTTGAGGGATGGTTTTGGTCACACCCTTCGTCCATTCTCAAATTCCAATTTTGGCTCTGGAGTGAGAAAATAGAATATGCATAATACAAGCCAAGGGGGAAAATTATAAAGAAATAATCTAACTCATTGCATTTATGCCAATTCAATCCTAAAGCCAATTTAATTCTAAATATTTTCACATTTTGCTAATTTAGACCAGAAATCGTTAATATGGATGCCGATCATCCTATTAAAAATCTTTTAGAGTTTTTTAGTAATTTTTTATTTTTTTCTTTACTCTTTTTTTAATTGGGGGCTAACAAAGGTCGCTAGCCGACCCTATTGGAAAATAAAAGAAAAGAAAAAAACCAAAATAATTATTAAAAAAATATAAAAAAGAGAATGTCTACGTTGATGTCAACTGTATCATATAGGAACATCGACATCCACATCAATGATTTTTAGATTAAATTATTCAGATAGACTTAAGTGGCAAAATATGAAAAAAAAAAAAAAACCGTATATGACTAAATTATCACAATAAAAATATTTATAACTGAATTAGTATTAGTATAATAGATTTAAGAATATTTTTAATAATTTTTCCTAAGACAAGATTTGGCGAGGTATCTTTCTCTATCTAATGAAGACGACGAGGCTATCGGCCTCTGTCGTATTCGTCTAATAGAATAAGGAGGTAAAAAAGATGATATTATTATTAAGGTCCTCCTCGGTCGTGCGAATCGGTGGATTCCTCCCGCGTGCTTCCCTCCCTTTCTTGCTCGCATAGATTGTCTTTTCTCTCTCCTCTTTCCCAAGCGTCGACCCTGTTCAGATATTCGGGAATTCAAGAGAATCAAATGGTTAAACAATGTGTTGAGCCAGAGCCAAATCAAAGATTACTGTAGTAGACAAGCGGGCGGCAGACTATGAGGATGCGAATCTACGCTCGTCGTTTTCCAATGGTTAAACAATGTATTACTTGTCTAGTCTTGCCCTAAATTGTCGAGATTTAGGGGAAAATATGTAAAAGTCTTTTTCCTCTTTTTTTTTTAATGATTAGCAGATTAATTATTCTCACCCGATTTGTTGAATCACCTGCTCATGAGTCACATCACATGAACTCGTCTTGAAATGTGCATGTCTAATTATACGGTAAGATATCCATGTCAAAAATAATAATTTTGAGTCTCAATTTGCCTCTCTAGTGAAATTTATTAAGATTATATGGACATACGGTCATCTATTTCATCTTCTTCATTTTATGTGATCTCGAGACGCTTATTAAGCATATTTAACATTGTTTAACATTGAATTTTCAATCATTTGATTTCCAAATTTATATATATATTTAGCATCACCAAAGTGGCATTGGCTCATGATTTGAGGGATTCCATAGTCCCTTCTTTGTCTCCATTTTTTTGTGTAGAGAAACGTGTATTATACGTCTTTTCCATGAGGATTCAACAATTGTGAAAGTAGTGCGTTCGTATTTTAAAATTTCTCAGCACGCAATAGCAAGATGGCTGATTCGTTAAATACTATCAATATCTATGTCAAATTCAATCTCCCATTGTCTTGATCCCGACTTTATACTACCATTAGATTTCAAGACCACATGTCGTCATTTTGTAATGTTGGATAATATTAGCAATAATATTATTACCCACTTAAGCGGAATTCAAATATGAAAAGAAAATAAAGTAAAATAAAAGGTACGGAAAGGTATTCCGGTGTATTGAAGTCGACCACCATAATGCGCTCATATTAGGAAGACAACTCTCTCCACTCTCCTTACCAAGCAGATTGGAATACGCCATCTTATTTTATTCTCGTTTCCTTGACTCCGCGTTTCACTAGGAAGCACTCGCAAACATTATTAATAAAAATCATGGGATGATCCGAAAAAACATATTTGATGTTAGGACAGTGCTTAGCATGCTGGTGACGGACCTTGATGCTCATCGTTCATGTGGATCTAAGTCAAATCAACGGTAGAGTACTCGGCTTTTAAGTGCGACTAGTATCTTTTACACATTTATATGAAGTAACGGATTCGTTCATACCTTTGGTAGAGTTTGTAAGATCCGTTTCGTTTTTGTAGGTTGGTCCGGTCTATTACTCTTTCCTTGTGCCTATTTCATTTTAGGTGGTTGGTTCACATGTACAACCTTTGTAACTTCATGATATACCCATGGATTGGCCAGTTCCTATTTGGAAGGATGCAACTTCTTAACCGCCGTAGTTTCTACTCCCGCTAATAGTTTAGCACATTCTTTGTTGTTACTATGGGGTCCTGAAGCGCAAGGAGATTTTACTCGTTAGTGTCAATTAGGCGGTTTGTGGGCTTTTGTGGCTCTCCACGGCACTTTTGGACTAATAGGTTTCATGTTACGTCAATTTGAACTTGCTCGATGTGTTCAATTGTGATATGGCAATCAATTTCAAGATTTGAAAAAGATGGAACATACAATGACGACGACGACGACGACGACGACAACAACAACAACAATAATAATAATAATAAAGAAGAATAAATGTTGGGTCTTTGATTAAAGTTTGCATGACTTGAGTCGGTATATAAACATAGAGGAATTAGGGTTGATTGATTTAAATAATATTCCGGCCAGATTTGAAACTTGGAACTATTTTATTAGAATCTATTCACAGTTTTTGAAATCTACAACCTACCATGTTTGTTTTGGAATCAATCCTACAACTTACCATGTTTTTTGGGTCCGATTTTAGGGTTTACTTGAGAACCTATTTTTCTTTTGTTCCTTTTTTGGATTTCATTTTTAACACAAATAATATAAGCAACAAAACGGTTCAAAGTGAAAAATAAACAAAAGCCAGCGAATGAAGACGAGTTAGGAATGAGTGAGGGTAGGCCACGAGCAAGCAAGGAGGAGGGTGAGTCACGAGAGAGAGAGAATCGTTAAGTGTTTAAATGAGATTTGAGTGGATAAAGCAAAAAAAAAAAAAAAAAAATAGAGAGAGAGAAAGGTGCCAAGAGAAAAACTAAGGTCTTTAGACTTTATGAAGTCGCTTCTAAATCTGGTATGGTTTTCAAGTGGCTCTTCAATTGAAACAAGAAATCGGATCGGTTCTAATGAGATCTCGGAGTTGTATCAACTTTCAAGACGATTTGGTCCAATTTTTGAGTTAGATTTGGTCGGGTTGCATCTCCTAGGAGGAATCATGTGGTCCTAGGGGATAGAGAGAGACTACGTAAATCATTGGTGTTTTGTGCATGTGTTGCTGATGATCAGTGCATGGTGAAAAGCGAATAGTTAAGGATAGGAGAATGATAAAAACTCTAAATTATACCAATTTTGACATATTTATTGTAATTTTTCTCTATGATATTAAAAATCCCAAACTTACACTCGTATGACACATTTACTTGACCATGAGCACTGTTAAAAAATGGTTTCATAGACTCTAGAAAGCAAATAATATTAACATGGAAACAAAAACAATGTTATTTTGATTAAAAAATTATTGAATAGAATTTTGACGGAGTGCAAATATGTTACGTAAATATAAGTTTAAAGTAAATGTGTAATAGTAAGCATAGTTTATGATTTTTTAGGTTACAAAAAAAGTTCAGAATGAATGTATTAGGTGGACATAACTTGAAGTGTTTTTGTAATCTTTTTCCGTTACATGAAATTGATATATTAAGTAATATAATGGATCATAATTGCCCGTTTTAACAGGTAATCGTATTTAAATGCAATGAAAATCCACCATGTTTCTTTGCACACCGATGTCGCAGCTTTTATCAGCAGATGGTGCTGTCCTTCGCGCTTTCCTTTTGCCTCCGCCCGTGTCAATCATTGTAGAATGACGACATGCATTATTGGTACATTTTTAGAAATTCAGAAAATACAAAAGAATTCAAGCGAACGGAGGAATGCCTGGATTCTTCTGCTCCTCTCGTTTCTTTCTTTAGGTCGAACAGTAATAGATGAAATATGAGAATGAGCGATTGAGGGCGTCGATCAACTTTGAGAGACATGAGAATACACTATACATGACTGCAACCGATTTGATTAAGTACTTGCTTAAAGTCGAGTTGCATTTAAAGTAATAGATGCACACGCATCATTTCAATCAAAATTGGCCTTCATAGTACACGACCTCAAGTAAGACTATATTCATAATGCATCTCGTAATAGTGATTGATAGATCCATTAAATGGACGGATCAAGTCGAATGATAGATCCATTAAATGGACGGATCAAGTCGAAAATAGTCCAATCCAATTTCATTACAAATCCGATGACCCATACCCAAATCGGCCCAGTTCCTTTTAACTCAATTTAGAATAAGTGATATTCAAATTGAGGCGAAAATACGAAGTGAACGAATGCGAGATCAAACGAGGATGAGAGAGTTTGAATTTAAATAAATTATGAACTCATTTAATCTTCATATTATTTTGAAAATTATTATTCTAAACTTATTTATAACTCATTTATCGAATATAATTAACTCATATAATTACCTAATTTATATATTTATGAACCATCTTGACAAGTGTCGATATCGTCGGATCATAGTCGCGTGGTCTCTTCCCCTTAAGTTGGCCGCCCCGCGAGCAGCCCTCACAAAACGACAACTCCTTCGTCTTTATAATATAATGCAAGCGCAAAGCACCGCGCTACCACAGACTCACGAGAAAAACGAAAGGACGCTCTTGTCCTCCTTCGTCTCCTCCCCCGCCACCACCATCATCGACCTCCCGAGCTCGACGTGGGCCGCGGGGGCCAAGGCGAAAGAGGCGAGCATGGAGAACGGGGCGCCGGCCTGGAAGTTCCGGGGCAATGAGGGGCTCTCGGCCGCGTCGGCCATCACCGTCCGCGGCATCCTCTTCGAGCTGATAGCGAATCTCAACGCCGACGACGGCCGCACCGTGGTCCCGCTCGGCCACGGCGACCCTTCCGCCTTCCCTTGCTTCCGCACGGCCCCGCCGCCGAGGACGCGGTCGTCGACGCTCTCCGCTCCGGCAAGTTCAACTGCTACGGCCCGACCGTCGGTATTCTTCCCGCCAGGAGGTAAGAAGGCGGTGCCGCTTGAGATTATCAGGATTAGATTTCTCGTTTATGTTCGCCACCCTTTTTGGCTTGAATCATAAGGGGGATGGGGAAAAATGAGGAGAGTCTGGAGTTCTTTTTGTTTCGTGAAATATGGGTGGTTTGGAAATCGTGTTCCATAGCTTATATGGTTTGTAAAAATGAATGGCCAAAAGATATTTTCATGTTTCACGAATATGATATATCGCCTCTGCTAATGAAATAATATTCTCTATTAATTCATTATTTTAAATGATATAAGCAATCATTTTTAGAAAAATATTTTTGAAATCATTTATTTTCAGAGCTTGAGCTTTAGATTAGTTATCTGTCTTGTGAAATCTTGAGACGAGCAGATGATATTCTCTGTCTAAGCTTGGTGATAGCATGGAGCGACTCGTGCTTCTTATGGTCTGGACCGTTTGTTTAGCTGCGCAGCCATATTACCTAAGCAAGTTATTTCGCATCCTCACTCTTCCTAGTGCCTATGAGTCGATTGTTGATGGGTTTAAGGTACTGACGGAGTCATGTACTCACAAGTTGCCAGGATTTACGTTCATGTGGTCATACAAGATTTAAGAAATCGTATAGTTAAATAGTCAATGATTGAGAGGCTGATGAGTGGCTAGTTTGGAAGGTGACTCAATTGAGTTTTTGGACCTTATTGCGTGTTCTGTTTCCTTCGCAACTACTGCAGGGGGTCGAATGCAAAATGGCTAGTTCTGGCAGTTGTTTTGCTTCGATTGAACGAACCATTTTGGTTTGTTCATGGTTGTATCTTAACAGCATAGTAGCTGTTATTGCTGATCAATATCAACTGTCTCGTCAATCAACTCGAATCATCATATTGCTAGTAAAGATAGTGCATTGAAAACAGAGAGTAAATGATGAAACCAAGCTTTATTAGTGACTATAGGAAGTAGTCATTGTTAATTGTTTGGATAAAAATCGAATTTTATGGAAGGGCCGCTATGAATGTGTTGATCTAGGTGCTTTCTGTAGGTTGAATAGCAATTTATTTCCAGACAACATGTTTGAGTGAGCTAGACTAATTGGGGGCACCAAATTCTACAGGGCTATTGCTGATTATCTCTCTTGTGATCTCCCCTACAAATTATCACCAGATGATGTTAATCTCACACTCGGGTGCACACAAGCAATTGAAGCCATATTAACAGTTCTTGCTTGCCCTGGGGCCAATATATTGCTTCCAAGACCTGGATTCCCATACTATGATGCACGTGCTAAACACAGCCATCTTGAGATACGGTATTTCGATCTTCTTCCAGATAAGGGTTGGGAGGTTGATCTCAAGGGTGTTGAGGATCTTGCAGACGAGAGTACTGTCGCCATGGTTATCATCAATCCTGGCAATCCTTGTGGAAGTGTCTATAGCTACCAGCATCTAAAGAAGGTTGCTTTTGCATTTTGTTTAAGATTTCTTCATATCTTAGCAAATAGATGAATTGTGAACATGGAAAAATCTATGATTATAAACTGGAATGGAGCTAATAGATTCCGCTGGAGCTTAATCTAGAGAGCTACCTTGCCTCTTGAGATGCTCGTTTATCTCAAGGCAGTGGAAGCTCAATAGATTTGTTACCAGTCACTATTATAATCTTTGGTATCCACATTTGTGTTGCATTAGCTGTTGTTCATCATTTTCTTTCTTTCATTTTTGAAAAAAGGTTGCCGAAACAGCAAGGAAGCTTGGGATTATGGTAATTGCAGATGAAGTCTATGGTCATCTAGCTTTTGGGGATAAACCATTTGTTCCCATGGGTGTTTTTGGATCTATCGCGCCTGTCTTGACGTTGGGATCAATATCAAAGAGGTGGATTGTTCCAGGTTGGCGACTTGGTTGGCTTGTGACAAATGATCCAAATGGTTTTCTGAAAGACACTGGGGTCTCTCTCTCTCTCTCTCTCTCTCTCTCTCTGTGGACGCGCGAACGCGCAAACGCAATCGCTTGCTTGATTGTATATCTATTTGGGCCAAATTATTTGACTACTAGGGTTGGTCACAGGATACTTAGATTGTTCTTTTTCTCTTTACAGGTTCTTAAGTCCCTTAAAGGATTTCTGGATATATCCTCTGATCCTCCTACATTTATCCAGGTACGTAACTACTCCAGATAATTAACCAGTGACTTTCAGATTTGAAGAAGTGGTGTTTTTCAAAATGATTTATTTGGTAGGCTTGTCTGCACTATATTTGTATCACTACCAGAGCGAGTGGTGCATATTCTTGGCTATTCATTCAGGAAATGACAAGTTAATCAGAGCTTTTTCTCTTGAAGATGGATAATTAAACCAATGGATACTGCATAGCAATGTAGAGTCGCACCCCAAGCAGAACCCCAATGATTTACGTGTTTCCTCTCTACAGTCACCTGGTGTATGTTATTCTTCTCAGTGATTCTAGACTGTAATGCACAAGCTGTGCATATTGCTTTTAGAAGCGATCGATATTCTGTCTCAGTCATTGGGCTTGATTTTTCTAAACTCACTTTCACTTGATAAAGTATTGTTCTTCATTTAATCCTTGCAAGAGTGCTTGCTACCTTTTATTTGTGGACAACTAACATCCTTCTCAAATAACAGCCAATTATTTTCTGCTCTTCGTTGTGATTCTAACAGGCGGCAATCCCTCACATTCTTGAGAAAACAAATGACGATTTTTTTTCAAAAATCATTTGCATACTAAGAGAGGCTGCAGATATATGTTATGAGAAGATTCAAGAGATACCTTGCGTCACGTGCCCAAAAAAGCCAGAAGGAGGCATGTTTGTAATGGTATGGGCATACCATACACATACGTATATTATGTATGCATGTATTTTTATTTTATCGGTATAACATACACTGTTATGCAATTTATATTTTTCTCGATAAGTGAAAGATGCCATTGTGACAGGCCAAGTTGAATTTATCATTGTTGGAGGGCATAAAGGATGATCAGGAGTTCTGCTTAAAACTGGCTAAAGAAGAATCTGTTCTTGTTCTGCCTGGTAAACTCAACCTCTCCAATTGCTGGTGAAAGGAAAATATATTGATGTTACTTTTTATGCATCTGTTTCAATTTTCTAACTTATTTCAGCTTTTTGAATTTTTCAAACGCCTCCCCTGACTTTAGTTTCTTGAAATGCACGTTGGTTAAGAATGCTACAAGGGGCTTCAGAGTGAGAGTCCTGATGACCAACTTACTTCACAGTTTTCGCAGGATCCTAAAATTTTGGAGAAATAGAAGGATCCTAGTGATTTCATCTGAATTTACTCGTGGAACTCTTGCAAGCTAATGCTCGGATAATTCCGGAGCAAACCCATCCCATTTTCGCCACTTGCTTCTTACTTGTTCAATGTCCGTATCCATCAGATAATAATCGATGACATTCTTTTTTGCAGGGATAGCTGTTGGAATGAAGAACTGGCTTCGCATCACTTTCGCCATCGATCCATCTTCTCTCGAAGATGGCCTGGAGAGGATTAAGGCCTTCTATGGAAGGCATGCCAAAAAATAAATGAGCCGGTCCATGCCGGCGCCACAAAGGGCTGAGATCATCAACTGCTCGTTGGATCTCGAGATGCCTCTGTGGCCACGTCGAAGACCTTTGCAATGTGTGAAATAAGATTAGTAAATCCATAAGAAAGCTAATTATCCGGGCATTTGCCCGGAAGCAGGGGATGGAGGAGGAGGCAATCAACCTGACTGTTGATTCGATCCGAAACCTCCGTTGCATTAGCTTTGGCTTGAATAAAAAACTTCGATTAAGGGCTTCTTATTTTGCTGCTCGTGCCCGGAAGCAGGGGATGGAGGAGGAGGAAATCAACCTGACTGTTGATTCGATCCGAAACCTCTGTAGCATTAGCTTTGGCTTTAATAAAAAACTTCGATTAAGGGCTTCTTATTTTGCTGCTCGGCAAAATGCCAAGAAGCAGTGTCGTTAGGTGATCAACAACTCCCTGTTGTCGGTCTCATGTTGTCCTGTGCTTGTACTTTAATTGTCTCTTTAGAATTCAAGATGTGATGGCATCAGATATGAACGTTCCGATTTCCAAATGCCCGCGACTCGCCAATAATTTCTATTGGCGGAGCTAATTACATCGAGGGAAACTCCTAGGGAGCTCATGAGGATATCTCTAATTGAACTAAAACACACGAACTCCCTCGAAATTTGTTGACATGTGCTCTCGCCTGCATGCATGTTGCTGCACGTGATTCCTAGAAAATTCTACATGAAGTAAATTAGCCTTGTTGTCCAAAGGTACCTTCCCATCAAACTTAATCGCCGAACGAGTAAAGTGAATTCTACTATTGTGTATTAAGGTCGGTTTTTGCCTTGACATTCCTATTGGACATGATAAGGTCGAATAGAATAAAGATCGGGCAATGTTTGGAAAATCACCGATGTCCAAGCTGGATTGAACAGATGGGTTGAATGTCGATGAGATGGCTCTTGCCGCCAGCTGCTGAAATAATATTTTATGTCTGCAACTTTAAAAATTATAACATGTTAATGGAAATCCGATTACGTGGAGTTAAAAAGTAGCACAGGGCAGCATACCAGACTTACTTCTTCGGTCTATATAGTCCATTTTGGAAGGCAGTTACTAGCCAGTCCTACTAAGTTGGATCCAATCCTCAAAACCAGAAGGAAAGACTCAAAAGAGGAAGGAGATGGAGAACAGATGGAGGAGATTGGGATCCGCGAAGAGCATGGAATCGCCCAGCAGCATAAAAAATGTGTGCGCTATGCTGAAGCAGGATGTCAATGCGGCCGACCCCTGACATCCGATCTTGCTCGGCCATGGCAACCCTTCTGCGTTCCCATGCTTCCGCACGACCCCAGTCACCGAGGAAGCTACTGTTGACGCTCTCAAATCAGCCAAGTTCAACTCTTATGCCCCTCCTGTAGGTCTTCTTCAACTACGGAGGTTGTGGTCTTTTCCTTCCCTTCGGTCGTATAGCTGTTAGTACGGCTGTTAACTTGCTCAAATCGCTATTACCATGTCGTTCTTGTATTGTCATCTTTTTAATGGAGTCATCATCTCACGTTCATGTTTTTGTTGTCTTGAATATGCCATTCAAGGGCACTGTACCATCAAGCATCCCGTTTTGTGGGTGATGAATGTTGCAGTGAAGTGTTTCTTCCTTCCCTTTTTTCTTCTTTCTTTTTTTCTCCAGTATTGATTCCTGTCTCGCAATTTGTGCTGGCGAACAATCTATACTTTGGTTGTAATTCCAGAGCCGAAATTGTTGGGAGTTCTTTTAGAATGGGAGGCACTCGATTTTGACGTGCCAGACTTAGTGCACCGGGGCTGGTTGTCCTTATTTTTGCTGCTGTCATGTTCACCAGGTCAAACGCCAAATACCTTTCGCGCGATGTGCCCTGCAAGTTATCACCGGATGATGTTTTCATCATCAGCTGCTGCAAAGGCTACGCATGGTAACGTTTCTATTTCTCCCAATTTCTGTTTTTTATTCCCCGGAACAAAAAAAGAACAGAAACCTATTTGGTAACGTCAAGTTATTTTTCTATTCTCCGAAATAGAAAGTTTAGGAAATAGATTTGGAAGAAAAATGAGAAAAAAAAAAAAATTATTTCGTTCTAGGGAAAATTTTTTAGAAATAAGTTAATTTTCTTTTTTATTTTTCTTTTATTCTTCTCTCTTACCGCGGCCACCTCCAATTGCCCGGAGCCACTGCCGACCGCCGTCACCGCTGCCACCCGCCGCCGTCGCCGCCGGTTGTCGGTTGCCACCCACCGCCGCCCGCCGCCGCCACCGCCGAATGCCGTCGGACGCAGCCGAACACACCGGACGTCGCGGACGGACGCCGTCGACACCGCCCTGCCGCCGCCACCCGCCGCTGTGAGCAAGAATAAAAAATGAATAAATACAAAAAAGAAAGCATTGCGTTACCAAATGCATTTTTATTATTTTTCTATTCCGAGAGTAGAAATTTTGTGTAGTTAGCAAACACGTTCTTTTACTCATAAATTGTTCCCCGGAATAGAAATAGAAAAGAATTATTTCTGAAAAAAAAAAAAAAAAAAAAAAAAAAAAAAAAAAAAACTCTTCCCCAACCAAGAAACGTTGTCATGCGCACCCAAAGTTGCCATCCAAGTCATGATCACTGTCCTTGCTCAAACCGGCTCAGACGTATTGCTTTCGAGGCCTGGCTTTCCATGGTACGAGGCTTGTGCCACTTTTAGTCAGCTCGAAGTCCGCCATTAGGAGCTTCTCCCTGAGAAAGGCTGGGAGGTGTGTCCTTATTCGGTCGAAGCCCTCAAGACGGGAAAACCGCTGCTACCATTGTAATAAATCCAGGGAAAAGTTTTAAATAAGGGTCCAAAGTGGAGCTGTTTCCTAAAAAAAATGGTTCAAAATGAACATTAACTCAAATAAGATCCTAAAGTGGTTAGGTTAGTATCAAATAAGGGTCTAAACTTATTTTCTGGCCAAATCTTCGTCGGATGACTTTTTTCAGCAAGTAGAGTGTGGGCAATTTTGTTCAAAAAAATCCAGCTAGGTCAAAATGCTTTAATATCCTTGAACAAACAAAAATCCCAAATTGAAATCTCATTGGTTCTTCATGAAATCGTAGAGTCTTCAAGTCAATCTGCAAGAACAAATTGATTTTCTAGTTTGTCGTCTCAAGCTCCATTACCAATTGGAGGAGGAGGAATGTCAATTCCATCTCCTGAGTTTAGATGGGGCTTGGGTTCTTCGATTCCAGCTCAAGTCCTTCATCCACACCAAATACCTCCTCAACCCATTGTCACAAGCTCTGTCCTCATTAGTAGGTACATCCATTCCATCTAGCATCAAAGACGGGAAGAAAACATGGTATAGTCGAGAACCAAAGGACTTAGAGTTCAAGCTTCAAAGACTCAACGAATTCACGAAGTTAATGAGAGTTCAGTTTGGGATTTTTGTTTATTCGAGGATTTTAAATACCTAATTACAAAATTGTCCACATCCTATTTGTCAAAAAAAGCCGTCCGGTGAAGATTTGGATGTAAATCAAGTTCAGGCCCTTTTTTGATACTAACCTAGACACTTTTATCCCTTATTTGAGATAACATTCACTTTGTGTCCCATTTTTTGAGAAAACGGTTCTTATTTGAAATTTTCCCTAAATCCGGACAAACTTTGTTGGAATGTGTATAGTCATCAGCATCCTTGCTCATCCACACCCACGAGATAATCAAAAGCTGATGTGTAATAATGTGTTCTACTCAACCGCTGAGTTAATTGCCAGTAAGAGGAGTCTTCCAGTTGAACTTCATCTTCAAAGGGCCCGTTTGGTTCAACTTTGGGGAAATGACTTTGCATTTCCCCAAATACCTTTAGAGGAATGGGTATTTGATGAAGGCAAAGGTATTTGGGTACTCTATTTTGGTGTATTGTGCAAAGTAGCTTTAAGGTGAAAAAAAAAGAAAAAAAAGAAAAGGAAAAAGGAGGAGGAGATGCTAAAGCAGAGGGGAACGAACGGGGGCAGCAGGAGCTGGTGGTTGTGGTGGGGGAGGCAGCGGATCGCGCGACCCAGGCGACGTCGCCTGGGTTGCGGCATCAGGCGACTAGCTCCGACCGGCTGAGCTCCACCGGCAAGTCCAAGGAGGAAGACGATGAACAATAAACTTTTAGGATAAAAGAGGAAAATACAATTATCAGTGAGGGCAATATTAGAAGAAAAAAATTCATTAAACCCCTATTTAGCATTCCGAAAATGCTGAAAACCCTACCTGCTTTGGGTTTTCAGCATTTCAAAGGCAAGCATCTCGCTAAGAACATCTTCAAATGCTGAATCAAACACCTAAAATTTTTCCCAATGGGCTTTCGGGCTCAAAACCCCTTGAAATGCTGAACCAAACGGGATCTTAGTGTGACAGTTGAGGTGGTAGCCAATAGGATACATCATTCATGTTAAGACTCATCTCCAAACTCCGGTTGAAACTATAAGTACTGCCCGGGATCGGGATCTGGTTTGGGTTTTGGTCTCTCTTTCTATGCCGGCGTCTCTAGTCCCCTAGCGATTGTACAGTTGTCGAGAAGACGAAAAAGGATACGAGAAAATGACGAGGGTGCATGTTTCGAGAGTACCTAATAATTTAGTAAAACTAGAATAGCGAGTGATCGCCGGACGGGTCGGATTCAGCTCATGCGAAATGGGCCCCAAACGACAAGCAACGAGGGGCAAAAAAACAAAAACCAAAAACAATGTCCGAGAATGTTGACCCATACTTTCTTACCGTTGAAGCTCCATACGGCCCAACACCATTCCCCCAATTTCTTTCCCTTCCCTCCCATCCCACATTCAAAAAATTTCCCAATAAAAAAGAAAAGGAAAAATAGAGAGAAAATACGAATCGCTCGATCTTGATCTTTCCTTCCCTTTCGTATCATCTCCAACGGCTCCTTCAACCCCACCCATCTCCTCCACTCTCTGCCATAATAAAGAACCCAACAAACAACCCCTTCCCATCATCATCAATCTTCCATCTTTTTCGCTTCATCTTGCACTAGAGACTTCGCTCTCGATACCCAATTCAAGAAAAAGGCCATGGACTCGACGCCGCTCTCGCACCGGTCGCGGACCAAGTCCGTCGTCTCGCGCCTCGCGCGGGTCGTCGACACCAGCATCGACACCGACGGGTCCCTGAGCCTGTCCCTCGACCTGGTCCCTTCGTCCCCGCCCAGGAAGACCCCTTCGCCTTCCCCTCTCTCCCTCCGATCCTCCAGCAACTCCCTCCCCTTGCAGGAGCTGCTGCTGCTCTCGCCTTCGCCTTACAAGAGATCGAAGACCCGCCCCGCGGATCGGCTCGAGGCGGCCGACGAGCCGGCCGAGGGCCGCGCGGCGCTGCGCAAGCGGTGCAAGAGGAGGGAGGGGCAGGCGGGCCTCCCCGGTGCGCCTCGCCGCGGGGCCATCGGCGGTCGCGGAGGCGAGCGGAGGTGGAGGTTCGGGAGGAGCGGGATTCGGGGCTCGTCGAGGAGGCCGGGAAGCAGAGGAGGAGGCATGGCGGGAGGTCGAGGAAGGAGAGGCTCAGCTTGGTGCCCCTCGTGAACACCTCTTCTAGTTTGTCTCTGAGTACGTCACGTCTCACTTTCTGCTCGGATGATCAATCTTGGGTTTTGGGTTTTTCTCTGTTGTTGCTACCAGAGAGATTCAATGGCTCATCTTTAGTACTGTCGAAAATTTCAGATGCAGAAAATGATGATGGGGACAATGGGAATCTGGACCGAATCGGACAGGCGATTACTGATTTGATAATGTGGAGAGATGTCGCGAAATCGACACTCTGGTTTGGTGTAGGGTCTCTATGCTTCTTGTCTTCTTGCTTTGCTCAAGGAATCAGCTTCAGGTGTGATGAAGTCATTTTTTGTTTGTTTGGCTTATGTCTACATGGGTTTTTGATTGCAAGAACACCTGGTGAAGGGTGATATCTGATTATCTTCGTGATGGCTTATGTTATCAGCATTTTCTCTGCAATTTGCCAACTGGGGCTTCTCTTTTTGGGGTTATCTTTCTTCTCCAATTCCATCTGTCAAAGGTATAGTCTCACTCTAGCGTTTGCTCTGTTTCTCCATTTGGATAAATTTGTGAGCTAAGGTGCAGCACTGATGCAGGAATAATATTGAGAAGAGGCGTGACATCCAGTTAAAAGAAGATGACATCTTGAGAGTGGCTAGATTGATACTTCCTGCTGCTAATCTCGCCATTTCAAAGACGAGAGAGCTTTTCTCGGGAGAGCCATCCATGACCCTAAAAGTACGTCGTGGTGGTGGGCTAGTATTCATGTTCAATCCTTACATGCAGATTGCTTAGGTCGTTCATCCTTGATCGGCTTTTCTGTTTTTTCCTGATCAGGTAGCTCCGTTTCTCCTTCTTGGAGCTGAATATGGCCATCTCATCACGCTTCGGAGGCTATGCGCAATCGGTTAGTGAGAGCAAGCTCATAATTGTACTGCACCAAAGTGAGAACCTGTTTTGCAATGACTATTAACGCCTTATTCTTTTTGACTTTGAGCAGGGTTCTTTGTCAGCTTCACCGCCCCGAGACTATACTTGCGCTACTCAGCTCGGATAAGCCAAAAAGGTACATACGTTTGCTGATAACGTATATAAATGTTACCTGCTCATGCTTATAGACTAAGCGTACCTCGGTTTGTATAGTTGAGTGCTCCAAATGGTGGGTTCTTGAAGCATGGGGTGCTTGCTCCCACAAGAAAATCGTGGCCGCATCAGCAATCATGGCCTTCTGGAACCTGACGACTATAAAAACTCGCTTGCTCACAGGTGAACTTCAAAAGACGAGAGTCTCTGAAATTTAAGACGCGGTGGACTTTTGTGAAGTGGTTGTTGACGACTAAACTTGTTCAGAGCGTCAGCGTCTACTTAACTTGACAGTTTGGTATTGGTCTCTTGACAGCGTTCATATCTGTCGTGGTTCTGCGTTACCATCGACAACATTCGGGAGCAAATCTTGAAGTTGCTGCAGAAGCTGAAAAGGAAGATTTAGCACAGGAGCTGCCTGACAAGGCTATAGTTGTCTCAGAAAAGATGTCCTGTGACTAGTGCCGAGGCTTTATCAGCGACATCCGAGACACTATGTTGTACCGTCCGAGGAGCATTGTAGATCTTGCAATGCGAAAAATGGGTTCTCCCCCCTCCGGTGAATAATCAATCCAATATGTTTGTAAAACTAATACCTTTCCTGTATAATAAGAGGTTTTATTCGTAAACCACCTCTTTCGTTGTAGTAATGTTGATGACTACACTTGAAGTCGAACCATTGTGATTTTCGAATATGACCTAAAAAGGAGTCGATGGTCAGTTTCTTACTCGAGAAGGCTGAGCTCGATTCCTAGGGAACGACGTGTGGAAAGAGTTGCGAAAAGAGCTCCTTTTGAATTCTGCTTTGAATCTCCTTGAGTAATTGTGTTCATGTGTAATGGCAAGGCTTAGAGAAAAGGAAACACAGCCTGATGGTAGTGGCGGGAGTCTTGTGCTAACTCATTACACAGAACTACTGGAATGTGTTATGATCCTTTGAGATTTCATCTCTAGTGCTGCATGATATCCTTGAGATTTCACTTTTCTTTTTCATCAACATTTTTGATCGAGAAATCGGTATATTAGAAGATCGAATATAAGTCTAACTTGCTCAACTCAATTACAAATATCATGGAAATGGTTGTTTTGCCAAGTGCATTTGATTGTGGAGCTACATCAATCGACGGATTTTATTATATATTAAGCTTTCACTGATCATTTGAGCTTATCTCACGACATGAATAATCATAAACTTTTTCCAATTCATGCATCCAGGAAACCTTTTTTCTTGTATTCGGATGGGATCCTCAACAAAAAATCGATAACTTTTGGATACCTTCCATCGGGGGGTTTAACCCCCGCTTTTCAAAAGTTAAAAAAGTCAAAAGATAAAAAAAGATAAAGAAAAAGAAAAATCCAGGGAGTTCATTGGGCACTCCTCTCATGAGATTCCAGGCTCCCAAACGTCATATGCCCCACCAGCCAATGCTCTCCGGACACGTGGCGCGTCGGAAAATGTTCCGCTGGCCCTGCTCCCACAGTATCCTAGCCCTCCCCCTCCAAGTGCTTTACCAAAAAAAAAAAAAAATTCCACGACTTTAAAAAAAAAACGCAGATCAAAACCAAACCTCAGTCCCGTTCGAAAAAAACCCTAGAAAACCTCTCGTCTCCGATTCCCCCATCCCCTTCTCCCTCCTCCTCCTCCCCCATTTCCTCCCCCAAGATCCTCCCTTTCCGTCGCCGATTCCGGCTACATGGCCAGCAAGACCCCGTCGGCGAAGAGCACTGGCAGCGCCGCGGCCCCGCCGGCGGCGGCGGCGGCGGCGGTGGAGAAGCGGAAGCCCGTCTTCACCAAGGTCGATCGCCTCCAGCCCGGCACCAACGGTCACACCCTGACTGTGAAGGTGGTCAGCTCCAAGAGCGTCCCCGTCAACGCCCGGGCCAACCGGCCGTCGTCCAACGCCGTCCTCTCCCGCCCGCCACCGCGCAACACCCGCATCGCCGAGTGCCTGGTCGGGGACGAGACCGGCTCCATCGTCTTCACCGCTCGCAACGAGCAAGGTATTGCTAGGGTTTCCGCTTCGCTCGCCTGTGTAATTTGTTGGGTCCGATCGCGCGCGTCCGGTTGCCCGTTTCGGTTGATTTTGGTTTCTGATGTTGGCTTGCCTCTGGCGACCGTCGGCGTCGGATTTTCCACTTTTCCCTCGGTGCTTTCGTCTGCTTTTGTGTAGAAGTTTGACTTTTTCTAGTTATCTTACTGTTCTGGATTTGCGTTTGCGAATAATGTTAGAATTTAGATGTGTCTAGGGTTCAAAATGAAGGATAAGAAGGATTAGATCCGCAAGAGAATGAAAAGCGACGAAGGCATGCGCAATTAGAAAATTTCGAGCTCATGGTACTTGTCCTTGATAGTTGTCAAAAAAGTTGCATTCAGACACAAAAAAATGGGGGTTTATTCTCGGAAGACCTGACACTGTTGCTACAAAATGTTCCTTTGATATCTCGTTTTCTGAGCGCCAATGCAGGCCCTACCGATTATTAAACTACTCCCTGAATTTGAATTACTGTGAATGCTACCTGTTCGGCTTGCCTTTGCTGGATAATAGGACCCTTTTGCCATTCTTCGTTATGCAGAAAAATTTGATCTAGTGAGTGGTGGTGGGGCCAGATGCGGTATTCATCCATTGCCTGGGGGACAAGATTTATCCCCTCAAACTGCTTAAAATATTTTACTTCTGCACCAGCACTCGAAGGACTTGTTCATATGTTCTCAGCACAGTGCTTTGATCACATGTGGACACTATCTTGTATTGGTTCAGGTGTGACCTTTTAGGTTGAATGTTACTTTTACCCATCGAGTATAACTGAGATAAGCTAAAAGTTTCTCATTTAAATAAGAGTGAAGTGCTGAGCTATGCTTACAGTCAGTTGCTGCTGTAGATATCTTGATTTCAGCAGGAAAATTTGAGACATTAGTTTGTCATTTTCTTCATTTCCCTGTCAATATCTACTATAACTTGTAAATGCGTTGGTAAGAGGATGACCACTTCTAGAAATTCTTTTTTCTAAGGATTTTAAACGACCTCTGTTGATTATGTGGATTTTACGAGTGCCCTTTTGCTGTGTCTCATTGTGATGAACTTCTATCTTTAGAGGCGGACTCGTGGAAAAGAATGGAAATGGTGACTGTATACATATATAATGAGGAATGGCTAAATGCTTAGTGAATTAACACGCTCGTGTTTGCGAGCAGTGCAGCTGATTTTTCGAACCCTATCTGTTAGATCTCTGATTGCCTAGATATCTGGGTTGTCTTTTTCTGAAATGAAGAAGCAAGTGTACTGTTATATTTTCAATTGGGTTCCTTCACTTTCCAATGCATCATTTATTAGTTTCTCTTGTTCTTCTGAAATTTGACCATGCTTCTCTGACTCTGCCTTCTCTATATTCACAGAGATCGTAATAAGAGATTTCTTTATGGTCATACTGGTGAATGATGATGGAATTGCTTTGTGTTTTTGCTGTTCTCCTATTTCCTTATATCTCTTGTTCTTTTCTTTTCAAATTGATCTCTTCATTTAGGTTCATTATATCTGCTCATTGATGCATGGATGTCCATATGTGTAATTCTTACAATGTATTAATTTGATATATTGCAGTCGATATGATGAAGCCAGGCACCACTGTGATTCTTCGTAATGCGAAAATTGACATGTTTAAGGGGACTATGAGGCTGGCAGTTGACAAATGGGGGCGTGTTGAAGTCACCGAACCTGCCAGTTTTGAAGTTAAGGAGGACAATAATCTGTCTCTGGTTGAGTATGAACTTGTCAATGTTACTGAAGAGTGACTCAGACATCTATGGAGGTGAATATAAGGGGGCATTAGAGGCTTGATTGTTTTTCCGTGGCCATCAAGAGTTACGTTGGGATCGGTTATGATGATTGTCCTGCACAAAATGTTTCCTGGATAAAGCTTTTGGGGATATTGCTATGCTTGGTGTAAAAGATGGGAGCTTGACTGGGTAACTCATTGGATTTCCGAAAAAAAAAAAAAAAAAAAAAAAAAAAAAGCTACGTGGTTAATATTGTTCTATGCTGTCATGACGTTGAATTTAGACAAATTAAGTGGTGGTATCAGTTACGTGGAGAGCTGGTCTGTCTTTTTCTTTCTACTCCTTCAGTGACTGTTTATAATATGATACTTTTGTGCACTTCTCTCTTCCAAACCTTTTGTTGGTTTTTTTAAGATCGATTAGGTATCGTGTAAAGTATGCGCTAACTGATTGATTTGGCATCGCGTAAAGTATGTGTTAACTGCTGATGCGTCCAGGCTCAATGGGGCGAGTCTGATGGGACCATAACTTCTGTCTTTTCTGAAACTCTGCATGTGGAACTTCCCCACTAGTGCAGTTCAAAATAGTCTTTGCTGATGCTCAAAGACATGCTAAATTTCGGTGAACATGCTGTGTGTGTTCTGTTGTATGAACCTAAATTTTCTTTGATCTTTTGCATTTTGTTGTTGAAGTTGGGATTGGATCGGTGTTGCTTGTGAAGAACATTGGATATCGAGGATACTAATGAGGAAAACCTCAGTTATTTCTGAAATTAATGGCCCGATGGCGGAATATGGCGGTTGGTCTGCTTGGGATGGCGACATACCTAACTTAAGCTTCACAATGAATTATCTAGACGAGAGGGTAGATTGTCGAGTGCCTCGTGTTGCTGGTCGAGGGAAATTAACCTCATTCGAATTGCATAAGAAAGGGAACTAATCAATGAGCGATGCTGAAACTCTTAACATAAAGGCGCATTGTTCATTGGATTTCCGGTTGTCATGAGAATGCTCTTTTTCACTGAAAAACTTCTCACTGGGGGGAGGACTCTAGTTCACGTAATCAAGTGAAATTGAGTAACATGATACACTAGCGGGCTGGGGCTGAGCTTGGCGAGATTATGTGGTAGGTCCAGTTGATGGGTTAAGCCCAAAGATTAGGCCTTCGCCAGGACCCGTTTTCAAACTGATCACTCTTCTTCACTTTAAATAGAAATTCCCGGGCTCGGGCGGACCGGGCCTAGACATTTACTCCAAGCCCAAATGACTGTCAGTACCGTCACGTCGTCCCACTCATGATCGACCACGGCAATGTCGGTGGCAATTTGCAGCACAGGTATTTTCTCATCTTTCATTAGCTTGATGTATCATCGTTGTCATCGTCGTCGTCGTCATCAAAGGAAAAACTTGGGACAAAAAGACCGTCATTGGGACAAGCGGCTTGCCATCAAAGATTGAAAGCATATCCATAAGTTATGTTCTTTGTAAAAGCATTCGATACTCTAAAAACATCAATTGTTGCAGACAACTCGTATCGTTCTTCCATATGCAAAGCAATAAAGAGTGCCCAAGAGAAAAAAAAAAAAAAAAAAAAAAAGAAGAAGAAGAAGAAAAAAAACCCAACTTTGAAAGCATCAACACAAGGAACACACATCCTCTCTTTCTTAATTTAGCTTAATGTCCTAATCTGCAATCCATGTCCAGAGCTCTCTCTCTTTCTCCGTCGCTCGCGGACCGATCGCTCTCAGGGCTCGTGCACCTCCTCGCTCTCTTGGTACCCCTGCTTCTTGTAGTACTCTTCCATCGTATCGAACTCGTTCGAGTTCGAACTGTTCTCATCATAGTTGACGTAATTCCCAGTAGCCGCCTTTTCTGGCTCGTACCCGTTGAGGTAACTATTGTCGCTGCCCACATGGTAGTAGAACTTGCCATTCGCCATGTACCTGGTGTCGCTCATTCCTTGCCTCTCCGTCCCATAGCCATTGTTGTTGTAGTTGCCGGAGTAACCATTGGTGTTGTAATTGTCGGACTGGCCGGTGGTGCTGTACGTGCTTGTGAAGGTGGGGGGTTTGTAGTTGTTGGCGTATCCGTTGGTTTCCCTGGTGTTTGCGTAGCCATTGTATTTGTTGTTGTTGGAGTAGCCATTGTTGTTGTTGTTGTAGTTCTCATTGTTGGAGTAGCCATTGTTGTTGTAGTTCTCGTTGTTGGAGTAGCCATTGTCGTTGTTGTAGTTGTTGTTGTTGTTCGTGTAGCCCGTCTGGAAGCTTTCGCCGCTGAGCTCTTCTCGCACGAATTTTTCCTCGAATTTGTCGTCCTTATTGGTGGTGGCGGTGGTTTCCTTTTCTTTGACGTCGGTGGTGGTGGTGGTCACGGGGGTGTACGTCTCTCTAGCCGGCGGGAGTATGTCGGAGTCGTGGCCGTACAGGCCGTAACCGTACTCCTTCTCAACATAAGCCGGGGCAGGGCCGGGCGCGAGGCTATACGCCGGAGCAGGCGCGGGGATCTCGACTTGGTGCGGCTTCTTCTCTTCAGAACGAGTGACCTTAAACCTGGCTTGGACCTGGGAATGAGCAAGGACCAACACAAGGAACAGAACGGACAGGAGTTTCGTCGAGGCCGCCATTTGCGGGCAACAGATCAAGAAAACGGAGCAAAAGAAGAAGGAAAATGGCGAGATCTCGAGCTGGTCGTTTGCGACACTACTGCTACGTGATGTCTGGTCAGTCCTCTTTTATGGAAGCCCCAGTCTGAAATTTTGCCGAGGAACGATGCGGTGATTGAGGGAGATAGATAAAAGGGGTCGTGTGGGGTCGAGATATATCATGTCACGTAGCGCACGCTCCATGTGCATTTCTTTGACAAGAGTGTCCACCGGGGGAGAGACACCCGCACTTAATTAAAGGAACGACATGGAGTCGCAGTCAAAAGAGCTTGCAGTTTCTTTTCTTTTTCTGTTTATTAAAGGAAGACGCCTCCCTCCGTCTTCTTTTGCTGTAATCACTCGATTGGAATGGAGGCTTTTGGAGGGTCCTACTACTTCTTCACCTTCGTAGCAGTTAAGTTTGTTGGGCATCTAAGAAGGGGAGGGGGAAGAAAGAGAAAGGGAGAAAAAAGAGAAAGAAAGACGAAATGATCTTGTCGGATCGAAAGCTCGGATTCCCTGTAATCATGGGGTTGGTGAGGAAGTTTCTCGTCATGGAAGAACCCTATGTGTCTATGTCACATTGGAGTTGTAGTGTAGGTAGTGTTCAACAGTTGTTACTCAACTAAAGTCCGCATCTCGATAAGCTGTCGCTGACCTATTGCTAATCCTACAAAATGAAAGTGAATTCCGACGATGGTTGTTGCAATATTACAATGGTTCGCCCATGATGGGATGTGTTCGAAAGGCACCTGTTCACCTATGATGGGGGTGCATTTGAGAGACACCTTTTAAAGAGTTGCGGGTGTTTTGTCTCTTAAAGGAAGTTAAGGTAAGTCCCTCACAATGCAATCCCAAGATAAGAAAAGAACATTCATGAAAATGACGTTTCTTTTCACTCCACTCGAAAACATACAAAATGAAAATGACGTTTCTTTCCTCTCCACTAGAAAATATACAAAGGATTTTATTACTATGCATTAATATTGTGGAATAAAAATACTTTCCTTTTGATTGTATTTGAACCATTATGAAGTCGTTGATTCGTTCATTACTTGTTAACGATTCAATATATATTCCCGATAATTGGCTTTGTTGTGTATCGAAATGTTAGTCATTTCTTCTTCGACTTTTATCCAACAGTTATGATGTAAGTTTTCTAAAGAGCAGGAACCGGATATGGACTGTGCTCATACATACGGCTGTGCCGCATGAAGCCGAAGTTTCGTAGCTCAACAGTCGATTGCCCTCGATTTGGCGCTACTCATCATGTACCCCAGCGGGACCAGATCCGTATTCAGTAGGCGGGAAAAGCAAGCGGGTTCCATGACAATTGATTGTGGAAGATGCGAACTATTAAAGGGGAAAGTTCGGTTTGATTGTTGACGCTCTCTGAAGCAAAGCAAATTAGTCCTGGCCGGTTAGGAAGCGCCATGATTGGAGGGAAAGGCGGGGTATTAGTCAAAGAGAGGATGGGCCTAGTGCATCCAATGATTTCAAAGCTGTTGACTCCTGCATTCCTGTGCCTAATTTGTTAATTTGGAAACCAGCTACTTTGACTTTAGATCTGGAGGACTGGAGAAGGTTGCCAAGGAAAAAGCTTTCTCTCGAGGGTTGATCTCGACATGCCCTACATTCTAGGATCAACCACGCAACAGACGTCGATTAGAGACAGCTTCGACCGAGACCCGATCCATGGGCGAGCCTGGATCGGCTCGGTACATTTTTGTGGCGAGAACGGACCCGGCCCGAAAAATTACTGCCCCAATTTGATTCGGAATATTTTAAAAGAATGGTTCATGAAATAGAATCAAGTACGGGCATCGGGTCTGGCCCGAACCCATCCGTTGAGCCAAAATGCATCGATCTCATTAACAGGCCTATTATTGCTTCTGTTTAGGACGATCCTCCTTGATAAAAAAGATAAGAAAGAACCAGTAATTTCATAATTCGGTCAAATTTATTGCAATTCTAAATACACTTTGATTATACTCAATACTAACTATCACGGAGTTAATTTCTCATGCACATCGATCTGCCGGTAAGAAGGCATATTATAGAAAATAGATATCACGGTTGATGCACTCGAAAGACTTGCGGATGTATCATCATCATTTCTCAAGATTTCAAATGTCTGGCGGATGACGGAAGGCGACTGTCATTTCGATTTTGGGGAATGGGCTGTTTTCAGGGCCCATTCCAAAGGTTCCAAGCCCGACGACCTACCTGCGGGCTGAAGCCCTATCCCCACAGCAGAGTTTTAGTGTACCGGTAATGCTTTAAAAGGCTTTTGGTAAATTCCAAAATGGGTCGGCGACTAAATTCGGGCTGAAAGCTTCTTCGGCCCATTATGCATTAGTAGCTTACCCACGGTTATTATTAGGGGTGAATAAAAGGAATTGAACAAACTGGGAATCGCTTGGACCAGTTTAGGGGGCGCTGGTCCGATTCCCAATTCCATATGCCCATATTAGATCAATTATTTTTCAAAAAAAATAATTTTATTCTTCAAAATTATTAAAGAAATAATTTGAACTCTTAATTATTAAGGATTTGACAAAAAGCCAAGCACGGTCTGCTTTGCTTAGGTGCATGGCTTGACTTTTAGTCAGAACCCCTCTTATGATATTTGCGTTCTCGTTCGATGTAGGACTTTCAACATGTTTGACTTGTCTCTTCTGTGGCATCCAGCCTTCCATGCAAATGCCTTCAATGTGAGACTCTTGGCTTGTCTCTGTTGTTGTATCTAGCCTTCCATACGAATGCCGAAAGTCCCACTTCAAATAGGCATGCAAAGACTATAAGAGGAGTTGTGAATAAAAGCCAAACCATGCTCCAATTGCTGCCTTTTGGCTGAGATTAAGTATGGTATTTGTTAACTATATGATGCTCACACAGTTTTTGAAGCATTTTGTGGGTAAAGAGCAAATGCTCGAATCGATTTATCATCGTAATTCACCGGTTCCTTGTTTCACAACCAGTTTGTTCCCGATCCTAGAAATGAGGAACTGATCCTCGGACCGGACCAAAAATCAATTATTCTTAGTTTTTATGAAGTGCCAGTAGTTATAAAATCTGTGATATATTAGTAACTTGCCGATAATTTTGCTGAAAGTATCGAAGATCAATCTGATTTTTTTTTTAACTATAGATCATCAATATTCATCCGTGTAATTTACCAAGGTGGTAATCAGAAAACTACGAACCATAATTTTGAGTCCATATACAAATTTCCTATATAATAATTTCGAATTAATCGATTGTTCTAAGCAACTTACCCAAAATTTATGACCAAGTTGTACTTGAAACGGCAAGTCTATCACATACCCCCAAAAACAACTTCTCTCTCGCTAGTGGGAGTTCTCTGTCAAAGACAAAGACTGTATGGAAAGAAAAGAAGAAAACCGCCGGTCCACGGCTGCCGGCGTGTCGCGGTCGGTCACGTGCCAAGGAACGGAGTGCGAATTGCATGGGCTTCGACGTTGGATTTTAGGGTACGGCCATTCATCCCGTTGAAAGGAGGGGGGCCACCCCTCCTCTTGTGGCTCTCCCTTCTTCTCCCATTTCGAAAACCTAAAGCCCCTCTTTGACCTCGGATTCGTGCTTCATGGCGCCCTGTGCACGGGAACCAGATTCACATATACCGTTAAATGAGCCAAGCCGAGCTAAGCTAAGTCTTTGCATGAGATTCCCATGATCGAACGGTGGATGTGAACTCCACTCGCATGATCCGAACGCATCAACGGATGACTCTTGAAGGTTTGGTCATTAGTTACCGCGTCGCATTTTCAGCCCCAACACTTGCCAAGAGAAATTGTTGCATGGGGAATTGAGTTCCCATGAACAGTAATACGTGGCAGTCTACATGATTTATAAACCATGCAATATTTTTCTTGACAGTAGCTATGTGTCGAACTGAATCTTAATATGTAGCTCTTGAATTAGTAGAGTCACCTGAGATAATAGTTATCTTGCTATGAGCAAAAGCATGATACCTCAAAGTCACTTTGACGTGAGATAGGACCTCGCGCACATCATTTATACAACGACAAAGAAAACCAACGAAAAAGAAACTCTAGCCAGATTTATTAACTTAAGGAGTTAACAAGAAAAAAGGTCTTATCATTCGTCATGTAACTTAGCCGAGCTATCAAGTTATGAGCCAATTCGATCTCTTAATTCACTCCATTAATTCCTAATCATATTATCTGAGGAGGAATTCTTTCGGCTAATGCCCTCACAAATATGTCTTTAACATATCTAATTCGACTTTGCATAGTGTCGATAGATGGTACAAGTATCTTGCAGCATCCACAACTGTGAAAAGGAAATTGTTGCAATTTTTATAAGGTGTTTGAGGAAATACTTTACAATTGCGCTATCTTCACGGCAACAAGGAGTTGAGATGTTGCAGCAATGAGCCATGAAATATCACCGCATAACCAAAAGAACATAAGACTTCATCAGTAAGAGTTACACCAAACGGACTTGGCGCGAACGCAAGTTTGGGTGCGCGCGTGAGATAGAGAGAGAGAGAGAGAGAGAGAGAGAGAGAGAGAGAGAGAGAGAGAGATGGACATCCATATGTTGCAGCCACGGTAGTGTGCAATTGCATCGGTGTGCGTCAGCGTGCTAGGACGCGACGGTGGCCACGTGCAATAGCATGCGCTGGAGGGAAGCGGGGCTTGCGCGTTACAGATTTATCATCACATGCACGCACACCTATTATGACGATTCTTGTATGCATTATCCATCTCAAGTGAAGCCTGTTCTGATTTATCATTCTCTATTAGTTTGACATAACACCCCTCATACTTAAATTGAGAACTAATTCATGAACTTATGATTAGGTAGCTAACGTTTTCCACCACGACACAACGTGAAGAAACTCATAGTACGAGAATTATCAATGGCAAGGAGCTAAATGACAAATTGGCCAAGTCGTCAACAGTTACAAACTCTACAAACCTGAATTATTCGGTCAATAACTTCTTGAGAAGCAAAACAGGGTAACTCTTTAGATTAGATAGTTCTCGTGGCCATAAGATCAGTCTCACATCCACGACAACCACTACAAAAAGACGGGGAAACAGACGAGGGCATGTTATTTGGAAATGATTTCATCTCCGGCAACCAATCGAGCTACAAATGAGCACCAAAAGGGTCGGGAAAAGGTGGGTACTTGCCGATTAGATGTTTGCGTCTAACGCAGGAAATGTCGTCGAATTTTTGGCTTGAAAGCGCTGTGGGGGAACAACCTTTGCAACCGAAGGATGTCCTTTAAGGTTTTTTTTCAAGCACAAGAAGGCGGGATTTTGGGTACTCCTTGGCGTTGAAGCTCTCCCAAGACACTGTCCGTGGAAGGAGGCTTCAGACCGAGTGGAAGCGGCAGCCACGGCTTCGCTAAAACATCTCCGATAGCTGCATCTAATGTCTCCTTCGAGTGTTCATCGAACGCATAATCCTATATGACCATTTAGAAAATTCGTCAGTCATGCAATCGCGAAGTCCATGCATAGTATACAACAAAAGGCTTAATCTGATTATCGAAATCAGGTAGGGTAAACCATATTTTCATTACTTGAAAATTAGAGATTCTTATAGTGAAAATTTAAAGATAGATAACAGACCTGGAATTGTGAACCTAAAGTAAAAGCATGAGGAATTAGAGTTTCATCTTTTGGGTATTCGTAACGGCAAAAAATGGGGTATCCTTTGAGTAATGCTAGAGATAAAAAGATCCGTTTCCTAGATTGATTCAAGCAATAATGAGATAGACTGGAGATAAGTATTTGAGCTAGTCACTCTTATTCACCTATCCAATAAAAATTCGTCACTTCACTTCTTATTTTATTCTCCACGAGGTTATAGAATGCTTCGCGTCAACCATTTCCAAAAATGTCCCTGAGACTATAAGCTACTAGATGTGGCATGAACCGAATTGGTTTTACCATGTAATAATAATAGTCAATCATATGCTCAAACAGTAATGCATTGACCTAGGAGAATCTATATCCACATTAAATTTGGCTGCTAGCTACTAGACAATCATGTCCGAAAGCAAACTGACAGTGCCTCATCGAAAACCAAAGCTGAAAAATCAAGAGCAAACAACATGAAACTTAGAAACAATGCAAGCAGTACTAACCGGATGAAAATCGAAAGGAGGATGGGAGGCCAATGGTCCAGGTGGTGGCACGCCATAGCCCCGATTATTGTTGTTGTTGTTGTTATTATTGTGCTTTCTCTCGACTTTGTACATGGCGTGGGGTGGGATGCCCGGCACAGGTGGAGCTCCGAACCTCTGCAAAAGAAAATTCCGACACTCCAATAATTGACCGTCCGACATAAGCCGAGAATTCGTTCTCTCCGTGACCAAACTTGGATAAATGCCAAGGATGCGGGGTATATCGGCTTTTTTTTTCCCGTGGACGATGCTAAGCTACGAAAGAAGAAAATTATAAAGTGTAAGGACAAGGGTAAGGACTGAGTAGTCACCGTCGCTGGCAGGGCTGGGTGGACAAAGCACGGCGTTCCCGGCATTGGCGGATTTGGTATCTGCACCACCACCACGAAGGGAATAAGCCAACTTCATATACGTGAGGACAAGAAAAGGACAAAGTTGATATCATTGCTATAGTAGCCTGTGTAATTCGAATTCTTAAGTCAACTTGAAAATTTTTTGGGGATAGGGGTTAATTTGAGAGGAACTCAAGCTATTTGTCAGATGAAATAATGGAGATTACAAACATTGACCCAGTTGAAATTGAGCTTGCTAGCAATGACTCGCATTCATGTCCAAGCACGCTAAATGGCCCGGTCTGATGCTTTAATGGTGGGGTTTTCGATGATTTTGGTCAAGCCAAATTCAAGTTATCTGGCAATGTGAAACGCGGGGCTGGTTACACAGCTCTTGAATGGTTAGCTATTAGCTCGAAGCATCCTTAATTCACAATGCATGGCTCATAAGAAGATGGAATCAGGTCCGAGTCTCTTACCCGTTGGTGGCCGTAGGGAGCAGCGCCTTGCAGTGGGGCGGCCCAGGCGGACGGCGGCGGGGGTGGGAGCAGGGAAGGTGAGTGCTTGGGCCACACGTGCATGAGGGACTGGTCCGCGGGAGGGTGGCCCCACACGTGGAGGGGTCGGAAGTGGGGGTGCATGGGGGTCACGGGTGGGAATCCGAGGGTGGCCGGTGCGAGCCAAGGACTCCCGTTGGTGGGGGTGGCGGAGTGACTCATCACCAGCATCGTGTCCGGCCTCATCTTGTGGCCTCCATTGCCGTGCATGTGTCGCCTCTGACTCCAGTTCGCAGCCTCCGCCTCACGGGCCAGCATGTGCTTTCTATGCGATCTATACTTCTGTAAACATGATGATTCAGCAAATCACTTTCGTTGCGACGATGCAGCTGCTTAAAAACCTCTGTTGAAAAGGGAGAAATTGTGCATTCTACTCTACTTCCCCTCCTATATCAAGCCATCCACTCATCAGCTTAATTTGTCAAACTATGAATAGTGAAAAAACATTTTAGCTCGACTCCGGGATGGTTAATTCATTGTTCTCTTCTCTCAGTCATGAGATACTCATTAGAATGTTTTTACGGATTCGAATATAATCTGATGAACTAAGCAGCTAAAAGTCTTCTCTCTCTCTCTCTCTCCCCAATTGTTTGACTATTCTTAGCAGACACGTCTGTCCACAAGAAAAGATGGAAAGGTTCTCGAACTCGACTTTCTCGTGGATTTGGAAGGAAACCCACCTTCTTATTACCCTAAGCCTTTTCAGGATATACTCTTTTTTCCCAACCCCATTTTCACGAAACTAGAAGAAGCAATGCATCATTTTGCTCTCGCATGGATCGTCACAGACGCAAACACAAAATGAAGATAGACAGTTAACGTCCACCCATTGGGGAGAAAAAAGAGTCAGCAATTCATGCCATGAACATCATCATGTACTATCCATACGAACATATGCAAATAAATTTTGAAGGACTAGAGAGAGACGAGTACTTGGAGGTGGCTGGCGATGTTGTGGCGAGTGAGACAATCGATGCCCATGAGCTCCAGGATTCTTGAAGGCACCGCCTTGTCTAACCCAAGCTGCTCCACTGCTTGTACAAACCTCCTGTGCAACTCTGGCGTCCAATCCACCTAAATCCATGTCACACAATTCAAGATATAAAATTCGAGTGAAGCAAAAAATTAAAAATAAAAAGAAAAGAAAGAAACCCTAGATTTCGCTCACTTCGAAAAGGAGGAGCTATATTCGTTCCAAAATTCATATGATTTACTTGCGACTTTGAAGAGACAATTACTCTATTGGAACAGATGAGCTGCTGTTTACGGGTTCTTAGCTCTTTCTTTCTGCGCTAAGAAGCGCTGGAACTTGCAGATCTTGCTCGAGAAGGCTCCAAAGGTTCACGTGAATGCCATCTATCTACCTCGTGAAGAATAAATGCATACCGACTTCTAGACCTATTCAAGATTACTCAAAAAGAGAAAGAAAGAAAGAAAGAAAGAAAGAAAATACATCCCATCATCATTTAATTACCTTCACTTTTCGCTTCCCTTGAGCTTGATGGTTACTCTTAGATGATTGAGCTGATGATTTCTTTCTCTTGTTGTCAGTCTCTTCATTATTATTGGGGACTGGATTGACCACCACAGAATCATCCCTCTTGCTCACAATTTCTTCCCCTCGGCTCACACTAGAGAAGTTATCCAGCTCCGAGGCCTTGTCCTCGTCGACTTCTCTCTTGGAGCCGTTGTTGACCTCGGCCTTCTCGACAGATATCGACGAGCACCCTGTCCCCGACTCCTCGCCGCAGCTGGCAGAGAACTCAGCAAGCAGCTCTGGGTCCATCTCCAGGTCGGGCAACACGTCCCCATCGTTGATAACCATGAAGAGGTCGTCGAAGTCAATGCTATCGAGCAGGCTCCCGTCGGAGAAGTCAGGGAAGTCGCCGCTGCCGCCAACGCCGCCTCCGATTGAAAAGCTCTCCTTCTCTCCTTGGTTGTTGTTGCTGCCATCGTTCGGGTTCCTCAGAGGTGACACAGCAAGCATTAATCCCAAACTCAAGACTCCTCTCGAAGCAAAAAAAAAAATTGTGTAAGCTCAACCTAGTTAGGTCAAAAACTATATGAGCCCCCTATATAGAGGCACTATATAGCTGGTGCAATTGCGTTCTAATGCATGAAAGTGTGTATACAGCAAACTTTTAGTAGAAAGATTGCTGTTGAAAAGTGGGTGTTTGATGAATGCTTTTTAAGTCTCTGGGGTGTTGCAAGAAGAAGGCGAAAACGAAAGGGACAATGAATGAGAGCGTGGGTTGAAATGGCTTTTTGATGAAGTTTATTATTATTATTATTATTATTATTATTATTATTATTATTATTATTATTATTATTATTATTATTATAATTGCTGCTTCCTTTTCTAAAGTTTGAAGTGTGAGAATGATTGTGGAGAGATTGGATCTCCACCACTTGTGTATTGAGATCTCTGTGTGATTTTTGTTTTTATGTTTTTGTTTTTGTTCGTGCTTGCAGTTGCATATTATTATTTCTTCTGTCTTTTAGGGTTTGTGGCTGCTCTTTTTTTGAAGGTGTTGAAAATCTGGTGGAGTGGCATTTGAGCTTCATTTAATATTCCTTTCATCTCATGTCTCTATAGAGAGAGAGAGAGAGAGAGAGAGAGAGGGGGTCAAGTTGATGTCAGTGAGTAGAACTGGATTAGGATTGATATAGGCTCGTCTGTCGCTATTCGCTGTACAGTGAGAACGATAGTGATGTGCCCAAGTGGATGATTTAATAGAAGCTCTCGCGATATCAAGAGTGAGATAATCTCCTCTCGATATGCTTATAAGCTTATGATTGAAATATATTGCGCGAAAACTACGAAATGTTGAGGGAATCAATTTATATAGTCATATATCTATCGACTCTTAAATGTTTTTGTTATAATCTTTCATTTGTATGTGAGCTTTTTATCTATACAATATAACTGATTAAGGTCATTACTTTGTTAATAAATACTTTGCATGTCTCTTGCTCATCATAAGAAATCTTAATTTCGATTTTTCTGAGGAAAAATATCACTTTCTACGCACATCGTCACAAGATCCTTTGGTATTACGATTGCATGTTTTGCTTTTGTCATGAGTTCAATCCGTAATGGATACAACTAATTTAAATCATTTGCTATTTTAAGTATACAATACATAGGAAAAAAACCAAGAAATTTTCTCATTAGTCATTTAAATGGTGTCTTTGAAGTACTTTTTAACAAAATCCTCTTAAACATAAACATATTTTTTTTCTTAAGTGCGATGATTTTTCTTAAGTGCGATGGTTTAGACTTACCATCGTTTCTGGGGGCTTAAAGTTTAAGCTTGATTTTAGTGAGGAATGGTGTCACCAAGGGATAGGTTTGAGACTTGAGATTGCAATTTTCTTTTCGATTTTCAGAAATCTTATTGACCTCCATGTAGCCATGGATTACATGAAGCACACCAGATAAGTCTCTAGGCTCTATTTTGCTGTTTCTGGTCAATTAGTTTTCACAATTAAAAGGCCGAGACTGAGTTGCATATCCCAGATCCCTTGCTTTAGAAGTGGATGGTTTGCTGTTGGCCAGGTTTAGAAGGTTAATGTTATGTTTGGATGAGAAAACATTGTCAAATATCAGCTGAGCATCCTACGGAAAAACATCAACTCCATAAGATTTTAGTGAGTACCGGTTTCATCAATGTCTTCAACGACGTGACTCTGCCCATTCTTTTCAATAAATGAAGTCAGAGGTGTAAGTAGAACCGCCGCTGGATGGTGGAAAAGTCCGCCTTATTAAATAATATCTGACATATAGGGCTTGTGTGCTTTGTGTACATTTTCACGTCACTTCTTCAAAAACATCATTTGCCCCATGCAAACCATAGCACAATACAATACCATCATAAAGATAATGGTATAATCGCACACATACATTCACTACTTTTATGTTAGGATCTTTCCACAGTTTAAGCTGTCCTAATATTGTAAAGTGTTGTGCTCCTCTTTCCAATATATTGAGCATCTTAAAAATTTAGTTGAGAGCGGATTCTCTAGTCCAAACATTAATGACTTGCCTTTAACCGGATCAATGAGAGAAAAGTTAATCCCATGCATCAAAATCGACTCGCACTACCATTTTATTTGTTATACAAGCCTATAAAAGAAAAGAAGGGTTCGTTTCAATTGCTTTCTTCCTCTTTCAAGAAGTCATTTGAGGGTAAATGACTACGGACCTTGTCTTCCCTTTTCGTTTAATTTCATGTGCTAGCAATACATAAATGTTGCATAGAGAAGTGTGCTTCGACAGGAACAGGCAAGGCACGCACTGCAGGCTATCCAACGTCTTCCCTTTGTTTTTCATGGCAGTGTCCGTTCAGATTCACCCGACTGCATGATGCACCATTCGACTTTTACGCTTTTCAATAGGTAATTTAGAACTCGGATCTTGGGCTGGCATGCATGTACTTTATCATCTTGAGAAGGATTTAAAGGACTAAGATGATTATAAACGACACTAATTTGTATTGGCTTACATGTCAATAGTCAATTAGTACTTTAGGTAATGTTTAATAATTGTAGAGATGAATGGTTGCTTTATCTTTTAAGTTGGGAGGATTCTAAATTCATTTTTCTAAAATATTTTTTTCTTTCTAAGTGTATATATTTTTTTTATTTGCTCATCTCATTGGGCAAGATAAGCGGAAGTATATTGTACTGTCTGCATTGATTGTATATTTGTTCTTTCATTAATGAATAAATATTGTACTCAAACGTTTGGTTGCTTTAAAAAATGCACGTTAATATTAACGAGTCTTGTCACTTTGATCATGGTCACACTCATGTTCATCTTATATGTTCCGCATTGTTGCCTTATATTAAGTAAGGTATCTAAAGTGACCAATTATTGTAATTTTTTTTTCTTTCAATTGGTATCAAGTGATTCTCGAGTCAGTTTTTATGCACCACACATAATCCATATAAAGACCATTCAAACATTTTTTTGTTTGGTCTTATGAGGTATATTCTTTCCATGTATAACCTATATTACTTAATGCAGTTATAAATCGGTCGACAGCGAGAAAAGAGAACAAGCAATTGTCCTTATACAAATGGATCAAATGGGAAATAGATACACAGTAAAAAATAAAAAAGAACCAAAGGAGGCAAACTTACGTCACTTCGCAATCGGCTGTCAAAATTCTCATTTCAGGACATCATGAAAGTATGCATAGGCTCTTCTCGTGTTCGAAGACTAGTGCGAATGAAAACAAATTTCGGGTTGATTTATGAAACCGTGTTAGCGGGTCATACCGTATGTTAGAATATACCACTTCCGAAACGGGAGGGAACCCAATGTCTTAATAATAGGTCAATTGAGGAAACCATCAATTCGAGGTAGGACCATGTTTCTCTCTCCCCATTAGCGACTTGAATTCTCATTGTCTTATTTTCTATAATTATCTAAAACCATCGCTTTCCACCTTTAACGGTAAATTCTCTCTCTCTCTCTCTTTTAATAATATTTTAATATTTTAATATTTTAATATTTTAATATTTTAATATTTTTATTTTTATTTTTTATTTTTCTCTCTCTCTCTCTCTCTCTCTCTCTCTCTCTCTCTCCGACCGACGCATTGTCAATGTCGTTCGAATTTCTGAAGGGCACTTCCTGCCATTGCAGTAGACGATGATATACTGTGATATTGAGAACATATCCAGTTTCACTGCTTTTATTTTCCATGCGTGGAATCCAGGTTTACTTCCTAATTATTGGTTTGTGACTTGGAATTGTTAAGAATACCTCTTTTTCCCCAAAATCTAAACCGTTAGAAAAACAGGCCACCAATATATTTATAGCATATTTCGTAACACTCCCCTCATGGATAAGCAGGGATGGAACAAAACACAAGCATTATAAAAGGATGGAGAAAATTGAGAGAAAGTAACAAGATTTGAACATTTGACATGTAATTTGATATCATGTCGGACAAGCTAAAAATTCAAACTATTAGAAAACGGTTCGAATATGTACTTGTAGCATCTTTTTCAACTATACACCATATTGAGTTGTAAAAAATGAGGGAAAACCCTAAACATTTTTAGTTTTGCAAATTAAGTCCTAAATCTTTTCACATTTAACCAATTGCATCAATCAAGCTAATTTTAGTCGAAATCGCTAATATGGATGTCGGCGGTCCTACATTGCACAATCAGTGCTGACATAGATAAATTTTTTTTTTCCTTTCTCCTTTCCTTTTTTTTTTTTTTTTTTTTTTTGCCTTCTCATCTTCCTCTAGTTAGTCACTATGCTTTGGCAACAAAAGACAACCGGTCAAGGGCAAGGGCTAACGAGACCTCACCATTGTTGGCCAAGGTCAACCTCACCAAAGATAGGTGAGGCTTGACCTTGTCAATGGCTGGCAAGGGCGAGCTTCGCTAGAGGCTAGTAAGGTCCTCACATCAAGCCAATCGCCCCTACGACATGCTAGAGAAAGAAGGAAAGGGGAAAAAAAAGAAAGGAAAAGGAAAAGGAAAATAAAAAATTAATAAAAATTAATTTAATAATAAAAAATCAATTTAATAATAAAATATTATTAAAAATTATCCACATCAGTGTTTTTCACGTCTCGTAAGACTATTAACATCTACATCAATGCTTTTTAACTAAAATTGATCGAATAGACTTAATTTGCAAAATGCAAAAAGTTTTATAATTAATTGGCAAAATTAAAATGCTTATGACTTTTTGGACAATTTTCCCTAAAAATGATGAAACTATTTCATAATACAAAACTATAACCATGTAATAGACTCGGCTATGCTAGACTCAAAATCTTATAGCATCATCCATCGTTAGTTGGAGAAGGGCTCTAATTAATGGGTTACAAGTATGATATCAATCACATTTAATATTATACTTAAATTTGCATGTGTATGATGTCCATAACTTGTAAATCACCAACTGGACATATGACTAGAGGAAATTTCCTCTAACTAGGAATGAAGCAAATAGTTGCCATTTAAAAAATGTGAATAGAGATATATGCACAAAAGAAATACACTTAGGAAAAATTTTATTGCGTTCCTTTTTACCAATTAGGTATCAAATAAACATAAAAGACATTGTTGGCTAAAGCGTAGAACAAATATATTATTAGTAGCGAGAAATAAATGTAGAAAATAGATGCATGCTGAAATCTGTGAGGTTCGAATGGTTTTATCTAGGAAAGAGAATGATGAGATATTCCATTGTAAGGGTGCGAATAATAATCATTCTCTTCCCATACCCTATTTCTATTTCTTGGACGAGTTTATGAGAAAAATATGCGTTTGATAATAACACAAAATTTTGTCCTCGGAATAGAAATTTGTTTGATAAACCTTCTTAAATATCTCCCTCCTAAGCGGCTGCTCGGGGTGGGGGTTGGGGGGGGATGGTAGATGGCTAGCAACGAACGATGGACCGGCGGCAACGGGTGGAAGGTTAATAGTAGGCAGATGGCTTATGAGCAGGCACTAATGGCAAAGATTAGAAGAGTTTTTATTTCTCATTTATGTATAAAATATATAAGAATTTCTATTTCTTAATTCTATTCTAAACTTATTTCTGAATTAAAAATTTATTCCGAAATGAACAATGAAATTGTATTACCAAACGGATTTATGTTTCAAATCTGTTTTCAAACAGAAAAATAGAAAAATCAAGAAATATAACGGTGATCATTCGAGCTTTAAGTGTTTTTCAAACCACGGTTGCAAGTAATAATACTCGCAGATATGAATCCAAGAGATCCGGTTCATGTCACTCACAAGCTCTTGCCGACGCCTTTCTACTCCTCTTTTCGTGGTTCTGTGGTGTGCACAAGAGGAATTAGGTCAAAACCACACCAAAAGTCTAATTACGTGTGTCCGAAAACATTAATTTTTCATTGGCTGAGGCCAACATATTCTTTAAATTAAAATATTCGAATACCCTCCTCCTGTGTTTTTTTTTTTTTTTTTTTTTAATTTACAAATAGCTCGGCTAATTTCATGATTTCATTTCCAGTTGCATCTGGCAATGATTATGGTTTTGGTCTTATATATGAGAATGTTACCACCATTCCAAACCATCTTAACATGGAAACCCGCTCATCCGAAACCCTACCCACAACTCACTCCCTCCCCTCCTCGGCATCACTGAGGCTCCCGGCCACGAGGTGGGCCGCCGCCTCGTTGCCCATATAGCCTCCCCTGACAGTGTTCATCTTTCCCTTCCCCTATCTCTCACCTTCATCTTCGTCCGACGCCTCGAGCTCAGCAACTCCTCCGTGACTGTCAAGATCTTGTCCTCAATGTTAATCTCGACAGCCAAGTTGGGGCTATCACCTTGGGATCTGGTTGAGCTTCGCCGCTTTATCGACCATGCCAAACATGGTCGAAAGCTTGATGCCACGGTTGCCGAGTCTGGACAGAGGAAAGAGAGAGACACTTTACACGGAGGAGGCCGCGCTCGACAAAATAGGCTGATTTCTATAGGCCGGGGTGGACTGGCGTCGGTCGAGGTCGGCGACGGCCTCGGTGATTGCCCAGGGTTGGTCGAGTGAATGGTGAGTTGGCGAGGGTTTGGGTGTATTTGAGAGGTAAAGTGGTAATTAAATAATTTTACAACTTGCGGGTTTTGTCTGGAAATGAGCATTGTAGGTCTAGAAAGCGGGGGTCAGTAAGGGTAAAATGGCTTAAACTGACGATGATATCCCTTAGATTCTAAATACGGAGATCTTGAGCCTCGACATTGCATGTGCAATACTTGTCTTTCGGCCTCGATCGACTTAGATTTTGTCTTTTTGATGGCCATCGTTTTGACATGTGTTTTCCTTGCTCGCGAATGATTCGTACTCCTTTCTTTGACACGTTGATTTCGAGGACCCTATATTCAGTGCTTCGGGCATCCGAGCCAATTATTGGTGTTGGGCATATGAAATCGTTCGTGCCTCGACCTAGGACTTACATGGCATTGGGTCTATTGCTATGTTCTTTTATTCTTTTACTCTTCGAAATAAAAAAAAGAATATAAATTCATTTGATAACGTCAGCTAATTTTTCTATTATTTTGTTCTTTTACTTTTCGAAAAAAAAAATAGAAATTCATTTGGTAACGTCAATTAATTTTTCTATTCACCAAAATTAAAAAGTAATCGGAGAATAAATTTGGAATAGAAACAAAGAGTACAAAAAAAGTGATTTCTTATTATCGAGAACAATTTTTAGAAATAATTTTTTAAAATTTTTTTTTTTCTTGTTCTTTCGCCACCACCCGCCACCCGACCCCACCGCTTGGCGTCGGGCGTTGGGTGGTGGCAAGAAAGAACAAGCAAAGAAAAAAAATCTTAAAAGATTAAAAGAAATTCTACGTTATAAAAAAAAATTATAGATCATATCAAATACATTCATATTTTTTTTTTATTTTGAGAATAAAAAGTTATATAGTTACTAAACGTGCCATTTTATTCAAAAAATAATTTAGAAAGTAAAAATAAAAAAAAATATTTTTAAAAAAAATTATTTTTCAAAATAAAAATATTACCCTTTGCATCTTTATAAGTCGAAAACATGGACCTGGCCAGTGCTCCTCGCGTAGGTTTGAACTTTCAAAACCTTTTCCTGCCCATTCAATTTTCGAGATCAAGTCTCGACTTTTAATATAGGAAACTTCAAGCAAAACATATGTCAAAACCTTACTGGTCGTCAAGCAACATCAACGTGGGTATTTCGGCTCGATGGTACGATGATAAACATGGCGCCATAAAGATAAGGCCGACGTCGGATCACGAGTAAAGCTAGCACAAGATGTGAGTTCCGGATGTGGATAAGGCTGTCTTTTCTTGACTTGACTTGCTTGTAAGATTTCGCAGCCCAACACTTTCAGAAAGCCTCTGCTTTTGTGGTTGGACGATGACGGCCACCGTGAGAATCACCTCCGATGATTGGGGTTACGTACGGTGCGAAGGCCACGAATCCAAAAGGAAGAACGCTCTTAGGTCATGGAATTGAGAAGAAATAGGGATTTGAGTTTGCGTTTCACCATAAAAATGGAAGGACAACGAGTGGAAGAAACAATTCTTTTCTAACTTAATTTTTTTTACAAGGGAAATTGAAGGCCATATAACGGTTTCTACACTATCGTGCATGAAGAGGTGGGAAGGAGTATCCAAAACGGCCTAAACATATTAAACTTACATCAATTTAATCATAACTCTTTTTATTATATCAATTGAATCTTAAATCTTTAATAATTTATCAATATAATTTGTCTGATCAATTTATCAACGTAGCATTAAAGGTGTTAACGTTGACAAATTTTATAATTTTTAATTTTTTTCCAGATTTTTATTATTTTTTATTCTCTTTTTTTTTCGAGAGAGTATACTCTTTCTATCGAGAGACATTGGTTTCCTTAACATTTTCTTTCGACTAGAATGCCATTCCTAAATTTTAATTTCTATTATATTTTATTATTTAAGTCTATTTTGTGGTTGAAATCATAGGAGAACCTATCCGAGTTTAGTAGAGAGTTTAAACAGTATATTCTATCTCCTTTTATCAACTCTATAGCTTTTAAATGGATTAGCGAGACGGTTTGGAAGAAAGTAATACCCATAACACGCTCATCAAATCCTCTATGTACCAAGAAATATCGAGAGCTGCTTGTTTGGAATGGTTTTGAGCCCAGACCCAATTAGTAATATTTGAAGTAAAGCAAATTTCGTTTTGTAAAGAAACTATGATACGCTTTAAGCCACTTTTTACATGATTCAAAAATCATAAGTGAGAAAATACTGAAAGAATGTATAATTTACATTCTTAACGTTAATGGAAAAAAGAAAAGCTAAGGGTCTCCGAAACCGAGAGCTCAACCCTTTTATGGATAAATTTCCCGACAATTGTGTTTTATTATTATTATTATTATTATTATTATTATTCTTTTAGGCTCCGTTTGTTTAACGGAAAATAAATGGTTTGGAAGACATTTTCTTAAAATGATCACTTATATGTAAGCGATATAAGTAACCATTCATTTTTCATAAAACAAATAGAGTCTTAGTTTTTAAAACTTTTCAATCTATTGGATTTTAAAGATAAGCGCATCGAGAGTCTTAAGACTTACAAAAGTGCAATAGGATTAACATTTTTTCAAAAAGTGCAATTAAGTCCTAAAATTTTCAAAAAGTGCAATCAAGTCCTAAAACTTGTTAGATTAATCTAATTACGTATTTCCATTGATTGTACTTTCATGATAATTTTAAAACTCAATTACATTTTGAAAAATTTTAGGACTCAATTGTACTTTCGTAATAAGTTTTAAGACTGAATTGCGGTTTTTGATAATTTTAAACTTAATTATACTTTCGTGACAAGTTTCAAGACTTTCAGTATACCTATCCTAGATTTTATAAGATGTCTTTACAGGCGGATAGGAAAGGTTTGTACTTGAAAAATCATTGGTAGTTAAGCACTTGGAGACCCTTAGGTGCACTTAGGATACGTTTGATAACCATTCGTTATCGGGAATAATTTTTGATCGAAATGATTATTTTTTATTCTCGTTTTGGGAACAATTTTGAAAAAACGTATTTTGATAATCGCACAAAATTTTTTGATTCTCGAATAGAAAAAGAATAGAAATGCGTTTGGTAACTACATAAATTTTATATTCCAATTCTTTTTCAATTACCTTTTTAGATGAGTGTAAATTTGATATTGAATTCTCATGGATCACTCACCAAAGAATTCAAATTTAGAATTCTTATTCCATTCTAAAATTCTATCAAATCATAGAAATTCTTTTGATTAATTATATTTATACTAAGTAATATAAATATTAACTAATCAAATTTTCATAAATAGTAACTAATAAACTATAGTATTAACTATAAATATAAATACTATAATAAATTAAAATACAAAATTAAATATGTATTCTATATGGAGCAAAATTTCAATTCCTATTCAAATCATTTTTTTTTATTTTTTAAATAATTTTTTTTTCCTTTTTTTCTTCTTTTCTTTTTTTCCTTCCTTTCTCCCCCCTTCTTCTTCTTCTTCTTCTTCTTCTTCTTCTTCTTCTTCTTCTTCTTCTTCTTCTTCAAGGTCTTCTTCTTGGGATTTGGCGACCGGCTAGACGAGGGCCGACGACCTCAACAAAGCGTCGCCGGCCCTCGGTGAAGCCGTGCTCCTCGACCGAGCCTTGGCCGGGCGAGCGGCCTTGCCCGGATCCGGCGAGCCTTCGGTTGTGGGGCTCGACCTCGTCGGGCCACCGCGAGGTTAGCCTCACCTTGGTCGGGTGACATCGACCTCGTGGTGCCTCGGTGAGGTCAAGCCCCGTCGGCGGGCTGGGCCAAGCCTCCTCCCGGCTAGGCGAGGCTCGCCGGGTGGCGGGGGAGGGTGGCTAGCTCGGGGGAGGCTCGGCCTTGCCAAATTTGGCAAGGCTGAGCCTTACCGGTGGCTGGGGGAGCCTCCGACGAGCTCGCCCTGGCCTGGCGAGCCTCCGACAACCGGCGGTGGAGGACGGGGGGCATCGGCGGTGGCGGCGGCACTTGAAGAACAAGAGAGACGGAAGAAGAACAAGAAGAAAGAAGAGGAAAAAATATAGGTTAACTTGATTCTAGAATTGTTCTTGGAAATAAGAATTAACTTTTTTATTTTTATTTTTGATTCTACTCCAAATCTGTTCTCGGCAACAAAAATTTTATCAAACGCGATTTTGTTCCAAAATTACTCCCGGGAACAAAATAATAGAAATAAATACTGTTTGGCAAGTTAACAAAAGGCCATTACATGCTAGCTAATAAACTCGAGAGTGGCTAGACATATTTGGTATGCAAGCGATAGAGTCGGAGTAGGTTTTAAACTAACTTTACAGGATAAGTGACAACAATATGTATAACGACTCTATCCTACTCGTGGTGGGTCCTATTGAACTAGGAAGAATTTTAGAAATATTTGTATTGACCAAAATATGAAGGAAGCGGAGAATTATAAAGTTTTGTTTTGTGATAACATTTCGAAGTCTTTCGACTTGGCAAACCCTAAAGATGCATATACAAACTATCCTGTCTATATGCATCAAAAGTAAGATTACTCTGAAGGGATGATATTGCAATCTCAACACAGATGGACATCACCAAAACCAAGCATTTAATCATTTATCACTTTAACGCTTTGAAAATTATAGGTTGTTTTCATCCTTTTGACTGTTATATCTCATTTAAACAGGTGTACAACCAACTCAAACACAGCTGCATGCATAACATTAAACTTTCACTTAGCAAGTTCTTCGCAAGGGAAGTACTCAAACAAGTATTAACGTCGGCCTCCCTCTCTCTCTCTCTCTCTCTCTCTTTATGGACCGGAAATTAATTCATGAGAGAGGCAGTAGCCGACTGCTCAATGCAGTAACAGTGCAAAGTACACACTGTCTCTCTGGCTTTTAGGCCTTGGGGCGTGGTCACTACCACCATACAATGTCGGAGGCACTTTTGCGAAACGTTTTTGTGGATTTTGGACTCAAAATCTCTGCAACCTCGCGAAGGGCCAGGACAAATGGGGCTTTTGTTTTCAGCCATGTGGATCAAAAGGGACCATCTTCTCCGATCCGCTCGACACGATTCGTGACGCATTTGTTGGTACCAACAAGAAAGGACAAGGGCGGTTGTCCTTGGCGATGGTCCTACAATGGAAGAAGATAATGGCATGCATCATACACTGTGTGTTTTATTTCAGATGGGTCCTCCCGAAAAATAGCAATAATTGCTTCTTTGCTGAGATCGTGAGTAAGAGAATCTATGAGTCTTTTTCAGTGCTGGGGTCCCCCACCCTTCGGCCCTTGACAAATCTATAGAACGAACACAGCTCTCTAGCTGCCACCTAATTAAAAGTTTCTACTCTTAGACGGGCTGATCTTGTTTCCGTGCTGTGCAGTAAAAATTTCAACTTCAGGAAAACTCCTATGTATGTGGAATAAAGGAAAATGAAAATTGAAAAGGTGTTTCAGGTGAAAGTCATTTATTATCGGGAGGTCGAGCTCCACTAAACTTGTTGATACCTAAAATTACCCTTGACATCACGTGTTAGCTATGATAGAATAATAAGAGCAAAACGCCTTGTTTTGTTCATAAAAGTTAAGGACAAACGGGGTTTGTGAAGATTACTTGAGCTGATTATAAACAGAATTCTGGAAGTGAATTCCAAAGTCAATGGCTAAGTAGTTAATTGCCACGTGTCAAGCTATCGGAATAATGCATCAAATTTGAAGTTTAAGTGAAATTAGTATCGGAGCTCAAGCAAGAATAACTGTTACGTGAAATACACATAAAAATAGGGAGCCGTTATATACTTGATGAGCAAGCCATGCGAGTGTCATTGATAAGTTAGGAAGCAGCTACCTATGGATAAAAGTGCTAAGAAGAAATGGAAAACATGGAGAATGTTAAGAGTAGTGCCCAAGGAAGAGGTAACCAACTAATAGCTACCAGTCCGCCCTATAAATACCACAACCTATCCACTGAGGAGGCCGCTCCCGAACAATACAACAACTATCTTTACTTTATCGCATTTTAGTTGTAGTTTTCAAGATTTTTGTCGTTGATTAAATTCCAGCATGCATCTCTATCCGGTCCAACATTGTCGATTAGATTTTGGTGTTGTTGCACAAGCTCAATGTCATTGATTGAATTCCGACATTATGTTTCCTATCTAGAAGTATTGCTGTTGATTAGATTATAGCTTTACGCTTAAAACAAGCTATGTCGTATATTAAATTTTAGCATAGTTTGAGTTTGAAGCATAGACTATCTAGCTACTTGTGTCTAGATTGTATCATTAATTTTGTAATCTGTGGTCAAAAGCAGTTAGTCTTTGAGCCATCTAAGTATCAGTTGTCAAGGTTGTATATACAAGTTGATAATAAAATTTCCTTGCATTTAACGTTCTCTGTCCAAACTCAACACAAAACTTGAGTCTCTTATAATAAAACCAAAATGCAAAGTTTGGTGAAAGATTTTCGCGAGAACCAAAACTGGCAAAACATAAACTATATATTATTGGAAGAATGTCCATCTTATCACTCCGCTTATTTAAAAGAAAATAATATAGAGTTGATGTGGTAGCTGATAAAAAAAAAATTAGGAAGAAGTGAATTGGACTTTGAAACATGACTACACTATCTTTAAGGAATTATTTGCTCCACAATATTGCTATTGGTACTGGAAAAAAACCTTAATGATCAACAAAATCTCAAAATAAGAATACTAAATATTAATTATAGTATTTCTTCAAGAATTCTCAAAAGAAAAATAATTGGAGAATAAAGGCTGAAAATTAAAAGTAAGAAAATATTGAACAAGAGACGTTCACTTTTACTATAGGGTCCCGCCCACTTAACCCATAGTCTTCAATTATTAGGCAGGAAGACTTCTACACTTATATATTAAACACACTCATCTCTTTCACGTGGGACAAGATGCCCCTCTTTTTGTTTTACAAACAAATTATCTATAGTAGATACTTTATCTTTGATATATGAACTATGTGAGAATTTTTTTTAATAGATAAATATGATATGTGTTGATATATGACATGCTTAATGTACTAAACTGAGTGTACATAATAACTTCTCCTAAAAGAATAGAATATTTTTAGGATATTGGATATTTGCTGAAATACATACAAAATACTGTGATCCGACCCGCACGTGAATTGATTTCTTAAGATGTGTGATCTAAAAAAAGTGGACAACATCGTTTGATTCACTCATGAGAGTATGCCACATTGTTTTCTGAAGAGTGTTTTCAAGTAGATCCGGCATATCTCCATATGAAAAGGTTGGCTCGTTCGTTTAGCATCCTCTACTTTTCTGTCCTTCCTACACCTATTAAGTTTTAATTAATTTTGGGGTTATGGTGACAAGAATCGTCTGAGTAATGTTGGGCGATGAGCTTCCATAGCCTTAAATTAGAGCATTTTATAGTACACGCGCTAGTTGCACTTGCACCATCCCATCTTTTTTGTTTAGCATGACCGAAATTTTTTATGAGCCGAGGCTTATACGGCATCTGCTCAAGGAATGTCGTCCTCCGAAAGTGAGAAACCTTTAATAGACACTAAACCCTTACTTTTCCAAATTTATACTCCAGTGTAGAGGCAAATAGGAGAATTGCTAAGAGAATTTGAAGTGCCAAACAACCTATGGTCTTGAAAGTTCAAAGACAAAATTACATCAATTCACGAGCTAAGACTCTGTTTAGATTTCAGTTTAATATTCAAAATAAATCGACTCTATTGCGGAGTTTTGCTATATACATTAGCTCTAGCTCCATCATCACTACGGGCACAGCGGTCGGAGGATGTGACTGGCATGCGTCTTCAGCCTGATCGTGCCAAGCTCTCTCAACTCAAGACCTTAACTTACTAAGGTATCTACCATTGCTGCCAGCATCTTCACATGGTACCAAATCAAAGCATTGTCTAGCTAGGGCACGAAATAGACTGATATTTTAAGGAGGAAGAAAGTGCCAATAATCCTTTCTTTCTACTTTTTGTCTCTCTCTCGCACCAAAAAACAAAAATCTAGAGAAGGTTGTGTGGCGAGCAGCAGTTTGGTTAGACCCTTAGGAGATTGTGGGACACACAAATAATAAGAGCATAGTGCCTAGCAAATTTTAACAACAACAATAATTTATTAGCTACTTGATGTTTGTTTGGATCTTGCACAAATTCAGACCATTCAGAGGAGGAAAAGATGAAGATGGATTTAGTTTAGGTGTCGTCCTTAGACGCTGTTCTCTTTCTCAGCTTGCCTGTGTGGGGGCAGGTTTCCGCAGCACATCGGAGATGACTTTCATGTCTCGTCTTCACAGGAAGGGATATGAAAGCTCTCTCCTCAGTTTGACTCGAGCGGCTCGTCAAATTTATATGACAAGTTGCAAGTAAATGTTAATAAACGAGTTACACTCAGATATTTGTATATTTGATAGAATTAAGATACTGGAAACTTGTTATTTTCTTCTTTAACTAAGTTAAGTTTAGGATATTTTTATAGTAAGGGAAATTTGAATACATTGTCATCATTATTGTAAGTTTTCAAATTTGTTAAGCGTGTATCGTTGATTGGAAGAACCCGGGGGATCTAGTTGTTCTTTAGCTTTATCTAAGGTTTCATTATTGTCTCTTTATTTCCTTGTCCTACTACTTTCTTGTTTAGTAACTCCTAGGGTTAAGGTGGCAACAGTATTTGTAATGTATTTTTGTTAGAGCACTCAGTTAACCTCATTTCAGAAGTATAGAAATTCGGGATATTTATCTGTGTGCTTCGGGCATGCGTGTTTATGGGTTGCGACTTGTGCTTTTTTTCATTTCCACTGCGTCATTTTGGTTTTTCTAATGTAGCATAACATGCTATTGGGATCCCAGTGAACGAGTGGCGATACACAGGAATGCACAACATTTATTCATAGAATTTCCATACCCATGACAAATTAATCGTAGCTACTTAAGTTTTCTTCGTGTCGATTGGCAATCGCTATAAGATACATTGTGTCTGTTACGCTATTGGTCTATACCCAATTCAGATCTAAAAAAGCATCAGAAATTGTCAATGCCTCTTTCGTTTGTCCTAGATTTTGTTTTTTTAATAGGCTTTTTTTTTTCCTTTTTTAAATTTGCTTGACAGTCATTAAGGTGTGGGAATTGCTAACAAAAGTGTTCAGTTTTTAGAGCAAAATAAAAGTAATAATTACATAAATGATCCATAAATTTTGACCAAATGTGCAATATAGTCAGAAATTTTTAATTTGTTCAACATGATCTTTAACTTTTAGCCTAATGTGCAATGTTGTCCTTAAATTTTTTAATTTATTTAATGTAGTCACTGAAATTTTGGTACATGTGTAATCTAGTTCATATGAAAATGTCCAATATTGTCTCTAAACTTAAATTAATAAAATGATAATATTGAGCATTTTTGTATAGTCTAGGGTCATGTACCAAAAATTAGAGAATCACATTGAACAAATCAAAAGTTCTGAGAAGACATTGCACAATGAGCTAAAATTTAAGGGCATATTAAACAAATTAAAAATTTACGAACGACGTATATTGGGTCGGAGTTCATGGACCTTATCTATTATTCCCAAAATAGAATGTTCACAAGTGCTTAGGGCTTAGCCCAAAACATTTCCGGGTCCATAATCTTATTAGAAGTTCAGTCCAACCCAGGCCCAACTGCTGTCTTCACTTGCGTGCCATTTTCTTTTTGTGATTAACTTGGTTTAGTCGCAACAAGGTGGAGCCAAGAAAAAGAAAAAGTGGATCTTTTTAATACTAATATAATTCATACGAAAAAAAGGAGTCGAGGCATTCACTTCGATTACAGATTTTTGTCTGCATGACAACTACGTCCGCCACTCGCAACTCATCATTAACATCCAATTTCTAATTTAATTTTTTTATTTTTGTTTCCCTTTATGCAATTTTGATTTCCCATTGGTCTGGAGGCGGAATCGTTAGAACAGCCACCTTTTACCCATTTTATTTAGCAATTTTTATTTTTATCTCACTCAATCTATCATCCTCACGAAAAATTAGAAAAGGAAGAAGCGTGGTCCTCCAAAAATAATCACTAAGAACAGGCTTGTTCTATGTATTTTGATCCGAGTTGTCGCACGTTAAGTCCTTGCTATAGTCTAAATTGCCATTAATGGAGCTGCTAATGAACCTAAGACTGAACGAATGGAGATTCTTTTAGACCGACTAAAGATCTAGTCAATCTTCCATATCCAGGGACAAATGTTGCGAAAAAGTGCTAATTTTGATTTAACTCTGCCTATAGAAGAGTGTATAAAATGTTTGCTTCTTCAAAGGTAGGGGTGATCAGTTCCCGATCTGGTTCGGCTCCACCTAGGAATCGGGAATTGGACCAGGGAGAACGGGTTCCCAATTTTGGGAATGGGAACTGGATCGTCCCATGGAACCAATTACTTAGCAAAAAAAAATTTAAAAAAAAACACAAAAATTGTTATTATTTTTACTTATGTCTTTATTCCTTTTTCCTGACGCCAGCCATCGCCGAGCCTCACCTCCACCGACCTCAGGTGAGGGCATTCCTTACTTGGGGGGTGTGGGCAACCCTCACCTTCCCTTAATTTGGCGAAGGGTTGCCCTTGTCAAAGGCGAGTAGAGGGAAAAAGTGAAAAAAAAAAAAGAAAAGAAAAAAAAAAAAGGAAAAATTAAAGAAAGAAAAGAAAAAAAAAAATATATATATATATATTTTAAAAAAATGAGATGGTTGGCGTTTATATCAACGATTTCGATCATAATTTAATTCATTTAACAAAATATGAAAAAATTTAGAATTTTAATTAGTATATTAAAATGTTTAGAATTGAATTGATAAAAATGTATTTTATGATCTTTTTTTAAACAACTTTTCCTTATTCAGAGCGATGCGACAATTCGGGATTTGCTCTTCTTGCTACATTTTTGCTTAAGTGTTTATAAGAAATCGCAACCTAAAGACGATGATCGGCCTACAAAGAGATTATCTACTAAAAGCTAAGGCAAAGATTCGTATGTAGAAACATGCGAACTGGTCGGATCTTAACTGACGGAGCTTCTATTGCACTGTTTTGTACAAGAAAAAGGCAAAGATCAGTGGCTTTCTTCTCGGACATGGATAGCTCTTCGACCCCATCCCATGCGACCAAGGGGGAGCGGAGGGTCGTGAAAAATCTAGCCGCTGGCGCTGGGGGTATGCACCAATGATTGATAGTCATTGGGAGCGATCCGATCCTTCTCGCTTGAATATTTGTGGTCAGAGGAATGCAAAAGTCCAGTGAGCATTTGGGGAGTGTTTATCAATGGACGAAAATTATCCAGCCGAAAATTCATATATAGTAACGGCGGACTTCATCAATGTATTCTTTATTTTAACGTGTCGATACTCACGATGCATTTATTTATCTCGTGCTCGGTAATATCCTCTCTTCATTTTACATCCAAGGAGAGCGTTTATTTATTGACGAGAATTATTCTCGATATGTTCATTAAATATGTAAGTGACGGTGGGTTTCGCGAATCCATTTTTCATTTTAATATGTCGGTGTCCACATATTATGCGCCGCCAATTGGTATGGTATGTTTTTCTTGTCGTTAATGTCTAGTGATACCTTTATCTTTATGTAAAATTCAGGTGATGCCAAAATCAGAGGACAAGAAATATGGTAATGGGAAGGTCGTAAAAGGAAGGGAAATCGGAGCACAATTGGAGGGTCGCCAATAGAGACCAAGTGACCGGGAGACGGTAGACGATGGGAGAGGCGCGGGGGTTCTGGAAGATTCCACTGGATTCTCAATTCATCACCGGACGTAAATCCTGAGCTCCACCGCAACAGGCACCGCACAAAATCACCACCACCACGACCACGGCCACGACCACCACCAGCATAACAGGAGCAGTTCAGATTTCACAGATTGTTTTGGACATAAGAGCTAACTTCTAGGGCGAGGGGGATTGGTGGGTTGGGTTGGAGAGATGGGGATGGATTACTACAAGATGTTGGGGGTGGATAGGGGCGCCAAAGACGACGACCTGAAGAAGGCCTACAGGAAGCTGGCCATGAAGTGGCATCCCGACAAGAACCCCAACAACAAGAAGGAAGCTGAGGCCAAGTTCAAGCAGATCTCCGAGGCTTATGAGGTGATCAGCAAGTTCTCTTTTTACCCCCAATTCGATTGGTGGATTCTTTTTTATTTGGGTCCGGTCTCAGTCATGAGACTGATTCGAAGTCAATCTTGTTTGCTTCTCTGTCGGCATTGATTGAAGTTGGGAATTTGAAGTCTCTCTATGCGAATTTCGTTCTAGATTGAAAGTCTGACAGTATGATCGTGCACCCAGATGATTGATGTTGTTGCTTTTGATGGTTTTGCAAATCAATGACGCTTCTGAGCTTGTGATGAATGATGGTGTGGTTTCAATTGAATTGATTGTAGGTCCTCAGTGACCCTCAGAAGAGAGCAGTGTATGATCAGTATGGCGAGGAGGGTCTGAAGGGTCAAGTGCCGCCACCTGATGCGGGTGGCCCTGGCGGCGCTACCTACTTCTCGACGGGAGAGGGGCCTACGTCGTTCCGGTTCAACCCCCGGAACGCGGACGACATCTTTGCTGAGTTTTTTGGGTACTCAGGCCCCTTTGGCGGCATGGGAGGATGGGTAGTGGCATGGGAGGGATGGGTGGTGGCAGCGGTGGTGGAATGAGAGCGTCGAGGTTCTCAAGTAGTATTTTTGGGGATGATTTCTTTGGCTCCTATGGAGAAGGAGGAGGGTCAATGCACCAAGTAGCTCCCAGGAAAGCTCCTCCAATTGAGAACAGGTTGCCCTGTAGTCTAGAGGATCTCTATAAAGGGACTACCAAGAAGATGAAGATCTCCAGGGAGATTGCTGACATGAGTGGGTAAGTCTGAGAGGCTATCTCATTTAAAGAAATTACTTGTTAGTTTGTCAAAAATGTATATTTCTTTTTTAACCAGAAATCCACGAGTTTTGGGTCAGTATCGGCGGAGAGAATTTGACAGAAAGCTGGAAACTATTTTAGGAATGCATTAATTGACTAGTGCTACTCATTCGTGCTTTTGGATAGAACTAAGAACAAGACAATGGGCTTAATAAGGAAATTTGATATCGGAGACAATTTCGTGACGTTGTCCATGTTAGCCTCATGCACTTGGGGTACCTAAATTTACGTGGTTGTATCCAGGGCTGATCATTTTGTTGGTTAGCCTACTTTTTCCCTTCTTCACAACTGAGACAATGCAGCTTGGTGTAACCCACGAATGATTGCTTGGGTTCATCTAACGGTTTCTGTTAAAATAGTATCTTACATATTGGGTGACTAGGAACCTTGGCAGGGTAAATCCTTGAGTTGGAGAACTTTGTCTTCAGTGACATCATGAAGAAGTTTTTGGCTAAAAAGCTGTAATATTAATATAATTTGAAATATCACTGAGATTGGTTTATGCACATTCTGTAGATAGTCCGTGTTTTCTATGCCACTGTACAGAGTTGTATTTACAAGGTAAAATACCGGTAAAAATAAATTTCCTACAGGTGCTTTGCCATGGATATGCAGTGTGGACGTGTGGGTTTTGATGATTATTGGTCATCATTCTAGCATGGAGCCGCAATCTCTTGCTGTCCAATGAACTTTCTTTTATGGATTAGTATTGAACTTGCTGCCAATATGATGCCATATAGTTGAGAATAGTTAAATGGGTGTGCAGCGAAAGACATCCTGTCTTTAGGAATATATCATTGAAAAGAATAATACAGCAATTGCTGAGTGCCATGTTCTTGTATTGCCTTTCTCAACTCTTTGCAGGAATGTCTGCATTTTCTGCAATTTTATGATACAAATTTGGCACGTTATCCGCGGACAAGCATCTGTTAGTGTCAATATAATTGCATACCTGAATAAGGCAGAGTTTGTGCGGGAGGAATTACTGATGGTTGTTTGGTTTACTGGCATATTCATGATAGACAATCTTTTGTGCATGCAGATGCATGAGGATTTGTCAGGAATGTTTGAAAGAAACTATTGCTGTCTTTTTTCCTCAGCTGAATTCTTACACTCCATGTTTGATTAACTGGGGCAACGAATTCTGAAAGCTGGCAACTTATCAACTTTTGATGCATGCTTACGAAAGAGTATCACATTTGAGTCTATGGATATCCTGAGATTAGATGTTGCATGTTCAGCTCTGAATAGGTTCATTGCATAACTACTCCTGCACCCTCTTAGGTTTTTAAATGCGAACCATGTGATATTGGAATTGTTTGAGGTTTATGAGCTCCTTGTATGATGATCTTTTAGGGATATGGCCTTCACACTCTTGAACTTAGGCAATCACTTTGATTTTGGATGATTTACATTACCTTGCTGCCTTTTTTTTTTTGCCATGATCTATCCTTCTGACTTCTGCATGTTATGGATTGATGCAGAAGAACTATGCAGGTAGAGGAGATCTTAACCATTGATATAAAGCCGGGTTGGAAAAAAGGAACCAAAATTACCTTCCCTGAGAAAGGCAATGAGCAGCCAAATGTCCTACCAGCCGATCTTGTCTTCATAATTGATGAGAAGCCTCACAGTGTGTTCACCCGCGATGGAAACGACTTGATCGTCACAAAAACCATATCCCTGGCCGAGGCCTTAACAGGTCTCACGGTCCATCTCACAACGTTAGATGGCAGGAGTTTGACCATCCCTATCAGCAATGTGATCCATCCAAACTATGAAGAGGTAGTTCCGAGGGAGGGGATGCCTCACCAGAAGGACCCAACAAAGAAGGGTAACTTGAGGATCAAGTTCAACATCAAGTTCCCAACGAGGCTGACATCGGAGCAGAAGGCTGGAATCAAGAAACTTTTGGGTGCTTGAGAAGATGTAATTGATGGGAGTCCAAACGAGCTAATGTGAATATTAGGTCAACTTGCTTGGTTTTGCAAGGTCAAAGAAATTATATGGGATGTCTTTTCTGGCATTAATTTGGGTTTTAGTTTATTGTTATACTTAAATTACAATCTTAATTGAGAGTTACAGGTTCTTTACACATTAAAAATAATAGTTTTGGTTGAGTTTTGAGGCGGTATCTGCAGATTCAAGCAGATTAGTGTCCCGTGGAGTGATGTTGTTACCTGTATGTATGTAACAATGTATTAGAAATTTATGTTTTACTTAAATTGCTGATACCGGCACAATCTGCTGATGGTGATGCTTTACATGTTCCTTGTAACCGTATTAGTCCTTGTATTTAGCAAAAAGAGATGTGTTGGTCTGAGTCAAAGTTCATGGAATGAAGAGGGACCGTGGGAAATGGTTGCCGGATATGAATATGTTATGTATGGATTTTGGTTACCGATTAAAGGGACTGTCCAGAACTTAGCTGGACAAGGAAGATAGGGAGCTGCGAGATCCTTCAATACCCCTTGATGTCTGTTGGCAACGACGAGAATTGCAAGAAAAGCGAAGGCTTCTTTGCCTTGCTCGCTTTTCTTATTCGATGAGCAAACGGCGGCAAACTTCATTGGTTGCTCACTGTCTTTGCGGTAATTCAAACCTCAGTCCAAGTTTGAGAAGTTTGGTCGAGCGTAAGTGATGGAATTGGCAATGGACGAGTTTACACTGCAAGTATGGTCAAGTTGCAGATCAAGCTTCTGTTATGCTCAATCTATCAAAATGTGACTAGACATATAAGCGAGATTGCAAGGACGACCAGGACACACTATTTCTACGCAGCCAAATTTCAACCCGTACGATTATATCTGTCACCGTAAAATTACCAAACGGAGAATCAATGAAGATTAGATTTGGTGACTCAGTTGTTGCTAAGTACACCCTCCAACTTCATTTTTCCGCTGCTGCGTTGCATTGTTCGTATAAAGAGGGGCATCAAATTATATGAAGCGATACATGCGCATTTCGAGATACAGATACACATAGATCACAAATGAAGCACGGAGTAAGGTAACGATACATGCACACGATGTGAGGCATCAGGCACTTATTGTTGCTGCTTCTACTTCTCACGTGAAAGAGGAAAGCCAATTCCATGGCGTGTGGTTGGACACAGCAAAAAGAAGATGGAACAAACACCTCCGACTGCCAGAGGAACCACCTCCAGGAGCCTCTTGGCCAGCTCCGACTCCACTGGGAAGAAGCACTTGATCACATTCTGATCAAAAAATGCAACGACCACAAAGACCAGCGCCGACATGAATGCGTGCCAATAGTCGATCACCTTCAACTTATATTTATCTGCATCAGCTTGTGAGAGCTTCAATGACGCAGCAATCACCCACAGCCCCTTAGTTGTGGCGAATCCATACCGGACCTTGCCTTTTGCGTCCCGGACACTGTCAGTGAAGCATAAAAGGGAACATGCAGTCGCACAGACTGCAAGAAGGCATATGGTGAGGATGTGGGTGAGAAAGCTGGTGCATTGGCCTTTGTTAGTGAAAACAGGAGAGAGAAGCGAAAAGACGAAGGTCGTGCCCGTGGGAAGGAGATTGGAGAGAGTTGCTGTGCCTTTCAGGGTTTTTCTGAAGGCCTTTTGGCTCCGGGTTTTTGGTTCTTTTTGGACGGGTAGCAAATTATCTTGGCCTTCTGGCATGGTTGGCCTAGGTAAAATTTCTCAGTCCAGTTTGTGTGAATGGTCGAAAATTCAAAGAACTATTTATAGATGTGGAAAAGCATCATATATGATGTATGCGACGCACAAAAGCTCTAACAATTTGATGAATGTGACATGATGGGATGAGTTCACCAGTCTCTTTCTTGTGCATAAAGGGGAAAGGAAAATTACTTCGGCAAAGACACACTGGAACAGGATAAGACTGAGGTGACAAAATTGATAGGCATGATAATTGATTAAATTGAATGGAACCTGACCGATCTTTAACGGCCGATAGATAATATGCTTGAGTAGTCTATCTCAGGGTTCAATATTTCTGTTTCCATTTAACAAAGAAATGGAGTAGTTGTTAACAAAGGGATAGCGCAGCACATGAGCATAGGCTAGGCTACTCGATAACTCAAGTTATTATGCCAAAAATTTGATACATTAGCCTTTTTAAGGAACTTCATCTGGGCAACGTCCGGATGCAAGCTTCTCTGAGAAATAACAACCCACTACCGTCAAACGACATCATCTGCGCATCGGTCCCCAAATTGTCCTGGATGAGATTAAGCTGCAGGGCGACTTTAGTAAGGAAGTCATCAGCACTAGCACATGCAAATCTACTAAAGTACTTTATACTGAAATCCCATAAGACTGATTTTCATTACTTCTGATTTGACTAGTTTGACACTACTGTTTCTGGACATTCTCTCAGAGAAACAGGATGATTTATCTCACTTAGCAATAGAAAAGCTGTAGTAATGACTTCAGCTGGATGGTAGTTTACAACAACACACGGACAGTCATGTAACTGAGTTACAGGAAAGCAATCATAGTCCATTCCAATGTTTATCGGACATAAGGGTCCTTTTCCAAAATGGCCACCTGTCGTGTGATGGGCAGAGCATTCAAAATCAAAATCATCATGCCCAATGTTCTCTCGGACAATGGCCTCAACGTTTTAGTGGGGGAATCGAGGTAATGCAGCACTAGGGAGAGTGCAATGGACCAACTACCAGCCCAACCCCAAGCTGAACGTCCAAGCCTTCACTTTTTCTAGGGTCAATATTCTTTTAGTTCCCATCTAACTTTTACTTTTGGGCCTGAATCAGGAGCAAATCCTTGTAAGAGCATTTTCGTTTACTTTTGTTCAAAAAATCAACATTGACATCCCGTCACCACTCTTTCAGTCCTTTCAATGTTCATCTTCCCCCACGAGAGTGATCAGTATTACTCGAAGTAGAGTTTAGTTTTATGAGAAAGAATGAAAAAGTACATTCAGGAAAAAGTGAAAATGTTCTGGTATTAGGATGATATCACTGGCTCACCATAGATAATAAGACATTTAATTACTATTTCTGCTCATTACTCACAAGACGAGTTATTATCATCTTCAACAATCCCCATTTTGTGAAAAACTGATGCTTCTACGCAAGATGGTATCAACACTGCCATTAAACCTTAAAGGAAGCCGCTCTAACAAGTACTTTAACTTCATACCCCATGGTAGCCTTGGGAATAATTGTCCATTTTATCGCATGATTTACTTGGTATACATAATGAATTGGCCGAAGGAAAGTAAAGAGGCAGAAATTTTCTAATTTGCAACCGGATCTTTTGCTCAGTAGCCTAGCCAAGATAATTCTCTAATAAATAGTTTCTCCATAACATGATTACTCTGTCATTTCGTAAGTAAAATTTAACATGACATTCATGATGTCAGGACTTTCATCAACAATTGACATTGATTTGGACACTAAGGTGGAGTGCCTCATAGGTTCATCCGTGCATGTCTATCTTGGTACTACCTCCATCAATATGAAGGCATTACATGAATGATTGCTTCGGTTGTCGCCAGTACAGTCTATAAGAATCGAAATTTAATCGCAGCAAATTGGTAGCAAGTGCACCATCACCACATGATATTCTATCTGCCTTTTCAATTTTCAGAACTTGACAGGAAAATTTTAAAGGAGGCCTCCCTAGCGAAATATGAAAGGCACAACATTTTCACTGCCTTCCCACAAGCAATCGTATGATAACCTTTCACCACTAAAGTAAACACAAGCAATCGAGAGTTCGACTAACCAAACTGCTGATTAGGATATGTTTTATTCGCTCATAGACTCTAAAATATCAGGGAAAACATAAGATAGCTTATTTATAGGATCCATCAATTTCTCTGAAGTACAGGATGATTTGAACGCTAAAGTCGTTCCAGACTTGCATGTGCAGTCAGCAAAATTGGCAAGCATATACTAGCTACTCTTATACAATCTAGCTTACTCTATGTCGTTATATCTCATTAAAAGAATAAACTAATAAAAAAAAGGGCTATGGAGCACCTATTATGAGATCGTCAGACGTGTCTTCAAGAATCAAGCATAATGGGCATTGCGCAATCTAAAGGGATTTATGTCACTTGCCAATCTACACTCTGCACTCACTGAACTCCTACAGATATTTTTCAACTAAAGCACGGATTGTTTGAACCGGAAGACTTTAACATTCTATAAGATAGGCAAAAGATGAAAAAAACATCGGGGAAAGATGATAAGGTTACTACAGTTGAAGAGAGAACATCTCAGGGAGAATCACTGCATTTATCCCAAAATCACATGATGCAAGGTCAACATCTAGAATCATTGGTTTCATCCAACCCCGAAAGAAAATTATCAGAGAGCTCTGCTTCGGATGATCCACTGGCAAAGTATTGCGGACGGTGAATGGAGTAACCACGTAAAATGTTATACATTCAAACATAAGTTGGTCTTTGTTTTTGGAAACAAAACATGCCTTTCTTTCCAAGTGAGACTCATGGACGCCAAGGGAAGGAAGCCATCGACTCATCTGAATCAACTAACGCACCAACATTTCAACTTCGGCGATCCAAAAATCAGACGAAACCACCAGACAAGTCCCCAAGAAGAACTAAGAGAATAGGCAATCCAAAAATTCATGGGAACAAGATTTATCAGAGGAAATTCTAATCTTTTTATCGATTAATGAACGAATACAACCCATTGCAATATTTTTACCAACGGAAAATCGTGACAACAAGTGAAGTACAAAACTATCGGAATCTCCCAAAGAACAAAAAGAACTGACAACTAGTCCTCCTTGTCCTTGTCTTCTCCTTCCTCAGGACATGTTTCACCGGTTTTGAATCCCACAACGAAATATCTTTACTAACTATTATCTTTGGTTTTTATTTTAAAAGAGTTAGGTTTTGTGTTAGTTTTGGACAAAGAAAATCAAATACAATGGCACATATACATATATTTTGATTCCAATGAAATCATTCGACACAAATCTAGAATCAACAATATCGAATTTAGACTTCATTGGAATTTAACCAATGGCTCAACTCCAACATGCTATCGGGAGTCAATTATGACTAGGTAGTCTAGTAAGCACAACGTTAGAACCTAATCAACGATACTGGATGATGGAAACAATATCGGGAGAGCACTGCTCCCAGATGGGTATGAGGACACAGTGCCAGAACCTAATCGATGACGTTGAACGGTGAAAACAACATTGGGAAGGCATTGCTTCTAAATGGGCATGACACATCGCTGGAACTTAATTGACGATGCTGGATGGTGGGAACAATATCGGGAATCCACTGCTCATAGGTGGATATGAGGAAACAATGCCACAACCTAGTCGACGATGCTAGACAGTAAGAACAACACCCATAAGGCACTACTCCTAAATGGGTATGAGGACATAACGTCATAACCTAATTAATGACATTGGATGGTGGGAACAACATTGAGAAGGCATTGCTCCTAAATGGATATGAGGACAAAATGCGGAAACCTAATCGACAATGCTAGACGGAAGAACAGCACTGGAATATAATCAACAGTGCTACTTGAGATATTGATGCTCGCCGAATTGTAGCAATGATGTGAATCTAAAGCTACAGCTAAACTAGACTAAGTTAAGATAACTAAAGAATAAGATAAAAGACTTATGGTGTGCTGTTTGGGGGCTCTTTCTCGCTTCAGGACTCAAGGTATTTATAGGGATGCCCTATAACAGTTGAGTGGTTATTAAGGGTGCGTTTGGTAACATTTCTGTTCAAAAATTGTTCTAGGGAATAGAAATAGAAAAAACTATTTCTGTTCCAGGGAACAATTTTTTAACAGAAGAATGCGTTTAGTAATTGCACAAAATTTATGTTCCCGGAATAGAAAAAGAACAGAAACACGTTTGGTAAACTTGTATAATTTTTGTGTTTCTTTTAATTTTTTAATATTTTTATTTTTATTTTTATTTTTATTTATTTTTTTTTTTTTATTTTTCTTCCTTTTGGTCGATCCACCGGCCTCGGCCATGGCCAACGAGGGCTGGCGGCCTCGCCGGGCCACCACTAGGTCGATGAGGCGAGCTCGAGCTCGACCCGGCCAAGGTGAGGCCGAGCCTCGCCGGCCGGCACGAGGTTGGCCTCGCCTTGGCTGGGCGAGCTTGGCCTTGCTAGCCGGTTTGAGGCCAAGCCTCGCTGGCCCTCGACGGCCAATCGCCGGCCATGGCCAAGGCCGGCGATCTGCCAAAGAAAAAAGAAGAAGAAAAGAAAGAGAAGGAAAAAATAAGAAAGAGAAAAATTGTTCTTGGAAGTGTTAACAAGAAACAAGTTTTTCTTGTTTTTATTTCTTTTTCTAAATTTGTTCCCGAGAACAAATTTTTTTTTTTGTTTCCTGGAACAAAAGTATAAATAAACTCGTTTTTGTTCTTTTTTTGTTCCTCGGAACAAAAGAACAAAAATTGTGTTCCGGGGAACAAAAAAAAAAACACAAACAAACAGGCCCTAATTTGAATTGTCACCTCTAGCTCTTGGCACGTTCCCTATTCTTCAGCCAATCCATTTTGTAACTACCTCAATCGTGCATTTATCCGCTAATGATAACTTCCTTAGCTGGATCTTTGATCATCAACTGCCTTCCTTTCGCACACTATATTTGTTTCTTTTTGTAATGTTTTCGAAAGCCTTACTTTTGAAATTTACCACCAAAAGTACTCCAAGACTTGCATCATGATGACTAGAGATGTGGCTCCTTCATTGTGGACCATCCAATTTCTTTCGGTACACCCATCGATAGCCAATAGTACATCAATATTCATAGGGCATATATGTAATTTAGTTCTGAAGTGATTTTCACCTATGCGACCAGCACGTGACAGCATGGCTAATTTAAAGTGTCAATAGGACGAAAACATCAGCCTCCTCATACGTGTACTCGGGATGCAAATCTTTGTGCCTCACCTTCTCCTTCACGAACACCTCCTCACACAGCTCCCACAACCCTAGTAGCACCAAGGCATCGCTCTTCACCAACGCCACCATCGCCTCCACCAGATGCCCCACCGACTCTTCGATGTACACCACGTTGGTGGCCACCATGATGTCGAAGGGCGGATTCAGGGATTTGATCTGGTCGCTATTGCTCCCATGGAGGACGGAGGTCTATAGGGTCTTGGGGAGGACTTGCTCATTGCGCTTGGGGTTGGGGCGGAGCACCATCACGACGGGGTGAATTTAATTATAAACATTTTGATTGATTTAGTTCTAAATATTTTTATAATTTGCTAAATAAGTTATAAATCACGATTTATTAATTTAATTAATTTGACTAATTTTGTCGAATCTGACCAGTCAATGCCAATTATAACATGTTGTATGGCTGGCGTTGATGATGAGTATTTTTACAATTTTTTTTTTCTTCGCCAACCATCGCTGAATTTTGTTGATGGCCAATGACCTCCATTGGCCTCACGCGAGGATATCACTCCCATGGGTAGGGGCAAGGGACACCAATGAGGGTTGCTCGCACCACCCTAGGTGGCCCTCACAGGCCTAGGTGCGGGTGCCTCTTGCCTGAGGCTAGCAAGGGTGGCTCTAGCTTGAGGTTGGTGATTGACAAGGCCCAATAGAGGGAAAAAGGTAAAAGAAAAAAAGAAAAGTATTAGAAAAGAATAAAATCATAAAATAAAAAAATATTGCAAAATTATCCACGTTAGCGTTAATTATCCTACGTAGAATGGCCGATGTTGACTAGACTGTTATATCAACGAATTTCAGTCAAAATTGGCCGAAATAATTTAAATTGGCAAATCGTTAAAAAAATTTAGGACCAAATTGATATAATCAAAAGGTTTATTACTAAATAGATAATTTTTCAAAATGATTTGGATTCAATTGAAATTTTATGATTGATTTAATTGCTATACAATAACTTTTGGAATATTTTGACAATTATTCTATTTTTCTTTGTGGTAATCCAAAATTGCTGTAAGATGTTTTGTGCCAGTAGCACTATTTGTCTATAGTCAATTCTGATCTTCTTTCAACAAAAAAGAAAAACCTCGGAAATTGTTAATGCCTCTTGCGTTTGTCCTAGATTATTTTTTTTTTTCTCTAATGGGCTTTTCTTTATTATATAAATTTGCTTAGCAGTTATTAAGATGTGGTAATTGCTAACAGAAGCCTTCAGTTTTAGTGAAAAAATAGAATGTTCACTAGCTTAGGGCTTAGCCCAAAACATTTCTAGGTCCATAATCTTATTTTAAGTTCAGTCCAACCCAAGCCCAACAACTCCTGATTTACATGCCCATTTTTTTATTTTTCTTTTTCATTTTGTGATTAACGTTAGTATAATTTAGTCGCGTCCATTTGGAGGTCATGCCTTCTGTAGTTGCTGAAGGAGTTATTAGGTGGATCTTTTAAATACCAATACAACTTCTAAATAAAAAAATCGACCAATGTGCTTTGGTACTAGATGTCGCTCATTAATTCCTCTATATAGTTCGAAATGCCAATTATGAAGTTGCTAATAAAGCTATGACTCAACGTATCTGGTTTCTTTTAGACCAACTAGAGATCTCGTCAATCTTCCATGACAACATATAGGGTTAATAATCCAGAGACCTATGTTGCTAAAATTCATAATGATTTAAATCTGCCCATGTGGGTTTACTTATAGATGAGTATATAAAATGTTCACATTTTGAAAGGCATGTATGGAGGGATTAGGGTGGATATCCTAAGTGTTGACAAGGTTTTAGACAGATTCAAAGAGGGTTTTAGATGCTTCGAGCGTTTTATACTTGTCAGCTATCCACTTAATCAAAACATTATATATCATCATGTTTTCTACCCAAAAAGTGTCCTGGGTTTGACATATTATACCCAGTAATTGATTAGGTGGATGGACAACCTGATCTTCGATTGCACTACATTCCCATGAATATGTTGGATTTGCGTCCATAAAGGTCAATGCAGTAAATTGCAAAGAGGACCTATGAAGTAATGAACATGTTTGTGACAATGTCTGTGCTAGTTTTTCTCCTTTTGGAATCTGTCGATATCATATCCATATGAAAAAATGGTAGAAGGAGAAGTAGAGCAAGACAAGGATTCCTTATTCAGCCCTAAGCGGTGCCACAGTTCAGGGTTTGCTCTTCTTGCTGCATTTTCTGGTAGGGGTTTTCAAGAAATCGCAATGAAGTTGATGATCGACCTACAAAGAGATTATCAGCTAAAGCTAAGACAAAAATTCATGCAAGGAAACATGCGAACTAGTGGGACATTAGCTGAAATGACTTTTACTGCAATGTTTTGTAAAAGAAAAAGGCAAAAATCAGTGGCTTTCTTCTCGGACAAGGATAGCTCTTCGATCCCATTCCATCCAATCAAGGAGTGTCGTGAAAAATCGAGCTGCTAGGGGTGGAGGTATGCACCAAGACGAGTGATCACCGATCGCTGATTGATCATCAGTGGAAGTGAGAGACACGTGCACTGCTTCTTTTCGCTTGAACATTAATGGTTTAAGGAATGCGACGACCGGTGAGTATTCATGGGAAATCAGAGCACCATTGACAGCCACCATTAAGACTGAGACACCTTGGTGATGGTCATTGGGGAGGTGGGTTACGGAAGCTTCCTCTGGACTATGGAATTCTCGGACCTAAAGCGTGATATTAACATCAATGGTGATTCTCAAATATTGAAGAACAAAATGTGATACCATGAGATCGAACGCAATAGACATAAAGACGATAGGGAATGGATTCTCAATTCTATCATCTGACACAATCCTGAACTCCACCACAACAAATATGACCATTACAAAAGTAGTACCGGTTTCACACTGAATTCAAAGGCTGCAACCTTTTCCTTTCGGTTGGCTTTTTGCAATAAGTGTGTGTGCAAGTGTGTATTTGTGTACGTGGAATATAGCAAAGGAGCAAGGGAATGGAGGAAGGGACAAATGAAAGCGGAAAGGATATACTATTCAAGGACTAGTGTGGTGCAAAAGTTTAGGAGGAGCTCTCTTAGGCCCTTTTTGTTTTTTTGTTTGTTGAATCTTAAGCCCTATTTGGTAACCATTTTATTTCTTTATTTTTCTATTCTACATAAATTCGTTTGGTAACATGAGCTAATTTTATTCCCCATAACAAATCAGTGGCCAAGAATAGGTTTAGAATAGAAACAAAAAGTAGAAAAAACCTATTTCTTAGTTTCGAGAAATAATTTCTGAAAAGGCTTTGTAAACATAACAATCTTTATACTATTGTGAAAATAACAGTTTGTTGTGAGTAATAAATTTTTAAAGGAATGGATCCTATATCAATTTATAATTTTTTATTATTTAGTTTTTTATCTGTTATCCTTATATTAGATTCCAAATTGTCATCTATACATTAGATTCAAAACTGTCATCCAATTTTTTTTTTTCTGAAATAAGGTTATTTTCTTTTCTCTTTTCTTTTAATTTCTTCTTCTTCTTCCTCCTCTAGCCAGTCCTTGGGCCTCGACGATGACTCACTAGAGATGAGGGCCCATGACTAGCTAGAGGAGGAAGCATAATGGAGGAAAAAAAAAAAAAGAAAAAATCCAAAAAAAAAAAAAGAAAAATCTTGGAAAAATACAAAAAACAAAAAAATTTACGTCACCAAAAAAATTAATGGTCGTACCAAACGCATTTCCATTTTCTTTCTATTCTATAAATAGAAATTTTGTATAATTACCAAAATCATTTTTCTACTAAAAAATTCATTCAAGGAATAGAAATAGAAAAAAATATTTTGAGCAAAAATTATTATCAGGTACAAAAATGTTACCAAAACTCACCCTTAGTTTCTAGTTGATGTAGACTATAGGTTGACTACTTGAGGTGTATTTGTAGACTTGAAATTTCAACTTGCAAGTTGTCTTTTTGTATGTTACTGCTGAACGTTCCTTAATGACTTCAAGATTCCCACAGCAAATATTAACCGACTTCCCTTGCTCCTGTTTGTTGCATTTCTTTGTTCCCGACTTGGCAAATTATTTCTGCCAACTCTCTCCTTGGTTAAGCATACTTCCTCCCTAAGCATGTGTAGGCTAGTCTGTTCAAGGACTTCCCAAAAATGGATCACCTTTTAGCACTTTCTTTCTTTCATTTTTCTCTCTTTTCGTTTTTGCCAAGCTAGCTTTTACAGATTGTTTGGATATAAGAACCCCCTGGTATAGTCCTCAACTTCAAGACAAGGGGATTGGTGGGTTAGAAAGATGGGGATGGATTATTACAAAATGTTGGGGGTGGATAGGAGCGCCAAAGACGACGACTTGAAGAAGGCCTACAGAAAGATCTCCGAGGCTTATGAGGTGACAACCGTTATTCTTGCAATATCGCCGTTCTTGTTTTTTTTTTTGCTTGTTTCGTTTCCAGCAAGTTCTTTTTCCCCCTATCTGATTGGTAGATTCTTTTTTATTTGTGTCGGCGTTAGTCAGGAGCTCTGATGTTTTTGGATGATACTGATTTGAAGTTAATCTTGTATGCTTCTCTGTTGGGATTGATTAAAGTTGGCATTTGAAGTCTCTCTCTATGCGAAGTTCGTTCTAGATTGAAAATCTGACGGAATAATTCATGCATCTAGACAATTGATGTCGTTGCTTTTGATGCTTTTGCACGTTAATGACCGTTTTGAGCTCGTGATGAATGGTAGTGTCGTTTCATTTGAACTGCTTGTAGGTCCTCAGTGACCCCTTGAAGAGAACAGTGTATGATCAGTATGGCGAGGAGGGTTTAAAGGGTTTAAAGGGTCGAGTGCCGCCACCTAATGCCAGTGCCTCTGGCGGTGCTACCCACTTCTCGACAGGAGAGGCGCCAACGTCGTTCAACCCCCAAAACGTGGACGATCTTGCTGAGTATTTTGAGTTTGTGAACTCCCTCGGCGGCATGGGAGGAATGGCTGGGGGCTGCGGAGGTCAAAGTAGAGGGTCAAGGTCCTACAGTACTTTTCCTGGGGATGATATCTTCATCTCCTTATTACAACAAGCAGCTCCCAGGAAAGCTCCTCCTGTTGAGAACAGGTTGCCCTGCAGTCTAGAAGACCTCTATAGAGGGACTACCAAGAAGATGAAGATCTCCAGGGAGATTGCCGACACGAGCGGGTAAGTCGGGTAAGTCGGGTAAGTCGGGTAAGTCGAAGAGGCTATCTCATTTCAAGAAATTACTTGTTGGTTTGTCAAAACTGTATTTTTCTTTGTTCATGAGAAATTATACGATTTTTGGGTCAGCATTGGGTGAGAGAATATAACTGAAAGCTAGAAACGATTTTAGGAATGCATCAAATGTCTAGTGCTGCTCGTTCATCTTTTTGGATAGAACTAAGAACTAGACAGCAGGCTCAATAAGGAAAGTATCAATAACGGACACAATATTGTGCCAGTGCCCTTGTTAGCCTCATGCCCTTGAGGTACCTCAAATTTCTGTGGTTGTGTCCTTGGTTAGCCTACTTTTTCCTTCTTCATAGCTGAGACAATGCAACTTGGTGCTACCCACAAATGAAATATTACTGTAATTGGTTTATGCACCTTCTGTAGATAGTTCATGTTTTCTATGCCACTGCACAGAGTTGTATTTACTAGTTAAGCGCTTTGCCATGGATATGTAGAGTGGACGTGTAGATTTCGGTGTTTACCGGTCATCATTTTGGCATGGAGCCGCAATCTCTAGTTGTCGATGAACTTTCTGCTGTGGATTGGTATTGAAAATGCGGCCAATATGATTCCATATAGTTGAGAAATAGTTAAATAGGCGTCAGTAGCGAGAGATAGTCCATGCCCTTACGAATGAACGTATTCGTGAAAAGAATAAAACGGCATGTTCTTATTGCCACTCCTAACTTTCTATAGGAATAGCTGTATTTTCTGGGAAAAGTTACCAAAAAAAAAAAAAATCCTAAACCTATTGCAATTATGTTAATTTAATCAGAAACTTTTTTTTTTTTTGTCAATTGAGTCATAAACGTTTTGCAATTATATCACTTTAGAAAAACCGGCCAAATTTGGCTAGTGGGCACTAGCTATTGGGCCGACCAAACATAGACAATTATTTAATAATATTTTTTGAATTATTTATTTATTTATTTCTTTTCTTTTTCCTCCTTCCTCTTTCCTCTAGCCGGTCGCCGGTCGCCGGATTGAGGCGAGCTCGCCGTCGTTGGGCCAATTGCCAAACTGGCCAGAGGAAAAAGGATGAAGAAGGAGAAAAAAAAAAAAAGAAAGAAAAAAAGAAAAAATATATTAAAACATTATCCACGTCAGCGCCGAATGCCAAATTTGGCCAAATGAATTGAATTGATATAATTGCAATAGATTTATAATTTTTTTTTTTGGTAATTCTCCCGTATTTTCTGCAATTATATGATGCAAATATGGCACGTTATTCGCAAACAAGAAAATTTGCCTTTGTTGATTGTTTCGATATATTTGCATATCCCGAATAAATCGGAATTTGTGCGAGGGGAGTTACCGACAAGATTTGCGCATGCTCTGCAGGAGGATTTCTTTGGGAATGTTTGCAAGAAAGTATTGCTGTCTTGTTTCCTCTGCTAGAGGCTTATACTCCGTGTTAGAGTAACTGGGACTATGATCTAAACTTGCAAGCGTATCACATCACGCGTTGAGTCTATATGGATAGATTTATGCGACACGTTCAGCTTCGAACAGGCGTTGTTGCATGAGTACTCTTGCTCTCAAAAAATAATTTCTTCTGAGGTTTTTAAACGCAGATCATGTTGTGATGTTGGAAACGTGTGAAGTTTATGAGAACCCCGTATAATGATTTTTTCAGGGTGGCCTTTCATTCTGTGAAGGTCTTGAACTTAGGCGGTCCACTTTGCCTCGGTGCTATTTTTCTAATCTATCCTTCTGACTTTTGCATGTTATGGATTGATGCAGAAGAACTATGCAGGTAGAGGGGATATCAACCATTGACATAAAGCCAGGCTGGAAGACTGGAACCAAAATTATCTTCCCTGAAAAGGTAATAAGCAACCAAACGTCATACCGGCCGATCTTGTCTTCAAAATTGACGAAAAGCCTCACAATGTGTTCACTCGAGATGGAAACGACTTGATTGTCACGAAAAATATATCCATGGTCGAGGGCTTAACAGGCCTCACATTCTATCTCACAACCTTAGATGGCAGGAATTTGACCATCCCAATCAACAATGTGATCCATCCAAACTATGAGGAGGTAGCTCCGAGGGAGGGGATGCCTCTCCAGAAGGACCTAACAAAGAAGGGTAACTTGAGGATCAAGTTCAACATCGAGTTTCTAAAGAGGCTGACCTCGGATCAGAAGGCTGGAATCAAGAAACTTTTAGGGGCTCGAGAAGTAGTTTATGTCCAACCGAGTTCATTTGAATATCAGGTCAATGTGCTTGGTATTGCAAGGTCAGAGAAATCGCACCTGATTTTTTTTTTTTTTTTTTTGTGCAGCAATTTGGGGTTTAGTTTATTGGTATACTTAGGTTGCAGTCCTAATCGAGAGTTACAGACAGGTTTATGGAAAATGATAGTTTCGGTTGTCTAAGAGGCAATATTTGTAGATTCAAGCAGACAAGGTTGATGCTGCTGCTTGTATGTATGTAATAATGTACCATGTATCTTTGCATGACTTATTTTATATTACTTAATCACTGATGCCAAGGCAAAACGGTGATAGTGAGGCTGTCATGTTCCTTTTATTTGTATTAGTCTTCGTGTTTAGCTAAAAGAGATGAATTAGTCTAAATCAAAATTTGAGGAATGAAGATCGACACTGGTAAATGGTTACATGACACGAACTGAATATGTCATGTTGAGAGCGCAACTTGATTAGTCGGATATTTTTCTTACAATAACAATTGAGATGGAATTTGATTACCATTTGGAAGAATGTCCTCATGTCACCGAACGATTCTTTTGATCATGACCCGTGTGACACTTAAACCCGAAATCGCTTTGTTTGGCAGTAAGCCTTGCTCTCATTCTGACACTCAAGGAATGGAATTCTTAGAGATAGAAAGTAGAGAGAGATGCTCTAAAATGCCTCTATTGCTCAAATGAAATGGATGATACAAATGAGAGGGAGCGTCTCTTATTTATAAAAACAGTTCATCTAATTACAACAATTGATATTCTACACGAACTAACGGTAGAGGATGTCAATTCTCGCCTAGTCGATCTGACGGTAGAGATCCACTTGATCTAATGATAGAGGACATCGATCCTTGTCATATTATTCTGACGATGGAGATTGGCTCTATCAAACGGTTGAGTAAATCCATCCTTGTCAAGCAAATCCGATGGTAGAGATTGAGTCCCCTTAGAATCTAATGACTTTGATGAGCCTTCTTGGATTGATGACTTGGCATTCCTTTAGATTAATGACGTGGTGGTGTTTGACCCGTGACACTCACCCCCTCGATGTTGTTGAGGAAAATAATAAAAAAAGTCCTACATTTATTACACTCGTGTCAATTCAATCATTAATATTTCAATTGTATCAATTTAGTTATAAACCATTTTACATTTTGTCAATTAAGTTTATTCAGCTATCGTCGCCACAGGCGAGGTTGCCTCACCAAATCTGGGCAAGGCCATGGCCACCTTTGCCTATGACCAGCAAGGCCCTGGCCTTGCCTGCCCAGACCATTGCAAAGCTTGCTGCCTCAGTAAATCTGGGTGAGGCCAACCTCACCAGCTGCGAGTGAAGGTGGCAAAGGCAGCTATGGCCTCGCACTCACTGCCGCTACCCACGCCAGCCACGTTTAGAATATACGAAAAGAAAAGTATGATGGAAAAGGAGGAAAAAAAAAAAGAAAAAGAAAACTAAAAGCTTCTTTACCTTCGCTCATTTTCGTTTAAAACGGCAAACTTCATTGCTTGCTCACTGTCTTTGTAGTAATTCAGACGATAGTACGTGTTTGAGAAGTTAAGTTTAACGAGACTGATGGAATTAGAATTAAAGAGTGTTTACACGAGTGTTTACCCTGCAAATATGGTCAAGTTTCAGATCATGCTTCTGTTGGTCTTAATCTATCAAAATGTGAATAGAAATAAGCGTGACATTGCATGGATGATCAGAACAGGCTAATTTATACGTAGCCAAAATTCAATCCATACAGTTCAGAGATTTTTCTTTAAGAAAACAGACGGGTAGTCGGTTTATCATCGAAAAATTTCCTGCAGATAATCGATGAAGATTATATATGGTGACTCAATTGTTGGTGAATCAGTTGTTGCCAAGTATACCCTCCAACTCCATTTTTCCTCTGCTGCATTGCATTGTAGGTATAAAAGAGAAGCACCAAATTTTCTAAGCGATACATACATACTGTGGGATACATAGATCACAGATGAACCACGGAGTAAGGTACCAGACATGCACACACTATAAGGCATCGAACAATGATGCTATTGTTACTGGTTCTACTACTCAACGTGAAAGAAGAAAGCCAATTCCATGGCGCATGGTTGGACACAGCAAAAACAGCTCAGACCTCTAGGAGCCACTTGGCCGGCTCACTTGATAACAATCTGATAAAAACACGCAGCCACCGCAAAGACCAGCACTGACATGAATGCGTGCAAAAGAGTCCATCACCTTCAAATTATATTTCTCTGCATCAGCACGTGAGAGATTCACCGATGCAGCAATCGCCCACAGCCCTTTAGTTTTGGCAAATCCATACCGGACCTTGCCTTTTGTGTCCCTGATGCTGTCAGTTAAGCATAAAAGGGAACATGCAATCGCAGAGACTGCAAGAAGGCTTGGTGAGGATATGAGTGAGAGAGCTGGTGCATTGGCCTCTGCTATTGAAAATTGAAGAGAGAAGCAAGAACACGAATATTGTGCCCAGTAGGAAGGAGATATGAGAGAGTTGATCTAGTGATAATTTTTCAGTCCTGTGTATGAGAATAGTTGATAAATCAAAGAACTTGCTTAATACCATACTTGTACATACAAAGAGAAAAGCACATATATGATGTCTGTGGTGCACAGAAGCTATAACAATTTGATGAATGTGATATGATGGGATGAGTTCATCGTTCTCTTACCTGGGCATAAAAGGAAAAGAAACATTACTTCGACAAAGACAAGCATGTGGAACAGGATAAGACAGAGGTGAAGCAAAATTGATAGGCATGATAATAGATTAACTTGAAGAGAACCTGATCAATCTTTCATGACTGATAGATGACATGCTCGACTAATCTGCCTGAGGACTTCATGCGTCTTTCTTATTTAACAGAGAAATATAGTAGTAATTAACAGAGAAATGGAGCAGCACATAAGCCTGGGCTAGGCTACTCAATAACTAGAGTCAATATGCAAAAGAACACTATTAACCATTGCAATAAACTTCCTCTGTGCAACATCAGGATGTGTTTTCATAGTGGACATTTGAGCTTTTCTGACTCATGACTACTAACGATTTCATTTGTGCGTTGGTCCCCAGATTGTCCTGGACGAGACTAAGCTGCAGGTCAACTTTTGTAAAGGAAGCCATTAGCACTAGCGCATGCAAATGTCCATATCTACTTCATAATGAAATCTCCTGAGGTTGCTCTTTGTGACTTCTGATATGACCAGTTTAACACTACTCTTTCCACTCACAGAGACACAGGTTGACTTAATCTCACTTAGAAATATGAAAGCTGTGGTAATGACTGCAGCTGAATGGTAGTTTACAACAACAGACACACAGTTATTTAACTGAGTTCAGAAAAGCAACACAGTCAATTCCAACGTTTATCAGACATCATTTTTCTTCCCCACGGTCGTCACCAGTCTTTGTGATGGGCGGAGCATTCAAAATCTTAATCATCATAAAAAAATTTTCCCCATTGTTCTCTTGGATGGTGGTCTTGACGTTTTTACATTTGTTTCACAGCAAAAAGCCATAGACATGATCTTAGCTCATGGTGATGTCAAAAAGAATAGTGGGGGTTTTAGTGGGGGTATCATGGTAACACAGCGCTTGGGAGAGGGGCAATGGACCAACTACCAGCCCTACCCCAAGCTGAACGTCCAAACCTTCACTTTATCTAGGGTCAATATTCTGTAAGTCCCATCTAACTTTTATTTCTGGGTCTGAAGCAGGAGCAAATTCTTGTAAGAGCTTTTGTTTTTCTTTTGTTTAGAAATCAACATTTACATCCCATCACTACTCTTTCAGCCCTTTCAATGTTCATCTTCCCCTATGAAAGTGATCTGTGTTACTTAAGTAGAGTTTAGTTTCATGAGAAAGAATGAAAAAGTACATTCAGGAAAGGGTGAAAATATTGTGATAATAGGACGATATCACTGGCTCACCACAGATAATGACACATTGAATTACCATTTCTGCCATTTCATTAGTAAAATCTGACATGACATTCATGATCTCATAACTTTCATCATTGATTGACATTGATTTAGAAATCAAGGCGGAGCACCCCCATTGGCTCATCTGTCCATTCGTATCCTGGAACTACCCCTCCGACAATACTAGCTTTAGTTGGCAGTTGGCACTAGGACTTATAATAGATGGTCAGTGAGAAGTGAAGAATTATCACAGCAAATTAGCAGCATGAGTACCATCACCAGATGATTTTCTATCTGTCTTTTCACTTTTAAGAACTTGACCTGAAACATGAATAGTTCACCAGGAAATTACACTTTCACTGCCTTCCCGAGGGCCATAATCATTCCTGTAATAACCATTCATCAGCAAAGTAAACACAAGCAATTCAGAGCTCGACTCACCAAACTACTGATTAGGATATGTTTCATTCGTTCATAGATTCTAAAACATCAGGGAAAACACGAGATACCTTATGTATAGGATCCACCCATTTCTCCGAAGCACAGGACAATTTGAATGCTAAAGTCGTTCCAGACTTGCATTTGCAGTCAGCAAAATTGGCAGGCATGTATTAGCTACTTTTATACAATCTAGCTTACTCTATATCTTAAATGCTATACATTCAAACAAAGGTTGGTCATTGTTTTTTGAACCAAGGGAATGAAGCCATCAACTCGTCTGAATCATCTTAACGGACCCTGCATTTCAACATCAACGATCCAGCAATCCACAGAAACCACAAGAGAATAGGCAATCCAAATATTCACAAGAGCAAGATTTATCAGAAAAAAAGTCTAATTTTTTTAATCCATCTATGAATGTTTACACACCATTGCAATATTTCTAGCCGACGACATACAATCGCGTATTACTAATGGAAAATGGTAGCAACAAGCAAGGTACAACAGTATCAGATTCTCCGGAAGAACAAAGAGAACTCACAACTCGTCCTCCTTGTCCTTGTCCTCCTTCTTCTTCCTAAGAATGAAAACATCAGCCTCCTCGTAGGCGTAGTCGGGATGCAGATCCTCGTGCCTCACCTTCTCCTTCACGAACACCTCCTCACACAGCTCCCAGAACCGATCGCCGGCGAGTCCGTGAACTTCATCTCTCTCTCTCTCTCTCTGCGATTGTGTGTGTTTGTCGGGTTGAGACTCGAGAATTTTGTTTATGGGCTTCATGGAATGGATCTGAAAATGGGCCTTCGACATGGACCTTTGATTCGCATTCGTTCATAGGAAATCCATTTGCAAAAATGCTAAACTCAAGTTTTCAGCCAATAATGAGGAAAATCACAAAACAGAAATATATATATATATACATATATATATATTATATAATTATTACACTTGTATCAATTTAGTTCTAAATTTTTTGAAAGTTTTTCAATATAATTAACCTAACCACTTTTTGCTAGAAATTGTTGACGTGGACGCCAACTTTCTCATGTGGCAAAGCCATGCAAATGTGGACAATTTTGCAAATTTTATTATCTTCTATTTTTTTTTTCTTTCTATATATGCCTGAGAAAAGGCAATGACCGCCAAGGCTTGTCCTCACCAAAGGCTAGCAAGGTTGGCCTCATAGACTTAGGGTGAGGCTTGACCTTGTCGAGATCAGTAAGGGCAACCTCACCAACTTCGACAAGGCTTAGCCTCACTAGATCTGAGGAGGTTGACCCTTGCCAAAGCTAGCAAATCTTACTAGTAGTTGGTGAGGTTGTCATAGCCCTCGCAATTGCCACGAGGGTTCATGCCTATGGCCGTTGAGGGCCTAGGTGATTGTTGTGATGCCCTCGCTAGCCAAATCAATGGTTGCAATGCCTCACCAAATGTGGGCTAGGAGAGGGCTTGGTGGTCCTTGCAAGGTCTAGGTGATGGCTACCACACCCTTGCTTTGGCCAGCAAGGGTCGTTGGCCCTCAATCTAGGAAAAACAAAAAGAAAAGGAAGAAAAAAAACCAAAAGAAAAAAAGAAAGAAAAAAATTTAAAAAATTATCTACATAAGCGACGGCCATGCCACATAAGACAGCCATCACCCACGTCAATAATTTCCAACCAAAATTGGTCGAATCGATTCAATTGACAAAACATGAAAATGTTTAGTATTTAATTGGCAAAATTATAAAGTTTATGACCAAATAGGCAAAAATATAATAGGTTTAGGACTTTTTGGATGATTTTCCTCTAAATGATGACATTACGTGCCAATTCATGGAACTTGGTTTGGACTTTCTGACATGGGTCTGCTTTTGCATAATCAATAGGGGTAAGAATACTTGCATTGGTTTGGCATTTAAAAGATAAAAAAAAAAAAAAACACCGGCTTGGTTTTTTTTTTTTTTACGGAAAATAAATGATTTGCATGATATTTTCCTAAAATTGATAAGTTGTATTATTTATAAAAATAAATAAATGGAGAATATTTTCATCGCCTACAAAAAAATAGATATAAATTATTATTGATAATAAATATATTTTTGTTAATTAATTATTCCAATCAATACAAGCAATTATTTTTTGGAAATATTTATTTTTGGAAATATTTTTAAAATCATTCATTTTTTTGCTAAATAAATAGAGCCTTAGCAATTAAATGAGTAATTGATTGATCTAATGATCTTGTTATGCTGATCATTCATCCAACCTCTTGTGGATGCAGTTGTCGGAAAATAGTGGTCATATGGGATTACCTTTTTGCCACATAAATTGATGATTTGAGTTTAGTATTTTTTGTGGTTATTAGTGAGTTAGAAAAAGTTGGACCGTCGAGATTTTGAACAGTGCAATGTGAAAAAATATTGTCAAAAGGAACAAATCAAAGACGTAAATTATGAGGGACCACGATTCTATTCATGACGTGCCGAATCGCCTCCCTTTTGAGCGTTGGCAGCTAAGTTTGACTCCAAACCTCTAGTAAATGCTTGCCGCAGCCACAACTTTCATCATGAACAACGTCATTGCAAACCATTATTTTCTTCCCTCACCAAACGTTAGGAGAAGAAAATAGACATTCCCATCAACCTAGTGCCTAGTGGTATGTTGCAGCTCACGTTTTCTATCAATTTGGCATAAGCTACACGTAATTAAACCATTGAGAACCAAAACCTAGCCACGTCGAAGAGGTACATGTAGTTAATTAGACCCATTAATTGCCTGTATCGAAAGTCTCCCATCTATATCTACTTTAGTAGTCAACTGCTTTGCAAATCGATATCAATTCTCACGTGTCTTTAGACTGATGGATGTGGGAAATGAGTTCTCCGTTGAGTAGACTTCACGAGGGAAATGAGGCAAGGCTTAGATCAAAATTGGTAGCTTAGTTCGATGGGGAGTGAACTTCTGAATCTGTTTGCTGCAAAAACATTAATTCTACATTAATACAATCTGGCTTACAGATTATGAAGAGAACGGAGTCAGTGGGCAAGACTTTTTTGTTTCTTGGATCAAGAGCTTTGTTTTGGTGCAATGGCAATTCTCCTTCTCCTTATTTTCGAGTAATTCTCGACTTTATTTACGCGTCGTTAGTGTCCTCCGAGCGAAAGAGAAAATCCTCTTAGAACATCAAGGCATGCTACCGTTCTTATGTAAAGTCAATGGACTACATGCAACATCAGGTCACTATCAGAAAATGACAAGAGAAGTTTGTGTAGGCTGTGTTTTTTTTTTTTTTTTTGGTAAGGATGTAGGCTGTTTTTTTTTTTTTTTTTGGTAAAGAGATGTAGGCTGTGTTTGTGCTTAAAGAATCAATAAAAAGCTTATGCAGGGGTTCATTGCTTGTCTCGGGTCACATTACAAACGTATTGACCATTGAACAAAGATTAGGATTTTCTCGATTTAGGTGGATAAATTTATATCATCAATTTACCTTCTAAATAAATGACATATCATCAACTTAAAATGAAAGATTGAGATATGTTTTTCGCTTTTTTCCCCTTTTTCTTTCTTATTTCCCGAGCAAGCCCTTATAATGCCACCTCCTCCTTCATGCGGACATCACTTCCATCACGGTGCTGCTACGCGCATTGTGGTTTTGCCTACCAACTCGAGGTCGCGATCCTTTACTGCCTTTGCATGCTATCGCATTAGTTCTAATAGGGTGGGGGCCGGGGGGTTGGTGTTGTAGCGAAGTGTGTTGGAAAAAGAGAGGCTAGCGATTGGCAATGGTGGCGGTCGATTGAGGGACGGGTGGTAGTGGAGGTCGAGGGGAGTAAGAGAGAGAGAGAGCCCGGGGACGAGGGTGTTAGAGTTTTTTTTTTTTTTAAATATTTAAGCATTACATAAAAAAATGAGAATCTTTTGATCATTTTGAGAGTTGATAAAGGATCCGGTTCATGGAATAGAATAATTGACGGGTTAGAGCTTGCAAGAAAACTAAAAGTCCTTTTTGGTTGGCACATAAAAGTCGAACCCCATTTTATTTTTCCTTGTAATCGACATAGAGATGATAGAAACCTTATAGGATCTTGCCTTCCATGACTTGGGCCTCATTTGGTACAAAGCGTTTGACAAGTGTTTTTGAAATGCTAAAAAGCCAATGCAAGTAGGGACTTATTTTGAGCTTTTTGTATTTTGGAAATATAAGTTCATTGTCCATCGTCACTATTCATCTTGATACTGGAGAACGTGAAAACATTAACGACTTATTTTTAGTAGGTGATAATATTTTTTTACTATTAATAATTTATATTTCGGTATCTAATTTATTTTTTCCTTCATCATATTCATGAAAATTTATTGTGTAGGTCCCCTTACGATTTTATCTCTCAATTTAAGCTTACAATAAGAAAACATAAAAAAAAAAAAAAAAAAAATTGGGCAAAAGATGGAAATCCAAATTGTGCGGTCCTTAGCTATGACGGAGGGCGGTCAGCTAAGCCGCACCCTCAATGGTAAGTACTAGGACCCATGTTATTCTAATGGAACTCGAGCATTTTCCGCCTTTTTTTCTTTTAATTTTAGATTTTTCTTGTTTAGCGTTAGCTTTCAGTATTTAAGATCATACATTTTTCAGACCTCGATAGTGTCTGAATTAGGCGCAAACCCAAGAGAGAAGTGAACATGGATTGTCCTACTGGAGAGCACACTAGAGAGCTTCTCAAAGCTCAAGCTCACGTATGGAACTCGGTATTCAACCTCACGGGCATGTTCTTGAAATGTGCCGTTCAGCTAAACATACCAGACGCTATCCACAAACACGGCCAACCCATGACTGTGTCCGAGCTTGTAGCCGCACTTCAAATTCAACCAACAAAGTCCAGCTGCGTCCACCGTCTCATGCGTGTTCTTGTTCACTCCGGCTTCTTTGAAGAGAGAAGGCTTGGGCCGAGTGATCAAATTGGTTTCGCGCTGAACCACGCATCCGAGCTCCTAGTTAAGGACAGTCCCTTCAATTCAGCGGCTATCGTACTGGCCATGGTCGACCCTAGTTTCGCAAAGCCGCGCGATTGCCTGAGCGCTTGGTTCTTGAACAACGACCGTACCGCATTTGAGACGGCATATGGAATGAACATGTGGGAATACACTGCTCAAGACCCCAAGTTCAACCAGTTGTTCAACGATGCCATGGCTAGCGATAGTCGATTACTGGCGACCGCGGTGATTAATGAGTGCGCCGGGGTGTTTGAGGGCATAAATTCGCTGGTTGATGTCGGGGGAGGGACGGGGCTGATGGCCAAGGCCATCGCCGATGCATTCTCGTTGGAATGCACCGTCTTCGATCTTCCACATGTGGTGGCCGACTTACCAGGAAGTAACAACATGAAGTATGCTGGAGGAGACATGTTCAAGGGAATTCCACCTGCTGACGCAATCATGTTGAAGGTAAGTAAGGAACATATAATTTGTTGATATCCTCATTGAATTTAACTTAATGGAGATATTTTAATTACATCGCACAATAATTACAAATGGTTTAAAATATGTCAAGTACTCCTTTAGAATTTATAGGCATCGTGATTACAGAGCATTTTCAGTCGGCTTATGACGACCGTTATGAGCTGAGATAGTTTTGGTCCTACGAATCTGACCATACTTGCCGAGCCTGAGGGTCAAGTTGTGTTACGCTCCTCTTCTTCTCGAAATCCTGTTAATGCCGTCAACGCGAACTACTAATGGTTCTCTCATTTATTTTCTTCTATGGAAATAGCAAGGGCGTTATTACTAGACTGTCACAAGTCCATTAAAAGAAAACCTAAGGAGTTTGTAAATCTCATCAATAAAAATGAAACATTGCAGGTGATCTTGCATGATTGGAACGATGAAGACTGCATTAAGATATTGAAGCAATGCAAATCAGCAATATCGTCGACCAAGGACAAAGTAGGTAAGGTGATCATCGTGGAAATAGTTATGAAAAACCATGACAATGCCAAGGATGAGAAGTTTATGGAATTGGAGCTTGCATTCGACATAGCGATGATGACGGCCCATGCATCGAGAGAGAGGACCGAAAAGGAATGGGCAAAGCTCTTTTTCGATGCCGGCTTTGGAGGTTATAAGATTTATCCTGTATTAGGTTTTCGGTCCCTCATTGAGGTTTATCCTTGATGATTGGGTTGTTCTTCTTTTTCTTTCCCTTTGTCGTTGTTCTGGGTAATAACTTGATTTGGCTGTTGGCTTTTTGTGATCGTGTACTGATGCTACTCTTGTGAGTGTTTCAATAAACATGCAGCATTGCATTCCATTTAATAATTCAAGGCCTCAGTATTCACTATTTTAACATTAATCTAATCATATAGATTTTAATACAGCTACTTTTGGTTGGTCAGGACAAAAATTATATTTGAGTGGCTAACACTATCACTTAGAGAAGATGAATATGTGATTATGCACAAAGCTAACAAATCAAAATGGAATTAAGATAGTCAAAATTCCTATTACGAATGAACAAAGTCTGAAGAGAAATTATGCTGTGATCAGATTCTCTTGTGTGCAGTATGCTATCACATAAAACAATAGACAATTAAAGGGATTTGCACATTGTAATTATAGTGGTTTGGCTTATTGAAAGACTATATCCACTTTCCCATGCCGACTGTTTAATGGCTGACTTTCACTAGAAAATCAATAAGAGGTTATAGAGTTTGAGTATTCACTTCTCAAATATGTGTGATTGTTTTCTCTAATTCGCACGGTCAATTGCCTCTAAGAGATTTTAATAACAGATTACAAAGACAAGTGCATATTTTGAACTTTCAAATTTCAAATTCTCAATCTTGTTTACATTGCAACACCATAATCTCCTTTTATACTCCTCTATCACCAAGTTGACCATTGGATAATGTTTAGAGGATCATTCTTCCAATCAACCCATTGGACATGAATATTCAAGAAGATTTGATCATGATTTGAATTAATAGATCGTAATCTCCCTTTGAATTAGTTGCCCATGCAACCAAAGCTAGTTTTCATAAGTGCAGTTTTTCGTTTGGAAAAAATTATATTGTTTTTGGATGATTGTCATTCGAATCCTTGCTTTGAGTGGATTTCTTTGTCACTTAATGTTTTAAGATTGAAAGAGATTCAGCATCACCTCATGTGTGTCTTCGTCCACTCCGGCTTCTTTGAACTATGGGACCTCGAAGAAGCGGATAAGGAAATAGGTTATACGTTAATCGGTGAGTACTGACTCCTCGCAAAGCACAACCCTCGAGCCTCGTGCCCTTCCCGCTCTTCATGCTCGAACCTTTCGTCGTGGCGCCGTGGCAAAATCTGAGCGCGTGGTTGGGGGATGGAGATTATGTCGCTTAGTCGTCGTTCCGGATGGTACATGGCGTACTTGTGCGGGAGATCACGAGGCGCGCTCCCGAGGTCAATAGCTATTTCAATGAGGCGATGGTGAACGATGCAAGATGCAACACTGACAGGGATGGTGTTGGGCCGCACAATTGGGGGAGTGTTTGAGGGGGGAACTCGGTGGTCAACGTGGGAGGTGGGTTGGGGACGCCGGCTAGGGCCATCGCGGACGCGTTTCCCCACTTGAAGTGCACGGCGTTCGATAAGCCGCACGTGGTGGATGGTTTGGCTGGAAGTAGGGGTGTGCAAAAGAACCGGGACCCACCCGAAACCGGACCGGAACCACCCGGAACCGGTGGTTCTTAAGGGAACCGGTCCGGTTCTAAGTTCCAATTTATGAGAACCGGCAGTTCACTACTTTCCTACTCCATATCATCTCTCTCAGCTCAAAATCTCCCCGAACTCCCTCTTCCTCTCCAATTCACCTCTAGATCTATTCATCTCCCTTCGAGTCCTAGTCCGAACTCGACATTCTCTTTTCCCCCTTGAACTTGAACTCTCTCTCCATGTCGTCGCCACCTCCGCATTCACTGTCACTATCGTCCTCTTCGTTACTGGGTTCGTCCCGCTTCTACCTCCCCTCTTCCTCCTCCCCCTCCTCAAGCTTCTCCCCATCATCCTCATCTTTGGGGATAGGCGAACTCCAGGTCTAAGAACGGCTCGTCGTCCCTGTTGTCCTCCTCATTGTCGATCTCGAGGGAGGAGTGGGAGACGGCGGAGGTGGTGGCAAAAATGGTGGTGGTGGCTGGGACGGAAGCGGAGCAAGGGTCGTGACTACCGCTGACACGGACACCCCCACGACGCTAGTACTTGAGGAGAATAAAGCTACCATGGTCGAGAGAGCCATAATAAGCAGATGTGGGGAGGGCGAAAAGGGGAAGGCGTGTAGGTTGGACCGGTTCTATGGATCCACCTGGGAACCGGACCGGACCGGTGGTCCCATTCCCGGGTGGATCCATGCAACTAGCAGGCGATTTCCGGTTCCAATTTTTCGGAACCGGTTCTTAGTGGGCGGTTCCCGGTTCTAGGTCGGGAATCGCCCGCTCGGACCATGCACACCCCTAGCTGGAAGTGAGGTTGAAGTTCGTCGGAGGAAACATGTTTGTGGAGATTCCCCCAACGAATGCAATCTTACTCACGGTTAGTACTATGCATTTATGTTTAAGTCAGGGGCTATGGATGTCAAAATATTCAAATATTAAAACTACGTTTTCAGCCTAAGCATGAGGGAGAGAATTATCATATTTATATATTAAATTACGCATTCATCTAATAGCCTAAACTTTTAAAGAAGTTGAAAGTGATTCTATAAAATCTTGCAATGAGAAAAAAACTACAAGATCGCTAGTTTTTCATTTTCTCCCTAGGGACTCAAATGACATAGGTAATTCATGGTTTCAGTTAAAATCTACTTATCAAATTATTTTGGTTCTACACATAACCTAGATTATGACCAGAATTAGGTCCCGCACATTTAAATGACCATTGATAGCTATTCAAATCATTTGGTATACTAATTTATAGATAAATTAATATTGATATACTTCACATGGCTCTTTTTAATACTATGTGAAAGGAAATTATGTGTAAGTCTTACATGGATTACACTTGCATGGAAGTCCATCTGGTAGTCACATGGGAAGTACTCCATTTTAGTGCATATATTGGTAACTTGGTAAATGGGTGAAAGAGAAGAACTTTACCTATGGACAATTTTTTTTTTTTTTTTTTACATTACCATGCCTGTAAGAACTTTAACTCCAACTAGTTTGAATAAAACCTGTCTGTATGCAGTGGGCACTACACAATTGGAGGGACGAAAAATGCATTGACAAACTGAAGCAAAGCAAAGAAGCGGTGTCGGGTGGGGAAAAGATCGGAAAAGTAATTATAATAGATATGGTGGTAGAGGATCAAACAAAAGATCATACATCCGCCGAAACGCAGCTCTTCTCCGACATGATGATGATGGTGATTTTCCATGCCAAAGAAAGGAGTGAAAAGAAATGGAAAAAGCTGTTTGTTGTTGCTGGCTTTAGCGGATATAAGATCATCTCTCGCTTGGACCTCTGGTCCCTCATTGAGATTTATCCTTGATTATTATCTTTCTGCTCATTTGCTTTGCTTGGAGAATCCTTGTTCTACTTTTGCTGTTAATTCCTTGTTTGGATTGTATTGGAAATGGCGACTTAAATAAGTCCCTAGAACTTATGTCGATGATATAGTTCAGTGTGTGCTTTGTTAATGAATAATCAAGTAACACTTTTAAATTCGATCCCTCCATCTCTTCCTTGGTTGACTATTACATTACTTTATTTGTAGGATCATGTCTTAGTAAAAAATGAATTATTTTTTGTCATCCTTCTTTCAATGTTTTGTAATTTCCTCATCTTATTAGGGGTTGTAATAATGATGAGTTGTTCGGTTGCAAAGTAAGACATTAAACATGCAACATGATCATGGTTTGGTAACTGTATTACGGCATGATGTTTTCCATGGCAAATCCACTAAAGAGCAAGTAGGGAGCCCAAATAATTTACACATTGAGGGAGGAGGCATCAGTCTTTAAAGCATTGGTTGATGGACTTACATTTTTAGGGACAATTAATTGTGCCGGTCCCCAGTGAAATTAGCTGCATTGAGCTGCAATGAGCCGTCCATCTCCAAATCTAAATCCGAATATCAATGATCTTTCTTCAAAGTTTAGAACACCAGGAAGAATGTCCTCATCCCCCTAAACTTGATGTTGTTGGCAACACAACGAGAATTGCAAGAAAACTAAAAGCTTCTTTACCTTGCATTTTCGTTTTTTCGAGTGACAAACGGCAAATTTCATTGCTTGCTCACTAACTTTAGCAATTCAAACGTCAGTACATGTTTGATTAGCCGTAAATGAGTTCACACTGCAAGTATTGTCAAGTTTGTTGGGCTTAATCTATCAAAATGGGACTAGACATGAGCATGAGCTTGCATGGATGATCAGGACATGCTAATTTATACACAGTCAAATTTCAGTCCAAACAGTTTAGGGAATTTTGTATAAGAAAATAGACGGGTAGTCGATTTGTCATTGTAAAATTTCCCACAGAGAATCGATGAAGAATAGATGTGGTGACTCATTTGTGGCCAAGTATATCCTCCAACTTCATTTTCCTCTGCTGCATTGGATTGTACGTAGAAAGAGAAGCACCAAATTTTCAAAGAGATGCATATATATTACGAGGTACATCGATCACAAATGAAGCAGAGTAAGGTACAAGATGTTATAACTATAACTACCACCTCGAGGGAAGTGAATAGGTGATTGTGCAGAAATGAAATAATTTAAACAAATATTACAATGAGACAACTTTTGATGAAGTGGTCAGATCTTACCAGTACACAATTCTACTATAATAAATAAAAGAGTAAGGGATAGAGAATTGTACACTCAAGATTATAGTGGGTCAGCTTATGTAAGTTTACGTTCACTCTCCCGCACTACAACCTATTGGCTAGAATCCACTAGAAAAACCAATAAGAGGTTACAAGTCCTGTGCTTCGAGCACTCAAGTTTGTGTAAAAAACTCCTCACACTCTCAACCTCTAAAAGGTTTACACAATATGCTCGACACAGGCAAATGTCTAAGATCACAAAACACTCTTCAGACTTTGGAATTAAAAATTTCAGTTCTCGTGAATGCGAATTCTATCCCTTTAGCTTCGAGACCTCCTCTTATATTCCTTCTAGTCCAAGCTGCCCATAGGACATATCTCTAAAAGGATCATCCAACCAATTTACCTATTGGTCTTGGATTTGGTTGAGAAGATCCGATTGCCTCAGGATCGCCGATGGTGAAGCTGCCCATATGTTCTGCCGCTCACATAGTAATTTGGGTTTCCAAAAGTTAAGTGTGTACAAATGGAAAGAATGTTTCACCTCTAATAAGAAATTCTAGGAAGGTTGAATCTCCGATAGATATTAGGAAGACTTTCCTTTTGAAACTTCTTTAAAAAATGGCAAGGAATCTAACCAATCGCCGCTAGCCATTGCACAAATGTATTTGACTCATTCCGAGCTATTTGACAAAATATATAAGGAAGGAAGAATGAGCCACGACTCTGATTCTGATTGATATCGTCTGATCTTATTTCATCAAACTTTCCACATGAAAATATTTTTTGTCAAAAATAAAATCTTTAAGTTTTGTCAATCATCGAAACCATTTAGGGAATGTTTTCTCAATAATCTCTCTCTCTTTTTTATGATGACAAAACTTGCATGAGCAGAACTTTTAAGAAGATGAAAAAATTGTGAAATTTAAATAGCTCTTGAAAAAAAGCCAATTTTGAAATGAGGCGCCGTCAAACTAACAATTTTAGCGAAACTCTTATAGCTAATACTCTGGATTTAAAGATAAGGGATAAGAACAATTTAACCAATCCCTTAGCTTTTGCGATGCTCGGAGTCTTTAGAGAACCTGCAAAAAAGTGTTAGTGTAGTAAAGTTTGCAATCTCAATTCCGCTGGTCCACTTTCTCCCCCTTTTTGTCAACAATCAAAAAGACACTAGATAAAGTACAATATTATAATCTGCTAAAAAAAAAAGTACAATATTATGAGCAAACCAAAGTACAAAGATTAGTTTAACAAAACAATCCACAATCATTACAAACCAAATGACAAAACAATCTAAACTTCGAGAAATAATGCAATCATAGAAAATTATTTAGAAGAGGATGGTTAATTTAGGTCAGGGTCTGGAATGAGAGCTAGAGATGGAATTGGAGTAGGAGATGGAATTCTATATTCTAGAGGCAATTGAACAAGAACATAGTGCTACATATTTTCTAAAGTATGCTCCATGATGTCCAACGCTTCAAGCTGAGTTCGTAGGAAGACATTTAAGTTCTTCAGATCTCTCTCCATCTTATCCTTATACTCCATCATTCTAAGTAGAGTACGCAGAAATAGCATGTCTTCAATGCTATCAATGACAGGAATTCTTGAAGGGTTAGTTTCTACCCAAAAGTTTCATCACCATATCAATGTCCTCTTGCCTCTATCTAGTAGTTTCAGACTCCTCTTCAACACTTGCAACTCCTTTCCCTTTATCTTGCATAACTAAGTTAGAAGAATGATCAGGATCAGCAATTTGCTCACCAGTTATGCTAGGAATTCCAATAGGGATGGAAGGTAATTCAATTGCAAGGGCATTTTCCACAGTAGGTTCTAGAGCTAAAGGAGTGTCCGCATGAATTGCCTTGCTCTCATCCTAACACTCAAGGAAGGGAAGAACCTTGAATCTCTTTGTTTGGCAGTAAGCCTTGCTCTCATTCTCACACTCAAGGAATGGAATTCTTAGAGATAGAAAGTAGAGAGAGATGCTCTAAAATGCCTCTATTGCTCAAATGAAATGGATGCTACAAATGAGAGGGAGGGTCTCTTATTTATAAAAAAAAAGTTCATCTAATTACAACAATTGATATGCTACACAAACTAACGGTAGAGGATGTCAATTCTCGTCTAATCGATCTGACGGTAGAGATCCACTTGATCTAATGATAGAGGACATCGATCCTTGTCATATTATTCTGATGATGGAGATTGGCTCTATCAAACGGTTGAGTAAATCCATCCTTGTCAAGCAAATCCGATTGTAGAGATTGAGTCCCCTTAGAATCTAATGACTTTGATGAGCCTTCTTGGATTGATGACTTGGTGTTCCTTTAGATTAATGACGTGGTGGTGTTTGACCCGTGACACTCACCCCCTCGATGTTGTTGGGGAAAATAATCAAAAAAGTCCTAAATTTATTACACTCGTGTCAACTCAGTCTTTAATATTTCAATTGTATCAATTTAGTTATAAACCATTTTACATTTTCTCAATTAAGTTTATTCAGCTATCGCCGCCACGGGCGAGGTTGCCTCACCAAATCTGGGCAAGGCCATGGCCACCTTTGCCTATGACCAGCAAGGCCCTGGCCTTGCCTGCCCAGACCATTGCAAAGCTTGCTGCCTCAGTAAATCTGGGTGAGGCCAACCTCACCAGCTGCGAGTGAAGGTGGCAAAGGCAGCTATGGCCTCGCACTCACTGCCGCTACCCACGCCAGCCACATTAGAATATAAGAAAAGAAAAGTATGATGGAAAAGGAGGAAAAAAAAAGGAAAAAGAAAACTAAAAGCTTCTTTACCTTCGCTCATTTTCGTTTAAAACGGCAAACTTCATTGCTTGCTCACTGTCTTTGTAGTAATTCAGACGATAGCACGTGTCTGAGAAGTTAAGTTTAACGAGAGTGATGGAATTAGAATTAAACGAGTGTTTACACGAGTGTTTACCCTGCAAATATGGTCAAGTTTCAGATCATGCTTCTGTTGGTCTTAATCTATCAAAATGTGATTAGAAATAAGCGTGACATTGCATGGATGATCGGAACAGGCTAATTTATACGTAGCCAAAATTCAATCCATACAGTTCAGAGATTTTTCTTTAAGAAAACAGACGGGTAGTCGGTTTATCATCGAAAAATTTCCTGCAGATAATCGATGAAGATTATATATGGTGACTAAGTTGTTGGTGAATCAGTTGTTGCCAAGTATACCCTCCAACTCCATTTTTCCTCTGCTGCATTGCATTGTACGTATAAAAGAGAAGCACCAAATTTTCGAAGCGATACATACATACTATGAGATACATTGATCACAGATGAACCACGGAGTAAGGTACCAGACATGCACACACTATAAGGCATCGAACGTACTATGATGTTATTGTTACTGGTTCTACTATTCAACGTGAAAGAAGAAAGCCCATTCCATGGCGCATGGTCGGACACAGCAAAAGGAAAACGGCACAAACACCTCGGACCTCTAGGAGCCACTTGGCGGGCTCACTTGATAACAATCAGATAAAAAACACGCAGCCACTGCAAAGACCAGCGCTGACGTGAATGCGTGCAAAAGAGTCCATCGCCTTCAACTTATATTTCTCTGCATCAGCACGTGAGAGCTTCACCGATGCAGCAATCGCCCACAGCCCTTTAGTTTTGGCAAATCCATACCGGACCTTGCCTTTTGTGTCCCTGATGATGTCAGTTAAGCATAAAAGGGAACATGCAATCGCAGAGACTGCAAGAAGGCTTATGGTGAGGATATGAGTGAGAGAGCTGGTGCATTGGCCTCTGCTATTGAAAATTGGAGAGAGAAGCAAGAAGACGAATATTGTGCCAGTAGGAAGGAGATACGAGAGAGTTGATCTAGTTATAATTTTTCAGTCCTGTGTATGAGAATAGTTGATAATCGAAGAACTTGCTTAATACCATACTTGTATATACAAAGAGAAAAGCACATATATGACGTCTATGGTGCACAGAAGCTATAACAATTTGATGAATGTGATATGATGGGATGAGTTCATCGTTCTCTTACCTGGGCATAAAAGGAAAAGAAACATTACTTCGACAAAGACAAGCATGTGGAACAGGATAAGACAGAGGTGAAGCAAAATTGATAGGCATGATAATAGATTAACTTAAAGGGAACCTGATCAATCTTTCATGTCTGATAGATGACATGCTCGACTAATCTGCCTGAGGACTTCATGCGTCTTTCTTGTTTAACAGAGAAATATAGTAGTAATTAACAGAGAAATGGAGCAGCACATAAGCCTGGGCTAGGCTACTCAATAACTCGAGTCAATATGCAAAAGAACACTATTAACCATTGCAATAAACTTCCTCTGTGCAACATCAGGTTGTGTTTTCATAGTGGACATTTGAGCTTTTCCGACTCATGACTACTAACGATTTCATTTGTGTGTTGGTCCCCAGATTGTCCTGGACGAGACTAAGCTGCAGGTCAACTTTTGTAAAGGAAGCCATTAGCACTAGCGCATGCAGATGTCCATATCTACTTCATAATGAAATCTCCTGAGGTTGCTCTTTGTGACTTCTGATATGACTAGTTTAACACTACTCTTTCCAGACCTTCTCACAGAGACACAGGTTGACTTAATCTCACTTAGAAATATGAAAGCTGTGGTAATGACTGCAGCTGAATGGTAGTTTACAACAACAGACACACAGTTATTTAACTGAGTTCAGAAAAGCAACACAGTCAATTCCAACGTTTATCAGACATCATTTTTCTTCCCCACGGTCGTCACCAGTCTTTGTGATGGGCGGAGCATTCAAAATCATAATCATCATAAATTTTTTTTCCCCATTGTTCTCTTGGATGGTGGTCTTGACGTTTTTACATTTGTTTCACAGCAAAAAGCCATAGACATGATCTTAGCTCATGGTGATGTCAAAAAGAATAGTGGGGGTATCATGGTAACGCAGCGCTTGGGAGAGGGGCAATGGACCAACTACCAGCCCTACCCCAAGCTGAACGTCCAAACCTTCACTTTATCTAGCGTCAATATTCTGTTAGTCCCATCTAACTTTTATTTCTGGGTCTGAAGCAGGAGCAAATTTTTGTAAGAGCTTTTGTTTTTCTTTTGTTTAGAAATCAACATTTACATCCCGTCACTACTCTTTCAGCCCTTTCAATGTTCATCTTCCCCTATGAAAGTGATCTGTGTTACTTAAGTAGAGTTTAGTTTTATGAGAAAGAATGAAAAAGTACATACAGGAAAGGGTGAAAATATTGTGATAATAGGACGATATCACTGGCTCACCACAGATAATAACACATTGAATTACCATTTCTGCCATTTCATTAGTAAAATCTGACATGACATTCATGATCTCATAACTTTCATCATTGATTGACATTGATTTAGAAATCAACGCAGAGCACCCCATTGGCTCATCTGTGCATCCGTATCCTGGAACTACCCCTCCGACAATACTAGCTTTAGTTGGCAGTTGGCACTAGGACTTACAATAGATGGTCTGTGAGAAGTGAAGAATTATCACAGCAAATTGGTAGCATGAGTACCATCACCAGATGATTTTCTATCTCTCTTTTCACTTTTAAGAACTTGAGCTGAAATATGAATAGTTCAACCAGGCACTACACTTTCACTGCCTTCCTGGGGGCCATAATCATTCCTGTAATAACCATTTATCAGCAAAGTAAACACAAGCAATCCAGAGCTCGACTCACCAAACTACTGATTAGGATATGTTTCATTCGTTCATAGATTCTAAAACATCAGGGAAAACACGAGATACCTTATGTATAGGATCCACCCATTTCTCCGAAGCACAGGACAATTTGAATGCTAAAGTCGTTCCAGACTTGCATTTGCAGTCAGCAAAATTGGCAGGCATGTATGAGGTACTTTTATACAATCTAGCTTACTCTATATCTTCAATGCTATACATTCAAACAAAGGTTGGTCATTGCTTTTTGAACCAAGGGAATGAAGCCATCAACTCGTCTGAATCAACTTAACGGACCCTACATTTCAACATCAACGATCCAGCAATCCACCGAAACCACCAGATAAGTCCCCGAGAAGAACCAAGAGAATAGGCAATCCAAATATTCACAAGAGCAAGATTTATCAGGAAAAAAGTCTAATTTTTTTAATCCATCTATGAATGTTTACACACCATTGCAATATTTCTAGCCGACGACATACAATCGCGTATTACTAATGGAAAATGGTAGCAACAAGCAAGGTACAACAGTATCAGATTCTCCGGAAGAACAAAGAGAACTCACAACTCGTCCTCCTTGTCCTTGTCCTCCTTCTTCTTCCTAAGAATGAAGACATCAGCCTCCTCGTACGCGTAGTCGGGATGCAGATCCTCGTGCCTCACCTTCTCCTTCACGAACACCTCCTCACACAGCTCCCAGAACCGCTTATCGGCCTCCGGCGACCTCAACTGGTACCCCAGCAGCACCAAGCCGTCGCTCTTCACCAGCGCCGCCATCGCCCCCACCAGATGCCCCACCGACTCTTCGATGTACACCACGTCGGCGGCGACCACGATGTCGAAGGGCGGGTTCAGGGACTTGATCTGGTCGCTGTTGTTCCAGTAGAGGACGGCGGTCTTCAGGGTCTTGCGGAGGACGGGCTTGTTGCGCTTGAGGTTGTGGCGGAGCGCCGGCATGACGGGGGCGATGTCGGTGAGGACGATGTCGGCGAGGCCGAGGAGGTAGAGGCCCATGCCGGCGGCGCCGCAGCCGGTGCCGAGCTCGACGGCGCGCTTGCCGCGGAAGTCGAGGAGGTGGGCGTAGCGGTTGTGGGCCGGGTCGGGGTGGGCCCAGCGGTCGAGGAACTTGACGAGGACGAGGGAGCACGGCCAGACGGAGGTGCCGACGTGCATGGAGCCGTTGTCTTGCTGGAGGGAGAGGCGGGCGTCGCCCACCGGGAGCTCGATCACCGGCGAGTCCGTGAACTTCATCTCTCTCTCTCTCTCTCTCTCTCTGCGCGATTGTGTGTGTTTGTCGGGTTGAGACTCGAGAATTTTGTTTATGGGCTTCATGGAATGGATCTGAAAATGGGCCTTCGACATGGACCTTTGATTCGCATTCGTTCATAGGAAATCCATTTGGATTTGGTGGTCCTTGCAAGGTCTAGGTGATGGCTACCACACCCTTGCTTTGGAGAGCAAGGGTCGTTGGCCCTCAATCTAGGAAAAACAAAAAGAAAAAGAAGAAAAAAAAATTATCTACATAAGCGACAGCCATGCCACATAAGACGGCCATCACCCACGTCAATAATTTCCAACCAAAATTGGTCTGATCGATTCAATTGACAAAACATGAAAATGTTTAGTATTTAATTAGCAAAATTATAAAGTTTACGACCAAGTAGGCAAAAATATAATAGGTTTAGGACTTTCTGGATGATTTTCCTCCAAATAATGACATTACGTGCCAATTCATGGAACTTGGTTTGGACTTTCTGACATGGGTCTGCTTTTGCATAATCAATAGGAGTAAGAATACTGCATTGGTTTGGCATTTAAAAGATAAAAAAAAAAAAAAAAAAAAAAAAAACACCGGCTTGGTTTTTTTCTCACGGAAAATAAATGATTTGCATGATATTTTCCTAAAAATGATCAGTTGTATTGTTTATAAAAATGAATAAATGGAGAATATTTTCATCGCCTACAAAAAAAAATAGATATAAATTATTATTGATAATAAATATATTTTTTATTAATTAATTATTTGAATCAATACAAGCAATTATTTTTTGGAAATATTTTTAAAATCATTCATTTTTTGCTAAATAAATAGAGCCTTAGCAAGTAAATGAGTAATTGATTGATCTAATGATCTTGTTACGCTGATCATTCATCCAACCTCTTGTGGATGCAGTTGCCGGAACATAGTGGTCATATGGGATTACTTTTTTGCCACATAAATTGATGATTTGAGTTCAGTATTTTTTGTGGTTATTAGTGAGTTAGAAAAAGTTGGACCGTCGAGATTTTGAACGGTGCAATGTGAAAAAATATTATCAAAAGGAACAAATCAAAGACGTAAATTATGAGGGACCACGTTCTATTCATGACATGCCGAATCGCCTCCCTTTTGAGCGTTGGTAGCTAAGTTTGACTCCAAACCTCTAGTAAATGCTTGCCGCAGCCACAACGTCATTGCAAACCATTATTTTCTTCCCTCACCAAAGGTTAGGAGAAGAAAATAGACATTCCAATCAACCTAGCGCCTAGTTGTATGTTGCAGCTCACGTTTTCTGTCAATTTGGCATAAGCTACACCTAATTAAACCATCGAGAACCAAAACCTAGCCACGTCGAAGACGTACATGTAGTTAATTAGACCCATTAATTGCCTGTACCAAAAGTCTCCCATCTATATCTACTTTAGTAGTCAATTGCTTTGCAGATCGATATCAATTCTCACGTGTCTTCGGACTGATGGATGTGGGAAATGAGTTCTCCGTTGAGTAGACTTCACGAGGGAAATGAGGCAAGGCTTAGATCAAAACTAGTAGCTTAGTTTGATGGGGAGTGAACTTCTGAATCTATTTGCTGCAGAAACATTAATTCTACATTAATACAATCTGGCTTATAGATTATGAAGAGAACGGAGTCAGTGGGCAAGACTTTTTTGGTTTCTTGGATCAAGAGCTTTGTTTTGGTGCAATGGCAATTCTCCTTCTCCTTTTTTTCGAGTAATTCTCGATTTTATTTACGCGTCGTTAGTATCCTCTGAGCGAAAGAGAGAATCCTCTTAGAACATCAAGGCATGCTACTGTTCTTATGTAAAGTCAATGGACTACATGCAACATCAGGTCACTCTCAGAAAATGACGAGTTAAGTTTGTGTAGGCTGTGTTTGTGCTTAAAGAATCAATAAAAAGCTTATGCAGGGGTTCATTACATGTCTCGGGTTACATAACAAATGTATTGACCATTGAGCATAGATTAGGATTTTCTCGATTTAGGTGGATAAATTTATATCATCAATTTACCTTCTAAATAAATGACGTATCATCAACTTAAAATGAAAGATTGAGATATGTTTTTTGCTTTTTTTCCCCCTTTTTCTTTCTTATTCCCCGAGCAAGCCCTTATAATGCCACCTCCTCCTTCATGCGGACATCACTTCCAAGTTCCATCACGGTGCTGCTACGCGCATTGTGGTTTTGCCTACCAACTCGAGGTCGCGATCCTTTACTGCCTTTGCATGCTATCGCATTAGTTCTAATAGGGTGGGGGCCGGGGGATTGGTGTTGTAGCGAAGTGTGTTGGAAAAAGTGAGGCTAGGGATTGGCAATGGTGGCGGTCGATTGAGGGACGGGTGGTAGTGGAGGTCGAGGGGAGTAATAGAGAGAGAGCCCGGGGAAGAGGGTGTTAGTTTTTTTTTTTTTTTTTTAATATTTAAGAATTACATAAAAAATGAGAATCTTTTGATCATTTTGAGAGTTGATAAAGGATCCGGTTCATGGAATAGAATAATTGACGGGTTAGAGCTTGCAAGAAAACTAAAAGTCCTTTTTGGTTGGCACATAAAAGTCGAACCCCATTTTATTTTTCCTTATAATCGACATATAGATGATAGAAACCTTATCAGATCTTGCCTTCCATGACTTGGGCCTCATTTGGTACAAAGCGTTTGACAAGTGTTTTTGAAATGCTAAAAAGCCAATGCAAGTAGGAATCTATTTTGAGCTTTAAGTATTTTGGAAATATAAGTCCACTGTCCATCATCAATGTTCATCTTCTTTCTCCTTCGTCCACAATCATTTGTCTTCCTCGATCCTCCGCCTAAGAGTCAAACTTCTCTCGCAACCACCACTACTGCCGAGAGTCGCATGTCCCCGGCGACCATCGCCTAGGGTGGCACAGCTCGCAACTCAAGCGGTGTCGCCTGGGGACGTGACCTCAGGCCGTCAGATCTAGCCATCCAGTGGCCAGATCTAATTGCCGATGGTTGGCTAATGGTCAAGTTTCATCGGATTTAATTTTCAAACTTAAAAAAATAAAAAATACCAACAATCTTTTATTAATGTGGATTTTACCAAACGATATTTACGCCAAAACTATTTTCCAATGCTATATGTAGTTACAATTTACAAAAATATATAGCATTTTGAAAATTCCTTTACCTCAAAAATATTTATATTTTTCTAATCAAAGCTGAACTAAACGGGTCGGCCTTGGTACCCATATCAAGTTGCTTTTCGCGTGCATTAGTATGTTAAGCCAATTTGCCCCGAAAGATTCCTGGTGCAGTGCATGTCCACTTCTGAAGTAACCTCGAGCCTCGAGTCCGCCTCTCCAAAAGGCTCAAATACCAACCAAAAAAAAAAAAATCTGTTCCCCTTTGACCGAGAAAAAAGAAGTTGATCCCATCTTTCGTGGGTCCCACTTTCCGTCGTCTTCCTCCTCATTTCTCTGTTCTCTTTCCTGGTATAGTTCCCTATATATGACCCCCGCACGAGGTTCGACGACTGCAGAAAGTAAGGTGAATCGATATGGACTCGGGCAATGGAGAAGGGAACGCGACCGCCGGCGAGCTCCTCCAAGCTCAAGCCCACGTATGGAACCACCTGTTTAGCTACATCACCTCCTTGTGCCTCAAGTGCGCCCTTCAGCTGGGCATGCCCGACCTCATCCACGACCATGGCCAACCCATGACCCTCCCCGAGCTCCTCTCCGCCCTCCGCATCCCTCCTGCCAAAGCTCACGGCCTCCGCCGCATCATGCGCGTCCTCGTCCACTCCGGCTACTTCGAGCTACGGGACCTCGAGGACGCGGACCGCCGGAGCGGGTACACCCTCACCGCCGCGTCCCGGCTCCTCCTGAAGCACAACCCCTTGAGCCCGGCGCCCTTCGTGCTCAGCGCGTTCCATCCTTTCTTCATGGGGCCGTGGCAGCATCTGAACGCGTGGCTGGGGGACAGAGAAGGCGTCACCCCGACCATGATCGAGATGGCGCACGGAGGGCCCGCGTGGGAGGTCATGAGGCGCGATCCCGAGGTCGACGGCCTATTCAGCGGGGCGATGGATAACGACTCAAGACTGATGGCGAAGGCGGTGGTGGAAACATGCGGGGGAGTGTTCGACGGGCTGAGCTCGGTGACCGACGCGGGAGGCAGGTCGGGGACGATGGGCAAGGCCATCACGGAGGCGTTCCCCCACTTGGAGTACACGGTGCTGGATCAGCCGAACATAGTGGATGGTTTGGTCGGAAGTGAGAGGTTGAAGTTCGTCGGAGGCGACATGTTTGTGGAGATTCCCCCGGCGGATGCAATCTTACTCAAGGTAAAGTAGTAGCCTACATCTCCGTTTGGGTCAGGGATCATAGAAAAGAAAATGAAATAGGGTAGTTCTTGGTTGCAGTTGAATTTAGCTTATCATTTATGAGGTCAGCAGTTTTTCATTTTCCCTCTAGGTACTCAAATGATATAGGCAGTTCATTACCGATTAATTTGATTGTAATTATACAAACTTGAATTTTTAAAAAGAGCTTTTTTTTGTCCTTTTCCATTTTTCCGTGGAGAAAAACGTGGTCTCCTTTTCTTTTGGTCCTATAGAATTTTAGGAAAATTATGAAAAAGAAGAAGAAGAAGAAGAAAGGTCATATATAAACTAGTTAAACTGGAAATCATAAAATGGGAAAATTACCAAAAAAAAAAATCATAAACCTATTACAATTGTATCAATTCAATCCTAAACTTTTTGTGGCTAATTCAGCCCTAAAAATTTTGCAATTATGCCAATTTAGTACATTTGGCCAAAGTCAGCCAGCAAATGCTCATGTGGACAATTTTATTTTATTTTCAAACTTTTATTTATTTTTCTTTTTCCTTTCTTTTCCCCTTCTTCCTTCTTTGTCTGGTCAGTCGCTGCAGGCTAATGGCAAGGCTCACCCCCTATGGCCACCGATGGGGCTCGGCCTCCCAATGCTTGGCGAGTGTGGTCATCACCATTGGCCAGCGAGGTCATCCTCACTAGCCAAATGAAGAAGAAAGAAGGGAAAAAGAGAGCGAAAGGAAAAAAAAAAAGAATAAAAAGAATAAAAAGAAAAAGAAAGAATAAAAAAATCTAGAAAAATTAATTAAAGAATTATTTATATCAGTGTTTGTTGAATAGTTGGCGCCGACCAATGTCTACGTAAGCGTCAACTAGCCAAATTTGGCTGAATGAACTAAATTGACACAATTGTAAAATGTTTAGAATTGAATTGGCAAAAAAAAAGTTTATGACTAAATTAGTATAATTGCAATAGGTTTAGGAATTTTTTTGTTATTCTCCCTATAAAAAATGCATATATATGCATTGAAGAGAAAAAAATTTCTCAAAAATGAAAAGAACATAAAGTGCTTCCTTTTTTGAGCTTATAATTAAATAATAAAAAGCACATGAATTAACGCTCTATTTGTTTCGTAGAAAATGTGACGTTTCGGAAATTATTTTCTAGGAAGCCATTTTCCAGGAAAATGTAATTATTTTCTAGTATTTGGCCAAAACATTAAAAAAAAAAAAAGTGGAAAATATTTTCTATTGGTCGGTAAGGAATTTTTTTTCATGCACTCTTTTTAAATATTTTTTTTATTTTATTTTTTAAAATATAAATTTTAATTATTTTTATATTTAGAAAATCTTTTTTTGGTTTTTTTATTTTTTATTTTTATTTTATTTTCTTTGTTTTTGTCTTCCTCTTCTTCGACCAATTGCCGGCCATGGTGATGGCGGTGACTCGGCTAAAGGTGGGAAGTGAGCTTGAGCTCGTCACTCGGCAAATTGGTGAGCCAGAGGCTTATGCTCATCCATCTGGCCAAGCCTGAGCTTGGTGAGCTAGGTGAGTGGGCTCCTAAGGCCTCGAGCTTGCCACTCGCCAAATCAGTGAGCTAGCGCTTGAGCTTGTCATCAATCGGGAGAGCGATGAGTTAGGGCTCAAGGCTTGCTTGTGGCTAGTTGTCGATGGTCATTATGTTCGGCGACCGGCCAAGACAAAGTTTTTTTTTTTTTATAAAAAAGAAGAAGAAGAAGAAGAAGAAGAAGAAGAAGAAGAAAAAAAAAAGAAGAATATTAAAATTTTGATTTTTTTTTAAAAAGAAGATATAAAGGTTAACATGAGTGTGAGATAAGAGAAAGTGAGTGAGGAAAATATTTTCCTCTTTCCCAAAAGTGTAAAATGTTTTCCCTTATCTTAGAAGACTTTTTCTCTTCATGAAAAATGTTCTCCCTAACTAATTCATTTTCCGTGAAACGAACACGGGAAAATCCAAAAATATTTTTTTTGGGAAACATTTTCCACAAAATGAATGGAGCCTAAGTATGATGAAATTGTGGGAAAAGATTAAATTTATAAAGAAAATAAACACGATATTTAAGGATTTTGGTCATTTATTAAAATATCATTTCAATTGTCATAAAAGGAAATGGGAGAGATTTGTGGATTCCTTTACAATCCTTTTACTTATCAATCATCTTAATTACAATAAATTAATATTTCATCCATTTATAGTTACGTGTGGTAAGAATATGCGTTTGGGTTTTTTCATAAAATATTTTCGCAGTAAAATGGAGTTCAAAGTGGCTACAAAATTTGTTCAATTAATGATATAGATGAAATGACCAAATTTTGTTATATTTTTCAACATTATTAGTGCATATACGAACAACTCTTTTACCTGGACACGCCTCCATTTTAGTGCAAATCTTGGTAACCAACGTGAAGAGTGAAAAGGACAGGCTTTCACATTTGGCCATTACTTCTGTTTTTACATTAACGTTCTTGTAAGAATTATGAGCTCCAATTAGTTGAAAAAAAACAAAACATTGTTCGAATGCAGTGGGTATTGCACGATTGGAGCGACGAAAAATGCATCGAGATACTAAAACGGAGCAAAGAAGCGGTATCGGGGCGGGACGGGATTGGAAAAGTGATCATAATCGATGTAGTAGTAGGGAATCAACCGGACGATCATAGATCCACCGAGACGCAACTCTTCTGGGACATGTTGATGATGACGTACGATGCGAAAGAAAGGGACGAAAAGGAATGGGAAAAGCTGTTCGTCGACGCTGGCTTTAGCGGGTACAAGATAATCTCTCACCTGGGCCTTCGATCTCTCATTGAGGTTTATCCTTAAATTATCTTTCTACTCATTCGATCTGTGATGGGTCAATCCTTGTTGAACTTTTACTGTTAAACGATGTTGGATGCATTCTCTCCTTGTTTTGATCGTATTGGACGTGACAACTTATATAGGTCCTCGGACCTTATGTTGGTGTAATAATTGCAGTCCACATGCTTTATTATCGAATAATCAAGTAATACTTCCAAATACGATCCCTCCATCTCTCCATCAGTTATGCCGTTACTTTATTTGTAGGTTCATGCCTAACTGAAAATGAATAATTTTTATGGTCACCCTTTATCAATGGTTTTTAAAATTTTCTCATCTTATTGGGGGCTGTAATAACGATAAGTGGTCATCAGCTTATTATAATTATGCTTCGATATTAGTTCATTTAAGGAGAATGAATGTGTTGGCTTGAATAAGCCATAGCTTGACCTCAATACGTTGAGATAATGCGAGGGAGTATATGACCTGGACGCAGAACAGATTGTACCAAATTCATATTGGACCCATTTAGATAATGAGATCAAGCTCAAATTGTAACTATGGAAATCCAACTACAACATAGCTTCCGAAGCTCTGGACGAGGGACATGACTCGCCACCATTGCTCGTCCGATCACCATTGTCCACCCGTCGCTCGTCGCTTGTGCACCAGTGGCTTCCCCCATCGCTCATCGCTTGCACACCCATCGTTCTTCACTGCCATCGCTCATCTCGCTACCGTTGCTCTTCAATTGAGCACCACAGCCATCCTTTGTTCTCAGATGCGATGCCGAGGTAGATGTGTTCCACCCGAGTCTATACCATCTGAGCGAGGACTGGCAGGTGCTAGCGCTCTGGCTCCAGATGGCGGCATGCTACCGGGTGGCATTGGCGGTGGTGGTGGCGGTGGTGGTGGCGGTGGGGGTGGCGGCGTTGTTCGGGGAGCTACTGCTAGCCGCGGAGGGGCGAAATGGGGATGGGAGGATGAGACTAATCGGTAGATCCAGGAACTGATTCCGAGCGGGAACGCGAACAGGCCGTTCTGGGCGATAAGTTTGGATCAGGTTTTATTTTTGGGTCTGTTACTCGGCCCGTTTTGGCCCAGTTGAAATATACAAAAAGAAAATTAAATTAGTCTTCTCAATTGAACAGAAAAAATTTAGATATATATTCTAAGTTGTATATAGTATATATTATGCAGAATCGAACTAACTTACGAGTATGGAACTTCATTCATTTTCTAATTTTTTTTTGTTTTGTTTTAATTTGCCAAATTTTCAGATTTCCTTTTACATTGTTTTTCGGCCCTTCTTTCTGTTGATTTTTTGGTCCATTTCCATATTTTTCTCTTTCAATGTTACAAATTTGGATGAATCTAAGCATTTTTAAATTTTTAAGTATTTTCGAATCTTTAAGTGCTTACATATCTTTCCAAACATGCATTCTCCGCAAGTACCAGGAGCAATAATATAGGAATTCGTAACCAAACCAAAACCCGCCTGTAACCCGTCTAAGCGTGACACCCTTGCTCATGCGCCACATGAAGTCCTACTTCACAACTTGACCCGAGCACTCGATTTCTCTCAAAAATTGAGTAACTCACGATTTCTCTCAACAATTGAGTAAATCAATTCATGGAGTTTCCCATTCTAAGGGAAGTAACAATTTAAAGAGAAAAATAACTTAGCATGAATTGTTAAATTTACATCACATATAAATGGATGTAATGAATCGATTAGAATCGGATCATTTCGACTCGACCGACCCGGCCCGAGTGCCAGGCCGCCAGATAAGTCCACGACAATAGCCAACTACTGGTGAAGTTAGGTGCTGAATTAAGCAATCAATCCATCCATCCATCCAACTGTTCTGTCCCGTGTGCCGTGCGCAACGCGTTAGGTTGGTTTTGCATGTGAATGCTGTCTGGCATTTTTTCCCATGCGGGTTTCGGTGCGTTTCCACGAAATCAAAGCTCTCGCAGCAGGTCGCACAAACGATCGGTCAAAGCTCTGTGAGAGAGACAGAGATACCCAGAAGAAAAAACAAATCTAAAAGAGTCGAGACTCTCTCTTTGTATTTGCTTCCATCGCCTGCGAATTCCATAAATTTTGGATGAATTTCTGGGTACCCTAAACCGGGGAAAAAGACAGAGCTTTCTTGCGTTTTACAAGTCGATTTAGACCTATATTCAATCGGAAAAGAACCAAAACCCAAAAAGGAAAAAGGGGTTAAAAAAAGGAAAACGGGGTATTGATTAGCGCATTGATCAGTCATAGCCACAAGGCCCCGGCTTGCCTCAAGATGGGCACCAGCTCGCCGGAAATATGAGTGGCCATGACCCGATCCAGCCCCCCGAACAGCCTCCCCCAATGAAGACCGCCGGGAACTGGACCTCCCCCCGCCGCCGCCGCCGCCGATCCTCTCCAGCTCGTCGGCCACGCCCTTCTCCTCCTCCTCGTCCACCTCGTAGACCGCGGGGTTCACCCCGAGTCCCAGCAGCAGCCGCTTCACCACGTGGGCCATGCAGCACCCGCGCCTCCCGACCACTATGAGCGCGTTCTCCGACACCACCTCCCGCACGCCGTCCGGCCTCCTCGGGGGCCCCCGCCGCACCTCCCCCTCCTCCCCCAGCTCGAGCGCCCCGCCGTCGCCCTTGCCGCCATCGCTGGCAGCGGCAGCGGTGGCGCTGCTCTGGCTCGTCCTGTCGCCGAGCAGCAGCGGCCGCCCGGCCTTGAGGGGTCCGCCGGCGTGGATCGGCGGCCATGGCTTGTACGAGATCGCCTCCTGCATGGTGCCTCTCACTGTTTCGCTTTCGTCAGCGTATGTGCGTTAGAGAGAGAGAGAGAGAGAGAGAGAGAGAGCGAGGGTGGTTGTGATGGTGAATTTGGGCGATGGTGGGAGGAAGGTATAAATGGTGATGGCAGGGGGTGAGGCCCGGGGAGGAGGATGAGGAGAAGACTTACAAAAGTCATACGTCAACGGTGGTTGGGAGAGAGAGGGGCGATCGATGATTTCGTATTTCTGGACGTGTGCGTGTGGGGATGCTGCGTGGCTTACGTCCGACCCACGTCATCCCTTCTTTTGTCGTCTTCCAACAACGTGGTAACGTGAGGACAGAACAAAAGTACATCCAGAACACCTCCATTTTCAAATTTAATTTTCTTTTTTTTTTTTTGTGGCCTAACTCAATTTCAAATTTCAACTTTCGAAGTTAAAGCCTATTTACATGGATAATAACCTCGATCCCCCCAAATTCAAAAATTCAGATAAAGCCGGACCCGATTCGGATTTCGAAGTTGCCCGTGATGAGAAAAAGTCGCCGGATTCTGATGAGATTCGAGGAGAAGAAAGAAAAACGGTTACGTCCATGTCCTGACGAACCGGGTGACGTCCCGCCGGGGGGGGGCGGGGGCTGATGATTTCTTTTTTTGTTTTTTTTGGGTTTTTCGTGCGGTGAGTGCGTAGATGCGGACACGGAGGGGTGGCGGATTACGTACCTCCTAACGTGGAATTCTTCTTCCGGGTGGGGCCCACACACCGAGTTTGGCGACGTTGCTGGCGTCACAGCTTATGACATCGACGATATATAAAAAAAAATAATAGATTTCATGTTGATTATTATAGATTTCAAGATTACAGAGCAAGAGAGAGAGCGGTTTGAGGCTTGGACTGTAGCCTATGATGCCCGAGAGTTCCATGCACTTATATTTTAATATCGCGATCCATACCTAGGGAAGACAATCCGCATTAACTATGATTTAACATGTTCCGCGATGATGTGTGAATGATCTGGTGTCGGTATTATTATGCACTTGCGGTATCACTATGGCTCGAACAACAAGAGCATATCCCTTTCTTTGATTTTCAAGGCGTGAAAGAAATTATAAAATGACCTTGGACTTTGGTCGATCATATCCTTCTCTAACTATTTAGATGTCTTCAATGGAAAAATGATAAAATTTTATTAAAAACAAGATGAAGACATTTTTGTTTCTTAAAAGTCACCTGATCTTGTGCAACAGCTTAAAATTTGAACGCAAATACTTAATTGTACTATCAAGTTATGTTCAAATTGACAATTCACCTTCCAAATTGGAATTACTTTACTTCCTTCGGCGCAACCCGATTTGGATGGTTCACTAATTGATAAAAAAATAAAATAAAAAGAAGCTTTAAAAAGCCGGCCTACGGTGCAATTACTGATAAGCATCAAAACATCACACGTCAGTCGCGCATTGGAATTATCACATTCATCGTTGTTGATGTCAATGCCACGTGTGAAACTGGCGACCCCAAAAAAAAAAAACATTATAAATACGAATCCGGGGGCAACCGCAAAATCAGCCGCCCCGGACGGTCCGCAGAAGCTGACGTCACGGCCAAGGTGGGGGCGGGGGCGGGGGCTCCACCTGGGGACTCGAGCTCGGCCCCTGGCGTCATCATCCCCGGTCGTGAGGCCAGCGGGCGTGGGGCCGCCCCCACGTGGCCGCCAGCAGGCAACCGTCGACGTCACCCGCCGAACCCAGCAGCGACCCCTCCGCCCCCGCCATCATCCCTCCCTCCGCGTAGAAGCTACGCGGAAATTTCCCGGGGGCGTGACGTCACGCCGCGGGACCGCCCACGTTTTTCACCACGGGGCCGGACCGAGAGTGGAGGGGAGCGCTCCCGATTGGCTACGCGCAGGAGCACCCCGGTTTTGGTGGGCCCGCGTCGAGTCCGGGGATTACCGTCAGATACGCACGCCAACATACGGCGTCGTGTGCTCCACGAGACTTGTCCTGTCGCTTAGGCCATCCGAATGTCCCGACCCGGGCGATCGTTTTGGTTTTCTTCTTTCTTTCTCGTTTTAATCCTTTTCGGGACAAAACATTGTGTGCACTCATTTCTCGTGTGTTGAATCATCGCGTCGATATCCATCAGAATCCGAGTCTTCTAGCAAAAGATGAACGATTCAAAAAATATGCATTTTTCAAAATTATTGCATATATTGCATATTAAAATGTACGAACAAAAAATAATTTTCTCGTTGGCGAAAATGTTTAAACATAAATCATTATGTAACGTTCTTAGCACGACTAACATAGTTATCTAATTCTTTTCACCTTTTAAGCATCCAGAAACATAAATGGCTAAAACAACCCAGGACAACTGACACATAAAGGAATGCATGTGAACGGGGCAATCTCTATTTTTATTTATTTATTCCTATATGCATATCTTAGGTGAAAAGGTTGGGTACACTAAGAAAAGCCAAAAGAGTCAGTACTCCTTATGACGTCCGGCAAAACATCAGTTATCTCATCCCAACCTGACTATATACAGTCACCTATTCCTTATCCTAGTTCCATCAAAAAAATTTCCACATCCTCAAAACTACTCTATCCTCTTGCCTCCGTCACTCTACAGTGCTACGCTGTCCCTTGGCCCATTGTCGTCGTAAAGTGGGAGGAGGCTCACGAGACACCCGCCAACTCGAGCATATGACGCAACAAAGCTTAGGAGCACTAGCCCTGAAAGGTGCTCCGCTATCGATAGTCGGGGCAGATATGAATCTAAAAAAGACAACGTTTGGGAAGGTGCGGTCGACGATCTCGGTCTGGTGCCATGAAAAGTCCACGGGGCACCATGTCGGATCATGGGAGAGGCAGGTGGAAGTGACATGTCTACTAATCTACAAGACAATAATTCACCAAAAGTGAGCATAACACTCAACAAGCAAACTATTACCCAATCTATGCTACATATGTCAATAATAGCAAGTGCGAGGAAGTTTAGGACCTGTTTGGTAACCATCCAAACATGCCATGATTCTGATTTTTTATTCTCGGGACTAATTTTGGAACAGAATTGTGTTTGGTAAAATTTTTGTTCCTAAGAACAAATTTCTATTTTTTTGTTAGGAAGTAGATTTGGAATAGAATCAAGGATTAAAAAAAAAAAACAGTTGATTCTTATTTCTAAGAACAAATCTAAGAATCAAGCCATTTTCTTCTTCTTCTTCTTCTCTTTTCTCTTCTTCTTCTTTCCTTTTTTTCTTCTTCATCTACCGCCACCGCTGCAGTTGCTATCCGCCGTTCGCTGCCCACCATCACCAATCGTTGGCAACCGGTCCAGCGAACTCGCTGGAGGTAAGCCTAGCCACCGGCGAGGCTTGGCCAACGAGGGTTGGCAACGCTCCGGTGAGGTCGCTGGCTCTTGTCTGGCCAGTCGCCGATCTTCCCAAGGCAGGCGACCAGCCACCTTGAAGAAGAAGAAGAAGAAGAAGGGGAGGAAGAAAGAAAAAAAAAAAGGAAAAAATTAATAAAATTATTCAAAAAATAAAAAAATGATTTGAAGTGTGAATTGAAATTTTGTTATTTATATAATACATATTTAATTTTGTATTTAATTTATTATTTAGTATTTATATTTATAGTTTATACTATAGTTTATTATTTACTATTTAATAAAAATTTGATTAGTTAATATGTTTATTACTTAGTATAAATATTATTAATCAATAGAATTTCTATAATTTGATAAAATTTTAGAATTGGAATAGAAATTTTATGTAGTTACCAAACGTATTTTGTTTTTTTTTCTATTTCAGAATTAGAAATTTTGTATAGTTACTAAATGCGTTCTTTTGATTTGTTCAGGAACAGTAATCAAAAAGAATCATTTATAATCAAATCTGCTCCCTAGGAAACAGAATCGTTACCAAACACGCCCTTAGACATAAAAGATAAAAGATTATCATGATATCAGCTTACTTGAGAGTCTTTCCCAAAATCAAGATAACAAGTGGAAAACATTTCTATTGAAAATGGTAACCCAATAAAACTTAATTGAAATTTGAAAATACTAATGATCATCTTTACTAATAATTAGCTGCCACCATCTTCTGGGAAACCTGTTACCCCCGGCATCGCCCATTCATCCAGTATCGCGAGAACATCTGGGGGAACCATGTTATGCTCCTCCTAGACATCCGAAGAAATCCAATTATCCCTCTAAGCATCCTTACTACCACTTGGGGCATCATTGCCTTAAAGAACGACGACATTCACAAATCACACACTCATCCCATGACGCAGCAATTCCATAATTCAATTTAATGTTCGGGAACGGTTTGGTATCTACCATCAACTACCTCTATAAGCCGTAGAAATAATACAAACATTTAGTTCAAATTATGCAAAAATTTCATGTTATAGTTTAAGCTAAAACTTTTATGAAAGGATGCTAGTCCAAATTGTTTATTGAAAATTCCGTAGAAAATGGAAATCAAGCAAAGGTTCGGTAATGGGTTATGAAAACATATTCGGACCAATGTAGTTTTTGAAATATATTTTGCATGTATGAAGTTTTAATAATCTGAAATTAAAGTATATCACAAAAAAAGGTAGAACACACAATTTTCATGAAGAAAGTCTCTCCAAATTTGAATCACAAAGCATACACAAAATTAGTAAAATCCTACCCACAATAAATCGATCCGGAAATAGTCGTAATCTCAGATTTGTCCATGACTCGTGTCAATTAAGTTCAAACCAGCTCACATTTCAAACTCCATCAATCCCATAACATATTCACATACTACAATGCACATTTTCCGAAATCGTCGACTAACACAACTAAGCATGAAATTAAGCGAGGTGACTAAAACTCGAAGAAATCAACCTCGATGTACGGAAATTAACCTATGTAGCGTAAACAGAAAGTAATTCACTTGCCTCGAGTCTGAAACAAGTGGTTTCTGCTGCTTGATGGAGTTTCGGAGGTCCTGAGGTCGCGGCGGCCGACGGCATTGGTGCGAGGCTGAGAGAGTGTGAGAGAGTGAGTCGTGCGGCTGGGCGAAGAGGGAGGGGGGTTTGTGCGCGATGGGGGAGAACGCGAGTCGCTCTCCACTTATTTGCTTCGTTTCCTCGCTTCCTCCACCGCTTGGATTGTTGCGTCGTCGCCCGATGGAAGAAGTGGCCGCTGCGGTTGACTCCAGCGGCGCCAGCTAGGGAGGGGGATTGTTGCCAAGAGGAAGGACAGATGGCACGGGAGGAAGGTGGACGGGGTAGCAGATGGTGTCGCGATGGTAGGCTGGTGGTGAGGTGGCGGGGCTAGCATGTCGCTACGGTGGCGGTCCGAGGGTGACGCAGCGCTAAGGTGTGCATTGAGGTGGCATCGCACGTAGGTTGAGATGTCGCGGTTGGTGACTTGGCGTGGCTTGAGGTGTCTAATCCTTGCGGCGGTGCGATGAGGCACGACAAAACACGATGCGGATGGTGTGGTCTGGTGACCAACTTGGTGGTGCAGCATCAACCATTGAGCATTCGAGGTTCACGATTCCGTTGAGCAAAGACTCGGATGTCGCTCATTGTTAGTAATGAAAATATTTTGATTGCCTTATTATTTTAAGCAATACCAATCATCATTTTTTTTTGAGAATATTTTCCGATTCATTCATTTAAATTGAAGACCTATATAAATCAATATCATCAATAGTTTATTTCACCGGAACCTCATTATAAGCTCCATTAACTAGAGCAAATCATTGTCAGTTTTTTTTTTTTTTTTTTAAAGCAATGCTCTATCGGTATGTCCTTGATCTAGTAAGAAACGAGTCGAAATTGGATCTCTTTAGGTGACATGGCGTAATGAACTTGTGCTATCAATGAAGCCAAGATGGTCCCCCAACCGTTTTCGCTGTTAAGTTCCTAACCTTGACCGTTCTATTTCACTAAATAAACTTCCTGGTCTGATTTCCTCCACAGAAAAACCTTTTCCCTACCTTTTACGACATTGTCCATAAAACGAAATTGAAAATGGAAAACGTAATCGGTGCTTCAAGATTTAAAAAATCATGCATGATGTGACATGAAAATATTTATATGTTTCAAAAGATTTCCCGAGTTTTACTTCAAATGAACAACAAATTACGAGGGATGGGGAAATAATTTAAGAAGACAATAAAGTTAAAAGCAAAGTGTACATTATCTTATGCGTTACCATATGTATAGGTGTAAACGGTTCTTCCAAGTTCTTTCTTCCCTTTACCTTTGGACAACTTTCGGGCGTGTCGGTGGGAAACCGGTCAGCGGTGGAAACGCTGGAGTTTGGGCCGTTCGAAGTCGGTGGGATCGACACTAATCGCGTTTTTAAGCAACCCATTTAAACAAAAAAGATCAACGGAGAATTCGAATTAAAAAGGTCGTCGGCATTGATTGAGCAGCAGTAGGTGGCGGGCGGGGTAGGGGGGATGTGTTTTCAAATATCTATTTTACCTTTAGTCTTACTTAAGGTATCCTTACGTTGCAGGCGTGGATGCGCCAAAACCTCTCGATGAAAAAGCTGGCGCTCCGACACGTCAAGGCGTGGTGCACATGCAAAGCGACGCGGAACCGACGAATCGTCAACTCGACGTGACGCCAGGATTAGGTTTGAACACGCGCGCACCGGATATCTGCTTCGCCTTTTAGTTTGAAGAACAGTAGCGACCGACGTGTTGAGAATCCCGTGGAGCAACGCTGGCTTTGCCGGTGGTCGTTGCCTGTCTTTCGGGTAACCCCAGACTGGCCAAATTCTACCGAAAACATTCTCGGATGGATGATTGCTCGGCTTATCAATCATGGGTGTTGGCGACCACGTATCGTTGAAGAGTGGTTCGCGGGAAGATTGTGAACGAGGGATGTGTGACGTCTCGTGTTCGGATTCTCTTGGTATCTCGTGTTCCGCCTTGTGTGGTGCTCTTATCTTGTGAACAGACCGAATCGAATCGTTGCTAGTCTGCAACCGGGTGCGTCATTAAAGTAAGATCGCAGAAAAGAGTCCCATACGGCCCGATATCTCCTGACCTCCGAGCTCGTTCACACTTTGTTGTTACGCGTTGCTAGATCTGAGAGAGAATCCGAATATTAAACGGTGAAGGAAGAGGGCGAAAGGAGAGACCTCCCCCCTTCGAAGGAAAGCAAGAGGACAGAGGACAGGACAGGACAGGGTACACGCAAAAGATTTCTAGAAGCCCATCATTTTTTAGGCCATCGATTTGTCAGGAGACCCATCTTGCGCCGACCAAGGAAAATGTTATCCGAGTGACGCTGGCACTGAACAAACGGTCCACGCAAAATTTGGACTATTTTCCGGGGGGCTAAAACCATGGTAGAAACAGGGCTGAATCTAGAGTCATAACAGAGAAGCAGGAGTGGGAGGAACAGAGGATGTGTGTATTTACCCATATGAATCACGCACTGTTAAAGGAAGCAACACCTTCATGTATGCACGGAGAAGAGTGCATCAACGGAAAGACCTGGGAAACTCACTGGTTTCACATGGCAAATTTGGGATCTGGAAGGGAAGTCGGAAAACCGACTATACTTTTAGAATTCGCTTCAGTCGCACGAAACCAACAAGCTTGGAATTCTCAGCATCACCGTTCGAAGAATTTCCCTTGCTCTTCCATGAGAGAGACAGAGGCGGCCCAAAAATGGGAGAACAAACTAAATATCCAAAAGTTGACTGAATGGCATTTTACACGATCAAAGAAGTACGTAAACGATCCGGAGGAGATGGAGTTGTTTATCAAGGGATAGTATATAACTCACCGAGAATAATTTAGTTTTTCTGCCAATCCAAAAAACGGCAATGGCCATTTACTTTGTCTGCTCCATTCTGAAATCCTTGCTTGGGATAAGACTGACAATAAAGAAGGGAAAACAGAGCGACGAGTTCCTACATGCTTTATTTCTTCCCATCGGCTAAGCTTTCCAAATCCATGTCGTGAAGGTTCAGCAAAAGATCGTTGGAGTTCAAGAAGACCCTGTTGTTTGAGTTTGAAATCGTCTGCGCAATTTCTCTCGAAGCTTCGATTCTCCTCAGGGTGATGAAAGCAGGATTATTGGCAATGGCTTGCCCAATTAGCTGAGCACTCGTTGCCTCACCCTGTAAACAGCAAAATGCACATCAGCAGTTAGTTCAGAAAAAGGGCTGAGAGACCACTGAAGCCACCTTTTTCTTTTTATACTCCTGAGCCATCCCGACAACCAAGCTCGTCATCAAAGAGAAACATCTTTCTTGTCCTCGAAATGTTTCACTTAAATAGACTTAACACTTTTCTGCACTCACCTGTGCTCTGATAACGGCACTCTTCTTGTCTTGCTCAGCCTTTTCCACAACAAATTTCGCTCTTTCAGCTTCTTGTGCAGCTACTTGCTTGGCCTCAATAGCAGCAGTAAACTCCTTTCCAAAAGTCAAGCTCGTGATGGACACATCATCCAGGGCCATGTTGAAATTAGCAGCTCTCTCTGTCAGAATTTTCCTTATTTCTCGACTGACAGCCTTAAATAGATAGAAAAAAAATTCAGCAAGGGACATAGTAGTAGAGAAGGGGATTGTGAGAATATTCTCTGTTTGAAAAGTGAGAAATTACAAAAATTCTAGGACTAGGAGTAGAGAATAAGATGGACAAGGAAAGAGATCAACAAAATAATTTCTTCTCCATCATACTTCAGGAAAATCTTCCTTATAAATTGTTGCTTAAATAATTGCAGTTAAAATATAGGAGCATCTGAATGCTAGAGCCCTGCAAACTAGGAACAAATGCCAGAATCTCCACTCCTATGTTGTTCTTGGCAATGTACAGAGACATTGGACAATCAAAATAGGAAAATCTTTCTTATAGATCACTACATAAATGCAATTAATATATAGGACCGTCTGAATGCACAGGCCCTGCAAACAAGGGGCAAGTGCCAGAATCTCCGCTCCTATGTTGTTCTCGACACGTAGTACTGTTGGACAAACATAATAGGAAAAGCCCTGCAAATGCAAATGCAAGAAAATAAAGGAGCACCTGAACACACAAGCCCCGCAAAAGAGGGGCAAATGCCAGAATCTCCACTCCTATGTTGTTCTTGGCAACTTACAGCACTGAAAACGCTATTAAACAAGTGCACCAGTGACTCTAGTTTGTTGCCTTCATACTAACATGTTAGCCCCCTCGCCAATTAACAGGTGAGAGCCACTAAAATAATGAGCTATTTCAGCTTATTGAAAATTCTCAATTTGCAGTGAGTTGGTGACTGAAACAATTGTCAACTGCCTTTTGAGCATACCTCTCTCTGAGTAATGAGCTGGCTAGCATTATATTGTGCAACTACAGCCTTCAGAGTTTCATGGATGATTGATGGCAGAACCCTTTCATTGAAATTTTCACCCAGTGTCCGGTATATTGTGGGTAGCTGGTCTGGCACAGGACGAGTGAGAACCCGAAGCCCAATTTTAACCTGAGACAAAATACAGAATGACTTCAATGCAATCAATAGATTTAAAAGAGGATATCTCACAATGGGCCAACTATTTTCATATGATAGTTTCCCTTTGTTTGAATCAAATGGCACCACCATCACACTGACTTCATAAAAGCAAATAGCAATTTACCAAGAAAAAACCAAAGAACATACAAATACCACATTTATTGACTATATCTATCTGAATCCTTGCTATCAAGCAGCAGGTAGAAGGAAAAAGCAAAATTTAGAAGAGTGGTAGTATTGAAAGATAACAGATAAGTATCTCAAAGGCTGGATTAAACCCAGATATGATACTCAAGAGACCACTGGAATAGTTTCTCAAATTGTGAAGGACAACATGTGCGGAGGTATTTACCATTGACATTCAATCAGAAAATTCATGCCTCTTCTAATGGAAGCTTTTATTTATATCCTGCAACTCAAACTTCTATTCCATGGTGGGTATTATCTACTTAGCTAAACAGAAAGTAACACGTGACTTGTCCCAGGAGACTGGTTTGAGCACACAAGTACAGACTAAAAAGCTCAAAAGACAAAGGAAAAGGGGAGAAAGAAGCAGTTCTTTTTCTCTACCTTTTTTTTTTTTTTGGGGGGGGGTGTTGGCATGGGTTGAGGGTAGGGACCAATAGGACAGGGAAAAAAAAATCCCATAATCAAATCACAATTGACCAAAGATTTGAAAGTACATCATCCTGATCAAAACTTCACTACAGAAGAAAGACATAATTTAGGATAACTTAAGTCCAATGCAGACCAAGAAAATTAAGTTTATGTTGAATGTGTAGAAACTTTACGTTATCCAAAAGAAATGAGAAGGCATGAAATTTAAGAACACAATGGAGGACAGTGATATACTTCTTTCACCAGTAAAGTCCGGCAATAAGAAATCTCAAGCTCTTTATTTAAAATTTCAATGGCTTTAGCCAAAATACTAGAGTCGAAATGAATCCAAGTTTCTCAGTCTCATTCATGATCAAGTCATCCTTCTGAATCCTTTGAAAGATTAATCTAGAAATTCAATGTGTATTTCCCTGTCCAATAACCAACCGCAAAAAGCAAGTATATTAACAAGCTTGGATCATCTGGGAACATATGAATAAAAACTAACCCAGTCAAGGTCCCACAAATCAAGTAATATTAAGTGATTAGTTAAGATAAGCAGAGGCATCCTTGCAAGACAAATTTCAGAGATAAGGCTAATCTAATTCCACAAATGCATTGTCCAGTGCCCAATGCAACCATAAAAACCTTATTTGGGGAAATAACATCATAAAAGAATCCAGTGCCAAATTACCATAGGGAAAGCTGACCTTTAGTTTCCTACAAGCAAAATGACTGTATGACTTTGATAAAAGGGAAATGACATTCTCAGTATCATGATCAAGTAAGAATTATATGTTTTAAACATTCCACAACGAAATGTCGCCGTTAAGACTATTTCTTAATGTGGAGATTACCATTTGGAGATCACGACTCCCAGAAGTACTCTCCACTAAATGAGGTCTTGCACGGACATCGTAGATAACTGGCCTCTCAAACCACGGGATCATTATGTGCGTCCCTTCAGGATATACCTGCAATCAGTGATGCATGAATAGTATAATGTGAACTTCATAGGTCAGGTAATCTTTGGACCAAGAATGTCATAAAACTCAGTAGCGTTCCCTGTTAAGGGGTTATATAGACAAGCATATGCAAAATTCATTAAGATTAATGTCGATATTGTTCTGACGATCAGTTGTTCCGAGAAAATTGAACAAAAATGATGGATACAGCTAAACCAATTCTGACATAGACCAATCTTTTTCAGATGGGATGAAACTTGAAAGCAACAGCAACACCTCTTTTGGCAAAGATTTCGAAACCATTTGCTGCTTTAAGACTCTGGTCCAGTCAAATAATTCAAGATCACAAAGCCAACATACAAGAGTTTTCAAATTTCATCTCTAGTTCTTTGTCCAACTCCTTAAAAGTAGAAGCATGATGAATAATAAGGACAAAATATTACAAGAAGGCATGTGAAGAAGAAAGATGAGATCAGATACTAAACAAGGCAAGAAATTTCTATCTGCTTATTTCAAACAATCATAGTTGTATAAAAAAATGATATACAAGGTGATAAAATCATATAAATTGTGACTAAACAACACTTTAGCTGAGCTCTTATGCAAGTCAAATGGGAACTACCACAAAAATCATAGGATTGGTGATTGTAAACAAGCAAAGTATATTTCAATTGCTTCGAATCTTCTAATAAGAATTTTAAACCTCAAGGGGAAAGATAACCTTGTCCTTTACACCGACTAGCCGATTGAATACAATGGCTCGATGACCTCCCTCAACGTTGTAGAGACTGTTTGCGGCTGCATAGAGGCCTATGCCACCTATGACTCCCAGTTTGAGCAAAGCAGAAGCAGCCCCTCCTCCTGGCACTTTTGGAACTTTGACATTTCTAAAATCCATTTCCTACACCAAGTACAAAAATGATGAAGTGGCAGCATGACTCAAATTAAAACCTCTACAACAACACAAAATATGAGCAAATATGTAAATAACTATAGGACTTAAGCATATGCATTGTATGAGCTAACGAACTGAATGAGAAGACTGACTACCAGGTGAAAAAGTAGAGAAAAGTGAGATTCCATTTTTATATCCCTTCCCCAATACAAAATGCTAATCGATTGACCAATATTCTTTAAAAAGCATAACAGCATAAGAGCAGCAGAGGATATCCCAACCGAGACAGCAAGAAAGTTAAGAAAATTCCATCTCAGCTATCTTAGACTCTTCATCGTTTGTCCAGTAGGACAGAAGAAAATAGCATTTCTCTTTTGACCAAAACCAAAAGTGCTTCCCCTCGCCATTATGAAATCCACTCATCCTAGGTGGCAGGACCAGAGGGTTCAAACAAAGCATAATGAAGGAAAAAAAAAAAAAAAACCATTTTTCCAGGCACTTGTCTTCGAGCTCAACCCGCAATAAGATAAAGAGAGAATCTTCCAATTCAATCAAGCCGAAATATCATAACAGGCGTCCAGAAAAATCCCTCAACATTCCTTTTGCCCTTGCAAAACCAGCCAGGACGAAAAATGCGGAGCTCGAAAGTTTCTTCAAGTAATTCTAAGCTCCAGAAAACAAGCTCACCGCAAGCGCACACACTTCCGGTTATCACAATCCTCAGGCAATGAACCACTAAAAAGGCAACCAAGCAGCGCCCACACGCGATTTCCCGACCCCCGCCAGCTCACACGCCTCATTATCAACTCCAACCGGGAAACATCAGTTGACTCCAAATTGGATCGCAGGCGATGCGAACGAACCCAAATGGAGAAACAAAACAAACAAAAAAAACTGGTCACCCAGTTCGGTACGGCATGCATACCCGAGAGAACTCGCCGACCGGTCGGAGGAATCGGAGAAATGGGAGGCGGCAGAGAAGCGAGACGGAGAGAGGGTCGCAGTCGACGCCGAACTGAACCAGCCGGAACCTGCCGAGCGTGGAGAAGGAGGAGAGAGAGAGAGAGAGAGGTTTTAAGTTTTAAGGGTTTAATGGCTTCCTTTCTCTGCCGTGACGGAAAAGCCAGGGAAGCGGTCTTGGGCTCCCGGGAGAGGCAAATTCGGGCCCAATACCAGCTTCCTTAATGGGCCTGTCCAAAATAATCCCCTTCTTTCATCCGGTGATTCTTCTTTGAAGAAAATTAAGGACTTTCATGACACTTACGGTTCGTTTGGTTTGTGGAAAAATAGGTTTATGAAAATTGATTGGCAACGTAAATTCACACGAATTTTTATTACGTGTGTCGTAAATAATAACTTACAGGATATCTCCGCGTGAATTTAATGGAAGAAAGTTGATAGTCACACTAAATTAAGTTGGTAATTTCTAAAAGGAGTGGGTAAAAATATGTGTGGTTACCACCCGGGGCAAATAAAGATTAGCAACTTGATAGAGTAGCTGATAAATTTCAAAGAATTAATTGGTAACTAATTTAAATGAGAATCTATTTTTTGGTTGAAATTTAAATGAGAGTTGGCATTTTTATGGAAAAATGATACAAATAATTACTAAACTTTGGGCCAACGTACAATGTGGTCCTTGAACTTTTAATCTGTTTAATGTGGTTCATGAACTTTTGCCCAATGTGCAACTTAATCCCTGAACTTTTGGTATATGTTCAACTTAGTTCTTGATGTATATAAAAAAAATTCAATGCTGTTATTCCATTAATTCAAGTTTAAGGATTAATTCGAACATGTAGTGAAAGTTCATGGACCATATTTAACAATTTAAAAATTCAAGGATAAAATTACACATTGGGCCGAAGTTCTAAGATCATTTGTGTAATTATCTCTAATTTGATCTAATAAAAGTTGGTAAATCACTATTATACGTTGGTAGTTCCCTATGAGAGTTGATAAATTTGAAGTTTGGTAAGGTACAAAGATAAAAGTCAGTAAGTTAGTACGAAAGTTGCTTTTGTCAAAGACAATTGATAATTTTATAAAAGCATTAGTAAGGCACTGTTTGGTAACCATCCAAACAGTCTTGAGCCCCGATTTTTGTTCCTAGAATCGGTTTGGGATGAGAATCGTGTTTGGTAAAATTTTTGTTCCCGGGAATAGATTGGGAAGAGAATCAAGAATAAAAAAAAAAGTTGATTCTTGTTCTTGGGAACAAAATTGAGAATCAAAACTACTCTTTTTTATTTTCTTCTTCTTCATCGACCGCCATCCCGTGACCGTTGCCCGCCACCGCTTGCCGCCGCCCGCCACCGCTCACCGGTCGCCGCGCTGGTCGGTCGCGCTCCTCCACCGCCGCCCGCAAGTCGCCACTGTCCGCCGTCGGTCGCGTCGCGGTCGCGGCAAGAATCGCCAGCAAGCTCGCCAAGCAAGGGTGAGGTCCGCGAGCTCGCCGGAGGCTCGCCCTAGCCCGCCGGTGGCCACGCGACATTCTTCCAGCCCCGACGACGCCACCGGCGAGGCTCGGCCCGCAACGCCCAGCCTCGGCAAGGCTCGCCCGGCCCCACCGGTGGCCGGGTGGGCCTCGCCCCGCCTCGGCGAGGCCCGCGGCCACCGGCGAGGCTAACCCTCGCCGATCGGGCGAGGCTCGGCCGACGAGGGCCGGCCTCGTCGAGGGCTAGCGACGCTCTGGTGAGGTCGCCGGCCCCTCCGCGACCGGCCTGAAGAAGAAGAAGAAGAAGAATAGGGAGAAAAAAGAAAAAAAAAAGAGGAAAAAAAGGAAAAAAAGAAAAAAATTATAAAAATTATTTAAAAATTAAAATAAATTGATTTGGAACATAATCAATGAACACATTACCAAACACAATTCTATTCCAAAATCGAAAATTTTGTACGGTTATCAAACACATTTTTTTTATTCAAAATCGTTAAGGAATAGAATAAAATATAATCATTTTTTGTTAGAATCTGTTCCCGGGAACAAAATCGTTACCAAACGCGCCCAAAGTTACCAATTGACTACATATAGAAAAGAGTCAGGATCATTTTTCTATTATTAATAGTTTTGAGACTTCCCTACGCTTTTTGAAATATACTAGTACGGAAAAGAAAATTTAAATATTTTTTTGTCACATAGACTTTAATAAGATTATGTGATTTGAAGGATGAGCATCTTATCTTGGCGTGTTTTCGTCTCTCGACTGTTATTTTACATTATCAGGCGTGTCTCATATGTCCAAATTGATTTTATTGGCTTAGATTATCACACAAACCACCACTTTCACTCAATCAGGTTATACCGTGGCTCCATTGTCACACCACCTCCGTTGTTTATCTCCATTCCCTCTCTCTTTAATAATTTAAACTATTGGATAGTAACATGATTTAATATTTGAGAATACTATCACAAGCATACCTAATTCACGTGCTACGTAAAAACTAATGTGCATGGCAGGAAATTAAACTGATGGCGTCGTCACTCATATAAAATTCGAGTTCCAGCTGCAATGTCATGTGCTGTGGATCTGCGATATCCCATTTCACAAGTTGCCACCATTAATCAATTCATTTCTGCACTATTTGATCTAACTGCCCAAATTTTTGGTTCCCACTCCAGTCTGACACCCTTACAACCAGTCAGAGAGAGAGAGAGAGAGAGAGAGATCCATGGAGTATAATTGAATAAGGTTCTCCAAAGTTCAAACAAATAGCACTGGAAATTCAATGAAACTCAGATGTAACAAAAGAAAAAGAAACACAAGATGTGCCAAGACATGCTTTATATGCAAGAACTCACTTCATCTTCACCTCTCACGACAGAAATCCCATGCACATCATCCCAAATCCAACAACAAACCCTAGCCACATGTTGCTCCTCCCGCTCACGCCTGAATTGCTGTTCTCCGAAGACGGCGCCTTCGTGGATGTCGTCGAGTTGCCGCTGGAGGAGCTCTTCGGTGCAGCGGGAGTGGATGATGCTGGGGCTGGAGCCTCGAACAGCTCTGGTGGAAGCAAGACCTTGTCCACCTGGTACACGGCCAGCGGGGAATGCTGGTACAGCGCGTTGTTAATCGGTGTCTCGACCATGCCGGTGGAGACATTGACCTGGTTGCCCTGGCTGCTGAAGTTGAGGCCGGCAAAGTTGCCCTGCGTTCTTACCGGGTTGCTGACGCTCTGGAAAGACTGGAGGTTGTAGTACTTCGGGGCGACGTGGTTGAGAACGAGTTGGACCTGTTGTGATTAATCATGGATAGAGGCAATTTAGAGTGCGAATCAAGCAATAATTGCTAGTCATGAACGATGATGCACTTTTCTTGCCAAATCGATCTACTAGGCAATATGATAATTGATAGTCAAAGTATAAGTCAGACTGAGTTTGATTTATATCATTGTTGTGGTAGACTATTAGTGAGTGTTGAACGCGGCCCACTTATTATACAACATCACTCGGCAAATCAATTTTGTAAATCAATCTAACCTTACTCAAGCTTACGTTTAGCATTAATCTAACGACAATGGAAATGGAAGATTCAGGGTCTAGACCTGTTGCTCATTGCTGAGGTCGTTGATGGTGCCGGACTTGAGGTTGTTGAAGGCATTGTCGGTGGGGGCGAAGACGGTGAGGCCCTCGGTGGAGGTGTTGAGCTGGTTCTCGATCTGTTTGGCAACCTGTGTGGTGGTGAGCAGCCGGATGAAGTACGTGTACTGCCCGCTCTTGTCGAGGATCCCTGTGAGGTTCGCGGGGCCCGAAGGGGACGGTGCCGGGGCCGATGGGGATTGGGCTAGGGCTTGAGGTGGGGAGAGAGTGAGGGAGAAGATGCAGGCAATGAGAATGAGAGAGAGAGCAGGAGAAGAAGATGATGATGAAGCCATTGGTGTGGTGTTGAGTGTTCCTGGGAGTGGAATGATGAGAGTGATGCTTGCGGGAGGGGAATATAAATGGGTGGATGTGGGGTGTGACATCGTTGGCATGAGCTGGCTTCTAACCTCGATGCCCGGATCAAGACAAAATCATATATAGACAGACAGAAACTGGATGGAGTAGATGCAATCATGTTTACCACATAATGCCTGCACCATGACTACTTTTATCATTGAAAAGCAGCCCTAGGTGTTTGTTATTAGGATGGATTTTGTTGCCGGGTGTCCTAGAATACTTGTTAAGCAATTAATCATTTACATTTTACGATTTTCAATACATTGATCGTCCTCATGTTATACATAATTGGTGAGCTTGAGAATTATATTATTGCTTAACAAGTGCATGCGGGACATTTATCAAAAAATTATGGTCAAAGTTAAGCTTGAAATGACAATCCTACTATCTTGAATGAGGATTTTGAAACTCAAAAAACATCATTACAAATTCAATTGTAGAGCACCTAAATAAGGAAATGGACTTTTTCTATGACTTCGAAACCTTCATGTTTGAGTTCGATACCATGCTATATGCACCACTTCGTTTTCAATTTGGACTAATTGAACTCCCAATATGAAATAGGAATATTAAGTAATAATAGCATGGTGCTTCGAATTCAATAGGAGAAACTTTCTTTTTTCAAAACATTAGATTATATATTTTCTGGAGGCAAGGACTAACTGAACTTATTAAATGATATAGGTGCAATTTGAATGATGTTCATCACATCAGTTGCCAGATGAACTGGTAAACATGGATGTAATGCATATTTATTTCTAGGGAATATAAGCACGTTCCAACCACCATTTAGAGAGACTGGACAACCACCAGTTCTAAATCATTTTGAACTTTTAAGTAATGACAAACCTTGGTTGGGAGTAGCAAGGAGAGGATCCTTTCCCATGTGAGAAAATTAGAATGCTTTCCATTCGCAGACTGTAAGGTTGACCTAACCTCTCTCGGCCAATCGCGTCCTTGGATTTCTGATGTGAAAATCGTGAAACTTTCCAAGGCTGGATATTAGCCAGCAGACGTGGTGGTGGCCATTTGAAACGAAGGGGATTGGGTGCAAGAGTAGCCCCAGGTGAAGCAGCACCGGCGATATGAAAGCGGTGTCAACACCTCTTTCGTTGGTGCTGCACAGCACTGCCCGGCGTGCCGGCACGTTTGAAGCATCCAAGTCTTGGGACGAGGATCCTTCTACTACGGGGATCCTTTCTAATAATGAAGTTATGGCGCGAGTTTATATCTTATTTAGAGTTTGATCACACCCGAAATAGTCCTACACAAAGCCTAACATTATTTGATAATTTTAATAATTTTTCCACTTTTCTTGTTTTTTTTTTTTCCTTTCCATTCTCTTTTCGTTGATGGCTGGCAAGGGTTGGGCAAGGCCCCCTCGCCATATTTGGCATGGGGGGAGGGGGGCCCTCACCGACACTCACCCTCGCCTAGGCATGGCTTGGTGAGGTTGACCCTTGTTTGGCATGGCCTATGGCCAATGGCCAACTAGCAAAAAGAGAAGGGCAAGAAAATGAAAGGAAGAAAAAAAAAAAAAGAAATACGAAATTATTATTATTTTTTAATAAAAATGTCTACATCAGTGCCAACCGTACCACATAGGATTGTCAATATTCACATTAGCAATTTTTGGTCTAAATTGTCCGGATTGATTAAATTGGTACTAATGTGAAGTGGTTTAAGATTAAATAGAAACGTGGTGAAATTTGGCAAAGGTGGATGGGGGCTTTTCTGAAGTGGCTGCAATGGGAGGGATAGCGCGCGGGGGAGGGGAGAGGGGAAATCTGGGTTCTTTGTTTGGATTTAGGATGCGATTTGTGCATTGTGGAGTGCAGGTGGGGTGGACACATATTGGCCTTGAGTTTAGTAGGATGGCGGTGAGAGCACCCATGAAAGATCTTCATCTTGAATCTTGCTATTGTAAGTATGTCAACATGATACAATGAAGATTCTAACGCACTTTGCTAATTAATATTGCAGCACATCCTAAATTTTCTCTAAAGAAAGATTCCAGATGTATCCCTTAGTTTTGTTTGACTTTCATGTCGACTATGATTTTATGTACTTATATTTCTTATATGTCAAACATCCATGAACAAATTACCATTCTTCATGGATCATATTAGGTTAAGAAAAATTCAATAAGTAAACATTCAACTTGATGAATTACTGGAGTTTGCCCCAATAACCACCCTTCTCACATGGGAAGAGGGAGGTAGGCGGAAGGTGGGGGTTCAATTCCCAATCTCATTAAGAGAGGTTGTGGATGAGATAATTTAGTTTTAAATGTGGGTTTCGACTCTCACATCTTTCAAAGAAGTAAGGCAAAAATCTAAGATTTAGAGTATGAGTTGAATGAGATCGACTTAAAAAAAAAACTCGATGAATAGAATGAAAAAGATACAAAATAATTTAAATTTCAGAATGGATGTCAATCTAAGAGTATCATCTCGAATTTGATTCCAACATCACTTCATCCTTTTACCCTTTTCTCTAGCTTTTTCTCTTCACTTTGTAGACAACTTCATAGAAATTGATCATATGAAGTAATCTCCTGCTAAGAATGAATGGGGTCGGGTCCGATCGCAACCCAACATCCGCCAATTTGATTTCTTTTGTTTTAAAATTGTGCTGTGGACGGACAAGGGGCGTTTGCGCATTCCCTGGTTGGATGCCTCGCTGGAGCAAATATGGCATGAAGGGGACGCACTAGCTACTCTGCGGATACTGATGCCAATGATCAGATATTTGCTGGAATAAAAAAGGGAGAATAACAATCTGCAATACATATGAATTTAACTAACGAATAAATTTTAGAAACATGAGAAATGATTTGTCAAGTTCATTCACCAAATAATGTCCAGAACTATGGCATAGTGTCAAAGAAAGTGACTTGTAACTTATGCATTCGACATCAGTCTATTCACATCTCATTTTAGAAACTGGTTCGGTAAGTTAGTTTGGGTTTATCGGCATTGTTTTTATTTCTATCTACGTACTTCGTTTCTTACATGGTTTTGCCAACGGAAGTTCCTACACATTCATTTATTTATTTATGTGTGATGATGATGCCTTGTCTTTGAGTTGGACGGTATGATTTGTGCCCTTGCCGACTCTCGAAGAAATCTGGGGAAGTGGGACTTGCTCCTTTTTCTGTATTTTTTTCTCCCCGATAAGTAAGTAGGACTCATCTTTAACAACGTTATTATCAGCGCCATTGTCTAAGGACTAAACTTTTAGATAATATCTTACATTACCTGGTATAATGGATGTTCGTCCTTTTCGCTCCACATTTAGATTGAAATTCCCACACTTGCACATTCTCTTGGGGTTATCCCTAGAGTAAAAGCTTGTGTGTCTCTAATAATTATCCGCTATAAGCAACAAGGGATTCCAGCATCTGATAAGAAATAGTAAGGTGTTCAAAGAGTCTCAAAAGCTCCATCAGTACAAAGAATTTAACTTTTTAGATGAAATGACTATGCATTCAGCTTTGAGATGATAGTTAAAAATTGGAGAAATTACCTAAAATTTTTTTAAATCTATTTAATGAATGCTAATTCAATAATAAACTTTTTGATTTAGCCAATATAGTTTAAATTTTTTTGACGATTTTTCAATGTAGTTTATCTATAACCAATTTAGGCCGAGAAAGTCCAATCAGCACCAATCGTTCTACATCGTAGGTTGGCAATCTAACGTATACGACTCCATCCAAATGACATTGTTATGATAAATTATAAAAATAATTGATTTTTTTCTTTTTTGTTCCCTTTTCGTTCATTGTCTCCTTCTTAGCCATATCTAAGCTTTTTGCTCTGACCATTGTCTCCTTTTCCACTCGCGATCTCTTCTGGAGTCATTCTCTTCTTCACCATTCTTTTTGCTCTTCCGATCTTCGCCCTTCTATGTCCTCGTCCACAGTCCGCTTACCGTAGCTCTTCTCGCTCTTCTTTGATTAGGAGTTCTCTTGGTCGGCTTGGTTCTCCATTGTCTTCTCCAAATACTCTTACTTGTCTATGAGCGATCTCTCGCCTCTACAACTTCTTTACATTGTAATTTTCCCTCCCCGATTTGGTTCTTGGTGCCACTTCCGCATTGTTAATATGTTTTCCCTTTTATAGGTGATTAATAAACGTAGAGGCATGATTCATGAATACCATTTGTGCATAAAATTAGTATGCTGATCATGTAAAAGTAGCAGTCCGACTTTATGATAATGATTCTTCTTTGGCTATTCCTTTATCCACGTGGATCTTCGGAATACGACATTTTTCGACACCGATGCCAGAACATACAAATGTTGACTACCAACCGAATAATGATTTGGATCAATTATACTCACACAGGTACTATTGGGACCGGACAAGGGTCATATCAACATGCGTAGAGCTCGAAACATTATCACTGCCAACCACCTTGGCCACGTAGCGAAAGCCAAGAAGAATCTCCCTTGTGCATTTCCACTTGGTCAGGTTGCGAGGATGTATGAATTTTATTGTGGGCTTTTTTTTTTATTTTCTGGTCTGGTCATTGTTTTGTGGGCTTGTCAGGTCATCGTCTTTTTTTTTTCCCCATTTGTTATAGGAAAAAAAAAGTTTTTTAGACCTTTCTTTCTTTCTTGCACATCTTGGGTTTTAGACCTTGAGAACTGTTTTGTTTACAAGAAATAGAATTATATGCATGTGAGAAAACAAAAAAGTGCCTATTTTCTTTCTCTACCCAAAAATTCTATCTTATGAAAGGCAGCTCTCCCATGTTGGCCTAAAAACTGTCAATTCAATCCTAAATTTATTATACGGATGCCAATATATTCCAATTTTTTTAATTTTATCAATTTAGTCATAAATTTTTATATTATATTTCAAATAAATTTATGACTAATTAGGTAATTTTTTCTATGTTGGCCAATTAGTCTGCAACCACACCACCCTTGTCTAAGTCGGCGCCGCTCCCCATCGCACATCCCCTCATCCTTCTCGCTAGAAGCAAGCGACTCTTCCTCTCTCATATATCAAGGTCGATTTGATTCATTTTGTGGCCTCGTATCAGGCTTGTTACGAATTTGGAGCCCAGTCGACAAAGGCCAAGCCCCCTCTGGGCTTGATAACCTGGATATAGGCCCAAAGCGATTTCTCTCTCTCTCTCTCTCTCTCTCTCTGGTCGGCAGCCTAAAGCGATTTCAAAAGTTTAAAAAAGTCAACATGCTAATAAAAGAAGTATACCCCCTGCAGTTGATCTCTACGGAAGCCATAGATAAATCCTAGGCATATATATATATATATAAAATAGCGGTAGTGGGATTCGAAAGCGAACCACGTAATGATGATGAAAACAGGCTTGAGACATAGCGAACTAGTGCGTGTCGAGGTGGAAAAACGTGGTCCCCTGCCTCTCCCCCCTTAAAGTACGTCCGCATCGATTACTCGACAAGTGGCGTGAAAGAGACGACGGGCCTCGCCGCCGGCGCTCTCTCTCGATCCGCCGCGGTTTATGCCCTTCCTCAAGATCTCCCGAAGGTCCATCACCGGGCCGAGCTCTCAAACTGGCTTTCGCAAGTCGGAGGAGGAAGAAGGAGAAGATGACAAACACGACCGGAACAAGGAAACCCGTTCGGAGAAGAAACTATTTGATTTATTGGCCCAATGGGAGCTGGCCAGCGCAGCAGGCAGCTCCGTGGGTGGGGGCCCGGAGTGGGCCCCACCGCCGATCTAAAAATGAAATCATTGAGCTCCCGATACAATCTAAGCGCAGCCCACAGACAAGGCCACCACCGAGCTCCATTACTAATTTCTGTCGTCTTCTTCTTCATCTTACTTCTTTTCTCTGCTTCAGATCCCCCGTCTCTCTCTCTCTCTCTCTGTGTCTCTGTACTCGTGTTCTGTCGAGTGCTTTTTGGTGGTGGATGGCAAGGAGCAACAAGTTCAGTTCCATCAACTTCAACGACATCTACGAGAAGAAGATCTCCTCCTCCTCCTCCGCCACCCCCACCAAGAACCACTCTTCCAGGCCCTCCCCTTCTTCTTCCTATGCCTCTGCAACATCCCCTCATAATGGCCTCGCCGCCAGCAGCAGCCCCTACAAGGCCCACCTCACCCACGGCCGCATGCTCGTCCTGACCCGACCAGCGCCCGCGCCCGCCCCGCACCTGCCCCCGCGCCCAAACCCGTCGCCGCCGCCGCCGCCGCCCTTCCTCCTCCTCAGCCGGACCCGTCGCCTCCTCACCCTGTCCAGAACCGGCCCGAGCCGGACTCGGACCCCATCTCCCTCCGCCCGCTCGGTCGAACCGGGGGCGGCCCCTCGGCGGCACCGCTCCCCTCCTCTCCGGCCCCGGCGCTGGAGAGGGACAGGGAGGCCTCGTTCGCCGTGACGTCGCCGAAGCCGGACAAGTTCGTCCCGCCGCACCTCAGGCCGGGGTTCGCGGGAGGGAGAAGAGGCCCGGACCGGACATCCAGAAGCAGGGCGGCTTTCGGGGAGGAGAGCCGGTCCCGAGGCAGCAGGGGTATTACGGATCTCCCGGCCGGTACGGAGAGGATGGGCGGCCCAAATCGGGTGGGTACGACGCGGTGATTAGGGGCGGCCAGGCGGATCTGAACCGGGTGAGCTCGTTTGGGAGTAGGCCGAGTTCGAGCGGATGGTAATGATCCTCAACATGAAGTTCTATTTTTTTTTTTTCATCTCCGTTTTGTGTTGGTTTTGCTTTGTACTCTCGTGGGCTGTTTTCATTTTTTGACATTCGGGTTGAGTCTGGGTCCGATCCATTTGTCAATCTTGTCTTGTGGCTGCGAAATGATTCGGATTTTACTTGATGGGTTCATTTGATATGGTTTCCACATCGAATTGATGATCTTGATGCGGCAAGCAGTCTTAGAGATGTGTATGTTAGCATGAGAATATTGAAACATGTTGCAGTTGGTTGGTTTGTTTGATGAGCCAGGTTACTTGGAAAGGGGTTTTGGGTAAACATCTAGGGTGGATGAAAGAATGTTTAAAATAATTACCTATTGTTTGTTCCTTTCTAAGACAGGAAGCTAGGACAGCGAAGCGAATGTAGAACGGTGTGACGTCTAATTGTTTTGTTGACCTGTCATACTTTTAAAGTAAGTTTGAGCGGTTGTGCTTTTTCAATCTCTTAATGTTCGGAGTCGGACCACATTAGTTGTAGAGACTTAGGTAGAGGAACAAAGATAATCTTTCCTATATTCGCCCTTACAGATGTGATAGTTGGCGTGACAATCTTCCAAATCCTTAATCTGCCTTTGAGCCAAGACTTCTTTTCTTGTTTTGTTCATTCTAAACTGAGAATTCCCATTGTCTATTGGCAAAAATGATCTCTTTGCTTGATGTGCCATGTGCTATTGCCCTTTGAAGATGCATGGTCAGCGGAGGTGCATACACGGTGTTACTCAGGTTCTTCTATTATGTGTAATCTTGTGAAGGACGGAAGAGAAATTTTAATTATGGTAGGCACATGGCGTTGGCGTAATTTGATACCATCGTGTTTCATTTGGCAAAGTATCATTGATGATGTGATATGTGGCATAAAACCAAATAAAATGTAGAGAATTTATATTTAGCTTGACTTCACTATTGGTTTGGCTTTCATTTGAATCTTTTCAAAGGTGTGCAAGAATCCATGACCACATCTTGTATAATTGGAGCTTGATTTTGGTGATAACCTGGCCTTTGAACATCTAGATTAGGAAAGTTCTGTGGACCCAGAACAATTATTCACTATGTCGGCCTGTTAAGATAGAAAATCTGTTAATCAGGACCTTATACCACACACACTTTCAATATCTTGCATTGTTTTTTCTTTAAACTTTACCAAGTTGGAACAATCATATTGGACATATTTGTGGTCATTGTCTATTTGTCTTCCTTTGATTCTGTCTGAATTGCTTTTGCACATGCTTCTATTTGTCTCTATCATCATATGTCTGCACTTTCCTATTGTGCAAAGCCTGAATATCTTTCTTCTTGGATATTGATAAGCAAAACTGCACTGAGTAGCCTTTTGGCTTCCTAAGACTGAACTGAAATGTTAGCTCTGTCAGACACTCATTCCTCTGAGTTCCAAAAATTGTGCCAAGTTCTAATGAAGCTAATAATGGCATTTTTTTTAATGTTCCAATGCCCATCAAACTATTGTTTAAGGCTTGTATCGATAGTGATAAATTCAGCACCACGGCTCACATAGAGCATTTTAGCTATTTTTATGAGGTTGGAGTTGGCATTTGAGAGGCATTCTTGGGTTTATTAGGACAATGAAGGAAGATAAGAACAAATAACAGCTCCCAGGAGTTTTAATCATGGGCTTGTTCTTATCATTTGCTTGGGGAAACTCAATGATGAGTTGCTGATTTCTTTTTCCAAGCAACAGGGAGCATCTTAGACTCAATCTGAAACAGTTTCAGCTAACATTCTATTAGGATTTAAGTGCAGCTAACCCTTAAGATTGTTAACATATCTCACTTCCATGTCGTTTCATATCCTCCTCCTGCAGTAGAGAAATGGCAAATCTTGTAATGAAAGACTTGACTAGAATTGTACTTGTTTCGAAAAATCAAACCGGTGTGTTGCATACCATCATCCTCAGTCACATATTGTTAGATCCTTTGCCTTATCATCATTTGTCTCTGACTTAACTATAGCTGTTGTGCTGAAATTTTTTGCCTCTGATGTTATTTTGTTACAGATGTGACGTGGGAGAATTTCTTGTCGAGGATCAAAATTGGAACTTTGCTGAAGCTGGAGGTGCATGCTTCATACTGATGCTCCTGGCTCAATGATCTCCTGAAACGGCTTCAGTTGTCCATACAACCCCGATCAAATGACGTTAGATTGAATCATCTGACCCAGTGTCACCTCATGACAAACATTGTTTAGTACTTTCTTAGATTGATGTGTAGAAAATGATGCTCGAGACTCCAAGTCTCCATCTCGCCCTTCTGTGGGCTGCTCTGTTTAGTGTTTACATGATGACACGGACAAATGCACAAATAAATTACAAAATTTGTTTTTGCTGTTTAATATGTTGACTTCAGTTAAGGCAAGCCGGTATGTCTGGATCCCTTTTGTATGAATACTTTGCTAAGGTTATACTTGAAGCTACTGTTTTGTTCGTTGAGATATTACTTCGTGCTTTGCGTGTTGTGGAAGTATTTTACCAAATTCTTGCTCAACTGTGTCTATTGGTCCAGAAGACGACCGCATCATTTATGCAGTGAAGCAGCAGCTATGACTCATGAGATTGTGCCCGGTTCCGAATGAATCTTGAATTTTAGTTCTGTTTCAACAGCTGAGGATTGATTTTCTTTTAAGTGTCGGGAGCACTTAACGTTTCTGGAAAATCTTATTTTACACATTTTTGGAAAATTTCATCGGTCTGAACTTGTCCTTGGCTTCTTTGTTTTTTTCATCAGGAGTGATAAATTGGGAGCAAGATTAAATTCTACTGACCATTTGGAATCCTCTATCCGGCCTCTAAACATTGAAATGAAACCATGTATAAGAATATTGGTAGGCATCATTAAAAGTGATTTATAAAATTGACTCACAGAGTTACGCAAGAGACTAAGAGAGTGTTGAATATGATTTAGTTACAATTTGTTATACCGATTTATACATCAATGATTTAGTAGGTATTTTACTATATGGATTTCAAATATGATTGGTTGTACTATCATGACCATGCATTTGCGAAGGGTACCATTACTCGAAAATTAATTAAAAAGAACAAATGGTGGACTATTTCCAAACAATTATGGCACAAAGAAATCACGTAGGAGTACCAACAAAATATACTTGCACCAACAAAAAATAATCTAGCTATTCTTTTTCGTACTTCCTTACAGATAAAACATCTGATACCATGAGGATGACCAGCCATTCTCGCTATCGCTCTGGAGCCACTCACTCATGTAGTGAAATGGTTCAATGAATATCAGATCAAGCGTGAGCAGTATGATTGGCGACAAGTTCAAGGATTGGCCCTTCGCAATCGCAGCTGGAGTGAGAGAATACTCAAGCCCTGGTTCCTCGGCCTTGTCCTCTGATACTTGGTTTTTTTCAGAGGCGACTTTCCGCCAGGAGAGGAAGCCGGTCTGCATGAGGACGGCCAAGAAGCGGCCGAAGAAGCCAGCCTTGGAGGCCAGGACGGACAATGCTGTGGCAAGCTCAGGGAGGGTCATGGGGTGGCTGCGGCCGTGGAGGGCGCCGTGGATGCTGAGCTCGATGGCGCATTTGAGGGACATGGAGGAGATGAAGTTGAAAAGTGTGGCTCCATACGTGAACGTGGGCTCTGAAGATCTCTCTCTCTCTCTCATCTCTTCGTTATTAGCCGAGTCCATCATTCTCTAAAGATTAGATTAAGAGTTATTGCTAACGAGAAAAGATAGGTTTCCACAATATTTGTTTATTCAATAACACGAGGCATTATAACCGAGCGTTTAAATGATCTATTCTATATCAGGCACCTAATAAGTATCTGTCATGTCAATTAATACATTATAGATATGATCCTGTCTTTACTCAGCTTTATTTTTAACTTAGGTTCGATTGGTCTTTAAAATTGATGTTATGTGATATTTGTGTAGTATGATAAAATAATTCAATTACAACTTGAGAAACTTCAAGTTGCACAAAGTTGAAGAATATTTAGTGAGAAATTGTTAGACATTGGAAGTACTATTTGATATTTCGTGATATCCTTATGTTAGAAAGAAAAAGTGTTTAGAGGAAGAAATTCTCAAGAATACTTTACATTGTTTAGTTCTAGGATGATCAAAATAAGGAGAGGGTATTTTTATTTATACATGAGTCCATGTCTTTTTACAATCGTTAATTCACTTTCAATTTAAAGGTGAAGATCCAATCTATATGCTTACAACTTACCTATTAATTACAAGTATACGTCACCTATTATACCCTTGAAATATTCTAAAGTCTCTTAGGAAACCCTATATACGAGAAGGTTATTGGTTTCATGGTTCTTTGGGCCCAATCTTGGGCTATCTTGGCCTATTTCCTTGGTTTGGAGGGCCTTGAAATCTCTGATCCGTGACAGTAATATAGCTGGTTTCAATGTTGGATTAGGACAGCTAGACTCAGGTTATTTTTTCCCTGTACAAATACGAGTTGATTGTAACACTTTATATTTGTTCAGTAATACAATAACCCTTTTCTTATTTTGGTTTCAACTTGGTATTAGAGCTGAGCAATCTTAAGGAAATTACACTCGAGTGCATACCAATAGCATATCTAAAGCATATCTTGAATCTTGTTTTCAATTGCTGCTAATATCCCTTTCTCGATATCAATCCTCAACATTGTTTGTCTCATTTGACTGTGTTCTAGCAATGTGATCTTATGGCAATTTGTTCACTTTTCATCCGTTCAATCTTTACTTGATTCAAAGATGTCACTCCCACATCCTATATTGACGAGATTACATATATGTTTCGTTTGTTTCATGTAAGGCTCATGCTTACACATGATTGGAAGTATAGACTTGCGCCTTATAATGTGATGCTGCTAAAGTTAGCCAAGAATTAGTGCAACTTTTCATGGTATTGGAAATTTGGTGCTATCAAAGCTAGTTAAAAGTTTGTACAACTTTTGATGGTATTGGCAATTAACAACTTGATAATTTATTTGATGTGATTACATCCATATCTATTTTGTGTAATGACTGACTTACACACTGAGTGGGAGTCTTGCACTTAATTATTATTGCTTCTTGCATCTATTTTTTCTTTCAAGTGTCAACAGTATTCAATAACAATATTTACAAACTCAATGATATATTTTAGGGATATCAATCAAAATTTCGTTATATCCTAGGATAAGTAATTTCCTTGTCAGATCGGGATATTTAGTGTTCTTGTGCTATTAGATTACTTCATTTTTTGTGCCCATTGTCCGGATACAAACACCCCCCTTCATTGTAACACGTTATAGAGCATAAGGAATAAAATAAACTTTTTTTTTTTTTTTTCACTTCTAACTCGCAAAGTTCTCTTACTGCGGTGCGCAGGTCATATAGAATTCAGAAGTTGCACCTCAGTCTATTTGACTAAGCCTGGCTTATAAGTTCTTTTAAACAATGCGACAATCGCCTTAATAGATCAACTAAAAAATCTTTTGAAAATCTTGATGAATATCTTCATTTTCTAGCTTCAATCATTTAGGAAATCTTTGAACAAGATAATTGCTAATTGACGTGAGATAGCCAGTAATCATAGTTATTAACTGAAGTTGAAGTGGACTTTATGTAATCAAATGGGAGAAATTATCCAAAAAGTTCTAAACCAATTATACTTTTATCAATTTAATTTTCATTAAGTTCTAAATCTTTTTGTAGTTTGCCAATTAAGTAAATCTGACCAATTTCATTTGGAAATTGCTGATGTGGATGTCAGTAATTTTACATGGCACGGTTAGTCTGATGTAGATAATTTTTAATAATATTTTAATATTTTTTAAATTATATTTTTCCTTTTTTTTTCCTTTTCTCTTCTTTCTTTTCTTTTTCTTTTCTCTTTTTCCCTTTTTCCCTCCGCTAGACCTCGTCCATTATTGGCAGAGGTCGACGGCCTCAGTGAGGATGACCACCGACGGCGAGATTCCCAGTGGCTGACAACAGTGGGCTTGCAAAGACCAGCAGCAAGGTTTCACCGTTGAAGGGCTGCTTGTGGTAAGGGGGCTTACGGTAGTGGAATGCCGCTGATTTTGGTATAAGCCCGTCAATGCAAGAGGGATTGACTGACTGTAGGAGGTCGTGACCGGAGGTCGCTAGCTCTGTAGCGTTCGCTCGGTAGGGGCGAGGCCGAAGACTCTCCAGACATTCGTCGGACACCTGGGATCTCGTCGATATGGCTTACTTCAGCCGAATAGTCGTCGGTAGTCGTTCAAAGTTGCTGGCTTCCATGGGGATGCTCTCGGAAGGTAAGGAAAACAAAAATCACTGGACTTCGCTGTCGATGCTGGAACTTGCTGCTGGAGGGTTCGCCGGACGACAGAATTTGATTATTTTATAAGGCAGTACGACGAGGTGGCAACGCTGGAGGTTGCGCTGGAACAGGGCTACGTCGCTACAAGTAAGCTGGAGCTTGTCGTCGTGGTTTGTAGAGAGCATTGAGGCCGGTGAGGCCGAGGATTGCCCTCGCTTGCCCAGGTGAGGCTTGGCAGTGTCCAGCAGAGGAAAAAAGGAAAAAAGAGAAAAAATCAAGAAAAGAAGAGAAAAAGGGCAAAAAAAAGGAAAAAAGAAAAAAAAGAGAAGACACGAAATGAAAATAAAGGGAATATTAAAAAATAAAACGGACGAAAAAAAGTTAAAATATTTATAAATTGTCCATGTTAAGTTGGTCTTGCCATGTAAAATGACTAGCAGTCACTTCAATGATTTTTGTCGAATGAACTCAATCGATAAAATATGAAAATGTATAATAGGCTTAAGTTTTTTTGGATAAATTCTTTAATAAAAGGGACAAAACATGGGAATTTAAACCATGCCAAGATCCTATCACAACCCAGAAGTATCAAGAAAATATTTTTTTTTCTATGTTTTAATCATTAAGTGGTTTATATTGAAGTTAGATGCGAGATAAAAAACAAAATCAAGCTACCCCATCTCCTTCTCTCTCTCAAGCTCCCTATGCTTGGCATTGAAGGCTATCGCCAAGCATTCACGACAATTGGATTAAGGTCGATTCGAGATGGCAGCGGTTTGGACTATGACTTAACACTTGGTTGCATTAGATATATCTATATCGATCGTTTCTAAGTTTTATGAATTAAGTGAGTTCGATAAATCCAATTATATAGACTGGATGCATATGCAAAAGGAAATTCTCTTCAAATTTGTCAATATATAAGCGGCAAGAATTATACTAAAAGCTTTGTCAACAAGCAAGCCTAAGATCTTTCAAAATGATAACTCATAATGAAAGCATTTTTTTCTTTTGTGTGGAAAACTTGAGATCTGAGGCTTGCAGGCGATTAGGACCTAGGCAAGGGTTGTGACTCTCGCTAGTGGCTTGTGAGGGATCGTAGGCCCTCACTCTGCCGGCCAAGATGACACAAAAATATTAAAATATTGCAAAACTGATCACGTTAATATTGTCCATGCCACGTAAGATAGTGGCATTCACGTCAGACAAACTATACTAGCAAATCATCAAAATGCTAAGGTAAAATTGACCAAATTAAAAGATTTAGGACCAAATTGACGCAAGTTTAAAATTGAAAGGTTTGAGATTTTCGTTCGAAAACCGTTTGTAACATTATTAAATTTGGAAAGTAACTTTCTATAATTGGGTTTATTGAACTCACGTGATTTAGTTTCTTTTTTAGCGAACTCACAAAACATGGGAATGTGAACCATGCCAAGATCCAGTCACAACCTAGGGGAATCAATGAAAGATTTTTTTTCTATGATTTAATCATTAAGTGGCTCATATTGGAGTTAGACACGAGACAAAAAAACAAAATCAAGGTACCACAGCTCTTTCTCTCTCTTTCTCTCTCTTTCACATAGCTCCCTATGCTTGGCATCGAAGGCTATCGCCAAGCATTCACGACAATTGGATTAAGGTCGATTCAAGATGGCAGCGCTTTGGGCTAGGACTTAACACTTGGGTGCACTAGATATATCTATATAGATCATTTCTAAGTATTTTTAATTAAGTGAGTTCGATAAACCCAATTATATAGACTTACCTTTAAAAGATGATTTTCGAACTAAAGACACGACTCTTAAACCCAATTTCCACACATGATTTAGTTTCTTTTTTAGCATGATTTAAGAGTCGTGTCTTTATGTACCCAAATAACTTCCCATGTAGCATGACGGTCTTACGGCCAAAAGGATAGCCACAAAAGTTTTCTTTCTCCAGCATAGGCACGTGGAAATTGCCAAGCAAAACAGACTTCTTTCTCCCTCTCATAGAAAATGTGTGGTGGCGGGTTCACCGTTTGTTTTCCAAGCTAACAGTAAGGTTAGCCAATCATTTCCGACGTCCATATCGACGGTAATAGAATGACTTCTATAAGCAATTAACTTAGACAACCTACGTAACTTGAAAGGATTAAATGTAATGTTATAAGCACATCACTCAGGAACATCAACGTCTCGTACTAAAAGATCATGCACGGTATATCTTTTTATTTAGAAACGTACTTAGTTTACACCCATATTCAAGCACAATCCAGTGATAGATAGATATTCAAGGTCAGGTTTCCTTGAATGGTAGAGCAAACAAACTAAAGACACGACTCTTAAATCACGCTAAAAAAGAAGAAAAAAGAAAGGAAAATTGCAATGCAACCACACCAATAAAAACCAAGCTTGATATACCGGCACCAGTTACTCCAATTAATCTCAATCATCAAGGATAAACCTCAATGAGAGATCTAAAACCCGCCAAAGGAGTAATCTTATAGTCACTAAAACCAGCTTCACGAAAGAGCTTCGCCCATTCCTTTTCGTTCCTCTCCTTGCCTGTGAGACACCCCATTAGCATCATGTCATAGAAGAGCTTCGTGGTATGGAATTCCTCCAGTTCATCTCCTATCACTATCTCTACTATCATCACTTTTCCCATCTTGCCAGTGCTCGTGATCGCTTCCTTACACCGCTTCAATATTTTCACGCTCTCTTCGTCGCTCCAGTCGTGTAATATCCACTGCATAATTAATTATTCATAAATACATACCGAGTAATTCTAATTAGCATAGTAGTGACAGGATATCACTTTTATTGACTGTACTATTCAAAATTGAATTACTAGAAACAAGCAATTATGGCAGAAGAAAATCATATCCAAGCACCAATAAAAAAAAAAAACTTAGCACAATAATTTATATAAGCTAATTATATTGTCTAACCAGTCATAAATCTATTATACGAATACCAATTCAGTTTTATATTTTTCAATTTTGCCAAATTTAATCCTAAACTTTTGCATGAAATTTCAATGTGTTCCTTCCGACCAATTTCTGCTGGAAATCATTGACGTGATGGTGTGTTACATAGGACAGTTGGTGATGACTAGACCACCGCATGTTTCGAATTTCCGTTGGAAATCGTTGACTTGACGGTGTGTTACGTAGGACAGTTGGTGATGACTGGTCCACCACATCAGTGATTTTTGACAATTGGAAGGATTACATTAGTATTTCACATAAATGTTTAGGATTGAATTGATAAAATTGAAATAAAATTAAGTTAGCATCGGTGCAATAATTGATTGAATAATTTTCTCCATGTGTGTATATATATTTATTAATTTATTTATTTTCTACCAAATAAAATCTCTCCGACCTTGAGCAAAATGGCGTCCGCCGGAGGTATAGCCTCAAACATGTCACCGCCTACATACGTCAAATTCCTCGTCCCGTCCATGCCGGCCACTACGTGCGCTAGGTCGAGTACTGTCCACTCCATCTCCGGGAAAGCCTTTGCCAGCTCCCTCGCCAGCCCTCCGATGCCTCCCGCCACGTCGACCACCGTCCTCAGCCCCTCAAACAGCCGCCTACCACACTTGTCCATTATAAGCCTCGCCATCATCGGCCCATCACTCGCCATCCCCTCGTTGAGGCACCGGTTGAGCTTCTCGTCCTGGCTCGCGTACTCCCACAAGCCCTTCCCATGCTTCATGTCGAAGGGTGTCCGCAACGACGATGGGCCAACCTCGCTGTCGCTCTTGAGCCACTCGCTCAAGCAGTGAAATGGTTCCACTAATAATGAGTTGAGCATGACCATTGCGATCGGCGACATGTCCCAGGGTTGGCCCTTCACGATGACACGTGAAGCTGGAGTGAGAGAATACTCAAACCCGAGTTCGTCAGCCGTGTCTTCTGATATTTGGTTGTTTCCAGGGGCGGGCTTCTGGCAGGAGAGGAAGCCGGTGTGCACGAGGACAGCCACGAGGCGGCCAAGGAAGGCTGCCTTGGAGGCCGGGACAGACAACGCCGTGGCAAGGTCAGGGAGGGTCATGGGGTGGCCGCAGCGGTGGAGGGTGTCAGGGATGCCGAGCTCGATGGCGCATTTGAGGGACATGGAGGAGATGAAGTTGAAAGTGTGGGTCCATACGTGAGCGTAAGCTCGGAAGATCTCGCTCTCGCTCATCTCTCCGCTATTTGCCGCGTCCATTGTTGTTAGGAGGGACAAAGGTTGGATTAAGTTGGACTTATCGTGCTTAATGAGATGGTTTGATAAGCATAATAACTTGAACTCCTTATATAATGCGAACCATATTGTACGAATTGAACGTAACGTGAGGGACTCGACAAAAGCAGGATATGACATGTATTTTCTTCAATTTAAAGAGTAAAGCTAGCGACAAAGGATAGATTTGACACAATATTCATTTCAATGAGTAACATGATGGGTTGTAATCGAGTTTTTAAATAAACAGTTTATATCAAATACCGAATAAGAATTTGTCATGCTAGTGGACATACTCTGTTCTTTCTAATCCACTCTCGATACGTTAATACATCAGCTGAGCAATCTTTGGAAAGCTTGACGGAGTATTTTCATTGTCTCTGCCGGCCATCACTCTTTAATGCCAACCATTGAGGAAAGCTTAGAACAAAAGAATGGGTAATTGAAGTGAGATAGCTAGTGCTGCTGGAAGGGGACATGGATTTTAGTCAATCAAAGTGATGAAAGATGGGAACCGTAAATGAACCCAAGGTAACCCTGGGGCGACCATGAAAGACTTTTTTCTAAAATTTGAAGTTAGATACCGGACAACAAAAGCCCAGTTCATTGTAGGAAGATATATCACGTTCTTAACATCCGACATATTTGGAAATTACTTGCATGATAATAGTACGATAAATACAAAGTTATTGCAGTTTGATATGCAGCGCTCTCAATGCCGTGTCTATACCCTTGTGATCGAATATTACCACTCATCAAAAGGAGTTGCCAACTCAAAGCGAAAATCAAACGGAATGGGTACACTTTGCCCCGGTCATGTCATCGCGGGTCGGAGCTTCGAACAAAATGTGGTTGGAGTCACCCTGAATGATACGTCCCCCCTGATCCCAGAATGTCAAGAGGCATATAGCAAAAATTAAAGTGAAAGCGACAACCCACATGATTCACATTTTAAAAATTGAAGGGATCAAATTCATTGATAACGATAGAAATTTGACCCTCGACAAAATGTTTACAGTACATTTTTGCATTTCATATTTAGCAGACACTTGAATATAGTTTTAGGATTGCATTATTATTCACATTTCTCCATGTTAGAGTTTGTTGGAGTTTATCTCATATCGGTTGTGAAATGGATTGATGGTCAGTTTATAAGTATGAAAAAAAAAACCTCACCCTTTTGAGCTAGCTTTTCAAGTGAGGGAGATTCAAGACCATTCAACATCAGAGCCTAAAGTTAATAAAAAGCTTGAACCCAATAGTCACATGAGAGATATAGATTGTTGTGACTCCAATCCAAAGCTGGAAGTGTGAGGGGGAGAAATACAGGTTGTTTGGTCTCTGACCTAGAGCTAGATCTATGAGGGGGAGATTGTTGAAAGATTCTTGGAGTTTATTTCACATCTGTTATGGAATGAGTTGATGATCGCTCTATAAGTGTGAGAGAAAATTTTACTTTTTGAACTAGCTTTTGGGATAAGAGGCAAAAGACTACCAAACAGAGTTGTATCCATTTGAATTATATGACATTAGTATCTTATAATGAAGCTAATTATTGCGCTAAATTTAAATGAAGCTAATAATTGCATATTCTTTAATGTTCTAATGCCCATCAAACTACTATTTAAAGCTTCTATTGATACATGTTAAAATATTTATATAATAAACAATGCTTTTATCTAATAATTTAATATTTTAGAACAGTTGGTTGTTCTTATAAAATCTCACATGATATTAAAGCTAGAACTCTTGAGTTTAAATCTTTTTAGGATCTATTTGCCCCCTAATTAAATTTCCACATGCACAAAAGACTAAATTAAGCATGATGAAAAGTGTTGGAATATTTAAATAATAAATCACTAATTCATCTAACAGTTTAAATTTTTAGAACAGTTGGCAATGAGCACACAAAACCTCACAATTTAGTGCAGTGGTTTGCATAGATCAAGTTGGCTGTTTTTATTAGGCATCGTGTTGGCACTTTGAGAAGCATTCCTAGATTTATTAGGACAATGAAGGAAGATACGAAGAAATTACAGCTCTTCCTGGGCTTGTTCTTATTATCTGCTTGGGGGAAGTCAATGATGAATTGCGCATTTCCAAGCAACAGGGAGCATCTTAGCTCTGCGAAAATTTATCTTGGTCTCAATCTGAAGCAGGTTCCGCTAACAGTGTATTGAGATTTAAGTTGCAGCTAATCCTTAGAGTCTTAACATATGTCGCACTTCCGAGTCATGTTTATCTTCTCCTCCTGCGGTAGAAAAACGGTGAATCTCGTAATGTATAGACTTGACTAGAATTTTACCCGTTTCAAAATATCGAACCAGTGTGTTGCATACCGTTATATCCTCAGTCACACATTGTTTGATCCTTGCCTTATCATCATTCGTCTCTCTCTCTCTCTCTCTCTCTCTCTCTCTCTCTCTCTCTCTCTCTCTCTCTCTTAACTATAGCTGCTGTGCTGAAATTTTTGGCCAATCCAAATGTTATTTTGTCACAGATGCGAAGCGGAAGAATTTATTGTCAAAGTACAAAATCGGAAAGACCATAATTTGCCGTTCACAAGGGATTTTTTAATGGGAAAAAAGATATTCAAAAGGCTCCCAAGATGACCAAATTCCAAAGTTCCACACCATATAGATTTTTCAAGATCCTAATTGCGACCATTCTTGTTTTAGAAATCAAATCGTCGCGATTAAGGCTTCATACCCCTGATCGCACCAGCAATCCATTCTCAACATCTACTATCGTCACAATCTGGAACTCATTAGTGTTAAGTGAGGGCTGGTGACCCTAGCCTATTCTCTTGAACGGCATTGCTGATGTTATTCAATCTTAGCAATTTAACGTAAGGACTAGTAGCAAACACCTAAATATACTTTGAATAAAAAAAAAAAAAAATACATGGACGGTTTTCATTTTATAGAGATTATATTAAGAGGGATGAGCAATTTTAAATTCTATACATATTCCTCCTGAAACCTAGAATCTACCCTGCACACTTTGGAACTTAAAATATACCCTATCACAAGTTCTAAAGTTGGTTCTAAGATTTACCTAGATTTCCACCTATATTATTAATCAAATGATTGCAATGAATTATCACTTTTAATGAGCATTACTTATTACTATTCCGTTGATCACAACTTCTATTTAGACAAGAATATGAAACATTAATAAAGTCGTTTTATATTATAAACTCATTATTGGATACCACAGAACACCGTAAGATTACGTGAAGACATAAGAAAAACACAAAAACTTATTTGAGATTCCATGTTCTGAGTTCCGGGTTCCATTTATCTAGAACTTTGAACCTATTTGTCAAAATAAGTTCTCCAATTTTGAAACCAGAAATCTATCATGCATACCTTGAAACCTAAAACCGGATATGATCCCATTGGTTCAGTTTTCCAGTTCCAGGTTTTATCTTAGAATCAAACTTACCTCAAGATATTATCCCTTATAAATAGTAGGAAACATCGAATTTGAACCACTAATTATGATATCAAATAAAGAAAGATACTAGACATAAATAACTCGTCACAATGTGAAATTGATTTATTAATCAAATGATTGTTTCTATAATGATTTTTTTAAATAAATTCTCATTACAACCCCTTATGACCATGATGCTCTCTTGCTTTGTTCCCAAACCATTTGCGACGGCAGTGGCCCCGGTTATGTCACCGCTGAGACGCTCCCCATGCAAAATTAGCCGACACTTAGAATTAAAAAAAAAAAAATACAGAAAAAGGAAATCAAGTCGACAAAAGAAATTATTTTCTTTCATTATATGAGAAAAACTAGTGTTTCGAAAATGAGAAAAGGAATTATTTTCTCTCGTATCCTATGGTATTAAGCATAGTGATACATGCGCATTGACGGTCCTGTGTTTATGCGTCACTTGGCAATGGTCACCACCTTCGGCGTTATCATTCCGTCACTTGGCAATCGTAATAAGCACAATAACTTGAACTCCTTATATAATGCAAACCATATCTTACGCAGTGAACGTAACGTGCGGGACTCGGCAAAAGCAGGATATAAACGCGTGGTCTTCAATTTTAAGAATAATGTTAGGGAGAAAAGATAAGCTTTACACAATATTCATTTCGATGAGTAACATGACCGGTTATAACCAAGTCTTTAAATAAGCAATTTATATCAAATATAAAAAAAGAATTTGTCACGCTACTTGGACATATCCTTTCTGATCCAATCACGTTACATTAATTCATCAGTTGAACAATCTATAGAAAGTTTGACAATATATTTTCATTTTCTTTCGCCCGCCCTCACTCTTGCCAATCATTTAGGAAACCTTCGAACAGGAGAATTGGTAGTTGAGGTGAGATAGCCAGTGATTCTAGTTGCTGCGGGAAGCGGACATGGATTTCATGCAATCAAAGAGAAGAAACATGGGAACCGTGAATCGACCAACTTAACCCTGAGGCAACCATGAAAGACTTTTTCTATAATTTAAAAAATGGCAATAGGCGTATGGTAAAAGTTAAAGCGACAATGACAACCCACACGTTTATAGTTCGAACGTTGTTAATCACGTTTTTAAATTTGAGGGATCAAATTCATCGCTATCTTTGGAAATTTGACACTCGACAAAATGTGTACACTACATTTTTGCATTTCCTATTTAGCAAACATTTGAATATGGTTCTAGGATTGCATTGCTATTCACGTTTCTCTACGTTAGAGTTGTATCTGCTTGAATTATATGTCATTAGCATCTTATAATAAAGCCAATTATTGCGCCAAATTCTAATGAACCTAATCATTAAATATTTTTTAATTTTCAATGCCCATCAAACTACTATTTAATGCTCGTATTGTTATAGATAAATTTAGCACCACGGTTTGCATAGAGCAATTTGGCTATTTTTATGAGGTTTTGTGTTCGCATTTTATGGGAAATTCAATCATGAGTTGCGCAATTATTTTTCCAAGCAAACAGGAAGCATCTTAGCTCTGCGAAAATTGTTCTTGGTCTCAATCTGAAGCAGTTTCAGCTAACAGTTTAATAAATTTAATTTGCATTGCAGGTAATCCTTAGCGTCTTAACATTTGTCGCACTTCCATGTCATGTCTATCTCCTCCTCCCTCCTGCGATAGAGAAACGGCAAATCTCGTAATGAATCGACTTGACTAGAATCGTACTTGTTTAAAAAAGTTCGAACCAGTGTGTTGCATACCATTATCCTCAGTCACACATTATTTGATCCTTTGCCTTATCATCATTTGTCTCTCTCTTAACTATAGCTGTTGTGCTGAAATTTTTTGCTACTCCTAATAATTTTTGCCGGAACTTTACTAAGGTTGGAGATGCATTCTTCATCCTGATGCTCCAAGCTTGGGAAAAGTACCAAAAAAGTTCTAAACTTATTGCATTTGTACTAATTCAGTCATAAACTTTTCAATTGGGTCAATTTAGTCAAAATTTTTTCACATTAGTAAGAATTCAATTCATCTAGCTAATTTAGGCTGGAAATCAATGACGTAAACACCGCCAATTCTATGTGGCATCTCTAGTGTCGATGTGAACATTTTTCAAAAAATAATTTTAAAATAATTTTTTATGTTTTAATTATTTTTCTTTTTTCTTATTTTTCATTTTTTCCCATTCTTTTCCTTTGGCTTGTGGCTGGTACTGGCCATGGCCAACGGTTGGCCATAGGCAAGGGACTAGCGAGGGCATCATGGCTCTCGCCTGATTTGGCAAGGGCGAGACCCTTGTAGCGTGGGTGAGGGCTTGACCCTCATCGCCCTACCCCCGCCAGATTCGACAAGGGTCGCCCATGCCTAGGTGGCAAGGGTCGAGCCCTTGCCCCTTGCCTGATTTCGCAACGGCCGCCCTTGCCCTGGCACGAGGGCCACGACACCCTCGCCGGCCCCCACCTATGGTTGGTCCCTACCCACAAGCCAAAGAAAAAGAATAGAAAAAAAAAGAAAAATGATTTTTTTAATAAGAAATCAAAAAATTATTTAAAAATGATTTTAGAATGTCCACATTAACACTGGTGATGCCACATAGGATCACTAGCGTCCACGTCACCAATTTTCGGCTTAAAGTAATTGGATGGACCGAATTGATACCAATATGAAAAGATTTAGAACTAAATTGGCCTAATTGAAAAGTTTAGGACTAAATTGGTACTCAAGCAATGGGTTTAAAACTTTTTTTGTTCTTTTCCCCTCTAGGCTCAGTTATTGCCAGAAACAGCTTCAGTTTTGCATATAACCCCAATCAAATGAAGTTAGATTCCAATCATCTAACCTAGTATCGCCTCACCACGAACATTGTTTAGTACATTTTAGATTTTATGTGTAGCAAAAAAAAGTGCTCGAGACTTCCAAGTCTCCATCTCGCTCATGTGTGGGCTCTTTTTAGTGTTTTACATGATGACACAGATAAAAGGTGCAAATGAATTATCAAAATTGTCTTTGCTGTTTAATATGTTGACCTCAATCAAGGCAAGCCGGTATGTCTGGATCCTCTATTCATGAAGGCCTTTTGCTAATGTTATACTTGAAGCTACCGTCCTGTTCGTGGTGATATTTTGCATCTTGTGGAAGTATTTACACCAATACATATGAGTTTGGGACACCGGAGTGCCAAAACTTGGTATGGGGGGGACTTGTCTTCTGAAATGTTGTCCCCAAAGGGGTGAGTACAACCAAAGTAAAAGTACACTTCAAGTGCCATTTTCGAAATTAAATGGAACACTTAAGGTGCCAAACGTGATTTCAAAAGAATCAAAAATCCGGCCAAATGATCATAGGGCCAAACTGGGCATTTTCTTGCCTTGCAATTTAGTCCCGAGTTTGGTCCAAAAACCTCTGGGCGACGTTATTTTCAATATTGCATGACATGCCAATGCCAGTATCATCATATCACATAACCATTCGAAACACATTCACCTTCGGATACTTTGTGAAAAATTCGAGAACAGAATAGCCCGATTTTTACAATGGCTAAATAGAGAAAATGCAAAAACTAAAGGAACAAGTTTCATGAAGCCTAAGTCAAATTCCATACGTTCGAGAGTAAAAATTTCGAAATTTCTTGCTAAAGTTTCGTAAAATCCAGATTTGTAAATAATAATATAAAAATTAATTAAATTAAATTAAAACTTAATTTTATTTAAAATATTCTAAAATTAAAAAAACTTAAAATTAAAAAACTTAAAATTAATATCTTTAAACTTTTTTTTTAAAAAGCCCTGTTTTTACCTAGTTTTCTTGGGCTCTAAAATTCCACCTTTCTCACATCTACCAACTCTCACTAGATAATAACAGTAAGCAAAACATAGATTGAAGAACTTCTACTTGCCTCAAGCTCTCTAGCTCAATTTCAAGCAAAACAGGATCGGTCCAGCAATGCGGCTGGACGGCGTGAGGTGAGACGCGGCTAAGGCGAATGGTGGCAGCAAAGGTCAGATGATCAGCAATGGCAGAGGGCTGGTCCTTCTCCCTCCCTCTTAGCTTGCTCGCTCGCTCGTTTGGTCTCTCTCTCTCTCTGCTCTCGGTTTCTCTCTCAACTGCTTGCTGGTCACTGGTTTTGTTGAAAACCAGTCAACTTAAGAGGGGAATTTTCGGTGGTTTAACAGGCGAGAGGCAGCTGGAGTACACGTGTCCAGCATGCTCAACTTTCCTCTCAGCCGCTCGGTCTAAGTGAGGGCCGAGGTCGCCACGTGGCCATCATCAACAAAGGCCCTCGGCCGACCGAATGGAGAGGAAACTCGGGCGACAATGGGCCTCGACCCTCTTGATTCTCAAAATTCGCCCTTAGGTGGTCAGTTTTGGGCGAGGGTCGAGGCCCTCGCCGTCTCACTCACACCTATGAAAGTTTTCTGACAAGACTATGGCTTACTCGGCCGCTAAAAGAAATGCACTGGTCGGCCCTTCTCGGCGGCGCCCTTGGATCCTTTATTCGCGAGGCCTTTTCCGGTGAGGGCTCGCGGGCCCTCGTTCGCCTCCGTCGTATCTCTCGATTCGGGAAGGGCCGACGACGGAGGGGATATCTTATTTTCTTCTTCTCAAGATTGGTAAAAGGAAGGATATTATAAAGTTGAGGGAAAACAATCAAGTGCACTTCAATGTCCCGAATGTTTCAGGAGACGTTCGGCGACCGTTGCTATAGAAGATGTTCAACCCTCGTCGGGCAATTTGGGGGTCGCCGTGCCACGGCCGAATCCTGTCCTCTTGATTCTCAAAATTCAATTGGTCCGGGGTCTGTATTCACCGACATAAACGGGCCGGTCCGAAAATAAATTTGCGGGTCGCGATCCGGCGGGCTCGTGGCCCTCGCCGGGTCGGTCGAGGGGGCGTGGGTGACCTCGGATGGCGACCCTCTCCCTCCATTGCCAGCCCTTCGAGGTGTGACGGCGGGAAGGCAGGCGGGATATTATAAAGTTGCGAGGGCTCGGCCATCTTAATATCGGAAATTTTTATTCCACAATCCCCTTCGGACCCCCTTTTTTTTTTTTTTTTTTTTTAATTTTTAGAATATTTTAAATAAAAATTAAGTTTAAATAAAATTTAATTAATTTTTATATTATTCCAAGGGACGTGTTTTATATACAACAAGGGCCATCGTGCTAAGGATTGCAAGAAGCGCCTGAAAAAATTCAAGAACGATGTTGTAGCCCAGCAACTAAATTTGACATGGTCAGACACCGGAAGAGGAAAGGCGATCCTGAAGTTTACATCTAGCAAGGAGGTCGCCTTGCTGAATGTGCTGCATGTACCAGAGATTCGAAAAAACCTAATTTCTAGCCCCATACTTGTCAAGAAGGATTTCAAAATTGTATTTGAATCTGACAAGTTTGTACTTTCGAAAGGAGGGATGTATGTGGGGAAAGGGTACTTGTGTAATGACTTGTTTAAAGTCAATGTGGCTGTCATTGATGTAAACTCGAATTATGTGTACCTAAAGACTATTAATAAAGAAAAGCCTTTAGTTTCCACTGTTGTGTCTCCTTATCTATGGCATGGTAGATTAGGAGATGTAAACTATGGTGCAATGAAGAGAATAGCAAACTTGGGGTTAATTCCAAGATTTGAGTTGGATGCCCATTACAAGTGTGAGACTTGTGTTGAGGCCAAGTTTGCCAAGAAACCTTTCAAATCCATTGAAAGAACAAGTTCTACAATCTATGTGATTTAAAGTTTGTAGTAAGTTAAGTACTTCATCACATTTGTGGATAAAATTTTGCAATGTTTATTTACTAACTAGCAAATATGAGACTATGAGGATGTTTGTCAAGTATAAAAATGAAGTTGAAAACCAACTTGATAAGCGAATCAAAGTGCTTAGGTCTAATAGAGGAGGACAATATAGTTCAATCAATTTTAAAGAGTTTTGTGCTAGTTTTGGAATAATTCTCCAAATGACTGCACTTTATACTCCACAACAAAAAGGAATTGCTGAACGATTGAACAAGACACTAAAGGAGATGGCTAATGCCATGCTTTTGAGTTTAGGTTTCGAACCACGCAAATTATATTCTTAATAAAATACCCCACAAAAAGAGGTAAAACTCCATATGAGTTATGAAATGGAAAGTTGCCATCCTACAATTTTCTAAAAGTGTAGGGGTGCATAATATGATTTATAACGGTAAATCTAGACACATTCGTCATAGACACAATACCGTAAGGCATTTGCTCTCAAATGGAATAATTTCTTTAGACTTTGTAAAGTCAAAGGAAAATATTGCGGATCCGCTAACAAAAGGTTTGTCAAAAGAGCAGATAAACTGCGCATCGAGGGGAATGGGTTTAAGAGCCTTAACCCAATAAAGAGATTCCAGGGTGGAAACCTAACCTATGCGATTGGATATCCCATGGTCTTTCAATAGGACAACGCAAACTGTCTCCCATTCCTATTATGCAAAGTGCTTTCCTACAGCGTTATTAAGGATATTCTATGCGTTTAATGATTCCTATAACTTGGAATGTAACATCCAAGTGAGATATGGTAAGATATCTTTAAAAGGAATGCACCTATATGCGTGGAGCTGGCCGACTCTATGAAAATCTTTAAAGGCTAGATTTTTTAAAAGCACGCATGAATCCCGAGAGGTTCAGGGCCGAAAGAACAAACACAACCGAGAACCAATCTTGAATTGGAAATACTCTGTGTGAGGTTTATTGTCTAGGCTTACACAAACAATTGGCGATTCAAGGCTTAGTCCATCGACTAGTTAAGTAAGTCCGATAGGCTTTCACTAATGAAGGTTCAAAGCAAAAGCTACCTATCTTGAAGCGGTGTATTTCAACAGGCATGCTCAGATTCCTTCGAGTCAAAAATGTTTTGTTGATCCATTAATGTGGGGGATTGTTATAATTATGGTTATAATTATGGTTAATGGATCAATGAAAGTCAATAAATTAACATATGTCTTTTCTATTCACGTATCTCTTTTGGATTCATGAATTTCCTAGATTTTTCTGTTCATGTATCTATTGAATTCATGAATTTCCCAGATTCATGCATCTTTTAGTTCATGTATTTATTGAGTGCACGAATCTCTTGAATTCACGAGTCTTTGGATTCATGAATCTCTTGGATTCACGTATCTCTCAATTCATGAACTTCGTGGATACATGCGTCTATTTAATTCATGTATCTCTTCTATACATGAACTAAAAAGCTCTATAAATAGATAGGAGCATAGAGCTTCATTACAGTCTTTGGTTTTGGTTTTTCCGACTCGATTCCAAAAAAAGGCTTTGATATGCTCTTCTACTCTTCTGTTTTTCCTGAGTGTGTTGGTTCAATTGAACGGTTCGCCTGTTTGCATAGTGCTAACATATTCGAGGTGTTGTATCTTGGGAGGCATAGTTCGTGAATCGTGGAGAACCTTTGGCGAGGAACTAATCGCCTTAAGGAGATTCGGATATCCATACCTCATCTCCAATTTTATGTTATTTTTCAGTGATATCTTATTTTCTTCTTCTCCAAGATTGGTAAAAGGAAGGATATTATAAAGTTGCTATTGGCTGATTAATTTCCAACAATAGAAGACGTGGTGATATTTTGCGTCTTGTGGAAGTATTTACACCATCATATCCTATTGGCTGAAGCAGCAGATATCGCATGCCGTGTCATTAGATTGCAACCGGTTCTAGACGAAGCTTTGGATATTAGTTCTGTTTCAACAATTGAGGATTGATTTGCCTGGGAGGGTTAGGCGAAACATCACTTCATGTTTCTAGGAAATCTAATCATACAGGCTTGTGGAAAATTTCTTCTGCATGAATTGCCTAAATTTTCATGCTTTTCTTTAGAAGTGATTGTCGCGACCTCCTTTTCGGTGCCCTCACGTGTGAGCATTCGAAGGCTAATGGCTCGCTAAGTATTAGGCTTAACCCGAACTCTCCCAAGCCCACCAATTCACAACTTATGATTTGAGTTTTTTTAACTTGCAAGTCAATTTTAAATAGGAGTCATTACTAATCAATTTTGGGTGGGTCGATTTAAAATCCAAGTAAAATATTAGGAGAAATATTTTACTCTGTGCAACTAGAGAAACTAAGTTGATCAACTAACGCCCTTCCGATACCTAATCTTATTTAAACCCTAAGGCTATGTTTGGTTGTCCAGATTTGTAACTCGGATTTGACTGGATGAGATAGGATATGAAATCTAAGAGATTTTGTTATATCTTATCAATTGTTTAGTGATTGCAAAAATAAAGTCGGATATAAATATTATATACATTGTTTGGTATAAATGCCTATATGAATTACAAATTTTACAAATGGAGATGGTAAAATATCTCATGACACTCTTATCTACTTTATTTTTATTTTATTTTATTTTCCCCTCTTTTTAATTAATTGCTTCTTCCCTTCCATCATTCTCTAATAAAATTTTATTAAATAGAAAATTGTACTAATATACCTAAAATACTAAAACACCTAAAATATGTAATAAATATATATTTATATATTGAATTTATATTATGATATAGAATTAAATTTAAATATATAAATAAAAATAAGATTAATTTTAAAAATAAATTTTTATTTTTTGTTATTTTGAATTTATTATATTAGAATTCAAATATTATTTATATTGAAATATAATTTTTATTCGTTAATTTAAGAAATTTGTTACTTGAGAAAAAATTTTCCTATTATGGATATTGGAAATCCTATCATTCTTTATCTCACCTTTCCCATGAGATAATTTTATGTGGTCTATATCCCATTTATATCCGATTTTATCTTATCTTGAGTAGGCACCAAATGCATGATAGAATAAATTTTATTCTATCTTGAATTTTATCTTGACCACCAAACTCAACCTAAGGCTTTTTAGATTTTTGAGGATTTTCCATGCATTTGTGGAGAATAAAAATAATCTTTTAGGCATTTTCTGATTTTTTGGGGAATATAAAAGATTTTTTGGGTTTTTCTATTTTTATTATTAAAATAATAATATTATAAAAATTGACCCGGGTCAGATTCCTAGGTTGGGACCGGCCCGGCTCATCAACTACCAACTCGGATGGGCTTGCAGCATGGGCCCAACCGGGGCTTCTCCTCTTTAAAAAAGAATAAAATTCCAAGCACATAATTTAAAAAAACAAAACATGCCAACATCTTCCTAAGCCTGTGCAAAACAACCCTTGGGCTGACTAGACTTGTGAGCCAGCCTAACCTAGCCGACCCAACATCCCCTTTGCGTCCTCTTTGCTCCTTGCTCGGGGCTACTCTTGTTGCGATGGAGACAACCGCAGCAGGAGGCTTCGCCTGTCTCCGCTAGACCGAAAGCACATCTCAACGTCACCTCAGCTTGGGCGTTCATCCTAGGCGGTTGTGACACTGCCGATCAATGGTCTCCTCCCTTGCAAATGAGCAGGAAACAACAAAAAAAGCAACGGCAATGACAACAAAGGGGACTCTACGAAACAACCCAAACGATCGACACCCACAACGCCAAACATAACTACATCGTCTCAAGAATGTGAACCAACCCAAGGATGCTCGGTTTTGGCCAGAAGCAAGGGCATAAAAACTAAATCTTGTTGAGGCATTGCATCATACAGATGGTATACGCTACAAAATCGAGAGTTTTTCAGCTTGATTAAGATCCAAACCCGAGTTGGGACTCTTGACAGATAAACCACAACACCTACAGTAGCAAATCGAAGGACAGATGGGGGTCGGAGTTTGCATTAGTTAGACGACCACAAGCTCCGGCCTAGCATGCCTAGAAGAATAGAAAAAAAAAACAAGATGGGGTTTACGGGCTTGGCTTAGGAAAGGTGCGGCGGCGGTTTAAGTGCAATGGTTGCTAGAGGCTCACCACTAATCTCACTATCTTTCATGTTGGGGTTTATTCCACATTAGTTGTGAAAGGGACAAGTTGTTAGTTTAAGCTAACTTTTGGGGTGAGAGAGGCCTAAGACCACCCAACACTGATATCAGAGCTTAGGTTACCAATGAGTCTGGACTCAATAGTCACTCGGAGGTATTAGAGCCTAGGTTACTAACAAGTCTGGACCCAACAGTCATTCAAAGGGGGTTATTGCAGCCTCCGACCTAAGCTAGATGTGTGAAGGGGGAGATTGTTGGGGTTTTTATCCCACCTTGGTTGTAGAAAAGATATACTTGCTAATTTTCTGCCTAGACCAAAAGAATTTGCATCCACCACGTCCATAAACATGTATGTGGTAAAAAATCTAAGGCGGTTTCAAGGCCAGAGAAATCATGCCTAAATGGCCTTTATATTTATATCCACTAGAAATCCCTAGGCTTATCCAAGATAATTTCCTTGTTGAAAATCTTAGAAGACTTATGTGGCAATATCACTTCCATATCTATAGTGAATATGGTGGTATTCTCCTTAGGCCAAATGGATTACACCCAAAATATCCATTTATTCATCCTCTCAATTTCTTCCTAGAAGAAGAATTTCAGAAAAACTTAAGTGATTTATTGGTGTTTATTTATCTTTATACCATTACCGTTGAGTTTCCAACAGCCATCATGCCCCTTATAATTAACAAAATCATTGAAGGACAAACCAAGTATAAATGTCTTGGGGAAATGCTTAGTTGGTTTAAACCATTAGGTGCATAGAAAAGTATTTTTCAAGCCAAACTTAGAGCATGTAGGCCTGACCCAAAACTCTACATGACTGTTTTATTTTTCAGGTCATGGGTAGTTGTTCAACCCTAATGGAGATATATGTAAAACTCCGGTAGATTTTGGGGTATCTACATATAAGCCCCAACCTGCTTCAAATGAGATTTTTGCAACACACCCTTGTTGAATCTCAGCTTATCCTCGGTAGTATCGAGAATTGCAGAGGATATTGTGCTTACGTAATCAGATCATGCCACCAGAGATATGGCCAACATAAGATGTTCCTATTTCTTGGGATCATTCTGATAACTATCGCATAATCCATCTAGCGATTGATGCTTGCTTAAAGAGATACTATGGAATGGATGTACCGGACACTTCTAAGTCATTAGCAAATTCACAGGATTTAGCTTCATCATCACAAGATACGTGGAGAGGTCCACTGTCACAATATCCTTTTGATTATGGTGAGCTATAACTTGAACTTAGTCTAGGCCTTGACAAAAAAGATCCATCACTCTAGCTTGGATATCTACCCCAACTTGGTATTCCAACATGTTCTGCCGATGCTCATATAGGTTCTCACCAGTCATCTAAGAGATAAAGGCCGACTGAAACAATTGAATAAGTAGAATAGCTCATCGAGATGCTCAGGCAACAATATCTAGAAAAAGATACTCCTATTCCTCCTGACATCTTGTATACCAGTCTCTAGATGATTCCAACACCGAAAATCTCGAAGCTTTGGAAATTGAAAAAATGCTTAAGGAATATCAAAGGCATAAGTATGGAGAAGACTCGGATGACTCGGACGACAATACTGAAGAGTCTATTCATATGCATAATAAGTAAAACAAGACTCTACCAGAAGATTATTCAAGACAAAAAAGAAAGGCATAAGATCCACATGAAGAAGACGAAAAATTTGACCCAGAGCACCGTAGCGCACTGTTCATGTACTATTTGGCACTGTAGCATAGTATTGTAGCACTGTAATATAAGTGAAAAAAGCAGGATAATGTGTGTAGAAGTTAGTTTGTTAGTAGAAAACTTGTCAAGGGCAAATAATTGGCCATTGTTGGCCAAGTTATAATTTTCTAGTGTGTTGTTTTATGCCTATATAAAGCAAAATTTGTAAGCGTTAAGGGGCAGAAAAGAACACACCTCCCCCTAGAAATAAAATCGTGTGGTTTGCTATAAATCCCTAAAACCTCTCCTCCTTCCTTTCTACTTGGTATGATTCTTTAAAATTAGAATTGTTCCGATCAATCTTTGTAGTATGCTCTACACTTGCCATAATGTGGAACTTGTGCAACAGAATTTCGCTACCATAAAATTTTCTATGATGTGAGCCAAAATATGAAGAAAAAAATTGATGGCTAATAAGCAGTCCTTATTCTAAGGTCGAGGAAGGGCCGTGCGTGTAGGAAAGCATACTTACCACAAATTCTATTTTCATTTTCCCTGACTCATATCATAGGCAAATTTTTGGTATCAGAGCCATGGCATTTTTCAATACATTTCTAGTTTGAAGTTGATTATTTAGTGTAGAAAGGGGGAGAATTTCCTTACCATGACTAAATCCTCCGAGCTTTCCACACCCTCCATTGTAAATGCTCTTGTTCTCTTGGTCCTCCTCTTGAACTCTGCACTTCCAATGTCTCTAAGATTGACTATCTTTATGAGGTTTCTTATCTCAATGAAAATAGTAAAATCTCTGAAATTGACTTTCCACTTATAAATCCATATTATGCTTTTGCTCTGTCTCTCCTATCCGTTCTATTAAGCACTTATTAAGCATACCCCTAAAGAAGTTAAAGAGTATGTTCAATCCTTGAAATTTGACCAGCATCCTATTCTAGCTACTCAATAAGAACACTTTGTTACCCTACAAATCCCTTTGACTTTCCACGACAGTAGATACAGCAAGGCTACACACACCTACACTTTGGTGCCATTAGACTTGCTTATTGTTAGGGAAATCCCTTATGATGTTTTGAAGATGACAAAATAAATCAAAGGCTACTAATATGTTTGATTGTTGAGTAATAGACTATGCAGATGATAGAACGTGTAAAGGATATTATCAAAGTCTATACTTGGAAGAACCAGAAGGAAGCTGAACTGTGTACAGACCTTAAAGTTAAATCTGTTCAAAAGCAAAATATGTTCAGACTCAGATTACAAAGTCTATCGCACTCAGACTTAGATTGTAAAGTCTATTGCTCTCAGACTTTACATTCAAATTCGACTAAACGTAACAAAAGCCCCGAAGATATAACGGCTAGTGATCTGGTTTGGATTCCACATCAAGACTGATTTCATTGACTCAATCTAATTGATTGACAATTAAATCTTGAAGACAAGAACTTTCTATACGAAGAAGCTTTACTTATGGAAACCAAGATTCTGTTTGTATGGGCGATCGGAATCAATTTGGGATTTTACCTCTATCACTCAACGGCTACCAAATTTTCTATATGCAAAGCTGTCCAATGGGTAGATTGGAAGACGATTCTCGAGATGCTGTCCAACGGCTAGTTTGGAAGTGGAGGAGTATTTAAGGAGATGAATGACCGATGAGCAAGTAAGAGACGGAGCTTAGAATTTATAATTCCAAAGTTTGAGCGAACTTCGATCAAACACTTGTCTCGTGAGCTTAAATGTTTGTGATCTTGAGAGAAATACCAAAAGAGTGACTTAGTGAGATAGTGTGATCTACTACTAAGTGTTTGCACTCAAAGTTGTAATCTCTTGTTGATTGCACAGTGGAATCCAGCCAAGAAGGCTGTTAGCGTGGGAGAGTGGACGTAGGCTTGATCTAAGCCGAACCACTATAAACCTTGTGTTCTTATTCTCTTCCCTGAACTCCTTTATTTTGTTCGTAATTTTATTTAACTGCTAAAGTCTGATCTCGCTCAAAGTCTGCTGCTCTTCAGACTTAGTTTCAAAAGTCTGTTGTAATTCAGACTCAGGTTAAAAGTAAAGGTTTTCACTGCATTTTGTAGAATATGTTTTTAAACCTATTCACCCCCCTCTAGGTGTCCTTACTAGCACTTTCAATTTATCCTTTCACGAAAGGAAAGGATTACTCATGGTTGCTCGAATGACCCTTTTAGACATCCATTTCTTGGACTACCAGCATGCTTGTATCGGTACCATCCAAAGCACCCTCAACGTAGGAACAATGTTTGTTACATTGTTTTCAAATTTTAATATAGTTCTCTCGAATCTTCGACTTCTCTCAGCCCTTAAGGCTCACTTACAAATTACTAGAGCACCTCAAACTCCATATTCTATTGTGGCCACCTTACATTACCAAATGGTTTATCGGGTCCAGAATCATGCTATTGACCTCAACTTCCTTGGTTCCGAAGATGCCTTTTTCATCTCGGTGGATAATGACCAAATCTCTTGTATCCATGTTCCTAGACAAATCCATTGAGATCAATTGGTCAAGTTACTCCTAGACACATGGGTAACTAACTATGAAAAAATCCACTAGAACTCCACACCCATCCAATCCACGGAGTTTCGGTTCACTAAGAAGAAAGATGACACGATTGTCATCAAATTTAGTAAGGAAAAAGAGCAGTCCACATCTTCTATTGTCCTACTATTTTTTATGATGCAACCTTTTGCAACCATGTTCCAGATGACAAAGGCCATTCGGATCCAAAATTTATGATTGAATATTTTGATTGGGAGGAAGAACCTATTAATTATTATAAAGGTTCTCGAACAGGACACTATTTCTAGGATCTAGATTGTTAGTGCTCTCTTTGCTCAAATCCTCCGGTTGATGAAGAAGATGATAATCCATCAAAAAAAAAAAAAGAAGTGGTCAAAAATAAAATTTACTAGATGTACCTTGATGGAGACCCCACTGTTGGACCTCTTGGTGAAGATGGAGGAAAATATCAATTCATGGTCTTATACGGACCACCTCGACCACACTCTCCTCCAAAAATCCCCGAATCATATGAACCTCCTCCACCTCCTCAGTCGCCACCCAAAAAGAAACCCTCTCCCTAAAAGCCAATTATCTCACCATTGTATAGACCCATCTACAAATGGGTAAAAAAGAATTACTTTCCTCTTGAAATACCTAAAACACCTTAGTCTTCATGTTCCCTAGAACCAGAACTACCACCTGTCATTCCATCTATCTATATGTTCCAATCCTTAGACTCTCTACCTTTGAAAAGGTCTAATTCCAGTGCCCCATTCTTGGCATTAGAAAAATTTACAGATATTCATAATCGGTTCCGTCATATCCTTAAGGTCCCAAATCCTATGGATATTGACGACCATGGAAGGCAAAAGAAAGTTATAGCTACTAAAGTTGTTCTGAATTGGTAATCGGAAAATGCCTTAGCCCATAATAATGTTCTCAAGACAATTGATACCAAGCTTTCAACTATCCAAGCTCATTTTGATCATGTCAACCAGAAGGATGATCGGATGGCTTTGGTCACAAACAAATTGCTTGAGACATTCCAAAAAAGACTTAAGTAGATGGAATCTGGAAGATATGTCTCTCATCTTTATTTGGAAGACCAAACAATTGAAATGGAAAAATTAAGAAGATTAATCAAGCTCCTGCAAGATGGAAAATTTATTCCTCCTCCAGATTCATTTTCCCAGTCTTGGCAAATGATTCCAAGAGATACGGGCCCTTTAGGGCTACATCAATTGCTTCAATTATTGATGAAGCTTCAAGGCAAGATCAAAGGGATGTTGTTGCCATTTGAAATGTATTAGAGAAATGGAAAAGAAAAGAAAGATTAATGAAGAAAAGAAGCCGGCACTGGGACACCTAGAGTGTCAAAACTTGGTATGAAATGACACTAAAGTGCCAAAAGTTATGAAAGTGACACTTAAGTGCCAAAATTAGGGCAAAATGGATCAGATAAGTGCCAACGGCGAGAAAATCCGGCCAAATTGCATACGTGACATTTTCCGAGATCTTTTACTAAGGTGGCAAATATATATATATATTTTTTAAAAGCACACATGAACGACAGAAATGACGTTGTCCATCCACGCTAGCTTAGCCGACCTAAATGATGTTGTTTTTCCTTGGTGTTAAACGACGTCATTTACATTATTTTGGATTAAGCAGACCTGGCTGTCGTCGTTCTTCTCTGTTCACTCTCATTCACACTAGATCTGAGGCCCTTCTCTTCGTCGCCGTTCACGCCTAGAGGTGTTCATTGGTTGTCGTCGTTGGTTGTTGTTACCGCTCGCCATCATCGCTCGTCGAGGTTCGGCCCCTTCTCCCCCTCCCCTTTGATGAAATTAGGGCTCGAATTCGTTTATAAGGGCTCTTATGGAAAATTTGGGGCTTGGGGAAATGTGGAGGTTGGCTCGGATGGTACTTTGATGTGCGATTTAAGGGTTAGAAGTGATACTAGAACTCTAATGGGGGTTTGGATTGGCAATTTAGGGTTCGGCCTCAAAATGTAGGGTTCAACGAAGGGAAAATTAGGGCTCAATCTTGAAAATGTGGTGTTATTGTGATGTGTGACTTAGCGCAATGCTACTGTGATGCGTGTTTAAAGCTTGGATGTGGTATTGTGATGTGCGATGGCGATTTTTAGGAGTTAGATGTGAAATGTGATGTGCGACGGCGATTTTGAGTACTCGAAGTGATTGTCGTGGGGACGTTTGGTCACTTTTTTAAATCGAAGTGTTGAAATGAGTGTCGTGAGGACCTATACTTGTCGTGGGACCTCTGTTTTTTTGGTTAATATTTTAAGATAAGGCAAATAATCAAAGTGGCGACCTCTTTTTCGGATATCATGTAGGGGCATATTGTCAGTGTGGGGACCTCTTTTTGTCGTGGAGGGTATCTTTCTAGCAAATGGCATGACATGTGCATCTCTTCCCCCTTCCATTTTCTTCAATAAAGTCCATGAAAATGGAGGGACTTCCATGTGCAATTGTCTATTGTTCTTTGTGGATGTGGTCCTAAAAGGTAATTATTTTTTTTCTTGGTACAAAAATGGGTTATGATAAGGATTATGTCGCTGTCATAGTTTGCTATGGTGGGGATTTTGTGATTGGGGAGGATGAGTGGGAGTATGATGGTGGAAATGAGGGCACCATTTTTGTCGATATAAAGAAGGCATCTTATATAGGATTTGTTAGGGATATAGTGACCTATTTGCCTTGTAAAGTTTTGAAGTTGCTGTATTGTGTTCCTGGGAAAAGCTTGAGAGATGGTTTGAGAAACTTAGAAGATGATAATGGTTTTAGGGATGTCCTATACCATTATCTTCATGGCCAAGAGGTAAAAATATACGTTGAGTACGATAGTGATAGTGAGGATGAAAATGATGATGGAGAGAGCGTCCGAGTAGGAAAAGAGGGATATGGTTTTCAAGGTAGTACTAAGGTTAGGATGAAGGAGGGCAGGATAGATATGATGGAGAGGAGAGGGGTGCAGATGCAGTTCACCAAAGTGATGATGACATAGGTGATGTCACAATCACTGGACTAAATTGGGAAGTAGTTGAATCTAGTGATGATGACGATGAAGGGTTGCCTGCTGAAAATTTCATAAGTGATGACGATAATGGGGAGCTGGTACAGTTAAGAAAAAAGCAAATGGATTTTTTGACATATAGGTTTGCAGCTTTGCAGGTAATTGATGAAGTTCTAAACAAAGCCGAAGGCCCTGCAGATGCTGATGCTGCTGCTGATGAGGAGATTGATTATGAAGAAAGTGTCGAGAATGCTACTTCGCAAGATGAGCTTGAAGAAGATCAATGAGCTGTACATAAAGAGAAAAAATAAGTTTCCTTCTTATGATCCATTTGTTGCCTTCCTACTTTGTCGGAAATTATGAAATTTCAAGATGCAAAACAATTATGGAAGCTATATTGAAGAATTCTATTGCTGTACAAAGGAATATTAACTTCATTAGAAATACTAAAACCTTTGTAAGAGTTAGGTGTTTGCAGTAAAATTATCCATGGAAGATTTATGGTGCATTTGTTAGGAGAAGTGAATCCTTCTATATTAGAGCCTACCAAGAGGAACATACTTGTTCCATTAATTTTGAAAATAAAAGGGTAACAAGTGCATGGTTGTCTAAGCACTTCTTTGATCTAATTAAGTTGATGCCCTAGATGAAGAGTACCGAGTTCAAGATGTTGGTGAAGGAGCGTATAGGCATCAATGTATCTAGGAATCAATGCAAAAGATTGAAGCAAAAGGTGATGAAGATACTCATTGGTCATTACGGCAGCGGATATAGACAGTTGTGAGATTATGCTTGGAAGTGTAGATTGTAAAACCCTTCAAGTAGAGTGTATGTAGAGGTTATGGAGAGGTCACTTCCTGATAGTGGGACCAAGTTCGATAAGTTCTATGTGTACTTCGATGCATGCAAACGAGGATTTTTATTTGGTTGTAGACGGATTATAGGATTGGATTGCTGTTTTTTGAAAGGTTTATGGAATGGAGAATTGCTGGCTGCAATTGGAAGAGATACGAATAACCAAATGTTTCCACTGGCTTGGGTTGTTGTGAGGATAGAGAACAAGGACAGTTAGTCCTGGTTCCTAAAAAAACTGATGATTGATTTGGAGATAACAAATGGGGAATGTGGGCGTTCATGAGGGACCAATAAAAGGTAATATTTGCTTTTTGAAAAATTTGAAAAATTGTTTGTTTTTTTGATATCAATATGCTATTTGCTTACATTTCTTATTTTGAATTATTGCAAGGACTGATTTTGACAATAGTTGAGTTATTTCCCTATACCGAACATCGAATGTGTGCGCGGCATATATATGCAATTTGGGCAAAGACCTATAAATGGGATAAGCTATAGTCACAATTTTGGCAACTAGCAAAGAGCATGAATATGGCTGACTTTAGGATGGCCAAAGAAGAACTGCTTCAATGGACAAAGGAAGATTATGATGCACCATTCCAAACAGAATCGAAGTATTGGTGTAGGGCATTCTTCAACGAGGAATTAAGTGCGATAACATCGATAACAACATTTGCAAAGCATTCAAAGGGAGGATAATAGATGCCAAATATAAACTAATCATCTCGATGCTTGAAGATATACATGTTATGGTCATGACTCGACTGCACAAACAAAGAGACGAGGCTGCAAAGTGGACTAAGTAATGTGGTCATAGGATTGCTAAGAACTTGGATGAGAACTTGGTTGTAAGTAGGTATTGTAATCCCATTTGGAATGGGGATGAAGGAAATGAGATAATGAAGGGTTCCAATAAGTATGTTGTTCATTTTGGTATGAGGAAGTGTTCATGTAGAGCATGACAATTAAGTGGAATTCCTTGTGCACATGCCATATGTGCCATCCAATTGAAGGGCCACAATGCAGAGGATTACATTGATGATTGGTACAAGAAATCGAAATATCTTGCTTCATACCAATTCATGATGCAGCCAATTAGAAGTAGCAAGTTCTATGAGCCAACAGATCGTGAAATACCTCAACCTTTGCCACTAAAGAAGAAAATGGGAAGGCCAAAGCGAAAACAGAATGACGGATGGAGAGGTCTCAGGTCAATGTAGGATGAGTAGGACATGTGTAAAGATAACATGCTCTTATTGCCACATAGTAGGGCACAATACTAAATATTGTCAATTAAGGAAGTAGTAGGAACAGTTGAGGTTAGTTGAAGGGCCTAGTGAAGGGATAGTTGGAGAAGGACAAATAGAAGGGCGAAGTGAGCCGACTGTTTTTCAATCGATGACAAGAAACCTAGTAAGTCATGACATTTGTGTTTATGTTGATTTATGGTTTATTACAAATATGTATGTAGATACAATAGGCATGTATGTAATGTTTTTGTCTTTGTTGAGTCACGAGAATGACATGTGAATGATTGGCCGAAGCCCTTGCTATACCTGAAACTGAAGGGGTTGTTCGAAGAAGGCAATGTAGAAAACAACCAGCTGAAGGATTGGCCGAAGCAATTGAAGGGCCAGTTAAGTCGACTGTTCTTCAGCAGTAGGAAAAAAAAAAACCTAGTAAGTTCAATAATTTGTGTTTAATTTTCCTTTATGTTGTTATATGGCTTGATGTTATATTTATGATGTCTTTTGCCTCTTTCTCATATTTGAAGAAGGCAAGTTGGAACTCAGCTGCCAACAGAGGGCCCAATTGAAGGCCACCACAAGATCCATCACAAAGGTCACCACAAAGGCCGCCAAAAGGGTCATCATAAGGGCCACCATAAAAGCCAATAGAAGGTGTCACTGAAGCTGAAAGCTAGATTAAAGAACAACTAGAAGAAAGTCAAATCAAGGGCTAGCTACAAGAAGGCCATCTAGAAGATGCCTAGCTGAAAAATTGGCCGAAGAAGCCCCTGCTGTAGCTGAACAGCCAAAACAAGAGCCTAAGAAATCACAGGCGAGAAGAAGGGTCAACCAATCACAAGTACCTAAAAGTGACGCTCCTCTTCGAACAAGAGGGGCTCATGGGAAGAGGCTAAAACAATATAATTATGACCTTTATACATATGAGCATACTGGAATAGTTATTTTTAATATAAGTTTTATTGGCTGCATTTAATCTAATTTATGGTGCAAACTTTTGTTGATAATTGAGTTTTCTTTTTGTAGCTTGGGAAAAGTTCGAAGGTTCTTATCTCTCAAGGCCTAACTCAAGAATCAACGGCTGCGCCAATAAAGAAGAAGACATCAATTCCGCTAACAAAAAAGAAGAGTAACCAAAACCTAATTGCAGGTCCATTTGAATCAGTTCAGCCTACGATAGTTATAGCTCCTCCTGAATCAGTTTAGCCTAGGATAGTTGCAGCTCCATCAAAATCAATGCATCTTGAGATAGTTGAAGAAGAAGTCGCATGTCCAGTTAGAAAAAGTGTAAGGATTATGAATCAAGTAAAGAGTCAATCAAAAAGAGCACGAAAGGAGGCGTTTTGTATATTGATTGATGAAATGTGACGTGATAGGATTTGTGGGGCTGAGGAATCAGTTGTTTTGTTTATAATTTGCTGTGGATTTTTGTTTTAATAGTTTGTCATTGAGTTTGTAAGATTTAATTTCAATATTAATGGAACGATCTTGTTACTTGTCATTTTTGCCTTTTTTCATTTTTTTTTATTATGCTTTTACTTATTGGTTTCTGGTGGAGGATTTGTGGCGGCGGCTAGGGTGCTCGTGTGGCTGGTGGCGGCGGCTGAAGAAGCTTGGTGGTGGTGAGTCTATTGTGAGGGTTAGGTTGAGGGCTCGTGCTGCACCTAATACCGGTGCAAGTGTGTAATGTGCATATCCAGCCCCTTTTGTAACAGACCCACCACCCACCACCCACCACAAATAGTGGCTACTAATGGTGGTCTATGGTGGTGGCAGCGTGATGGTGTGGCGGCTAAGATGGCTAGTGTTGCTGGTAGTGGTGGCTACCAATGCCTAGTGATGATGGGTCTATTATAGGGGTTGGGTTGGGGGTTTATGCTGCACTTGGTGTAAGCTGGTGCAAGGCACCTTGCACCAACAACTTTTAAGCATCACACTACCAGCACAGTGGTTGCTCGTGGTTTCTCAAGTTGGTGCTTGGGATGTCTTGTGTGGCTGGTGGTGATAGCTGGAGGCCAATGGTGGCCGGTGGTTGGGCGGTGGTGGTAGCTGGTGACTGGTGCAATTTGTAAAGGAAACGTACGGAAAAAAAAAATTGGCACTTAATTGATCACATTCTAAAAAACTTGACATTTAAGTGTTCACTTTTAACCACAAGTGACACTTAAGTAATCACTTTTAATAATAACTTGACACTTAAATGATTTTTTTTATCACGATCGGCACTTAAGTGATTACTAAATACAACTTATAGCACTTGAGTAATCACTCATGTCTGTCATATGTATATGCTGGTTTGCAACAAACCAGAGAAGCTATTGGTTTATATATTCGGTTCAACTTATGGTAACTCCATTCAATTCAATGTTTGTTGCTGGTTTACATTAAGTTCAAGTAAATAAGTCACAACAACACATTGACCCAATATATATCCATCGTTACCGGTTTATATTCAATAATAAGCAAAAAAGTAGTACAAACAGATCTCATCTCATTCATTCATTCACTTTCCTTGACCTCCCCACAAGCACAAGAAGTAACACATAATACACATGACAGCACAAAAAAAAAAAAAAAAAAAAAAAGAAAAAGCCACAACAATCTTGTGGACAATACAAAACTTCTTCTCATCTTCCAAAAAAATAAGTTGCATTTGATCCAAAACAAGTATATTTGTCCACTTATTTACAACTATGGCAGTAAGAGAAACTTCTTCTCATCTTCCAAAACTTTACATTTCATCATAAAGTAGGATAGAAAAAAGAAAGCACCACAATAAATACTTGGTAACACTTTCGTTCAATTTTCATCCTTGAAACTTTATTCTTCAAAGGGTTTGCAGAAGATGCTTGAGCTTGCATTGAGTCAACATCGTCCAAGTCGTCAACAAGTGTAGATGGAGATTGATTTCGTCCATCAAGTAGATGCAATATCACCTCTGTGGCTCGGTGAAAGAATTTCATATCAATCCATTTGAAATATTTGCATTTCGACCCTTCTTTATATCGGACACATCCATAAAATCTTCTCCCGGGATTCATTTAAGTCCACGATATTCTTCTTGGACTCGGTAACCCACAAAAATAAAAATGCTCGCCTTCTCCTTCACTTCGAAGAGAGGAATTTGAGTTGCTGCTGAAAGTCCTGCTTTCCATTTCCAATATTCGACTATAAAATTTTGGGCAAATTGAATTAAGGTTCGGGATTAAGGCTCAAGCGCTTCAATGAGATTTCGCTTGAATCAAGGTTTTAGATTTAGGGCAATTGGGGAGATGACGTCGTTTTGGCCGATTTAAAGGCTTTATTTTGGCTAACTATAGAAACAATGTCATTTTGGGTGAATCGGAGCTGAGTAATCTCTCCGACAAGCTACGTAGGCGAGCAATATTAATATTTAATTGCCACATAGGATTTCCGGCGGAGTTCGCCGAAAGTGACACTCAAGTGTCTCACTTTTCAAAAAATGTGGCATTAAGTATTACTTTTGTAACTTTTGGCACTTAAGTGGCCCATCGTGCCAAGTTTTGGCACTTGGGGTACTCTTTTGCCGAAATAAGCTAGCCCTTGAACCTTTTCTAGAATCTCCTTCTACTCATATGGTCTCGAGTCCACTTGAGGCTTTCCTCGAGATCAAGGCAAGCAAAGTATACAAACTATTGTCTTATTTGATTCTACCAAACAAAATACTGGATTCCCTTTCCTCTGAAACTGCTTCAACCTTTAAGCCACAAACACCAAAATCCCGTACACTTGCTATCTTTATAGTTGATCCTCTCGAAGTAAAGATGGTCAAATTCATCTGAGCTAGAAGAGTACATCTTCATAATTCAAATCTTGGACAAAATTCTTCAACTTAAAAATACTACTTCACACTCAATGACATTCCATACGCTAAATAGCCAAATAGACTGCAAGAATTCCATGCTTGGCTCAACACTAAAGCACTTTCTATTGAACATCGGTATGACATATTCACCAAGTTCGTAAGCAAATTCACTAGAAGCTTAAAAGATTGGTGGAGATTTATTTCTTACCAAAATCAAATTACATTTCTACTCCAAACAGATTTTCATTATATGATCCGGATTATCCACCAATTCTTTATAAGTAAACCAAAAGATCTCCTTGAGCTTAGAAGGAGAGAATTCTTTGAAAAAAAAAATGCTACTCTTTACGAAGAAAGCATCTTAATAGGCATTTCCAAGTAATGCTCAAATTATTCTATGCTTTTGAGCTGATCCCAACCTCAAGTAGGTATTTTTGGCCTCCATTCCAAAAGAGATTAGCCAAATGATGGAAAGATTCATTCAAAATAAACAGCAATTGTCGCCAATGTTCCTCTTGAGGAACTTCAGCAAGAGATACATCTTGCTTTTAATGATCTTTGCATCCGAAGGAAGGCCTTCAAAAGTTATCTCAAGAGTAATAAGGAACTTGATTGGCTTGTCGAAGGCCTGAGTTAAGAATCAAGTGTTCAAAGAAAGACTCCTATGATGATCCTTCTTGCGAAGATCGATGCAAAAAATGAAGACGCTTCAAAAGATTGTCCTTAGGACATGCCAAGAAGAAGCGCAAATGGCGATTCTTACGAAAAAGACACTTTAAACGAAGCTCTTCTTGAAGGCTGTTGACACCTAAATTTCACATAAATTAGTTAGTTAAAAATAGCATTAGAGGTTAAAAAAAAGAAAACGAAAAAATCAGGTCGGGCTGGACCTGGCTTTGGCCCGGCCCGCACCCCTTTTCTTTTCTCTTCCCCCTCCCGCGCTGGGCCCGGCCCAGCCCATTTTCCCTTTCAGCCCAGCCCGTGAACGAGGGTCTTCTCCCTCCGGTTGGTCTTCGCTGCAGCACCGGCACAGGCAGAAGACAGAGAACAGATGGGGGCAGCGATGGAGGAGCAGGGGGATCAGGATGACAGGCGGCCAGCGCGATCCGCGGGTCGGGATCAGCCTGGCCGATAGTTGGCACGGCAGGACGACGACCTGCAAAAGGGAGAACAGAAGCACGGGATGAAAAAAAAAAAAAACAGACGCAACACCCAAAGACATAGTGAGAGCTGGAGCAAGGAAAATGCTCAAGAGAGGGTGGAGAGCCAAAGAGAGGCGGGACTGTGCACGAGATCCCGCTTCTTGACCCCCTTCTTCTGGAACCGTGAGAAACCGAGAGAGCTGAGGAGGAGTCGAGAGGAACACAGAGAGAATCGAGAGGGAGATTGAAGCGAGAGATATCTGAGAAAGTGAAGTCGAAGGAGCGTTTTGGCTGCCATCGGTCGTCCGTTCGTGAGTTGCTGTCCGCCGCAGCTCTTCTCGTTGAACCAAGTAGGTCTTCTCTGCTCATGTATGCTCCATTTTTTTGTAAGTCACCGGGTCGGAACCCGCGACTGACCAGTTCAAGCGAGCTTCGGTACCACCGAGCCTCCATTGATGTTTCCGTGCGTGCTAGTATGCTCATGTAGAAGCCTAAGCTCGATTTGAGTTTCGATCGAGGAAAACCTTCTCGTTTCATTAGTGCAGACCATGTGTTCGACAAAATGTCTTAAAGAAAACCGAAGAGTAGCCTGCGTTTTAACGCCGGACCGACTCATTTTTGCCCCCGTGCTTGCTGAATCCTTGTTGCCTTCCTGTATTCATTGTGTTTTCGAGCGGTTTGCGCGATATTTTTGCATGTATTTGAATCGACGAAACTTCTAGTTGCGTTGGATATGGGTTAGTGGTCGCTGGAATAGGTAGCCGGCGATGGCCGGCGCCGGTTGAGGAGGATGACCGGTGGGCGGCGGTGGTCCGGCGGCCGACGCCGGTTGTTCCGGCCGGTGTTGATGTATGGTGCAGAAGGAGGAGGCTTGTCGGGCGTGGTTTTATTTTGGTTAGGGTTCGGCAAGGGAACCCATTTCGGAGGGGGTCATCGAGGAAGAAGATAGGTGCAGGGAAGGGGTGAAGTAAAAAATGAAAAGAAAGAATAAAGAATAAAAAGAAGACAAAAAAAAAAAATAGAAAACCATAAAATGGAAAAAGTTGTCTTCGGCAATGACCGTTGAACGCATGCTGCAGTAAAAGGACGCAGTGAGAAAAGACAAAAGAAAAAAATTAAATATTAAAAATATATTAAAAATTCAAAAATTTTCAAAAAAATCAAAAATTTCGAAAAATAACAAAAATTCAAAAATATTTCCGAAAATTCAAAAACTCAGAAAGCATTAAAAAATTCGACCTTTTCCTTAATTTAAAAAAAAATTAAAAAACTAATTAAAAAATTAAAATTATAAATCAATTTAAAAAAAAAATAAAAATTTTGAAAATCCAAAAAAATGTAGAGTTTGGTTAGGAATTGATATGTTTTGCCTTCTTAGTATAAATTAGACATTTATTTGCTTGCACATTGATTATATCACGTGTTTAATTTGCATATTTGATTACGTTTGTGAATGTTTAATTGCACGTGCTCATTTTTACTGCGATTAGGATCTTGGTAGCTATGATTGTTATTTTAATGATTGCGCACCTGCATGATCATCTCACATGTTAGTGGATAGATGTAAAACCAATCCAAACTGCCTGACAAGAATCATTTCCTTTAAAATGACCAAGATTAGGTATCGAAAGGGCACTAATTGGTTAATTAGTGTAATCAAGTCCCCGACCATAGATTCTCTAGTTGCGTAGGAAGTGAGGTACACTCCCATGCCTCCCTTGGTTTCTAGCCGACCCCAATAGGCTAGTGGCGACTCCCTTTGTGCAAAATTCCTAAAAAATATTCTAATGTCAAGCGGGGTATGGGCTTGGGAGGAGAGTCCGCAGCTAATCATGGGCCAGGGCCCGTCCTTAGAATACCCCTAAACCTGTTCCCCCCCCGAGGGTAGGTCGCGACAAAGGCGTAGAAAATTCGATAGGTGTTACATTTGCAACAAAAAATGTCATTTTGCCAAGAGCTGCCCAACGGCTAAAGGAAGAAATTTACATTTAATCCATAAGATAGAAAAGCAAACTAGAGTATCACTCTAGGATGATGATGTTGAATCGGTTTTTTTCCTGGAAGATGAACCAACCAAGCACACTGTGTGTGCTGTCCAAACATGATTACAAACTAGTGATACTGAAAGTTCATCAGGAGAACTAGAAGAAGAGGTATTCTCCTTCTCTAAACCTCCCACAATCCATGATCTTTGTGCATAAAATCCCTTTATCCTTCCATATTATCCTATAAAAATATACCCATATAAGTTTGATAAACCTATTTCTCTCATTGCCCTCGTCAACATTGGAGTTAGTGCTTCTATTTTTGACACAAAGATACTTCCAGATAGAAAATATTGGACGCCATACACCCGGTATTTCAATTATGTTTCTAGAGATACCTTTGCTACAAGAGTATGAAGCATATCCATCACCATATAATTCTTTCTCTAGTGTTCAGTCACTGCTAAAATCCTTCGCTCGAGCTCCCTAGATAAAGATATCATTATTAGTTGGGATATCCTTATACAAATTCCTAAACTCAGAATTGTGCCTAATGGACTATGGTTTAAAGGACAGTTCTGGGAATTTGTGGACATCTAAAGATTTTTTACTATCCAAATGAGCATTCTAGATTTAATTCTGCAAACCCTTCTTGAGGCGTGTGCAGACTCTCATTCAGACTTTGTTAAAAAAGGCTCCAACCCTTTGTGGAAACATCTCGATTTCTTTATCAATCTTCCTTCTAAGAAAAATGAGGATGCTAGTTCCATTAAAGCCAGTCACTCTGGAATGAATCTAGAACATTTGCTTTTAGCCTAGAAGGAATGTTCAAATCTGCTTCATCAGGGATTAATCAAGCACTCAGACTTTCAATGGGCTTGTAAAGCATTTTATGTCAACAAACGAGTAGAGCAAAATAAAAGAAAGATGAGATTGGTTATCAATTATCAGCCTCTCAATCAATTTTTGCAGGATGATGAATTTCCTTTACCACATCGGAATTCTTTATTATATAGCCTCACTTAAGCCAAAGTATATTCTAAGTTTGATTTTAAAGATGGATTTTGGCAATTGGGTATTCATCCTGAAGACCGATACAAAATTAGATTTGTCATTTTGAATCAACATTTTCAGTGGATAGTGCTTCTTTTTTGCCTTAAAATAGCTCCTTCATTGTTTCAGAAGGCTATATGTAGGATTTTCCAGCCCATCCTGCCCAATGCTCAAATTTACATTGATGATATGCTCCTCAATAGCCTAGATGAGGACTCTCATTGTAAATTATTAGCTTAAGTTGCAAACTTGGTATGCAAGCATGTCATCATGTTATCCTAGAAAAAGATGATCATTGCCCAGAGAGAAATTGAATTTCTTGGGATGCTTCTCAAGGATGGAACTTATTAACCGAGTCCTCATATTACTGAGAAATTGCAAAAATCCCCTAATGGAAATCTCTCTCATAAGCAGGCTCAGTAATTCTTAGGGATTGTAAATTATCTCTGGGACTTTGTTCCAAAGATTATAGAGTTTGTGAGTCTACTACAACAAATGCTCAAAAAAGATGCTCTTCTATGAGGACCACGACAGACTAAGTTTGTACGTAGACTTAAGGAGATTTTGTAGCATCTTCCTTCATTGCAAATCCCTTCTAAAGGGAAAAGAGTGTTGCAAACAGATGCTAGTGATGAACATTGGGCTGCTATTCTTTTTGAAGAAATCAATGGAAAACGATGAGTTTGTGGACACAAGAGTAGAAAATTCACACAAGCAAAAATGCACTACCACTCTATGTTTAAGGAAATCTTGGTGGTAAAATAATGCATCAGGAAATTTGAGTTCCATCTCACTGGACATCATTTTCTTGTGAAAATAGATGTTCAGTTTATAAGTGTGAGGAAAATTTTCACCTCGTGAGCTAACTTTTGGGGTGAGAGAGGTCTAAGATTACCCAACATCTCAAAACTCTCTTTCTCTCTCAAATCTCATAGATCTCTATTACTCTCTCTCTCTCTCGTCGACTCCTTTTGCCTCTGCTTCACCTCGCTCAGCCTCCCCCTCCTTTTAAAGGTGAGGAGGTTGGTCAATGGAGAAGCCTCGACCACCGACCCTTGGTGTGCCAACCGATGTCCACTTTGGCCGAACCGGCGTCAAATCCTTTCTCTTCCGCAGAGGCCTGCTTGGCATTGAAGATGACGCCCCTCCGTCTAGGTTACTCGCCTGATCTCGTGTTGCTTTATTCGGCAGCATTGATGGTGCCTGCAAGATGTCTCCTCCATCGTCGGTCTACTCTTGTTCCTCTTCCTAGATCTCCTATGCCCGTGGCTTGCAGAGGAAGGAGGGAGAAAGAAGACAAGGGAGAGGGGGCTGGCCCAAGGGAAATGGTAGGTGGGATTGGGCTTGGCCCTGGGCGAAGTAGAAAGAGATAAGGGGTTGGGGTCAAGCCTAGCCCTAGGCTATTTTTCTTTTTTTTTTTAATAAAACCCTTTTAATTTTTTTACTTATCCGAAATAAAGTAAAATGAAGGAAAATGAAAAAAAGAATAAAACAAGTCAACGCAAATAATACTAATATCTACGTGATTTAATAGAAATATTTTTGGGTAGGGCCAAATTGGCACCTAATTTTCTTATGAACTTAAATATAAATATTTAGTTAAAATTTAAGTTTAAACAGTGATAAATTGGGAAACAAGCCCGTGAGTTCACTTCTTTGCAGGCTGGTGCAGATCCTGGATCATTATCCGATTCTGGTCAAACAGTTTCATCCGCAGCGAACGGTGAAATTTTGACCGATATCAGTTGATATATTTGGGCCATCTACTGAGGAGTCTGTCTTTGAGAGGCATCTATCTTTAGGTGATGTTTTCCTATTACATTTTCCATTTCATGAAAATCAAGTGAGCCATGTAGTACAAGTTATGGAACAATAATGGCGCATTTGGTAACGTTTCTGTTCTAGAGAACAATTTTTGAACAGAAATAATTTTTCTATTTCTGTTCCTCGGAATAATTTTTGAGCATAAGAACACGCTTGGTAATCGCAAAAAATTTCTATTTCAGGAATAGAAATGCATTTGGTAAACTTGTATAATTTTGTTTTTCTTTTTAATTTTTCAATATTTTTATTATATTTTTCCTTCTTTCTCCTTTGTGGCTGGTCGTCGGCCACGGCAGCAGCTGGTGACTAGTTGGGCGAGGTCCGACGAGCTTGCCGAGCCTCGTCGGGCCACCGATGAGCCTTAACCTTGCCTAGGCGGCATGAGGTTGGCCTCGCCCGGCTCGGCGAGGCCCCGGGCGATGCTCCGGTGACGTCACCGACCCTCGTTGGCCGGTTGCCCGCCATGGTCGAGGCCGACGACCGGCCAAAAGGAAGAAGGAAAGAAAAAAAAAGAAGAAAAAAGAAGAGAGAGAAAAATCGTTTCTCGAAATTGTTCCCGAAATAAGAAGTAACTTTTTTCTACTTATTATTTCTGTTTCAAATCTGTTCCCAGGGAACAAAAAATAATAATTTTTTTGTTCCCGAGAACAAAAATTTTACCAAACACGTTTCTGTTCTTTTTTTATTCCCCGGAACAAAAGAACAGAAATTTTTATTCCGAGGAACAGAAACACTTTTTAACAAACAAACCCTAGATTGTCTATTAGCTTGTCATTGACCAAAACTATCAGGTCATTTTCAATGATGTCGATCCGATTATGTTTACAGTCACTAATCTTTAATTATCTTTTTTAATTTCTACTGACCATTTGGGATCTTTTATTTAGCCTCCAACACAGAAATGTATCACCGACCAAAAAAAAAAGAAAAACACACACACACAGAAATGTTTCCATTTATGATAATTATCAGGACTGATCTGTAAAATTGACTCATAAAATGATGCAAGAGACCAAGATCGATGTCAAGGCACCGAACGATTTCATGTCTTATGAAGCATCAAGTGTAAGCCTCAATGAGAGATCTAAAACCCGCCAAGGGAGTAATCTTACAGTCACTAAAACCAGCTTCACGAAGGAGTTTTGCCCACTCTTTCTCGTTCCTCTCTTTGCCCGTCGTACCCACCAGCATAATCATGTCATAGAAGAGCTTCATCGTCTCACCTTCCTCCGGCCCATCTCCAATAACCGCTTCTACGATTATCGCTTTCCCTGTCTTGCTATTGCTCGTGATTGCTTCTTTACACCGCTTTAGTATTTTTACGCTCTCTTCGTCGCTCCAATCGTGTAATACCCACTGCATAATTTATCAGACATATTGTAGCGTCAAACATGGAACTAATTAAAGACAAACTACAAACGTTGTATCATTCTCAGTTTAAAAAATAAGTCGAAATATCGATTGTTCAATTAGGGACTATTTCCAAGCAATTATGGCAAAAAAATATCATATCCAAGAACTAACATAAAAGAAAAACACTAAACCCATTAATTTATGTAAGCAAGTTCTTTTTCATATTTTCTTACAAATAAAATATCTCACACCTTGAGCAAAACAGCGTCCGCCGGCGGAACAGCCTCAAACATGTCGCCACCCACGTACTTTAAATTCCTCGTCCTTTCCAAGCCGGCCACCACCCGCGGCAGATCGAGCACCGTCCACTCCATCTCTGGGAACGCCTCCGCCAGCTCCCTCGCCAACCCTCCGGTCCCTCCCCCAACATCGACCGCCGTCCTCAGCCCCTCAAAAAGCCGCCCCCCACACTTGTCCATTATCAACCTCGCCATCACTGGCCCGTCGCTCGCCATCGCCCTGTTCATGCGCTGGTCGAACTTCTTGTCTTGAGCCTTGATCTCCCACATGCTCTTCCTGTGCTTCATGTGTAAGGGCGTCCGCAGCGAGGGCGAGCCAGTCTCGCTGTCGCTCTTGAGCCACTCGCTCATGCAGTGAAATGGGTCGACGAATATCGGGTCGAGTGTGAGCAGTACAATCGGCGACAAGTCCAAGGGCTGGCCCTTCACAATCGCACATGAAGCCGGAGTTAGCGAATACTCAAAACCTAGCCCGTCGGCCTCGTGTTCCGACATTCCATTGCTTTCGGGGGCGGCCTTTTGGCGGGAGAGGAAGCCCATGTGGACGAGGACGGCCACGAGGCGGCCGAGGAAGGTAGTCTTGGAGGTGGGGACCGACAGTGCTGCGGCGAGCTCAGGGAGGGTCGCAGGATGGCCACGGCGGTGGAGGGCATCGGGGACGCCGAGCTCGATGGCGCATTTGAGGGACATGGAGGAGATGAAGTTGAAAGCGTGGCGCCATACGTGAGCGTGGGCTCGGAAGGTCTCGCTCTCGCTCGTCTCTCCGTTGTAAGCCCTGTCCATTTTTTGCCTGGAGGAGATAAGATCGGATTAAGTTTGTAGGTAATTCGGGCGTTCGGATGGAGAAACGCTGAAATTTCGATTTTAAGAGTAATCCTAGGGAGTAAAAAAGATAGGTTTCCATGTCATTTGTTTTACTGAGGAACGCGCGGATTGTAACTGAAAGTTTACATGAGCAATTAATGTCAAATACCTAATAATAAGAATTTGTCACGCTATTTAGTACATTGCCTTTATGATCCTGTCCCAGTTCATTTAGTTTAAAGCTTTATTTTTACAACGTATGATTTAGTGGTCTTTAATGTTGATGTTATGTAATACTTTTTATGTAATGATAAAATTATTCCTAATAAAACTTTTAGTTGTGCAATGATAAAAAAATATTGTTAGAGATATTATTAGATGTAAGAGGTATTATTGTATCGCAATATACTATGATAGCTAGTCCTTATTAGGTTATGATAACTAATTTCTTTGTTATATTATGTTTTCTCTTTTTTTGTGCCCGTTGTTCTTATAGAGGTCCCCATTAATCAACGCATTATAGTGTCCATTTTTACAGTGATACTTTTTTTATTTTTGGTTCTAACTTGGTATTTCAGAGTTAGGTGATCTTGAAGAAGTTTCGAGTATGCATACCTCGCATTTCGTGTCACTCGATTCTCTCGTCGATATAGCTGGACCCATGTTGACATGACTATATACATGTTCCACTTGTTTTTGTTTGACGCTGGTGCTTACATGCGATTGAAAATGTAAAAACCACACCTCCTGCACAAAATACGATCCCATCCCTTTTGATGCAGCCAATGTTAGTCAAGAACTACCACAAATTTGGAAGGTATTGCCAAATTGGTGCGGCCCAAGCTAATCAAAAGTTAGTGCAACATTTGATAGTATTGGCGCCTCACGACAAATTTTGTTGAATTTTGCCTAATGATCGACTTTCCCACCTAGTAGGAGTATGCGCACTTCAGTGCTAATGCTTCTTGCATCTATTGTTGCGTCAACAGGATTCTAAGACTTTATTTGCAAACTCGACATTCTCATGCGTCAATGGTATTCGAAGACTTTATTTGGTTATATCTTTGGATAGCTAAACGAAACATTGTAAGATCTGTTGGAAGATATGCTCGAGATGTGCAATATCCATTCAGATTTAGATTGATTTATTATATCAATCAAAGATTAGATTTGATTCTTGGATTATTTTCTTTCCCTTTGTTTTTTTTTTTTTTTTATGATATCCAGGATTCGGCCTGGCACACCTTACGAGTGCTCATGGCCGCCACATGCCCAACATGCCCAACGGAGACCACCGACTATACTTGGAGAGAGGCTAGCAAAGGACCCCACTATCATGGCCCCTCCACTTAAGACGTGTTAGCAACGCGGAGATTCGAATTCATTTCCTTGGCGCTGAGGTAGTAGAGCCCAACCAGGGCAACTACCCACTGGTGGGTATCTTTGATTATTTTTCTTTCCCTTTGTTTGTATACATCATGTATTAAAATTACAAAGCTCTGTACACTTTCAAATTCAATGAAAAGAAATACAAAAATCTTCCCCTAAAATCTGTTCTTCTTGCTCCTTTTTTGTCTTCCTCGTTTCCTTTCATGGTATCGAAGCAGTTGTGCTCCTGATTTAGCTTTCGCCTTCTTCATCGATTGATTGCTTGCCGTCTTCCCTATTCTCGCAACAAAGGGCACATTAATCTGCAAAACAGTGTTAACACTTCGACTAGGAATCAGTCACTTGAAACCACAAAGCGAGCAAGTCTTTTTACCATTACTATGACTCAAAAATCAGCCATCAGCTTCTGAAGACGCATCTCAGAAGAAATAGCGCTAGAGGTCTCGAATGTTCAAAACAGTACCTTGAACCCACCTGCTGGATTCATTGGAGGCCAAGAGCAGCCTATCCAAGCCCAACATATGCAATGGCCATCACCACAGGCCCAGCCGAATCTGGGGCGATCCTTTATGGGCCAACCATTCCAGTGACTGCCCGTTCAAATGCAGCCCAATCCTTGGTATTATGGGCCAAGCCTAAACACCTCGTGGTCGGGAATCAAACCCACGAGAACTGCACCCGGTCTAGTGGTGACCTGCCAGTCGCGAATGGGGCAAGTCCAACCACTGGGACGGGATCCTTCCTTGCGGGGCAACTGACTAGGTCAGGAGATGCGGGTGCCAGTTTTCACAGTGCAGGGCAGACAACCAGGTTGAGATTTCACAATGCGGGACAGACAATTGGGTTGAGTAATCCGGGTATGGGTGGAAATCCCTACCCGTTTCCCCCGCTTGGTCTCTTCCCGTACCGTATTCAATCTCGGCCATGACTAGTCGCTCGGAGCACGACGACCCTCTGTTCATCTCCACAACCGATGGACCAGAAATTCACCTAATCACTTTTTTGTTGACCGGATCGGAAAACTACTCGACTTGGGCATAAGAACTTCAGCGAGCTCTCGTCACAAAGGATAAAGAAGATTTTATCGATGGGACCATTCCAATCCCGATGGACGAAAGGATGATACGACAATGGAAAAAGTGCAATCAACTTGTGAGAATGTGGATCGGGAATTGTATTTCCCTTGAGGTAGCGGCTAGCTTACCTCCCACAGAGGACACAAAAAATATGTGGGACAACATTAAGGAGATGTACGGCAAGTTGGATTGAGCGAAAATCTTCTTGCTCACCTAGGCACTCTCAGATCTGAAGCAAGAAAACATGTCTATTGCGACGTGCTTCAAAAAGCTGTCAGCTCTTCGGAATGAACTGGAAGCAGCGGAGGAAAAGCTCGAGGGACCCAAGACAACGTTACAGTAGTACAAATTGATGAAGGAAAGGGAGAAAGCAACCAAATTCATTCTGTTTTGAATGATTCTTACATGGCGTTTCGTTCTCAAATCTTGGCGATAGATCTGCTACCACCACTCGGAAGGATATACCAGTTGGCCGTTCAAGAAGAAAGCCAACAGCTTGCTTCGTCGGAGTACACGAAAGGCATCAACGGAATCGCGCTCATAGCTCACCGTGAACAGAGAGAAGCTGTAGAGAAAAACCTAAGTGAAGGGAAAGCTGCGGCATTAGGGTTTGCTGAAACAAAACCCTTTAAAAGGCAAGGGACGGACGGCACAGATCGCGCCCGGCGATCAGATGGCTCACGGCCGGCTGATCTCACATTAGAATCAGACGGTGGATATGGCAGCGAAATTAAAGGATCCAATGGTCAGATTTTTGTCACGTCATTTAAGAATTTTGGGCAGCAATCGAAGGGAAAAGGTAAATTATTTTGTGAATATTGCAAACGTTCGCATCACACTATCGGTAATTGTTGGAAATTGCATGGTAAACCCAGAGAGAAAAGAAAGAAGGAAAAAGAAATTTTAGCTGCTTACTAGGTCACCGGACCAACGGGTCCCAATGCCAATCAGCCCATCACATATGGACAATATCAACAACTTATGCAAGCATTACAAAAGTTGGACACTTCCAGCAAATGGGGGAATTTCTTAGGTATTTCTCGTTGCTTGATTAATTCTATTTCGAAAAATACGTGGATAGTTTATTCGGGGGCCAGTGACCACATTGTTTGTGATAAAGGTTTCTTTTCTGTTATCCATGAAAAATTACACTTGCCCATTTTTGTGCGACTACCAAATGGAAGTGTTACTCATGTCACAATGACAAGCCCAGTAAACCTCAGTCCTCAAATCACTCTACAAAATGTCCTTTATGTCCCTGAATTCCAGTTCAACCTCATTTTCGTCTTTAAAGTTTGCAAAGAAAATTCATGTCAAGTCATCTTTTATTCTGATGCTTGTTTATTTCAGGCCCTTTCAACTGGCAAACTGATGGGCTTGGGTAGTTTCTCTGAAAGACTATTTTTTTGGACCAACTTTCCAAGAACTTTAGATTTCCTATGCATTCCCTTGAATAAACAATCATTGTGTAACGTGACTACCAATGATAAAAATTTTCTTATACATTCTTGAATGGGCCACAGTGCTTCATTTCCTTATCCTCAATGTCACATTTGTCCACTTGCAAAACAGTCACGTGGTCCCTTTCCCCTCAGTAAGACTCGTGCCAGTGATATTTTTTTTTATTAATCCATGTTGATGTTTGGGGACCTTATCATACTCCACATCGAGATGGGTCTCGTTTCTTCTTGACGATTGTGGACAATTACTCTTGTGCCACATGGGTTTTTCTGATGCAGTCCAAACATCAAGTTTTTTCTAATTTAAGATTATTCATTTCTTTATCAAAGAATCAATTTGGGAAATCTATTCAGCGCATTCGCACTGATAATGGGAAAGAATTTTACAACAATGATTGTGCTTCCCTCTTCTCATTTCATGGCATTCTACATGAGAGTTCCTACACCCACACCTCACGACAAAATGGGGTAGTGGAACGCAAACATCGACATCTTTTGGAAGTTGGACGTGCACTTAAATTTCAAGCCTCCATTCCAGAAACTTTTTTGGGAGACTGTGTGGTCACGGCTGCTTACCTAATCAATCGCATGCCCACTCAAGTCCTTGATGGACGAACCCCTTTCGAGATGCTTTTCGGAAAGAAGCCAAAACTGAGTCACCTGAAGATTTTTGGTTATTTATGCTACGTCACTATAGTGGGCCCTCTAGACAAAATGGGTCCCCGCACCCGGCGTTGTATATTTATGAGGTATCCAAATTTAAAAATGGGATACCGTGTCTTTGAACCTTCCACATGTAAATTCTTTGTAAGCAGGCACGTTTTCTTCCATGAGGATATTTTTCCGTTTCATGAAAATCTGCTCTCAAGTGAAGTTTTGGGCGATCAAGGGAACTCCCGTCAATTTTTATCTGAGGAGGCATTATTTCCAGCTCTAGAATATGTTTTGAATATACCTTCATTGCGCTGCTCCTTCTTTGATGGATTCTGGAAGGGTTTCTGGGTAAGCCGCCGCACCACTGACTGACTTATTGATCAATGATATTTAGTTTGCTTTCATCTAGAAAGTATATAGGGAGAAATTGCTAAGAAAGAACTTTGAATCTTAGGAGGGAAACATGGTTTGACTTTGATTTTACCTTAGATGGCAGTTACTGTAATAATTTAGCACAAACAATTCTTTCTCTTATTTAGGCATGCATACTAATTGGGGATTGTGCTTGTAATATTTCTAGACCAGCAAAAATAATTATGGAATGATCGTCTTGCTTTGTAGTGGGTTTTTCATGTGGAGATGTCCTAAACATTTATGTCAGTATTTGTTGTTTGGCAGAGCTTTTTAATGTGGATTATGGAATGATCGTCTTGGTTTTGTTGAGTATGGATAAGCAGCATTGGAGCATTGCTACTTAACAAGAATGACTTTCCTAACACTTTTACTTTTCCTAGGATCCTCAGCGCGTATTCAAAGGTGCCCTAAAAAACAAAGCCTTCAACCAAAAGGTAATTGATGATTCAAGCGTTTGAAGTAAAATGAATGTTGGATGAACGTCTGTGCCTATAAGTTATTGTCTACACTGACACATAGTTATTCTAAGGAAAACATAGTTTTTATTTAGTTGTGAAAACTTTAGGCACCTCATGCAAAACATTTTGGATGCAGTTGCATGTCATCTTGCATTTTAAACAAAGAAAAATTGGTCTCTTATAAAGCTGTAGAACGATTATACCACTCTATGTTATAATTATGGTTAATGGATCAACGAAAACCAATAAATTAAGATACGTCTTTTCTATTCACGTATCTCTTTTGGATTCATGAATTTCCTAAACTTTTCTGTTCACGTATCTATTGAATTCATGAATTTCCTAGATTCATATATCTTTTAGTTCATGTATTTATTGCTAGATTCATATATCTTTTAGTTCATGTATTTATTGAGTTCACGAATCTCTTGAATTCACGTGTTTTTGGATTCACTAATCTCTTGAATTCACGTGTCTTTAGATTCACGAATCTCTTAAATTCACATGTCTTTGGATTCATGAATCTCTTGGATTCACGTATCTCTTGATTCATGAATCTCGTGGATACATGCGTCTATTTAATTCATGTATCTCTTCTGTACATGAACTAAAAAGCTCTATAAATAGGTAGGAATATAGAGCTTCATTAACGTTTTTGGTTTTTCCGACTCGACTCCAAAAAGGCTTTGATATGCTTTTCTACTCTTCTGATTTTTCTGAGTGTGCTGGTTCAATTGAACGGTTCGACTGAGTCCTGTTTGTATAGTGCTAATCCAAACAGGTTCGAGGTGTTGTATCTTGGGAGGCATAGTTCGTGAATCTGCGAAGCACCATTAGCAGGAACTAATTGCCTTAAGGAGATTCAGATATTCGTACCTCGCCTCCAATTTTATGTTATTTTTCCAGTGATATCTTATTTTATTCTTCTCCAAGATTAGTTTACATAAAAAGAATGATATTATATAGCTATTATCATCTTCTTTACACTGATGTTCTGATTACAACAAACAGTTTGTTTTCTCTGGATTGTATTCCAACAATATTGGATTAACTTCCAACACTCTACGGGACAACAACAACGCACTCGAGAGTGGTATAATCGTTCTATAGCTTTTGTACACCTAAAGAGACACGTACTTCGGTGCATGGAAGTAACCATTTTATGAGGTGGTTTATATGCTTCTCTTATATGAGAAATGAATGAGCTAGTTTAGTGGCAAACATAGTTGGACTATATTATGTTCCATTACATTTACTACTTATGTGATAGATCACTTCATTAATTACTTTGCTAAATACTCTGGTTGTATGGCTGGAAAGTAATCTTTCTGACTATACCGAATGGTGCTTAGCTTTATCTTGAAGGCTTGACTACTTATAAGATCATTGTTTATACATTATTTCTTTTCTGAAACGGATATCTCCTCCCATCAATGTGTTTTGATCACTTTCGCGACTGATGAAAGTAAGACCTTTTTTACTACATTTAAAACTTCCCATTTCCCTTTGGATTTACTTCAGGTGTTTGATCTGTACCCTTTACCTTGCAGAGATAGGCTAGGGAATGACGGGTAGAGATCATGCTGATGTCTCCAACCGGGTATTTCCTTGTGAAATAGATAGTTTAGTCTTTATTGAAATGGTGGCAATTGGTATTAAACTTTTACTGGTTTTTCTGCAACTATATGCAAATTATGCAATTGGGAAAGATGTTCAAGCTATGAAAGCCGTGGTTGGAGAAGAAGCTCTATCTTTTGAGGATCTGCTCTCTCTCTCTCTCTCTCTCTCTCTCTCTCTCTCTCTCTCTCTCTCTCTCTCATGCAAACCATTTGGATTCTCCTAATTCGATTTTCTCCTCCTCTTCCTATTTTTTGTCTTCCACTTGATATTCTAAAGTAATTTTACGTGATTCTCTTTTCGTGATATATCAGCTTTATCTGGAGTTCCTTGAAAAGTTTGATAGGAAATTTGTGACGCAAGAGGCCTACGACACCTGCAATATTTATCAGTCTCTTGACTTGGCATGGACTTTGCTTCGTATATTCCCTTGCGAGCTGCTTCACCGTATACTGGCAAAGACACTGGACTAGTACTACAGCCGTGACTCCACAAACTGATTTAAAGAAGTTGCATGATTGTCACCAATAATCAGTTCATTGCAGAACATGACTAGTCTTGATGCTGTTCATCGGTGCTATCATATTTTCTTGGCTTGCCTGAACCAACAGCAATTTTGAGGAGCAACTTCTGATGGCTCACTAGCTTCTCCAGCCAAATAAACGGAATTCATCCTCATATGCTCCTCTCTTATACATTGTCGCATAAAGTACAATTCCTCCCTTATATTTTCAGGGCAGTATATATTGAATGAACTGTTCCGGAAACATAGAATGTTGGGAATTGGGAGAAAGATACACTTATAATCCTTGTCTGAATTACTGACGGTTGATACAGAAAATTTGTTTGCATCTGTTTAATGGGAACTGCAGCTATAGTTTCTCAGTTCTTGTCTTTGAAGTGGATGTGTTATGAACTCTCAAGTCACTTGTCAATAAAATGTTCATAGTGAAACTAATTTAGGAACCATAGAAGCTGCATTTGCCAGCAGATTGGTGTGAGATGGTGACTTGTTGCTGCATGATAAGCGACACATGACTGTCGTGGTTCGATATCCTTTGATATATGTTAAAATATTTTGTTATATTCCAAAAGGATAAGAGGGAATACATATATGAAATGTCATCAGTACCTAGAGCAAAGTCTTCGAATATCTTTGACAAGTCTAGACATATTAGCCTGTCCTAACAACGGGTACGTGTAAGGAGAGTTGTGTCTAAGTACAATTTATGACCCTCCTATTTGGATATATTTACAAGTGTTGCATTTTGAATGCAAAGGCTCTCTTGTAGCATATTGACCAGAGTTTGCAATGTCAAATAGACCAAGAAATGAAAGAATGGGCTATCTTTTGAATTGTCTATCTTTTGAGTTTGAGTTATGTCTAAGTATAATTCATGACACAAGCTTTTGAATTGTCTATCTTCTTCTTCTTTTTTTTATTTTTTTTTTTTTTAAGATTTTGGGCGTTTTGTGTGAAAGAAGTCAACCATCTAATTAAAGGTACCAGTAAAAAGCCAAGTGTCATAATCCCAAAGCCAAACCAAATAGCCCCTAACAAGGTTTTGGCAACCTGTAAATCAGCCTCAATCTGACGAAAGCACCTACTCAAACTTTCAGTACATCATCAATGTTAAATCACGAATTATAGGACCATGAGGAGAAAAAATTCAACATATCTAGCTCACTAAAGGACAGACAGTTCTCAATGGCTCAAGCTCAATAGCCTATAGGTACATGAACACAAATTTGCAGGTTTGAAGGAGAGATCATTATAAGAGACCAATATTTCTTTGTTTAAAATGCAAGATGACATGCAATTGCATCCATGACGTGTTTATATGCTTCAGTAGAATCTATACTGAAACTGTAAACCAAGAACTGTACATTGAAGAAGTTCATAAATGCTGTTGAATCTTCAGGACAATCAATTGCAGGAGCGGTTGGGGATAGCTCTAGCAGTGTTTCCATGACAGACAAGCTTGAAACTCCTTCAAGTTCCTCAAATTCACTGATCCACGTGTCTACAATTGAAAAAAAACAAAGAACCATAAAAATACTAGATATCATATTAGAGACATATTAATGTCAACTTTTTATCTTGTCCCATAGGCCAATTCAAGACTTCACAAGGAAATAGATACACGACATCTAAAGAGAACTTGTAAGAAAAGACCTCTGGAGAGTTTATCATTGCAAGTTTTTCCTAGCTTTAGACTTGGTCAGTAGTCTAATCCGTGATTCCCATTAGTAATACAACAAGCATATTTCTCAGGCAGCCTGAACTTACTCTAACTTCCAAAGTGTTCTGCATGAGGTGCCTGCAGTTTTTGCAACTAAATATATACTCTGTTTTCCTTAGAATTACTATGTGTCGGTGTAGACAATAACTTATAGGCACAGACGTTCATCCAACATTCATTTTGTTGGAGAAAACTTCCTTACTTGTTTTGATGTCGACAAAACATTTTTCAGTCTAGTCTGAAGACTCGCAGACTCTTCCGTCAAAGTCTGAAGACCGTCAAAGTCCGAAGACTGTCAAAGTCCGAAGACCGTCAAAGTTCGAAGACTGTCAAAGTCCGAAGATCGCTGGACCACCGAGACTCAAGATGTAAAGTCCGCCCTCATTGACGGTTTCTAGACCGACGAAGAAGATTTATCCAGATTCCAAGTATTTCTTTAGGGATTTGATTCGAGCGGTTATAGAAGATCTCACGGCTGGAAATAGCACTTCAAAGATCGATTATTCGGTTTGATTCAAATTTGAATAAATTGGATTCGTTGATTGTCGAAGTATACTTGGAACGTTCTACTTATGGAAACCTAGATCCTGATTGTATGGGCGAGCAGGATTGGTGGGCTATCTTCACATTCCTTAAGTAACTCGAGATCTCCCTAATTGATTCTGTCCAACGAGTAGATTGGAAGAACTCCTTTGGAAGGTGCCAACGGTTATGAAGGCATGGAGGAGTATATAAGGAAGACGCTACGGTTATTTGAATGTGTGCGAGATAGATAAATTCCAAAGTCGAAGCTTCTTGTTCTTTGTCAATTGTTGAGCGTAAACTTGTACTCAAAAGAGAGTTTATAATTACGTGAAGCCTTGAGGAAGTGTAGTAGAGTCTACACTTTGTGGAATCAAGGAAGTGATACTTTGTAACGACTCTTTTGATTCATAGTGGAATCCAGCCGGTGGGCTGTCGGTGCGAGAGAGTGGACGTAGGCTTGGATTAAGCCGAACCACTATAAACCTTGTGTTCTTATTCTCTTCCTTGAACCCTTTTACCTTGATCGTAACTCTATTTAATTGTTCGAGTCTAATTTCCATTTTAAAGTCTATTGCTAAACAGATTTGAAATTGTAATTTCTGGTTTACTTGGCAAAAATTGTTTTCGCACCTATTCACCCCCTCTAGGTGCTCGTACTAGCGTTTACAATTGGTATCAGAGCTCGTGTACTCATTTAAATTGAAGTGTTTTTACTTCAGAGTTAACGATCCATGGCTAGTATGTTAGCTCCAGGTCTGGTTGAAGGGCAAAGCAATACAAGACCACCTTATTTTGATGGAAAGGTTTACAGCATATGGAAAAACAAGATGAAGGCATTCCTAAGATCTAAAGATCCTATGGAATGGGACGTGGTAGATAAAGGAATCACTCCTAAAGCTACAACAGTCTCAGAAAGGGGAAAGGAAGCTATTGAGTCCAGCGGAATGACTCAAGAAGAGATAACCAAGAGACAAGCTCTCGATGCAAAAGCAATTTATTCCTTATATTGTGCATTATCTCCCACTGAATATAACAGAATATCTTCTTGTGAAACAGCTAAAGAAGTCTGGGATAGGTTGAACATCACCTATGAAGGAACTGATCGAGTGAAAGAAACCAGAATAAATATTCTGCTCAGTCAATACGAAGCCTTCAAGATGAAACCAGGAGAATCTATCACTGACATGTTTAGTCGTTTTACAGAAATCGTGAATGGTCTTGAGTATCAAGGTCAACCAATCTTTGGACCTATGAAGTTCAACAAACTGCTGCGTGGACTTTCCAAAGATTGGAATCACGTAAAGACCTCAATAAGGGAGACACAAAGAATCATGCCACTTTCTGTTGACGAATTGGTTGGCACTCTTCAGTCTTATGAAGTGGAGCAAAACAACGAAGATGAAGATCTCAAAGGTAAAAAATCTATTGCTTTAAAATCTAACGATGACTCTGATGTTACAGATTCTGAAGATGATATGAACGATGAAGAGCTTGCTCTCATGATAAGAAAGTTTAGAAAACTGAACAAAAAGGGAAGAAGATTCAATTGGAAGAAACAAAGCTCTCAAAAGTTTCAAAACAAATCAGCAGAAGATGATGAATCCAATAAAGATGTGATTTGTTTTGAATGCAAGAAAAAGGGGCACATCAGACCCAACTGTCCCTTACTAAAGAAAAAGAAAGGAAAAGCCGAGAAATACGTGAGAAAGGCTCTCAAAGCAGAAACTTGGAGTGATACCGAATGCGAAGAGAGTGATGATGACTATGCCAATATTTGTCTAATGGCACAATCGGACTCGGACTGAGGCAGGACTCGGACTCGGACTCGGACTCGGACGGTGAAATCAAGGTAAGTAATTTTAAGATTCCTACTAAAGTTTCTAAATATATTGATGAACTGTGTCTTAGTCTCAAAACCTCTCTCAAGAGGATTTCCGAACTGAAAAAGGAAAATTCTGCATTGAAGCAACAGGAGACTGTTTGGAAAGGAAAGGTCGAAAATTTAGATAAAAGTGTCATTACCTTGAAAGAAAATGCAGACTCTCTTTCTAAAGAAAATGAAGTTTTGAAAAATGATATTTCAAGCATCTCAAAAAGGTTTTCTATAGGATCTGAGAAATTGGAAAAGATTCTTTTAGCACAAAGACCTTACTTTAACAAATCGGGCTTAGGAATGACTGCTGAAACCATTCCTCTAATTGATTTTCCAAAAGTGAAGGAAAGAATCAAACAAAGACATACAAAAGACTTTTATAAAACTCACTTTCAAAAAGCTTTTGTAAAACCTGTAGGCCGCAATGCTCTTAAATGTTCTAAATGTAATAGTTCAGAACATTTTGAGAAAGAATGTCCTATGGTTTGGAAACTGTTAAGAAGGTTTGGGCAAAGACCGTATATTGTACTAACACCATTGGACCCAAGAAAATATGGGTACCAAAAAAGGCTTGAGTTTTCATTTTAAATGCGGGTCACTATCAAGAAAAAGGTCAAATGGTACTTGGATAGTGGATGCTCAAGACATATGACAGGAGACTCAAGTTGTTTCATAAAGCTTATGCAAGTTAATGGTGGAAAAGTTTCATTTGGAGGAAATAGTAAAGGCAGAATTGTCGGACGCGGAACAGTAAAGATTGGAAGTCTCACAATCAGCAACGTTTCTTTAGTAGAAGGACTTAACTAAACTTGTTAAGTATCGGCCAACTGTGTGATACATGTTTCAAAATTAACTTTCAAGAAGGAATATGTTCGGGAACCAGCGAGAGATTCCTCTCGGACTTTCACGGGACGAAGACATGGGAATATCTATCTTCGGACATCAAACCAGAAAAATCCCAATGTCTAATCTCAATACAAGAGGAAGCTAATCTGTGGCATAGGAAACTTGGCCACATCAACATGAGGCAAATAGCCAAGATCTACGCAAAGAAGCTTGTTCGTGGACTACCAAATCGACATATGAAAGATCCGATCTATGCACCCCATGCGTCTTTGGGAAAACAGGTCGAAGTTCTTTCAAACCAATAAATCAAGTTTCCACTAATCGTGTGCTGCAACTCTTGCATATGGATCTCTTTGGACCAACGGAACCCAGTATTGGTGGTAAGAAATATTGCCTAATAATAATAGATGATTACTCACGATTTACTTGGGTATATTTCTTGGCAAGTAAGTCTGAAACTTTTTCTTATTTTATAAAGTTTGTAAAGAAAGTACAGAATGAGAAAGGGTATGTTATTTCTTGTATACGAACAGATCATGGAGGTGAGTTTGAAAATCAAGACTTTGCTAAATTCCGTGATGAATCTGGTTTTCGGCATGTGTTCTCCTCTCCGTACACTCCAGAACAGAATGGAGCTGTGGAAAGGAAAAATAGATCACTGCAAGAAATGGCTAGAACTCTTTTAATTGAAAGCAACATTTCTTCTCGCTTTTGGGCTGAAGCAGTTTCTACGGCTTGTTATATTATTAATAGAGTTTTCTTAAGACCTATTTTGGAGAAAACTCCCTATGAATTGTTCAAAGGTAAGAAACCAATTGTTTCCTATTTTCATGTGTTTGGTTGCAAATGTTTTATATTGAAAAATGCAAATGATCGAATTGGTAAGTTTGAAGAAAAATCAGATGAAGGTATTTTCCTTGGATATTCAACCACCAGCAAAGCTTACGAGTTTACAACAAAAAGACTCAAACAGTGGAGGAATCAACGAATGTTAAATTCCAAGACTTCACACAAATTCAATCGATCCAGACTCAACCCGAAGAATGCGAACCCTGCTCCGGACTCTACAAAGTCTAAACCCCCGAAGCGGCTCGGACTTCGGAAGATCAACAAAGAAAAACATTGAAGAACCAGATGAAGAGAAAGATCGGTCGACAAACCAACCAGCAAGCGGAAGCACAAGTCTAGTCACCCCAAAGAACTCATAATTGGCAACATTGATGAAGGAATCCGTACGAGATCCAAAAGGCATGAAGAGTCTAGTCTTTGTGGCACTTATTTCGAAATAGAACCCAAGAGCATAGAAGAAGCCTTAAGCGATGAAAGTTGGATTGAAGCTATGCAAGAGGAACTCGAGCAATTCAGCATTAACGATGTATGGGAATTGACTCCTAAACCAAAAGGTAAATCTGTTGTTGGAGCTAAATGGGTTTTCGAAACAAGATGGATGAAAAAGGAAAAGTTATAAGGAACAAAGCAAGACTCGTGGCCAAAGGATATACACAAGAAGAAGGGATAGACTATGATGAGACTTACGCACCGTAGCAAGGTTAGAGGCAATTAGATTATTACTTGCCTTTGCTTGTTATAAGAATTTCAGGTTATTCCAAATGGACGTCAAAAGCGCATTCTTAAATGGATTTATCCAAGAGGAAGTCTATGTGGAACAACCTCCCGGATTTGAAGACCCAAGGAAGCCAGACTCTGTATTCAGATTGAAAAATGCGCTATATGGATTAAAGCAAGCACCTCGAGCTTGGTACGACAGATTAAGTAAATTTTTAATCCAAAATGGTTTTGTTAAAGGTAAGGTAGACACCACCTTGTTTATTAAAAGAGAAAATAAAAACTTTTTACTTGTACAAATCTATGTTGATGATATTATCTTTGGATCACCTAACGAAAATCTGTGTAAGAAATTTTCTAAGTCTATGCAGGATGAATTTGAGATGAGCATGATGGGTGAACTTTCTTTCTTCCTTGGACTACAAGTAAAACAATTGAAGGAAGGGACTTTCATTCACCAAGAAAAATATGCTAAAGATCTTGTTAAAAAGTTCGGTTTGGAGAATTGCAAAAAGATCGATATACCAATGTCTAGTTCTTGAAGCTGGACAAAGATGAAGGAGGAAAGAAGATTGACCGGAAGCTATACGGGAGTATCATTGGTTCACTTCTTTATCTTCCGCATCTAGACGACATTTTGTTTAGTGTATGTATTTGTGCCGATTCCAATCTGATCCAAAAGAATCTCATCTAAGTGCTGCAAAACGCATCATCAAATACGTTGCAACAACCTCAAAGTTTGGTCTCGGTATCCTAAAGAAGGAGATCTTACTCTCCTTGGTTACTCGACGCAGACCTAGCGGGATGCGAGTCGATAGGAAGAGCACTTCGGGCACTGTCAATTGCTTGGGAACGAACGGTATCTTGGTTTTCTAGGAAACAAAGTGCGTAGCTCTTTCAACGGCGAAGCGAGAATACGTGGCTCTTGGAAGTTGTTGTTCTCAAATCTTATGGATAAAACAACAGCTAAGAGACTTTGGAATCGAAGACTCATGCATTGAGATCAAATGTGATAATACCAGCGCAATTAATCTCACTAAGAATCCAATTCTTCATTCAAGAGCAAAGCATATAGAAATTCGGCATCATTTTATTAGAGACCATGTTCAAAACGGAGAAGTATTGATTCATTTCATCGACTCAAAGAATCAGCTGGCGGACATCTTTACTAAGCCGCTGGAGAAAAGCCAATTTGAGTCTATTCGCTCCAGACTTAATATCTTAAAGTCTGAAGAAGTTCAGACTTAGGGACTAAAGTCTAAGAAGGTTCAGACTCAAGAGATCAAGATCTACTACGTAAGTTATTTCTATTTTGGAAATTTATCTTTTGGGCAAAATCTCAAAAGGTACGTTCATCTATTAATACGTAATTGATTGATGTTATCTTTCTAAATTTTCGGAATTATAGCAATCATTCCTTTTCGAAAAGAAGTTATTTTTTTACGGTTATACATTTTCAAAAAGGCAGTTATTTTTGAAAAGGTATTTCCTAATTTCCTTTTTGCGACGATTCGTATAACTTTGTTTTGTTTGCTATATATACCAATCGTCTTCTTCACAAACCCTAGAAACACAGAACTTCACTTTTTCACCTTTTCTCTCTAGTTAAATCTTAAAGTCTTCACCTTTCTCGCGAATCGAGTTTGGAATCTCCTAAAAGCGTGATAATGGCCTCTCAAAGAAAATCCTCAAGAATCGCAAGCGGGGGACCACCGCCTTTGCGTGAGGGTCCTACGCATTTTGACCTCACCGAGGAAGAAGATTCTCCGAGACAACGGCAGAGCCCACAACATTCTCAACCGCGCCGCTCTTCTCGGGCTAGATCACAACAGCCGCGCAGGAAGAAACCGTCGAGGATGCCGCACTGTAAGGTCTCAAAAGCCCGCTTTTACCTACAAACTATACCTTTGCTTTAAAGAAGGAGGCTCCGCTTTGAGTTTCATTGACGAGTTTTTGGTAGAAAAAGGGTATAGGAATGAAACCCATTTTTGCGCACAATGGAGCGCTTGGGTATTGCTCTGTGGGCTCGGCGAGATAAAGCCTTTGCGAATATTCCAAGTGATCCACGTGTAAGTGGACATAATCAACTTTGAAGGAAATGATGATGAGAAAATATTCACAAATTTTAAGTCTATAATGGGTATTGCTTTGCAAATGTTAGAAGCAACAGAACAGATTTGTTTCGTTCGAGGAACACAAACGACATTATACTAAGTTTTGAAGAGAGGGGTGATGAACCCAAGGAGTGTAGACTTTGATTTTCTAGACTCTCTCGAAGGTGAACTTGCGGGAGAAATTCGCCTTACTTCAACTTGATAAATTCTGCTCTGAGACAACAGTAGCACATCTAGAACTTACTGCTTACTTCTATTCAAATCTAAGCTTTTTAGATGCGAATAGATTTTCATTCAGCGTTAGAGATCGAGATTATGTGGTTGACATGGACACCCTGGCCGATGTGATTGGGGTTGAAAGAGGGGAATTTCAATCGATCGGTGTGTCTATTGGCCGGGCAACAGTGGAACTCGTTCGAGATGGGATGGCCGAAGGACGAATCTCGTACGTGAGGTTGAATGCCTCAAATATTCTTCTTCACAAGATAGTGATCAACATGCCGAGACCAAAATCGACTTCAAAGGCGATGTTTCAAATTCGAAGTAATGCTGATGTATGCCATCAATCTTTGGAAAGAAGTTCTCCCTACCACACACTATAATGTTTCACATGTACGGATCGGTGGTGAAGGATAAAGGCCAACTTCCGTACTCGGCACTTGTTTCCAAGTTGTTCGAGACACCTTCACATTCAGCCTCCCAATACTCTTTGTGTTCGATCGTGTGATCGGATGGTGGTAGGGCGAAGATGGTCTCCAAGATGCGTCTGAAAGAGCTAAACAAAGCTTTGGAACGATTCAAGGAGAAGACTCCTACCAAGACTCATCAAGTCTCTTCTGCTGCAAAAAGAAAGGGAAAGGAGCCCATGACAACTCCATCCAAGAAAAGAAGAGTACTCATCTTGGAAGATGAAGAGGATGAGGAAGATGTAACCTTATCGGCTCTTGCTTTAAGCAATCTTCAGCATTCTATTCCACGGACGAGAGGAGAAAGAGGATCAAGACGAGAGAAGAAGAAGAAGAACGAGAGGGAAGAAGAGAGGGGATTGATAAGGAAAGAGGCGGAGGAAGAAAGAACTTGAGAAGACGAGGAGCAACAAGAACCGCAAAGCATCTTGACACCGACGAGGAGACGAGCATGAAGAATACTTATCTCCACCCGAAGGCACCGAAACAGGGGGAGTTGCGACAAAAGAGGTACTTCTTCAATTGCTTTTGCTAGTGAAGATGTGAGCCGCTCACTGCGAGATCCAGAGGATGTCTATGCCTCTCAATTTCCGGAGGAAGGTCATGAGGCTTCTTCTTCAAATCGGATACTCATGCTCGAGATGCCATCTTTTGCAAATACTCCTCAATCGACCATGCTGAGGTAAGCACTCGGGCCCGATAACTCGGCGGACCTTCGACGAGTGCTTGATATTCTTATGGAGATGCGAGGTCGGATCTACGCTTTGGGATATGAAGTTCGGAATGCGGAATGCCAGTCAAGCCTCTTCAGTTTCGTTGAATGATCAAATCCAGACTCTTACTCTTCAAGTTCAAGCCAATGCCAAGAGTCATGAAATAGAAAAGCTGAAGGAGGATTTGAAAAAGTTGGAAGACACTGTCCAGTCGATTGGAGATTTCCAACTTGTTCGCATTCCAAGACAATCCTAATTTCACTCTCTTTTCATTTCTTCCTTTTTAATGATGACAAAAAGGGGGAGAAGCTGAGTGCAGCAGATTTGTTTTTAAACTTTACTTTTGTCTGGTTGTGACTGATTTGAATTTATATTAATGTTTGGATTTGGATTATTTGTTTAAAATTGCTTAATGCTTGCTTGCGGTACTTTAAGTGTTGGCAAAGATGGTTGTTTATCTTTGGACTAACACTTTTCGAGGATGCAGATTCAATACTATCTTTATTTATGAGATATCCATGTTTGCTTAAGTATTGTCTTGCGGGTTAAAAATATCCAAATCTGCGAGAAAAGTTTTGTCACCATCAAAAAGGGGGAGATTGTTGGAGAAAACTTCCTTACTTGTTTTGATGTCGACAAAACATTTTTCAGTCTAGTCGAAGACTCGCAGACTCTTCCGTCAAAGTCGAAGGCCCGAAGATCAAAGTCGAAGACCGTCAAAGTTCGAAGACTGTCAAAGTCGAAGACCGTCAAAGTCGAAGACTGTCAAAGTCGAAGACCGTCAAAGTCGAAGATCGAAGATCGCGGACCACCGGACTCAAGATGTAAAGTCTGCCCTCATTGACAGTTTCTAGACCGACGAAGAAGATTTATCCAGATTCCAGTATTTCTTTAGGGATTTGATTCGAGCGGTTATAGAAGATCTCACGGCTGGAAATAGCACTTCAAAGATCGATTATTCGGTTTGATTCAAATTTGAATAAATTGGATTCGTTGATTGGCGAAGTATACTTGGAAGGTTCTACTTATGGAAACCTAGATCCCGATTGTATGGGCGGCGGGATTGGTGGGCTATCTTCACATTCCTTAAGTAACTCGAGATCTCCCTAATTGATTCTGTCCAACGAGTAGATTGGAAGAACTCCTTTGGAAGGTGCCAACGGTTATGAAGGCATGGAGGAGTATATAAGGAAGACGCTCGGTTATTTGAATGTGTGCGAGATAGATAAATTCCAAAGTACGAAGCTTCTTGTTCTTTGTCAATTGTTGAGCGTAAACTTGTACTCAAAAGAGAGTTTATAATTCGTGAAGCCTTGAGGAAGTGTAGTAGAGTCTCTACCTTTGTGGAATCAAGGAAGTGATCGTAACGACTCTTTTGATTCATAGTGGAATCCAGCCGGTGGGCTGTCGGTGCGGAGAGAGTGGACGTAGGCTTGGATTAAGCCGAACCACTATAAACCTTGTGTTCTTATTCTCTTCCTTGAACCCTTTTACCTTGATCGTAACTCTATTTAATTGTTCGAGTCTAATTTCCATTTTAAAGTCTATTGCTAAACAGATTTGAAATTGTAATTTCTGGTTTACTTGGCAAAAATTGTTTTCGCACCTATTCACCCCCTCTAGGTGCTCGTACTAGCATTTACACATTTTACTTCAAAGGCTTGAATCATCATTACCTTTTGGTTGAAGGCTTTGATTTTGAGTGCACCTTTGACTACGTGCTGATTATACTGGGAAAAGTGAAAAGTGTTAAAGGTAAGCCATTCCTTTTAAATAGCAATGTTCCAATGCCGCTTGTCCATACTCAACAAAAGCAAGACGATCATTACATAATCCATATTAAAAAGCTCTGCCAAACAGCAAATACTGACATCAAATGTTCAGGACATCTCCACATGGAAAACCCACTAAAAAGCAAGACGATCATTCCATAATTATTTTTGCTGGTCTAGAAATATTACAAACACAATCCCCAATTAGTGTGCATACCTAAATAAGAGAAAGAATTGTTTATCCTACTCGAAGCACTGGTTAAATCAAGCAGCAGTAGCTGCTTATTACAGTAACTACTGTCTAAGGTAAAATCAAAGTCAAACCACGTTTCCCTCCTAAGATTAAAAGTCCTTTCTCAGCAATTTCTCCCTATATACTTTCTAGATGAAAGCAAACTAGATATCATCGATCAGTAAGTTAGCCAGTGGTGCGGCTTACCCAGAAACCCCTCCAGAATCCTGTGCTGATAGGTAAATAGGTCTTAAAATGAACATCCAGGACAGAATAGCCTCACCATAGAGCCAAAATTAATAAAGCAGGCTTGATAGTTGAATGGATAATCTGTGCAACAGATGGCCAAATGGGTACAAGTTCTCACTTATTGCCAGTTTCACATGCTATATTAATCTCGAGGCTGGTATCCCCTTAACCTAGTCCAATTTGCTGGTCCAGCGTATTTTTTAATGAATTCATTTCAATAAAGTACCTTTTTCTTTTAAACCCGCATCTATTTGGCTAACAAATGTTATTTGACGTTACTTTGATTATGCATCCCTTCATCTGCATTGCTATTTCTTCCTAAAAATTTTGATCACAATAGAAATTTAACTGGTACAGGAAACAAACAAAAAATATACTTTACGTAGTAAAGAAATTTGCAACATCCTTGCATTCACGTGGATTGTAGAACCAAATTCCATTAAGTTCTTGCGCCGCATTATGGTACAACAGGTATGGAAGCTGAACTTCATACTCAAAATCTCCAAGCAGATTCTCTACCAAATTATCTGCTAATCATAAAATAACATGCAATGCGTTACCTGACACTCATTTGCTAAAGAGCATCTAATGTAAAGGCCATCCAATTATCACCATTCATCATATCCCAAACTAGGTAGGCTATTACTAGCTCAATTGCATCAAAATCTGTGTCATATCGCACCATATAGCGTAAAACATGTATGAAGCATGAACAGATGACTAGAAATGCCAAGAGAAAAGTCTCATTTGCTAGTAAGGCATAGCATAGTATCTGAAACCCTGGAAAAATGAGGCGGCAAATCTGCGCTTCGCCTATTCAGCAAAATGAACTGAAACCGCGGCTGAGTATTCCTATTCAAAATGTCACGGATGGAGATCGTCAAACACAACCGTCAAGAAACTTATTTCTTGAAGCAGAAGATTACAACTTTTAAACAACAGCTGCCTTTTAACAACAGACAAAGATCCTTCACGTCCTTCCGACTCTGCAATCGCCCCACACAACTTTCTCATTCTCAATGTAACAAGCAGCCAGAAAATAGAAAGAGAAACAACCGAGCGTTATGAAAAACCTTCTCCGAGTTCATCACAATCCGAAGCAAACCACAAACAATCGACGGCATTTTCTTATTCCAATTCAACGCGAATTCTGCAAAAACTGGAATCACCTAAAGTGGGCGCTATAAAGAACCGCCGAGAAATAACTAGAGTCAACCGGAAAACGACGAATTGTTAGAAAAAGAACCTCTCTAGGGAGGGCTCCTATTCATGCGCGCGGCGACGAGCACTGGAAGACTAACCCATTTTGTTGATCTGGTTTTGTTGGGCCAGTGAGGCGACTCCAGAATCTCCACCTTTCCTTTTTTGGGTTGAATCTTTTGGTTGCACCTGGGCCAGCTCATCGACGCGAGAAACCACTGCCCATGAGTTTGCCACTTTCCACTCAGAAACTCAAAGGGCCGCCTGACGAACCATGCCGCCGCCGGCGATGGACCACTCCACCTCCGCCTTCACCTTTCGAAGCGCGGCGGCGGGCTCCGTCGTCCGTCGGAGAAGGAGCAGAGCGACGAAGGGGCAGAGCTAACGATAAAATATTAGCTGCAGCTCGGGTGCAGCGGCGGCGGCGGAAGAAGAGGCGGCGGCAGCGTGGTTCTTTGGACGGCAGGCTCCATCGTCCGTCGCAGCGAGCGAAGGGTAGAGCGGCCGGGCGAGAGTCGAACGGAAAAATGGAGAGAGACAGAGAAGGTCCCACACTTCACTCAAATTAACTGTGAGAGAGAAGGATCTGCTGTGGGGCCCAACTAATATTTTCTTAGAGAGAGAGCGCCGAATTTTTCAAATTAACCGGGAGGGAAAGGTTTCTAGTGGGACCCAGCAGGAGAGAGATAGAGAGAGAGAGAGAGAGAGAGAGCAATGTAGTTCATTGATTAGTATAAATTAACAACATCAATTTTCCATTCTTTGATCGGGTAAATACGGACATATTCATGCCTGATCAAAGGCTGCTTGTGTTCTAATTGGTTTTTGTAACTATTCCCCTCTAAATGTCCATTGGGTACGGCTTTAATTTCACTACTACCAGTTAATTATACCCTGATGTCTAGTGATACAAAGTGGTGATCAATCTCAAAATAAGTGGATTTTAAAGACAAACATAGGAATAAACCAACCCTAGATCCTATCATGAAATAGGGGTACCCATGAAAGATGTGTTTTTCTTTAATTTAATTATTAGTTAGTTTTTTTTTTTTAAGTTAGATATGAGGTAAAGAAACAAGATCGAGGTAACCATCAGCATATACATAAATTTTAAAACTATCCATTTCAACCAAAATAGAATGGCTTCTACTAACAAAAAGTTATATGCGCTATGTATGATTCAATGTAATACTATAATCACATCACTTAGAAAGATCAACGACCCTTGTCTAATAAAAATATTTACATCTTATTAAAAAGATATAAGTGAATAAATCTTCTTTTTAGAAATGTACTAATACGCACAAATTCAAACACAATTCCTTTTATGATAGACCTGCAAATTAAAGACACATCTATTAAATCACGCTAAAAGAAGGAAAAGAAGAGGAGGAGAAATTGCAACCACATTAATCAGACCACCCTTGATGTCAAGGGCACATATTACTTTGATTAATCTCAATCATCAAGGATAAACCTCAATGAGAGATCTAATACCCTCCAAAGGAGTGATTCTGTATTCAGTGAAACCAGCCTCCTGAAAGAGGTTAGCCCATTCTTTCTCGTTCCTCTCTTTGCCTCGGACAAGCGTCATCATCAACATGTCAAAGCAAAGCTTAATCCCCATCAATGCTTCGTCTTCCTCGGACTCATCACCGATCACTATATCGATTATCATCACCTTTCCCTTCTTACCATTGCTCAAAACCGCTTCTTTACACCGCTTTAGTATCTTCACACTCTCTTCGTCGCTCCAGTCATGTAATATCCACTGATAGATAGATGTAGATATGCATCACTTAGAATATATGTATCATTCCGCACTCCCGCTAATGAGAGAAAGAGGATTTGCCAATGAGCCTAGAGTATTCTGTTGAAGATTGGAAGAGCGCATGCACATTTGATGGAATTTGATTTGAGATTCGTGAATCTTGATATGATAATGTTACGTATATTTTAAGAAGAAGGTTTGCTTGTGGATTTTGCTACCAAACTTAAAATATTTTTCTAAATTCCAAAAATCATAGGAATAATTTGGCATGATGAAAAAAGAAATTAAAGGATGTGTAATTTTTCAATTAAAGATGGTATGAAACAAAATCATGTTTCAAACGTAAAAAAGAAAGAAAACCTCAAAGGTGGAAAGTAAAACAAAAATACTAGAAAGCCAAAATAGCACTTAGTACCATTGCTTGACAACTAAAAACGAAGAAAGAAAGAGGCACGTGTTCATAAATTGAGACCCACAATAGCATATGAACCCTCTCAATTTAATGGAATCAATTACGTTAATTAATGAAAAGGTTTGTTATATGATTAAGTAGCCTTCATAATTTATATTTGATTTGATTTGTTGCCTTTTTGTCTGTCCTCATTAAGAATCTTAGTCAATAGATTAGGTAGTATCACCATCCAGTAATCTATTCATGTAAAATTGGTGTCAAAATGTACTTTCCCATTAGGTCAAAAGTAAATTATAGTTTCGTTTGCATTTCTTTTGATCGAGTATGACCCCATAAGTAACTGAGGTCTTATCAGTTTCTCGATCGAGTAGCTGAATTTTTTCTTTTTCAATATAGTGACCAACTTAAATATTTAATGCAGGCATTTTCCTTCCGTGTATTTAGCGAAGACCTTGTATTGAGTCATGTTAAAAGAGTTAGGTATTTGATAAAACAAATAAAAAGTTTAGATACCGGAACAAAAAGAATGCGTGAAGCTTCATGCACTTGCAATGTGACTAAGGAAGAAAAAAATTAAAATCTTTTTCGTACGTACCTTGAGCAAAACAGCATCCGCTGAAGGAACAGCGTTAAACATGTCTCCACCCACAAACTTCAAGTTCCTCGTCCCCTCCAATCCGGCCACCACGTGCGGCAGATCGAGCACCATCCACTCCACTTGGGGAAACGCCTCTGCCACCTCCCTCGCCAACCCTCCAGTCCCTCCTCCGACGTCGACCACCGTCCTCAACCCTTGGAACAGCTGCCGTCCACGCTTCTCCATCATCAGCCTTGCGATCATTGGCCCGTCGCTTGCCATGGCTTCGTTCAAGGACCGGTTCAGCCCCTCGTCCTGGGGCGTGTATTCCCACATGCTCTTCCCGTGCTTCATGACGAAGGGCGTGCAAGGGCTTGGGCTCTCGCTCTTGAGCCACTCCCCCAGGCAGTGCAATGGATCTTGTATGATGGGGTCAAGGATGAACGACACCATAGGCGACAAGCCACCGGGCTCGCCTTTCAGGATCACACGTGAAATAGAAGTGAGAGAGTACGTCAACCCTAGTTGCTCATGGTCATTTTCAGCAGAAGACTTTCCTTGAGAGATGAAGCCGGTTTGGGCAAGGACCGCCATGAGCCGGCGCAGGAAGGTCACCTTGGAGGTGGGGACCGACAGCGCAGCGGCAAGCTCAGGAAGGGTCATGGGATGGCCGTGGCGGTGGAGGGCGTTGGGGATGCCAAGTTCGATGGCGCATTTGAGGGACATGGAGGAGATGGAGTTGAGAGCATGGGTCCATACGTGAGCACAGGCTTGGACGATCGCGCTCTCGCTCATCACTTCATTATCAACCGATTCCATTGTTAAGGTGGAATGACCAACGAATTTGGATTTGGTTTAGCGTTTTGGTGAGTTGAGAGGGGAAAGGGTTTTATGGGCATAAATTGTACTAACTCCTTGCTTACTGTGCATAAATTAAATGTAACATGACAGACATAACAAAAACGTGATGTAAAAATGTACGTAAAATGGATTGAAATTGCAACGTTGATGAGTCGGGAGAGATTTTCTAAGCGAATGTCGTCCTCACGTAAGATAATGACCAAATTTCATGTCAAGTTTAGGATTTTTAAGAATTAATGTGGGCGTAACTTCCTTTACTACACGAGTGATATTGAGATCCAAGACCTATGCCGGTATAATACCAAGTGGCTATTATGTCCACTTTTCTTGATCTCACGACAGCTCGTTGATTTCTTCCATGAACGCAACATATGATAGGCCTAATGAAATGCGATCTGAAAATGGGCGGGGCTCTCCTCGGTTTGTGTCTATCGTGCTTCTTCTTGATATGTGCTTAATTTAGTCTTTCGGAAATATTTATAGACATTACATTTAGAATGATAAAGCAACCTAATATTACAATCGTGAGAGTCTTCGGTTTACGTTGGCTTCTACTCCTACAAAACATATAACTGTATCACAGTTTGACTAAGTTTGATCACACTTCCTATAGAGAAAGAGAAACACATCGATGCAGCTGACAGTATCTTAACAACTTGATTATATATATTTGCACTTTATTTTTTGTTTGTCACCATCTTCTATAATCCCCATCATCAAGGATCGATCCACAACTCAACCAAACAATATCTAAATAAAAAAAAAAAAAAAAAAGAGGAAAAAGAAAAGAAAAACTCCAAAAAACTTCTAAAGAAAGAAAGAGCACTTTCAGTAATGTCAAGTATTTATAGAAGGATGCGTCTATGACTCTAAAGAAAGATTTAAGAATTATATCATTTGTATTGTATCAAGAGTTATTGTCCAACTTCAAAAATTGTGAAGGGACAGCTAGGTTTTAAGTTAGTTTTTCTGTTAGATTGTTTTTCATTGTTCTGAGAGTTTTTTTTAAGTATTTTGAAGAGAAGACAAAAGTGGTGACAGAATTCTTGTTCTTTGATTCAAGATGCTGAGTTTGATTTATATTTTTATTTCTTCATCTACTATGTTCTAATTTTCTTTTGTTAGGGCTACGATGTAGCCTAACCATGATGATGTGAATTTCATGATTTTTGTGTTTTGCAATTGATTTCATTCATGTGAGTTATATATTATTGTGCGTAATGCTTTTGAGTGACTGGCCACCACTTGAATGATCGATGTGCATGTTTGAGACTGAGAAGTGATAAGATGCAATTGCTCATTATAATATATAACCATGAATTAAACGTAGATAGAAATATACTGCGTTATTTGTGTAGCTTTCGGTGACAAGGTGATCTAAAAGACTCATTGTAAATCGGGAACGTTCATAGTTTTTAATGCACTTATGTTTATTTTAATTCACATAGAGATATAGTGGATTAATAAACTGAGTAGGTTTGCTATACCTAGAGATAGGATAGTAAATAGGTTAGGAAATTCCGCTATCACATGTTTGATATCGTTCTTGTACTCACAACAATCTGAAATTCATATCTAGTGGTTATGGTGAAATCGGATGCTCTAACATATTTAGTCTTTAAATTTTATTTTTAATTTGATTGATTTACTGCATTTAGTCTTTTAAATTTTGTTTTTAATTTGTTCACAATTATATTTTGATATGTTAGATAAATTTTAGAATTAATCTATTTTAGTATTTAATTAGTTTATTAATCATCGATCTCCGTGGGACGATATCCTGCATAAACAAGGAAAATTCAAATAATCAGAAGGAAATCTAAATATTTTCTCATAGATATCGCGTTAATTGTTGCCTAGAATAGGTAAAATAACTCTATTTTTATAGAGTTATCATTTACGTTAACGATTTCCAGCCAATTTTGGCCGGAATGACTCAATTGACAAATTGTCAAAAAGTTTAAGGCTAAATTAGCCAAATTGAAAGTTTTATAATTAAGTTGGCACAAATGTAATTAGGTTTAGGACTTGCTTGATAATTTTCCCTACATGTAAACATTCAAGTTTAAACTATTCTTATAATATCATAAACATGTGATCAAGTTCATGGATCAATTATCTTAAGACGTACACAATGAGTTATTCACTCTTTTAGATCAACATGAAGATACGGTCCTCTTCCTACTTCCATATATGGAAAAAAGAGAAGAGAATGAAAAGTAGCAACCAAACTCCGGCGAACCCCGAGAATTATCATCGAAATTCCTCAACCGCCACAAAATATTCGGTTCAAGCAATAACTGCCATTCCTTTGATCTAACCGATTATTGCCACCACACTATAAAGCTACCGAAACTTCAATCGGAGTAATACTTCGTTATGATACTGTTGAACTTACGTTGGAAGCAAGTAATACTTCATTTGACCTCCAAAAATTAATGCTAAGGCTCCTATCAAAGTGTGTCTTGGGATGAACATGCACGACATGACCTAATTATTTGGTCGACATGACACACTTATAATTCCCCTAGAAAGGGGAGTTGTTTACGCATCTCTCATTATGTCCCCATTTCCTATTGTTAGCATATTCGAGTAACCCATGTCCTAACTCTCACGAATATTAACCCATGTTCCAATTCCAAGGTGAGGACCACCCGGACCATACTCACCCCTAGATGCAACCCCCACTGCATCCATGATCCTCGTAATACCCGTTCGATTTCTGTCCTAGTCATGTGACGATAGACCGCAACATTAAAAGTAGGGCGTTGCTTAGGAAAGAAAGAGTGTTGCCTTTACTTTAATCAAAGGGAAAAAGCCATAAGAGCGAAGGTGACAAAGTTTCGTCTTATTTGCATTTAATTTGACTTGGAAATGCTTGCACATTGATTCAATAAAAATGCTTGCACTTTGGTCCAAGGCCATGGATAGTCACTTTTAGAGTCGAAAGATACGAATATTTTACTTTACGTCTCTATACTTTTGCACTTCTTCTAATTGATTTATATTATTATCTATTGGAGCTTCTTTTTTTTTTTTTTTGGGTAAAAGTAAGTATAGTATAGACTTTGCCAATCAGATTTACATCTATTGGAGCTTCTTTACTTTCACAAATTCTCAAATCAAGTCCATTTGACATCAAAATTTGATCAAATGTAGCTGATGTGACCATCGAACAATGTCTTAGTGTAACATGGAAAAAATTTTACGATGTGAACGTCCACGCAGTCATTTGCATTAGGTAAATTTTATCCAGTCATACTCGAACATTTTCTACATTCATAAATTTGTTCCATTACATGCACATCCTAATTTGGCACCTTTCTTGGCCGGATTTGGTATTGGAGAAACTTGATTAGAAGATTTGTGGAAGTAGAAAGCCTTGATCAAACAAATTAAAAGTATACATACTCAATCAGAAAAAGCATGATTAGGGACACAAATTAAATAAAATCCTTACCGTGAAAACATAGATGTCATTAAGTTCTGCAGTGGAGGATAATGGGATGATCATGAAGGGCGGAAGACTTGTAGAATTGGGATCGAATGGAGGAAATGTTTGGGGATAAGGCTTCTCAATGTACGCCTATTTACCGTGCTTTGTCCACATTATTCTTGGGGCACCAAACATTGTTCTTTGGCTTAATGATGATTACCGTATCCCACTTGGAAAGATCATGCCGATTATAATATAGATTATCCCTAGTTACACGTTAAACATATCTATCTTCATCCATCTATAGCAAGCACTCGTGCTAAGCATGAAGCACAAGTTTTTGAGGTGTGAAAAATGCAGCTACTGGATATTGGCAATCCTATTTAAATTTAAAAACTTGTGGGTCACGGCATAACCCCTAGTCTCGTTTGTCTATACTCACCAATCTACAACAAAATGATCACATTTTGTCAAAGTTAGATTATTTCCAGAGGAAAAAATATAACACGATTAAATTGTGGCTACTTCCCGATTTCTCGGCCCTTCAAGTCTAATTCTTAATTCTAGATGGGGGCTCACCCTGGTCAATTCAAGGGTATTAACAATCACGTGAGGATTGAGACAAGATCCGAGCTCTGAGCTCTAGGAGGGCATCGGTGGGGAAATATTCCAATTCTCAATTCAAGATGGGGGATCACCCTAGTCAATTCAAGGGGACTATCAATCACGTGAGAATTGAGACACGATCCGGGCTTCTAGAGGAGGCATTTCACAATTCAAGGTGGGGGCTCATCCTGGTCAATTGAAGGGGACTATCAACCATGTGCGGATTGAGACACGACTCTTAGGGGGCATCGGTGGGGAAATCGGGCTACAGCCTGATGTTTCACGGATTTTGAGTGAGTGAGAGAGAGAGAGGGAATTTGATAGGAACTTGACTGATGCAGTTCATTGATATGATGTCATAAAGAGAAATTGCGAATTAACTGCTTTATGCCGTCGAAAGTCATCTTTTCGTGTAAACGCCAAATGGAGAAGGACAACTCACCAGAATACCAACTTTATAGCCATCTTTAGTCGTATAATGTGTCATATCAATTGTGCATTTGTTAAACGGACAAAACGTGGCGCCTTCAAGTTTCAACGCAACACGGCCAACCAAAAGCATTATTTTGAAAACCATATAGGGGTCCTACTGACAAGGCGAACAGTACACGGTTCACCAATTCAACCAGAAAAAATTGGACGGCTTGAAGAACAACAATTATGCACCCATATCGAATTGGTAGAGTCATACCCAGTTATTTTAGAGGATATGGAGTCGCATCTCACCAGGTATTTATCAGAACCTTTTATTTTTGGAAAATGTGAAGAAATTGTGCACAAATTAATCGCTTGCCATTTATAAAGCAAAGTGAATGGATGGTGTCCAAGAGGCTGGAGGTTCCAACCATGTCTCTAAAAAGCAACTTATTTGTCACAGAGCTCAACAATTAATGAATATGGACTAGTTTGATCCGGTTCTAACCGAAACGATTTATTCGACAAGTCTAGGTTTTCTTAGGGGACCGGTCTTCACTATCCACGATATAAACTATAAAGGTGTGAATCGGATTGATAGCCTGGTCAGTACCTGATTTAAGTAGTTGAACCAGTCATTAGAGTTCGATTTTTTGAACATTGACCTAAAGAAGAGGTGCTCCAATAATGCTCACCAAGGAATATGCTGACATGATCATTTTCTTGAGCGGCTTGTTATGGAATACTCTCAAGGTAGTTGTTAAGCATATCAAATGAAGAATGCTTCTGCTTTCAAAACATCAATTGTTTATAACACGAATAAAACACTTCATTTGAATGCTGCAAACCTTTTTTTTTTTTTTCATAAATGCCTAACAAGTTCCTATCGGGCATCCATTAACAAAATTCTTTTCTCAATAAGGATCTTATCCAGAAAGTAAGTTGGGTGAAATAGTTTCTTGTAAAATGACTTTGAAGAATAATGTACATCACGAGAGAAGTTCACATATATCTAGTAAAGTGCAAGAGATATAAGCATCATAGAGAAATTTACATGGCAAAAAATATTTTTTTCAATTTCAAGAATATGTTTTTCATATACATACCCCAGAAATTGGGAGAATTACCAAAAAAGACTTAAATTTTTTACAATTGTGTCAACTCAGTCCATTCGGCCAAATTTACCCACCGGTGCTGACGTGAATGCTGACCGGTGCCAACCGTCCGTCGAATCCTAAAGTGGCAATTTTTTTAATAGTATTTTATATTTTTTTCCAATTTTTTTTTAATTTTTCTATCCCCCCCTTTTTTCTCTTCTTATTCTTTGGCTTCCTTACTTGTAGTGGCCAGCTAGGGTCGTGGCCTTGCTAGACCTCACCAATAGCCTTCGCCTAGATTTAAGGGAAGCCGCTGATGAGGGTGGGCGAGGTTTGGCGAGGGCCGCGACCCTCGCTGGTGTCCGATGGCCGACAAGGGCTTCGTGGTCTTCACCCAATAAAAAGTTATTGAAAAATTGTCATGTTAGTGTTTGCCGGACGGCTCAGCTGGCCAAATTTGGTTGGATAGATTGAATTGATACAATTACAAAAGATTTAAAACTGAATTGGCAAAAAATAAAGTTTAGGACTAAATTGTCATAATTATAATAAGTTTAGGATTTTTTTTGATAATTTTCCCCTTCAAAAATTAATTGTTAACAAAATTTACAATAGCAAAGGTTATAGAAAATAAATTTATCAAAGCGATCACTGTATCTCCTTCTTCTATAGTTCACAATCTTTCTTTTGATATTGAAAAAAGAAATATCTAGTTTCCTGGTGACTTTTCTTAACCTTGTCACTATTTCGCATTCTTTATTTATAGTAAAACCTAACATTTACTTTACATCTATGGACAGAACCCTCTATGAGCAAAAAGACTCAACTGCCTTTTTACTAAGCTTGTTGCCTTGGTCTTTCAAATGCTATTTCCCTGCGAAGCCTACCCCTCAACAAACCCTACTCCTGTCGGCTTGGACCACCATCCGCGACAATGCCACCGCCACCATCACCCTTCATCTCCTCTATTTTCAGACAGAGACAGCGAAAGGGGGGCGGACGGTTGTAGATGACTAGCAGCTGAGTAGCTGTTGAAACAGGGGGGCAGCGAGAGCAATGGCATCTGCATTGGACGGTTAGTATCAGGGTTCTTCCTTTTAAATTTATGACCATGGGTAGGTGAATAATTGGCTACCCGTGAGAGGGATATTTCGAGAAGAAAATAACAGTTTTAAGAACAAAGACTATTGAAACTGGGGGCAACTTAGGGTGTAACACCAACTTAAGGTGTAAACTAGAGAGTTCAAAAATAGACTAATTAAACTGGTATAGGAATGAAAACTGAAGTTTTTTTTTTTTTTTTTTTTTTTTTGCCTTTTTCTTCTGTTGAATCTAACTCTGGAACTTCTAATGCCCATCTCCAAAATCCCCCTTTCTGAATGACTGCTATTTTTTCGTGCGTTTGGTTAGCGGTGAGCATTGGTCTAGGGTCAATCATGGACCGGCCCAACCCGGCCAATCTTGGTCTATTTCCCAGGGGGGATTTGGCCGTTCCTTTGTCCTAGGAGCCTTGGCCTGTGCACTGTGTAGGTTGATCCTCGATCTTAGGACTTTAAGGTTAGTCCAACTCAAACCAAATCTTGTATTTATATATATATATATATATATATATATATATATAATATGGTATCTAACATATTATATATTTTTGTTTATTCTAAACTCTAATGCCCTCACCTCTATTCTTTCTTATGCAATTTTGCCATGTAAATAAAAAGTACAAATTCAGCCCTAATATGACCAAAAAAAAAAAAAAAAAAAAGGAAACCCTCTTTGCTCGTCTTGCTTTGCTCGCTCGCCTTGACCTTGCTTGCCTAGCTCGCCACTTGCCTCTATTTGCTTGCCTTGCCACTCACCTCACTCACCTCTAGCTCGTCCTCACTCGTCTCATAAGCGCAACTAAGCTGGTGAAATCGCTCGCCTGTCTTAGCCAACCTCACAAATGCTACTTACTCACCTCTCTGCCTTGCCCCACAAATGCAATTGAGCTAGTGGTTCCCATTTTGTGCTTCACGTTTTCGTTTTTACTGTTTGTTGCTTTTTAGTAAATGGAAATGTCTGTTGTTACCTTGTATTAAATTTATGTTTGATATGTACTAGTGTTTATAATTTGATTACTCAATATGACATTGTTGATGGATTACGTAATTTGAAAGAGTATGTTTATCCTTTCAAAGATTACAAAAATGAAATAAATAAATAAAAATTGGTCGATCCTAAGTTAACTCTGAAACTGGACCAGACCTATAGGATTAGCCTAATCCTCGGTCCTATAGTCAAGAGAGTCGGTCGCCGGATGATGTGTCAGCATGTAGAACCTAGAGCATGAAAGTCGACTTCCTTCGGAGAGTAGCATGGATACATCCTCTTCTAGTTTCTTGTTCTCCAACTTTTACACTTATACATGTATTTCATCCTCAATGCATCTTTAGTACGAATGCACAAATATTCTATTGCGAACTGTGAGGAAGGTGTACCTTGAACAGCCCCCGGCATGTACTACTTTACAAAAACATTACTAGACATTTTATAGTGGGGACCCTCATGCGAGAACTCGTTATAAAGAGGATTGAAGTTTTAATCTCAAATTATCAGGATACAACCCACCGACCCTTTTTTGTCAAGCATTTCAACTCTGTGTTATGTATCGTGGAAAACTGAATATCGCATGTAAGTTTACTCTCTTTCACTATTTATCGGAATCGCACAAAGGTGCAGATGTTTTTTTTTTTTTTTTGGTGGCCGAGGATCCACTTTCCCTTGTCGGCTTACGCCGATTCAGTATTCGCGACTACATCTCGGGGGAGACTAGTACAGCAACCCACCGCCATGGACCCCCACTTAAATCACGGAGCCAATTAAGGAGTTCGAACCTTCGAGGAGAAAAGGCAAGCCCTCAACCACCTCAGCCATGCGTGGGTGGGTAAAGTGTGGATGTTCATTGCTAGGAAGATGAACATTATGTCTAGCGGATAGTGTTGGCTGGCGGTCGACAGCGGTAAGGAAGAAAAAGAAAAAAAAACTTCAAAAATTAAAAGAAATTCTATGTCACAACAAAAAAAATTGTAGATCATACCAAACGCATTTCTTTTCTTTTTCTATTCTGAGATTAGAAATTTCGTATAGCTACCAAACTTGTTCTTTCACTTAGAACTGTAACAAGGAATAGAAAAAAAAAAAAAAAAAAAGATGATATTTCTGAATAAAAATTATTCTTCGGAATAGAAATGGTACCAAGCAAGCCTTAGGTAAGTGAACACAAATGGGTTCATATATCAGACTTTGCTCATGATCTCTCTCTCAATTAAGTCACCTCTTCGTGATGTTCATCTCAAGGGGCCACTTCTCATGCTCACTCCAGGACGATTCGAAGCAGGGTCGATCCACAAGGGCCAAAGCTAGAAAGAAACTTAAATGGATTTGATTTGATGCACTCTGAAAATCAGAAGAAGAAAATTTAAAAACCATAAAGAAAAAGGGGAAATTTAGAATCAATGACCAGTCAAAGGGAAAATTAGTCCCTAAGGCCTTTGTAAAAGGATTTATTAGGAGTAAAAGGTCGAGGTAGAAAAGTTAAAAGGTAGCGGCTGATTCACAAGCAAAAGGATATCAAATTCAAAGGTGTCAATAATTGACAGGCAAAGAACAATGAAATGTTCAAATCCTCCTCTCCTCTCCTCTCACCTCATCAAGAAAAAGAACACAAAAAAGGACCTCTGCCCTTTACTCTGACGTCACGTTGTCTATCCTTTTTCATGTTGTTGCAGTCTTGTGCAAAGAAATGGAAAACAAATACAAAATGAGTCTCCCTGTCATCTTTTTATGTCTTCAACCCACTTTTTGTCACAAAAAAGGGGTTCAAGAACACATGAAAGAGAGGTAATGACGAAAGAAAGGAGATCTGGCATAATGAGAGAGATGAGATCATGAAAGAAGACTGCGAGGGGGGTTGGGACAACGTCTACCATGTCCATCACTATCCCCAGTTAAAGCGAAAAATGTGAAGTATAAAAGAAATAAAATTGAAACCCATAATCACCATCACACACCTCCTTCTTGACGCTCATTTCAAGGAATTCTTTAAGCTAAAAAAGAGAAGCAATAAGACACGATGATTAGTGAATAAGCGATTTGCATGCATGCATGCATGCAATCGGGTTTAAAAATTAGACAATGGACGTCAAGAACATTTATTTGTATTGGTAATCCTTATGATTCAAAGATATAACATGCTTAGGTTTGATTGCAAATTTTGTCCAAATATAGTGTGCATGTATGCACAAACTCTTTTATAAAATTAATAAAACCTTAGACTAATTATAACATACACCGTCAATGTTTAAAAATATTTTCGTAAGTGATTTTATCTATCATTAATTTGGGAATTTTAACTTTTTGTCATCTCAATAACCCTCCTCATATTAGCTATAGTTGGATAAGACTGTAAGAGTTTTCCTAATGTGAACTATATTAATTAATATTGTAATTTACTGTTTTACGATTACCGTAAAACGGAGTTGGTCTAAGGTGAGATAGAAGGTTTCTTAATTAGTCTAATATGGGGCTGGCTAGTATGGGCCGAGTTAAGCCTGGCTCGTAATGAGAGAGTCTGGCTGGAAACTCTATAAATAGTGCTCAAGTCTCTTCTCTAACCCTAATTCTCACATGTATCCTCACATAAGGAGCGTTTACCTAACGCTAAAAGTGAGGGGGCCGCCTCATTGAGCCAGTGATACGAAGGGCAATAGAGGAGAAGGACTTGCACATGGAACATTAATTTTCCGCTTCCGCTTCAAGAACGATGGATCCCAAAACAGGTGCGTTAATCTTTCTACTCAATTATGCATGTTCTTGTTCTGATTATGGAGATATTGGGATTGCGCAATTTGCATCCAATATGTGGTATCAAAGCAACCATAACCCTAGAACTTGAGCGCATAAATTTTTGCCATAATTTGTGATTTTTGAGATTTTTTGTTCAATAAAAATTAAATTAAATCACAAATTCGAATTGGGCTCGTCGAGATGAGCAAGACCGAGGGCGGCGTGTTGCCGGTGGAGGCCCCACACGCCCCCATGCATGGCCACGTGCCGCCAAGGCGTCGGAGATGCGTCCCACGCGCAGTCATGTGCCCTCACGCGCTCCCACGCTCGGGGCGCTGCTCGCACATGCGCTCCACGCGCTGCGCACTCATGCGGCCCATGCGGGCGCGTGGAGCATCGGATCGGCACGTGGACAGCGGCGTTGGATTCGTATGATCATCTTCTACGTCGTGGTGTATTTATTTTACATGTTTGATGATTTTATGGATGTGAAAATACATACGGAACCCTAAATACGTGTATTTTTAGTGTATTTTTGCGTATTTTTCTTGTATTTTTTCTGTGATTTTGGAAATACAAGTTTTGGGTTACTGGTATGTTATCACATAAATATTATAAAAATATAATTCATTAATAAAAAAATTAAACTTTATTGTGAACTGAAGATGGCTTACTTAGATATAATCATTATTGGATAGTATTTGAGCCATGTATTGAAGGGATGAGAAATAGTAAAAGTTATGAAACTTTTGTTGCTCAAGCATATTTCTTTATACACATTTGCTGAATGTGGGTAATGCATGTAAATTAAGTTATTGCATATTATACCTAAACTCATCTGGTCACTTGGTAATGTCTATCAAGTTGAACATTTTTTATGGTTAAGAAGTATGACAACATTTACACAGAGCAATAGTATCTACTATTATAGTTTAGATATTTGCTTATGTGGTTTGACTCAATTTATAAGCAACTGGTTGATGTAATGATAATTTGTTACTTAAAATTGGCTAATAAATTAGGACCTTGGAATCATAGTTTACCTTATGAAACTCATGAGCATCAGCTGTCAAGATTGTCGATCTAGGGTACCCTGTATTGCTATTGATGTTTGTGATAGATCCTCTGGATCAACATTCTTCTTTATATTGTTATGGTAATCTGTAATTTTGGTGCACAAGAGACGCTTTCTTCTATGTTATGAGAAATTTCTTGTGTTGCTATGATTAGTGATTTTCCTGGATGAATAAAGCAGTGTAATAGCATGATATGTGATTTTGGTGATTTACTGCCACTATCACTAAAGTTAAAATCACATATATATGGTGTATGTGAGCAGCAAGGTTTATATCCCTAATATGAGAAAGTTTTAATGATTCAATTGAGTAGTGACCACCAAAGTGGCACGGTTGATTGGATTTGAGAAATTTCGGTCTCGTATATTGATTGTAATGTCTCCTGGTCTAATGCGTAGTCATACTCCCAAAGGAGGTGATTGTGTATTAGTTCATGGAGGGATACATGATGGTATGGTGGAGAAGTGACTGATCCTAGTAGTTCATATACCCAAAGGTGATGAATTCACGAAGATTATAATATATTCTCATGACCGCTATCATGTGAGGAGTGTACAATTGCTTGTCATGTATTCTACCCAAAAGTGATTATATGATTTTGCATGTAACTCTCTAGATGTGTACTTGTACGTCAAGTTACATAGTGCTCATATGATGCTAATTACATACATTGCTTGTTATGTGAGCAATAAGGTTTATATCCCTAGTATGAGAGAGTTTCAAGGATTCAATTGAATAGTGACCGCCGAAGTGGCACGCTTGATTGGATTTGAAAAATTTCGGTCTCATATATTGATTGGGATGTCTCCTAGTCTAATGCGTAGTCATACTCCCAAAGGAGGTGATTGTGTATTAGTTCATGGAGGGACACATGATGGTATGGTGGAGGAGTGACTGATCCTAGTGGTTCATATGCCCAAAGGTGATGAATTCACGAAGATTGGAATATATTATCATAATCGCTATCATGTGAGGAAATATCATGTTCATAGAGTATGAGAAAAATAAATTTCCTCCCACTAACCTTGCAGTATATTGAATTACTTTGTTCCCAATCAAACAAAATAACAACACTATGAAACTTTAATAATATTGTTTGGAAACTTGCTTAAAACTATGAATAAGACTTTTCAATTTACACATAAGTTTACTTGAATCATTTGTTGCAAAATCTTCTGATTGCACTATATAGATTTTGTATTTATTCGGCGTAATTCCATATCAAAAATAAACTATTAATATCACGTTCACTCTGAAAGAATCTTTAAAAGATACTAGAAAGAAATAATTATTTCTTCACTATAAACTATCCACCCCTCTTTCAGAGTGAATACTTTATCATCTTTTATGGCATCTAATCACATACTTGACTAAGAACAAGAAACAACATTTATATATATGTCGTTAAATCAACCATATAATGGGATATTGTAATCATGCTCTCACAAGTAGACTATATAGTCTGATGGTATAACTGATCGTCTTTCTTTAGCAAATCTCCTAATACAACCACTTCATTCTACACTTGAGAGGTTTGAGAAATTTCATCATAAACTATATCAAGAATAGTACCTTAAACCTCAACAAGTTTAGTCTATGATATATGAAATTCCACAATTGTTTGTACCATAATTGTCTGTATAGGCAAAGACAAAGACACAGTAATCTTCCATCGTACTATTATCCTTAATAGTCCGAGACCAGCTATGCTCTATAATTATATCGAACTTTAGGAACTTTACTGTATGTGATTCCATAATTCTTGTACCTTTATTAGGGTCATAAAATCAATACCCCTTTGAACAATCTGAGTAAGATACAAAATAATTTCGAGTGGATCTAAATTCCAACACACTTAATATTGGATTAGATAACCTCACTTCTGCATGACACCTCTAACTTTAATATGATTCAAGTAATTTATGTCAAGTTCTTAACTCAAAAGAAGTTTATGAACCAATTTTGGTAAGAAAACACCTTTTGTATTTGAAAAGAGTTGTTTTCAAAATATCAACCCACAAAAACTGGATAAATTAGTTTTACTCATCATACTCATCACCATGTTCATTATGGTTTACTTATGCCTTTCGGCCAAATCTTTTGTCAAGATTTTCAGGCAGAATAATTAAATTATCACCCCAGAATTTATCAAGTATTTGACAAATGACCATTTAAGTTATTCCGCATTGTCATACTTGTCAAAATACTCATTGACACTATTAAGTATGATGTTTCGCGGTTTTTGAGAGAGAGAGAGAGAGGGGGGGGGAATTTGATAGGGACTTGACCGATGCAATTCATTCATATGATGTCATAAAGAGAAATTGCGAATTAAGTGCTTTATGCCGTCTAAAGTCATCTTTTCGTGTAAACGCCAAATGGAGGAGGACAACTCACCAGAATACCAACTTTATTGCTATCTTTAAGTCGTATAATCTGTCATGTCAGTTGTGCATTTGTTAAAGTGACAAAACGTGGCGCCTTCAAGTTTCAACAAGCATTATTTTGAAATCCGTATAGGATGTCCTACTGACAAGGTGAACAGTACACGGTTCACCAATTCAACCAGAAAAAATTGGACGGCTTGAAGAACAACAATTATGTACCCATGTCGAATTGGTAGTCATATCCAGTTATTTTAGAGGTTATGGAGTCGCATCTCACCAGGTGCTGATCAGAACCTTATTTTTTTTGGAAAAGGTTAAGAAATTGTGCACAAATTAATCGCTTGCCATTTATAAAGCAAAGTGAATGGATGGTGTCCAAGAGGTTGGAGGTTCCAACCATGTCTCTAAAAAAGAGCTCAACAATTATTGAATATGGACTAGTTTGATCTGGTTCTAACTGAAACGATTTACTCGACAAAGTCTAGGTTTTCTTAGGGGACCGGTCTTGACTATCCACGATATAAACTATAAAGGTGTGAATCGGATTAATAGCCTAGTCGGTACTCGATTTAAGTAGTTGAACCAGTCATTAGAGTTCGATTTTTTGAACATTGACCAAAAGAAGAGGTGCTCCAATAATGCTCACCAAGGAATATGCTGACATGATCATTTTCTTGAGCCGCTTGTTATGGAATACTCTCAAGGTAGTTGTTAAGCATATCAAATGAAGAATGCTTTTGCTTTCAAAACATCAACTGTTTATAACACGAATAGAACACTTCATTTGAATGCTGCAAACTTTTATTTTTTCATAAATGCCTAAAAAGTGTCTATTGGGCATCCATTAACAAAATTATTTTCTCAATAAGGATCTTATCCAGAAAGTAAGTTGGGTGAAATAGAATCTTGTAAAATGACTTTAAAGAATAATTTACATCACAAGAGAAGTTCACGTATATCTAGTAAAGTGCGAGATATATAAGCATCATTGAAAAACTTACATGGCAAAAAAATATATTTTTTTTTCAATTTCAAGAATATGTTTTTCGTATACATACCCCAAAAATTGGGAGAATTAAAAAAAAATTAAATCTTTTGCAATTATGTCAACTCAGTCCATCTAACCAAATTTAGCCGCCGATGCCGACGTGAATGCCGGTTGGCGCCAACCGTCCGTCGAATGCGACGTGGCAATTTTTTTTAATAGTATTATATATTTTTTCCTATTTTTTTATTAATTTTTCTATTTTTTCCCTCTCTTTTTTTCCTCTCTTCTTCCTCTTTCCTTATCTATAGTGGCCGGCTAGGGTCGTGGCCTCGCCACACCTCACGAGTGGCCTCGCCTAGATTTGGGGGAAGTTGCCAATGAGGGTGGGTGAGGTTTGGCGAGGGCCGCAACCCTTGCTGGCATTCGATGGCTGACAAGGGCTTCATGGCCCTTGCCTAATGGCCCGTGCGCCACTACAGGGGAGAAGAAGCCAAAGAAGAAGAAGAGAAAAAAAAATAAAAAAAAATTCCAAAAAAATATAAAAATTATTGAAAAATTGTCATGTTAGTGTTTGTCGAACGACCTAGCTCGCTAAATTTGATTGGATGGATTGAATTGATACAATTACAAAAAGTTTAGAATTGAATTGGCAAAAAAAGGTTTATGACTAAATTGCCATAATTATAATAAGTTTTAGGATTTTTTTTAAAATTTCCTCCTCCAAAAATTAATTGTTAACAAAATTTACAATAGCAAAGGTTATAGAAAATAAATTTATCGAAGTGATCACTATATCTCCTTCTTCTATAGTTCACGATCTTTCTTTTGATATTGAAAAAAGAAATATCAAAGTTTCCTGGTGACTTTTCTTAACCTTGTCATTATTTCGCATTCTTTTTTTTTTTTTTTTGGTAAAGATTATTTCGCATTCTTTATTTATCGTAAAACCTAACATCAAATTTACATCTATGGACAGAACCCTCTATGAGCAAAAAGACTCAACTGCCTTTTTACTAAGCTTGTTGCCTTAGTCTTTCAAATGCCATTTCCCTGCTAAGCCTCCCCCTCAACAAACCCTAGCTTTCTCTCTATCAAGCGGTCACTACTCCTGTCGGCTTGGGCCACCATTGTTGACACCTAAATTTTGATTAGTTTTTTTAATTAATTAGGCTTTAAATTTCTTTTATTTTGTTCTCTTTTTCGGATAATAAATAATACCAAAAAAACAAAGAAAGAAAAAAAGCAAAAAGCAGCCAAAGGGGCTGGGCCTCGGGAGCCCAGCCCCTCCTTCTCTCTCGCGCAGGCCTCCACAGCCCGCACAACAAAGCCCGGCCCCCCCCGGTCTTCTTCCTCCTTGGCTTCTTCGCCGGCCTCTGCAACACACGCGCAGAGGGCGCGACGCCGGAAGGACGGGCGGACGGCGATGCATGATGGCGATGGATGGGACGCGCCTTCAAACCGAGCAAGTGGGCTGTTGAAGCGACACCGGTCTGGCCGCGCCAAGACCGGTCGGTGCGCGGAGGACCGGCGGCCAAACCTCCACGTCGACTGGACTCCCTCGCCTATAAATAGGCCGGCACCACCTCCATCGAAGGGACAGACGGTGAAGAGGAGATCACCGACGGTGAGCTTCGACAGCTTCTCCTGAGAGACTTCAGGGGAGGCCCGAAGACGAGCCGCCGGAGATCTTGGATCTAGCCGGAGAGGGTAGGCCGAAGGGGGCAGATCGGAGGAGGTCTGGAGAGCCGGATCCGAGAGCAAGGCCAGATCTGACGTCCTAGGTCAGACCTCGGGGTCGACCACCCGCGCCGAGGCTCCAGCCAGCCGCCGTGCCGCCGTCATCCTCCGACACTGTCCGACGCAAGCCAAGACTCGCCGCCGCCGTCGTTGCCCTGTCTCCGCCACCGTTCGCCACCTCGTCACAGACAGGTAACAGTAGCCGCCGCCGCCGCCGGACGCGTCGTCGCCGTCGCATTCCCCCTCTCGAATCGTGTTGCCACTGACCACACCAGCAAAGCCCCGTTGTCGCTCGTCCTCGCCGTCCTCGTAAGCGGTTTTTAGCCGCTGTCACCGCCGTCGTCGCCGCCCATCGTCGCCGCTGTCGTCGCCGTCAAGTCCGTCGTCGCCGCCGTCGCCGCCGTCTGCCCGGTGACGCCTCAATCCCCCTCACCAGCGCCGCGAGGGAGCAAGGGGGAGAGGAGGCCGGGAACCGGGTCGATTCGCGGGTCTGTCCGACCCGGTTTCCTTGTTTCCGGGTAGGGTTTCCCCGGGTCGGGCCTGAACGCGTGGGCTGGGTAGTGTTGGGCTGGAATTTTTAAGTGGGTTAAAATCGATTTCGACCCGGTTCGTTTCTATATTATTATAATATAAAATAATATTTTAATAAATCAAAAATCAAAAAATATTTTATTTTCCCAAAAATCAAGAAAATCAAAATTATCCCATATTTTCCTAAAAAAGCCAAAAAAGTCAGAAAAAGTAAAAAATGATTTATATTTTCCAAAAAAGACAAAAAAATCCAAAAATCCCTTTTATGTTAAAAAAAAAAAATAGAAAATGTCCAAAAAATGTTTTTCCTTCACAAAATACATGGAGAAATCCCTCAAAAATCCAAAAAGCCTTAGGGTTTAAATAAGATTAGGTACCGAAATGGCATTAGTAATTAGTTAGTGTAATCAAGTCCCCAATCCTAAATTCTTCAGTTGCGTGATGGCGAGTATTTCTCCCGATACTTCGCTTGGGTTTCTAATTGACCCATCCCAAATCGATTAGTGGCGACTCCATTTTAAAATTAACTCATAGGTTAAAAATCTGGACTATTAAGTTGTGAATTGGTGGATTTGGGAGAGTCCAGGCTAAAATAAACCTAGCCAAACTATTAGCCTCCGCAAGGCGCTCGCCCCGATCGGGCACCGAAAAAAAAAAAAAAAAGAGGTCGCGACAACCATCTGCGACAATGCCACCGCCACCATCACCCTTCATCTCCTCTATCCTCAGACAGAGACAACGAAAGGGAGGCGGGCGGTTGTAGATGACTCGCAGCAGAGTAGCTGTTGAAACAGGGGGCTGCCAGAGCAATGGCATCTGCATTGGACGAAGTTAGTATCAGGGTTCTTCCTTTTGGATTTTTGACCATGGGTAGGTGAATAATTGGGTACCCGTGAGAGGGATATTTCGAGAAGAAAATAGCAGTTTTAAGAACAAAGACTATAGACACTGGGGGCAACTTAGGGTGCAACACCAACTTAAGGTGTAAACTAGAGAGTTCAAAATAGACGAATTAAACTGGTATTGGCATGAAAAATAAAGGGTTTTTTTTTGCCTTTTTCTTCTGTTGGATCTAACTGTGGAACTTCTAATGCCCATCTCCAAATTCCCCCTTTCTGAATGACTGCTATGTTTTCGTGCGTTTGGTTAGCGTTGAGCATCGGTCTAGGGTCGATTATGGACCGGCTCAACCCGGCCAATCTTGGTTTATTTCCCAAGGGGATTGGGCCATTCCTTTGTTCTAGGAGCCTTGGACTCTACACTGTGCAGATTGGTCCTCAATCTTGGGACTTTAAGGTTAGTCCAACTCAAACCAACCTTGTATAATATATATACACACACATAATATATGGTATCTAACATATTATATATTTTTGTTTACTATAAACTCTAACGCCCTCACCTCTATTCTTTCTTATGCAATTTTGCCATGCAAATAAAAAGTAGAAATTTAGGCCCAATACGACCCAAAAAAGAAAGAAAAAGGAAACCCTCTTTGCTCGTCTTGCTTTGCTCGATCGCTTGCTTGCCTTTATTTGCTTGCCTTGCCACTCGCCTCACTCACCTCTAGCATGTCCTCACTCGTCTCATAAGCGCAACTCAGCTAGTGAAATCGCTTGCCTCTCTTAGCCCGCCTCACAAACACTACTTACTCACCTCTCTACCCTCGCCCCATGAATGCAATTAAGCTAGTGGTTCCCATTTTGTGCTTCATATTTTCGTTTTTGCTGTTTGTTGCTTTTTAGCAAATGGAAATGTCTATTGTTACCTTGTATTAAATTTATGTTTGATATGTACTAGTGCTTATAATTTGATTACCCAATGTGACATTGTTGATGGATAATGTAATTTGAAAGAGTATGTTTATCCTTTCAAAGAATACAAAAATGAAATTAAAAAAAAAAATTGTTCTGTCCCAGGTTAACCTTGGAATTTGACCAGATCCATAGGATTGGTCTAATCCTCAATCCTATGCTCAATAGAGTCGATTGTTGGATGACGCGTCGGAGTGTAGAACCTAGCGCATAAAAGTCGACTTCCTTCAGAGAGTAGCATGGATACATCCTCTTCTAGTTTCTTGTTCTCCAACTTTTACACTTATACATGTATTTCATCCTCAATGCATCTTTAGTACGAATGCACAAATATTCTATTGCGAACTGTGAGGAAGGTGTTCCGTGAACAGCCCCCGGGATATACTACTTTACAAAAACATTACGAGACATTTTATAAGGGGGACCCTCATGCGAGAACTCGTTATAAAGAGGATTGAAGTTTTAATCTCAAATTATCAGGATACAACCCACCTACCCTTTTTTTGTCAAGCATTTCAACTCTGTGTTATGTATTGTGGAAAACTGAATATTGTATCTAAGTTTACTCTCTTTCACTATTTATCGGAATCGCACAAAAATGCGGATGTTCATTGCTAGGAAGATGAACGTTTTGTCTAGCGGACAGTGTTGGTTGGCGGTCGACAATGGCAAGGAAGAAGAAGAAAAGAAAATTTTTTAAAAAATTAAAAGAAATTTTGTGTTACAAAAAAAAATTGTGAACCATACCAAATGCATTTATGTTATTTTTCTATTCCGAGATTAGATATTTTGTGTAGTTACTAAACTTATTCTTTCATTTAGAAACTGTCACGAGGAATAGAAAAAAAAAGAAAAAAGAGAGGATATTTCTGAATAAAAATTATTATCCGGAACAGAAATAGTATCAAGCAAGCTCTAGGTAAGTGAACACAAATGGGTTCATATATCAGACTTTGCCCGTGATCTCTCTCTCTCTCAATTAGTTCACCTCTTCGTGATGTTCATCTCAAGGGTCCACTTCTCATGCTCAATCCAGGACGATTCGATCCACAAGGGCCAAAGCTAGAAAGAAACTTAAATGGATTTGATTTGATACTCTAAAAATCGGAAAAAGAAAATTTAAAAACCATAAAGAAAAAGGGGAAATTTAGAATCAATGACCAGTCAAAGGGAAAATTAGTCCCTAAGGCCTTTGTAAACGGATTTATTAGGAGTAAAAGGTCGAGGTAGAAAAGTTAAAAGGGAGTGGCTGATTCACAAGCAAAACCTTCCCCCGAGGGTTGAAAAATAATGTGGGGGATCGCCACCAAACCCTTTACGGGAATGGCCCCGCACTCGGAGGGCCGCGACGCCTTCCCCCGGGTCTGCCGGGGCGTGGTACAGCCCAATGAAATGTTCAAATCCTCCTCTTTCCTCCTCTCACCTCAACAAAAAAGGACCTCTGCGCTTTACTCTGACGTCACGTTGTCTATCCTTTTGTCACAGTTGCTGTGCAAGAAATAGAAAACAATATAAAATGAGTCTCCCTGTCATCTTTTTATGTTTTCAACCCACTTTTTGTCATCAAAAAGGGGTTCAAGAACCCATGAGAGAGGTAATGATGAAAGAAAGGAGATCTGAAATAATGAGAGAGATGGGATAATGAAAGAAGACTGCGAGTGGGGTTGGGACAGCGTCTACCATGTCCATCACTATCCCCAATTGAAGTGAAAAATGTGAAGGATAAAAGAAATAAAAATGAAAACCATAATCACCATCACTCACCTCCTCCTTGACGCTCATTTCAAGGAATTCTTTAAGCTAAAAGAAAGAAGCAATAAGGCACGATGGTTAGTGAATAAGCGATTTGCATGCATGCATGCATGCAATCGGGTTTAAAAATTAGACAATGGACGTCAAGAACATTTATTCGTATTGGTAATCCAAGATATAACATGCTTAGGTTTGATTGAAAATTTTGTCCAAATATAGTGTGCATGTACGCACAAACTCTTTTATAAAATTAATAAAACCTGTGACTAATTATAACATACTTTATTATTGTTTGAAAATATTTCTGTAAGTGATTTTATCTATCGTTAATTTGGGATTTTTAACTTTTTGTCATCTCACTAACCCTCCTCATATTAACTATAGTTGGATAAGACGTCTTGTGAAAAATAATTGACAGCAACATTATATGCTCTAATTATTCCACTATTTAATCAACCTTGGTAAATATGATTTGTTTAAACGAGGCTTTTCCATTTTCTTTAAATATCATTGGCATAAAAGTAAGCAGAAATTTGGAGAGAAAAGTTGGGAGGAGATAAGATTTGAGTTGTGAAGTGGGTGGAGCAAAAATCTCGCTTCGTTGCACGAAATAAGGGTGTGACATCAATGCATCTTTAATATGAATTAATAAATGTGATGGTGACTTGGATAAGTTAGCAGAAGATGCTTTCCAGGGAAAGAAAGCATAGAAAACTAGAAATGGTGACAGCTGGGCGAGCGAAGATGTGTCTCCTGTTCGTCTTACTGCTACTTCAAGCTCTCGCTGAGATCATCTGTCAAGCGCATAGTGCAGATGAGAGAGAGAGAGAGAGAGAGAGAGAGAAGGCATTTGGCGTGAAGTGTAAGGAAGGAGCGGGCAGAGACGTTATGAGGAGAGAGAGAGAGAGAGAGGGAGGGAGGAAAAACACATGGTGGAGACGGAACGTTAGTGGCTGAACGGGCCGAAGAGGACGATCCCAGGCCGTCATTCGTACCTCCGTTTCCCAATGCAGACGGTTGTTCCATTTTTGATACCATCTGTTGGCGGGGTTTCTCTCCTATCTTAAGAAAGGAGATTTGTTAATATTGTATTTCTATAATTCTGGGATCTCTTCCTTTTTTTCTGATTTTATTCTGGTTGTTTGTTTCCTTAGTTGTAGCAACCTTTCTTGTACATATGGTTGAACAATGGCAGATGCTCAACACAATAAAATACCAAAAAGAGAACGAAAGCTTTGTCCAAGGACGTAGGCACATTGCCGAACCTCGTAACCTTTGTGTCTTTGTGTGAATTTCTGTTTTTCTTCATGGTATCAAGGCGGGTTATGACCCTGATTATTTGAAGAACTTGCCTCGTCCTCTTTGCGTTGTTTTTTTTTTTTTTTTTGGGTGAGCACCATGACGATTTCAGAATTAGAATCTGGAAAACTTCCCGACAAAGGTGCGAGCTCTGAATTAGCATCAGCGAAGGCTGTGGTGCATGAGGGAAACAGCCAACGTCTGACATCTATTTTGCTGAATGGAAGGAATTTTCTCCCATGGTCACGAGCAGTGACCATTGCGCTTGGAGGCCGATCGAGGCTTAGACATATTACTGGGCAAACTAAAGCCCCCGATGAAAGTCATCCAAATTTTGAAGAATGGCAAGCAAGCGACCACAGCGTTATGACTTGGATCTTCAACTCAATGGAGCCTAAAATCTATGAGATTTTTGCTTACTCAGATTTGGCCAAAACATTGTGGGATTCGCTGTCTGAGATGTATGGTCAAGCCAATAATGCATCTCGAATCTTTGAGCTTCAACAAGGTCTTGCTACCTCTAGGCAAGGTGCAAATCAATCATTCACAAAACATCTAGGGAACTTCAAAAAATAGTGAGATGAACTCCGTCAATACAGACCTGCAACCCAGAATGTGTGTGACTATGTGCAAAGGGAAGAACAAGATAGAATTTTTTATCTCTTGGCAAGCCTAAGGCCAGAGTTTGAAGACACCAAACGTGACATTCTTATGAGGCCGCAGTTGCTGTCCTTTAATACCATTTGCTCCATGATACAAAGTGAAGAAACAATGAGGAGAGTAATGCATTCTGACTCGATTGTGGCACCATCAATAGGCTCATCAAAACACTTTGCAAATGCTGTTAGTTCCAATGCCAGGCAAAGTGATGGTATTACTCGGTTTGTCAAAGGGAAAGGAAAGAAGCCCCTTTGTTTCCATTGCGATCATTGTAATCGAGATGGGCATTCCAAGGAACGATGTTGGATTCTACACCCTTAGCTGCATCCAAATAAGGACAAAGGTCCGGATGCTAAGATAGCAATTCAAGGGAATACCATAGACTTCCAATCCAAGTTGGAGTCTCTAGCATTGCAGTTTCAGCAACTACTTTAGACACATGGTTCGGGTCCCTCTGGCACTGATTCCATAAATTTGGCCAAGACTTCTGGTAATATTAGTGCACTTTCTGTTGAGTCTAGAAATCGATTTATTGTTGATTCCGGTGCTACAAACCATATGTGTAGTTCCCCACTTATTCTATCTAATACTACTTCTAGCTCTTTGTATCCACCGATCACAGTAGCTAACGGAGTGCAGGTGCCAACCCAAGGTGTTGGGCAACTGAATGTGCTTTCGACAAAAATTGAGGCTTTATTGGTTCTAGGATTATCTTCTAATTTAATATCTGTGAGCGAATGTACTAAACAGTGGAATTGTAATGTCATTTTTACTCCACAGAAGGTGTTGTTCCAGGATCGCAATACTAGGAGGATGATTGGCGAAGGACAACTTCGGGATGGGCTATACACCTTAGATTTGCATGGCGAAGCATTGGTGGCTAGGAAGGGGAATGTGGATACCTCTCGTTTATGGCATTGGCGCATGGGTCATCCTTCAGATCGGGTGTTGCAGTCCTTAAACATGTCTTTGACTCATGATTCTAGTAGTTGTGATCCATGTCACTTTGCTAAGCAACATAGGTTGCCTTTCCCTAAACATTTGCATAAATCAACTGAATTGTTTGCTTTGGTACATTTAGATATTTGGAGATATTCTCCTGTTGATTCTAGAGAAGGTTTTCGGTATTTTGTTACCTTTATTGATGATAAATCGAGAGTTACCTGGCTTTATCTTCTTACGTACAAAAGTGAAGTGCTTACAGTTTTCCAAGATTTTTGCAATATGGTGAGTAATCAATTTAATACTTCTGTGAAGGTTCTTCGTACCAACAATGGTACCGAATACACCAATCAGATATCTCAAGCTTTTTTACGAAGTAAGGGTATTATTCATGAGACAACATGTGTGGGTACTCCACAACAGAATGGGATAGCTGAAAGAAAAAATCGTCACCTACTGGAGGTCACCCCGGCCTTGTTATTCTCTGCGAATTTGTCTAAATCTTATTGGGCAGATGCAGTTTTGACTAGCTGTTATTTAATTAATAGACTCCCTAGTCAAGTGTTAGGGTATATAACTCCTATGGAAATGTTGTATGGGCAAAAATTTGATATATCTCACTTGAGGATTTTTGGGTGTGTCTGCTATGTTCACTCTCAAACTGGTGGAAAGCTAGATCCTCGTGCCAGGAAATGTGTGTTTGTTGGTTATTTATCTGTCAAGAAAGGCTACAAGTGTTATGACCCCTACACAAAGCGTATCTATATTTCTCGGGATGTTGTATTTGATGAAACTCATATGTTTTTTTTTTCTAACAAGAGCCACATTCAGGGGGAGTGCACAGATTATTATAAGAATTTTTCCTATGAATTTGCTCCTGTTCCTATGGATGTTAATGGGACCGGTGAAGCCAAAGTCAACAATGGGGGTGTCGAAGCCAACAATGGGAGCCGTGCTTCGGGTCACGAATTTGCAAATCAAGAAAATTCAGAAGTGGATCGAGAGATTGAGACAACTGTTGTTCCAGAAGTTGAACCTAGAATTGTCACTGACGGGTCAATAGATGAAAGGGCAGCGGATGTAATCCCGTCGCAAAGATCATCTCGTGTCACTAGACCCTCAACTCGACTTCAAGATTTTACTACTTATTATTCGGTTCAATATCCCATTCAAGAATTTGTTGGTTATGACAAAATATCTCACAATTTTTTGAGTTTCTTATCTGCTATTGAAGGACAACAGGAACCTCACAACTATGAGGAAGCAAAGGAAAAAGCCATCTGGGTTAATGCAATGAAGGATGAACTTCAGGCTTTAGATCGAAATCATACTTGGGAACTTGTACAACTTCCAAGAGGGAAGAAGACAGTTGGTTGCCGATGGATCTATAAGATCAAATATAACAGTGACGGATCAGTTGAAAGATATAAAGCGAGGCTGGTTGCAAAAGGATACACTCAAACATATGATATAGACTACAAAGAGACCTTTGCACCTGTGGTTAAAATGAACATTGTGCGTGTTCTTATGTCAGTAGCTGTTAATTGTGGATGGTCCTTGTTCCAAATGGATGTAAAGAACACATTCCTTCATGGAGATTTGGAGGAGGAGGTTTATATGGATCTTCCTCCTGGTCACCCTTTGCATAATAAAGATGGAATTGTCTGTAGGTTGAAGAAGGCAATATATGGTATCAAGCAATCACCTAGAGCTTGGTATGGCAAACTGAGTGCTGCACTCATCAAGGTTGGATTCAAAAGAGGGACATCAGACTCGTCAATGTTCACCAAGGCTGACGACAAAGGTATCGTTGTTGTACTTGTTTATGTTGATGATATTGTGATTACAGGCATCAATCAATCTGGAATCGAAGCACTTAAGTGGCATTTGAGCAAGGAATTTGATATCAAAGACCTAGGCAAATTGAGGTATTTTTTGGGTGTTGAGGTGGTGAGATCTCACAAAGGATTATTTTTATCTCAGAGAAAATATGTCATGGATTTGCCGAAAGAGACTGGGAAGTTGGGAGTTAAATCGGCCAATACTCCTATGGAGTATAAGTTCATTTTAGATGATACTCCAATACATGATGTTGGGCAGTTTCAGCGACTTGTTGGACGGTGTATTTATCTGACTATCACTAGACCTGACATAGCATATACTATTAGTTACATAAGTCAATTTATGCAGAAAGCAACTCGAGGGCATATGGAGCTAATAAATCATCTGCTACGGTATTTGAAGGCCACACCTGGGAAGGGAATTTTAATGAAAAATAATGGTCACATAGAACTTGTTGGCTACACTAATGCAGATTGGGCTGGAAACCTTATAGACGGTAAATCTACTATAGGGTTTTGTACTTTTGTGGGAGGAAATATTGTCACTTGGAAAAGTAAAAAACAAACGGCGATTGCTCGTTTGAGCGCGGAGGCAGAGAATATCGGGCCATGGCTACTACTACTACTAGTGAAATTGTGTGGTTGAGACTACTGCTTCAGGAATTGAGTTGCAATTGCATGACCAAGCCTACGAAGTTGTTTTGTGATAATCAGGCCACAACTCATATAGCTTCAAATCCAGTGTTTCATGAGAGGACCAAACATATAGAGGTGGATTGCCACTTTGTGAGAGAAAAGGTGCAAGACAAGACAATTGAGACCCCGTACATTCGGAGTGAGGGTCAACTGGCCGATGTTTTTACCAAAGCATTACCCAAGGGAGTATTTCAAGAAATGATAAGCAAGTTGACCTCCGACAGAGGTCTTCGGCCCAACTTGAAGGGGAGTGTTGGCGTGATTTTCTCTCCTATCTTAAGAAAGGAGATTTGTTAATATTGTATTCCTATAATTCTGGGATCTCTTCCTTTTTCTGATTTTATTCTGGTTGCTTCTTTCCTTAGTTGTAGCAACCTTTCTTGTACATATGGTTAAACAATGGCAGATGCTCAACACAACAAAATACAAAAAAGAGAACGAAAGCTTTGTCCGAGGACGTAGGTACATTGCCGAACCTCGTAACCTTTGTGTTTTTGTGTGAATTTCTGTTTTTCTTCACCATCTTTATGCTGCAATCAGGAAGCCAGCATTGAAAAGGGAACTTCTTTGGCTCCTATAAAGCCGTCTCTTCTTCGCTGTTGTACTCTAGCCCGAGTCTCGGAGACTCTCGGCTGCATTCTTATCTCTCCAAATCTCTTCTGTCTTCTCGATCACCCTTCTTTTCTCGACACATCTCACTTATGAACAGTGGTAACCGCCTCCGCCAAAGTTCGATGCCTACTGAACGGCGTAGGAGGATTGGGCGCAGAACTAACTCAACGCAAAGTTGAATTGATTCTTGGCCCGATCCTTCTGAGCCCGCACAGTACGCATCGAAGTTTTGGCGGAGGCGGTTACCACTATCCATAGGTAGAGAAGTTTTGAGAAGAGAAGGGTGGTGGAGAAGACAGAAGAGATGTGTGCTATGGTATCCACCAAATGAACGGAGAGCTGAGAATAATGAAAGAGGCTCTAAGAGGAAGCGGAGAAGCCGGACGAAATGGCCAAGAGAGGTGGTGGTGATGGTGAAAAGGGAGGAAAAGTGAAGGAGAAGGTGGCTTAGGGCGCGAGTGGGACGACCAGTACTTGGCAGAGAAGAGCAAGGAAGGCTCCGGGGCCGTTCGCGAAGGCCAAGGAGTATACGATGGAGGCAGGGTGTAAGGCGGCGGAGATCGCCGCAATGCCCTCTGAGCAGTAAGAAAACTCATCGTCGACATATGAAGCCGGTCACGATTAGAGTAGGAAGTGCGTGTACGTGTGTGCGCGGAGAAACGAGCATTTTCCTTTTAGCTTCTCTTTTAGATCATTGCTTTCTTGTACTCTTGAAGCGTTCAAATGAAGTGGAAAGATGCTTGTGATTTCGGAATGGCTAAGTGATGTTCGAAGCATTCACCTGCAGCTGCTAAAATGTCTCTCTGTCAACTTCTAAGGCAGAGAGATTTCTATTATAGCCGAAAAAAAGGGTCGTGTTTAGTTTGTAAATAGGCCAAGCTCGTTCGTAACGTACAGAAACATTAATCGCATCCCTCATTCCTTACGTCAGGATGATATTGGAAGATTAAAAAAAGGGCTTGAACCAAGATGACCAACTCAAAAGCTTATCTGAGATGTATCTCACTAATAATGAATTAAGAAAGCTTTATAAATGGCGACAGAGAATTAGGAGATATTTCGCAGAAAATGTTGCTTAACTTAGCTCACTAATAATGAATTAAGAAAGAGAATTTTACGAGGAGTTGACTTCCAAATTTTAGACGGTGAATTGACTTCATCTCTCGCGCAGGCGCAGAGAGAGATATCAAGGAGCACGAAAGGGCCCCACTTATGTTCATCACCGTCCCCAATTAAAGCGAAAAACATCAAATTTAAAAAGAAATAAAAATGAAACCCATCATCACCATCACACACCTCCTCCTCTTAAGCCAATGATAAAAGTCTGTCAGAGCCCCATATGGAAGGCCAAGTACTAGCAACTCTCCATTCTTTAAATGGATAAATACGGACATATTTATGGGTGATCAAATGGTGCATGTTTCTAAATTTTTCCTTTTCTGTTTGATTCTATTGAGACAAATGAGAAAGTACCGAGCTCTACGTGTCAGCTTCAAAAGGGTAATTGACTTTTAGAGTTGTGATGTCCGGTTACTATCCTCAAAGTTAACGTGCTTAGCTCATTGCAACTATGTTTCGTTCTTTAGGACAGAGCCGCATTTGACAATTTAAGGACAGTAAGCTAATGTCAAGACTTCTCGTTACCAAAACGTCTATGATGTTTCATGATTCTTCCAGTCCCATAATTTTCATTTCTCTGTAAGTGGAAACAAGCAAATGTCAGATACCATGTTAAACTATACAAATGGACTTATGATTATGAAGAAAAAAAAAATTGTGCGCCGTTGGATTTTGTGCCGAGAATGAAGAATGTCCTTTACAAAGCAAATCCTATATGGTCTAACTGCATTTTGCCTTATTATTAGGCTCTTATATCTATTCTTTCGGGGTTAAGGAACATATGTCTTTGACTTTACCGTTCAGTGCGTAAAGTTGATCCAAAATTTCCCTTTTTGCATATGTATATGTATCATTACGTATCGGTTTATCTGCATGATTGAGCCCACAACATAGGAGCAAGGACCATATCTTCAAATGGGATCCTCAAATCCTTAGAGGTGTCAATTGAATGCAACGTAAAAATCGGAACAAGATCGATCGGTTCTCTTCCTTCATTCCGATATGTGGTATTGGTTGAAATAATCAGGATTCTAAGATGTTATGTACTCCAACTGTACTTGCTAAAGAATGGGGAGTTTCTATGGTAATGCATGACTACTTAAACAAGGGAGATTCACCGCAAATTCTAGCTTGCCTCAATATTGCCAAGATAATGGTCTAGGGTTCCCCATATTTATAGAAGGGGATCACAACAAGCAACATATCTCACCCCGGTCCTGCTTTCACCATCATGCAACGGTGGCCTGTGCAGGGAAGCCCCGATTGCAAGCATTTTTTATCAGTTCATGCTTTCACCATGCCTGATAACTACAAGAGGGATACACGCAGAGGGAATGATGTTGGGATTCCATAGAGAGAGTGTACAAATGAGAGAGATTAGGTGGTAACGGAGAGAGAAAAAGGCATGTAAAACAGCTAAGGTTTTGAGTCTAGAGAGAGAAGCCAGACTTCAAAAGTTGGTGATGATACCTTTGTTAGACGCCAAAAAGCATAATCCCAGGATTTCTATAATTATAACAAGAACAAATATAATTGAGTAAAAAGATTAATGCACTTATTTTTGGATCCATCAATCTTGATACAGAAGTGGAAAGTGATGATTCACATGCAAGTCTTTCATTTCTATTGCCCTCTATATCGCTGGCTAAATGAGATGGTCCCTCATCCTTTAGCACTAGGTAAATGCCCTTTCATGAGGATAAAAGAGAGACTTAAGCACTATTTATAAAATTTTCAACCATATCTTCTCATAGCAAGATCTAGATATCACGAAAATGGATGGTTTTTGATGATTCATATCGCGATTCAACGTCATGCTAGTTTGAGGTGCTATCCCCCACCCAAAACTTTTCTCATGTTTTTCTAGTGGAATCAATAGCAAGTCTTATGCAATAAGCACGCAATAACGTTTTGGTCCCTCAAGGAAGTGGATCAGGAAGCTGGTCAAATCAGCCATTGAAGAACTTCCATTATATTCATCATGAATAGACTCCATCTTATGTCTTATTATGTAAGGAGAAAGAAGCATAAAATTGATAAATACATACATGGCAAAGACTTGCCGAAATCTTCATACATAATGGGAGTAGTTGAAAGATGAACGAAACATAACCATATTCAATGTTATCAGTACACATGCTTAGGAAACTTGTAGCTCAACAACAGCAGAGTACGAAGATGCAAAAGCTCCAAACGCTCAATCCCGTTAAAAAAAAAAAAAAAAAAACCATGAGAGAGAGATGGAAGACTCGTATTGAACTCACGACAAATGCAAACATGTTAAGTTCTAATGCCTGCTCCGATGTTCCCCCCATCATTCCCCAACCTCCTCCCACTGGACCTGGAACCATCATATCGGCCACCTTTCTTGGAGGTATCTGCTTTACTGGTTGTCTGCTAAATCTTTATATCCTCACGCAGATTAGCTGTCATATCCACTTTATTGGCTGTTTGATATAAAACAGAGACGGCTGATGCAGATTCAAGGAAAAAAGACTAATCTTATGGCTTTTGGGTATTCTTACACGATAGCAACAAGCTCTTAAGAAGGAAAAACTTGGCCATAGTAGATGTCTCTAGGACTCCTCAAGAGACTGATGCGAGCGCAGAGCTTATGCTAAATTGCCGCGTCAGAAACAGCCTGGGATTTGGCACTGTTTTGGCGTAATCGTGAGAGAGAGAGAGAGAGAGAGAGAGAGAGAGAGAGAGGAGCCAGCTGATGAACGTAGCCGTCGATGGGCTCTAGAGGCAACGGCGGAGAGAGAAAGATGGAGTAGGTTGCTGTTGCTCTTCTCTAGAAGAGCAGGTTAAAATCCTTGAAAATTGAAAAAAAAAAAAAAGGAGAGAGAATATTAGGCGGGAGTTTGAAAGTGAGCATTTAATTGCTGCTCATTCTGCAAGCCAAAGGAGGGGGAAAAGAAAGCTTTTTTAAATTTTTAATTTTCTTTTCACTTCTAGGTCACCGGACAAGTGTCGCGTTTTGAGTGGATCGCACATGCCACGTAGATTGATGAGCTGGTGGTTAGCAATCACTAAATATTTGCTCCTCCTTGAGATAGTAGCGAGTGAACAGCAAAAGTGACGAGAGAGAGAGCAATGTAATACATTGATTAGTACGAATTAACAACATCAATTTTCCATTCTTTGATTGGGTAAATACGGACATATTCATGCCTGATCAAAGGCTGCTTTTTTCTAATTGGTTTTTGTAACTATTCCCCTCTAAATATCCATCGGGTATGGCTTTAAACTCACTACTACCGGGTAATTATGCCCCAATGTCTAGTAATACAAAGTGGTGATCAATCTCAAAATAAGTGGATTTTAAAGACAAAACATAGGAATGTAAACCAACCCAAGATCCTATCATGACTTAGGGGTACCCATGAAAGATGTGTTTTTCTTTAATTTAATCATTAGGCAGGTTTTATTTAAGTTAGATATGAGGTAAAGAAATAAGATCGAGGTACCATAAAGAATCATCGGCATATACATAAATTTAGAAGTGTCCATTTCAACCAAAATAGAATGGCTTCTACGAACAAAAAATTATATGGCTATGCATGATTCAATGTAATACTATAATCACATCACTTAGAAAGATCAAAGACCCTTGTCTAGTAAAAATATTTACATCTTATTTAAAAGATATATGTGAATAAATATTCTTATTTAGAAATGTACTAATACACATAAATTCAAGCACAATTCCTTTTATGATAGACCTGCAAATTAAAGACACATCTATTAAATCACGCTAAAAGAAGGAAAAGAAGAAGAGAAGAAATTGCAACCACATTAATCAGAACACCCTTATGTCAAGGGCACATATTACTTTGATTAATCTCAATCATCAAGGATAAACCTCAATGAGAGATCTAAAACTCTCCAAAGGAGTGATTCTGTATTCAGTGAAACCAGCCTCCTGAAAGAGGTTAGCCCATTCTTTCACGTTCCTCTCTTTGCCTGGGACAACCGTCATCATCAACATGTCAAAGCAAAGCTTAATCCCCATCGATGCTTCGTCTTCCTCGGACTCATCACCGATCACTATATCTATTATTATCACCTTTCCCTTCTTACCATTGCTCAAAACGGCTTCTTTACACCGCTTCAGTATCTTCACGCTCTCTTCGTCGCTCCAATCATGTAATATCCACTGATAGATAGATGTAGATATGCATCTCTTAGAATATATGTATCATTCGGCACTCCCGCTTACGAGAGAAAGAGGATTTGCCTATGAGCCTAAAGTATTCTGCTGAAGATTGGAAAAGCGCATGCACATTTGATGGAATTTGATTTGAGATTAGTGAATCTTGATATGATAATGTTACATAAATTTTAAGAAGAAGGTTTGCTTGTGAATTTTGTTATCAAACTTAAAATATTATTCTAACTTCCAAAAATTATAGGAATAATTTGACATGATGAAAAAAGAAATTAAAGGCTTATATGTGTAATTTTTTAATTAAAGATCGTATGAAAAAAAAAAAAATCACGTTTCAAATGTAAAAAAGAAAATAAACCTCGAAGGTGGAAAGTAAAACAAAAAAAAACTAGAAAGCCAAGATAGCACTTAGTACCATTGCTTGACAACTAAAAACGAAGAAAGAAAGAGGTACGTGTTCATAAATTGAGACCCACAATAGCATATGAACCCTCTCGATTTAGTGGAATCAATTAAGTTAATTAATGAAAAGTTTGTTATATTATTAAGTAGCCTTCATAGTTTATATTTGATTTGATTCGTTGCCTTTTTATCTGTCCTCATTAAGAATCTTAGTCAATAGATTAAGTAGTATCACCATCCAGTAATCTATTCATGTAAGATTGGTGTCAAAATGTACTTTCCCATTAGGTCAGAAGTAAATTAAAGTTTCGTTGAAGGCTAACGACCCCATAAGTAACTGAGGTCTTATCGCTTTCTCGATCGAGTAGCTGAATTTTTTTCTTTTTCAATATAGTGACCAACTTAAATATTTAGTGCGGGCATTTTCCTTCCATGTATTTAGCGAAGACCTTGTATTGAGTCATGTTAAAAGAGTTAGGTATTTGATTAAACAAATAAAAAGTTTAGATACCGGAACAAAAAGAATGCGCGAAGCTTCATGCGCTTGCAATGTGACTAAGGAAGAAAAAAAATTAAAATCTCTTTCGTACGGACCTTGAGCAAAACAGCATCCGCCGAAGGAACAGCGTTAAACATGTCACCACCCACAAACTTCAAGTTCCTCGTCCCCTCCAAGCCGGCCACCACGTGCGGCAGATCGAGCACCATCCAATCCACTTGTGGAAACGCCTCTGCCGCCTCCCTCGCCAACCCTCCACTTCCTCCTCCGACGTCGACCACCGTCCTCAACCCTTGGAACAGCTGCCGTCCACGTTTCTCCATCATCAGCCTTGCGATCAATGGCCCGTCGCTTGCCATGGCTTCGTTCAAGGAGCGGTTCACCCCCTCGTCCTGGGCCGTGTACTCCCACAGGCTCTTACCGTGCTTCATGACGAAGGGCGTGCAAGGGCTTGGGCTCTCGCTCTTGAGCCACTCCCCCAGGCAGTGCAATGGACCTTGTATGATGGGGTCAAGGATGAACGACACCATAGGCGACAAGCCACCGGGTTCGCCTTTCAGGATCGCACGTGAAATGGGAGTGAGTGAGTACGTCAACCCTAGTTGCTCATGGTCATTATTAGCAGCAGACTTTCCTTGAGAGACGAAGCCAGTTTGGGCAAGGACCGCCATGAGGCGGCGCAGGAAAGTCACCTTGGAGTTGGGGACCGACAGCTTGGCGGCGAGCTTGGTAAGTGTCATGGGATGGCCGTGGTGGTGGAGGGTGTCGGGAATGCCAAGTTCGATGGCGCATTTGAGGGACATGGAGGAGATGGAGTTGAAAGTATGGGTCCATACGTGAGCTTGGGCTTGGACGATCTCGCTGTCGCTCATCACTCCATTATCAACCGATTCCATTGTTAAGGGGGAATGACTAACGAGTTTGGATTTGGTTTAGGGTTTTGATGAGTTGAGGTGGGGAAAGGGTTTTATAGGCATAAATTGCTCCTTGCTTGCCGTGCATAAATTAAATGTAACCTGACAAACATAAGAAAAACATCTTGTAAAAATGCTCCTTGCTTGCTGTGCATAAATTCAATGTAACGTGACAAACATAACAAAAACATCTTGTAAAAATATATAGAAGACAAATTGAACTTGGCGATTTCGATGAGTCAAGAGAGGTTTCTAAGCGAATGTTGCGCTTATGTTAGATTATGGCGAAATTTCATGTCAATTTATGGATTCCTAATAAATAATGTGGGGCAACTTCCTTTACAACACAAGTGATATTGAGCTCAAGGCCTATGACGGTTTAAAACTAAGTGGCTATTATGTCCACTTATCTTGATCTCACAACATTTCGTTGATTTCTTCCGTGAACGCAACATATGATAGGCCTGATGAAATGTGATCCGAAATTGCGTGGGGCTCTTGTTTTCTCTCCTCGGCGTATGTCTATCTTGCTCTTCTCGATATGTGCTTTATTTAATCTTATGGAAATAATTTATAGACATTACATTTACAATGACAAAGCACCCTAACATTACAATCGGGAGAGTCTTCGGGTTACGTCGGCTTCTACTCCTACAAAACATCTTCCTGTAGAGAAACGAGAATCACGTTGACATAGCTGGACAATATCTTAACAACTTGATTATATATAAATCTGTACTTTATTTTTTGTTTGTCACCATCTTTGCAATCCCCACCATCAAGGATCGATCCACCACTCAACCAAACAATATATAAATAGAAAATAAGAGGAAATAGAAAAACTCCAAAAAACTTTTAAAGAAAGAAAGAGCACTTACTAACAATTGATTCGAGATAGCCTATGAATGAGACGAATCTCTTATCACCATCGAATCCAAGAGTCGATTTTGTACTATGTTGGGCAAGTGCGTTGCCTTAAAGATAAATAAAAGAATACTAGGCTGCCCAACTTATTGTCGGCAGAGAAAATGGTGCCGGGACATATCAAGGAAGGTTGTTGGATCCTCTGCGAGTAAGAATAACTTCAAAGATCTAAGAACCCTATCAAGGAAGGTTGTTGGATCCCCTTCCCACCACCCCCACCCCCCTTCCCGGCTCCTCCCTCCCTCCCCTTCCCTTTGCCTCCTCCTTAACCATGCTCAAGGACGAATTTAGAGCTATCCAAAATCATGTTTAAGCCCCAGTTGTGGAAAACAAGTTTCCCAATACACCCATAACACTTGCCCGTCCAAAGCTTAAGGAAATACATATCTTGAGGAAATATTAGAAAAAGAATTCCGATTATTCTAAGAGCAAAATTTTGCTCTGGTGGTACTTATAATTGTGGATTTGAGGGGAACGGATGAGTAGTATTTCCGATTTGAGCGATAACCTAATTTCGTAGCTATGGAAAGATTGTATTTACTATTATATAATTGCTATTTTGGTAATGTTAAATATCTATAGAAGGAGGCTTCTACGGCTCTAAGGAAAGATGTAAGGAAAGAATCAAATCATTTGAACTGTCAAGAGTTGTTGTCCAACTTAACAAATCGAGAAAGGACGTATATTTTGATAGACGGCTAAGTATCTTTTACTATTTACTGTAAAATAAATAATTTGTTTAATCCTTATGAAGATGGCCAAAAATTCAAAAAAAGAATTGCAAAACTTGTTTATGCTGATACCACCGGCCATGCCATGTAGGCTGGCCAGCGTTCACTTCAGTGATTTCTGGCCAATTTTGGTTGGAAGGATTCTAATTAATAAATTATCAAAATATTTTAAGATTAAGTTGACAAAATTAAAATATTTAAGAAAATTCGTGATCAAATGAACTTCTTTAAGATTAAAATAGACATAAATGAGTTCTTTCTAAAATGACTTATTCATAAATAATTCTCTGCATTTTAATTAGACCATTATTTTATTTAGTAGAATTGATTATGTCTATATATATTTATTCTTATATCACACAAAAATTTCAAAACATATCTGAATTAAACTGCTATTGTGGATGTAACTTAGTGAAAGAAAAACTGAACAAGCTAGTAATGGTGGAAATTGTATTGGATTGCCCTTTATTGAAATAAAAAAAAAAAAACATAAACAAGCAAAATCTTATAGTTTTTTTTTTTTTTTTTAAATTGGCTTGCTATAAGTAATTGGCGATCCAGTTCAAGATAAGGACATGTTTGTCTGCATTTAAACAAGAGCAAAACGTGCTCTTTTGCTTGAGTCGGAGTGCGTGAGACACACAATCTAGATTAAATAAAAAGGAAAAAGTAAAAATCAGTCCAACTATTTCTAATATAGCTTTCTTCCATACAATTCGTGAAAGGAAAATAATTAAAATAGTGTAAAATGGGAAAAAAAAAGCTGATTAAAAAAGAAATATAAGAAATTGAAAAATGAAGCATGCTCGTAGAGGCCAACTACTACATTATTATACATGTTCTATTCTCTAGTATGAATATACAAATACAATGATCCATTCCAAATTATGCTTGTTAATTGTGTCAAGTGGAGGAAGGCAATTTAGGTTGAAACATAATTACCATAAATGAATATACGCTAATTATTGATCAGGATCATGTTGTATAGACTTATTGTACCATTTAGTAATGGTCAAGATCACATTGTATGGATATATCAAATCGATAATTAACTTCAAGTGCATGATATTGCTATTGGTTGTGGACTAAGGAATGCACGAAATCGAGTATGCTTCTAGATAATAGTTTATCATTCGATAGAACTCAAACAAATGATAGGGTCTACATAACTTATCCTGGAAAAGTTAAGATCAATGACAATTTCCGGAATAAAAACTTCAATATAGTAAGTGCAGTCACTCTCAATTTGAGTCTTGTATATATGTTAACACATGACTCACTACTATCAATGCATGTAAGAGGGACAATATCAACTTAAATTTCTAGCAGAAGAAATTGGAGGCATCTGTCTACTGAAGATCCTCGTTGCAGGATGAAGGGAGACAACCTTCGATTGAGGAACCTGAAATTAAACTTTTGTTACAATGTCATACGTTATAAACCGATTGAATAATTAGAATGATAGCACGAGTGCTCTGATTCAAATTAAGAGAACCGTACCTGATGTTGGCGGCAGCGAAAGCTAGCTGATGGCAACAGTAAGCATGGACCAAGGAAGAGGGACTGCCGGTTGAGGAAGGAGGGAGACGAATCCAGATGGGGGAAAAAGGGAAAAAAGAAAAAGAAAAAAGGAAGACAAATAAATATAAAGACACATCTCAGCTGTTGAAATCCAACATGTTGATGTATCATCATTTGACCGATATGTTTGGACCGCCGGCCCGAACTTTATCTCGCATTTTACTAGATTCAGGAAGTTCGTGAAAATTGAAATCAATTTGACAAAGCCTCTCGATGACAATTTTTCTTAAAAAGTAAAAATGTGAAACACGTTGATTGAGCTGGACAATCTTTTTGAAACTTACCGATCAAGATTGTCACCCGTCATAGAGACTTAAAGAATAAATAAAGGAAGGGCGCCAATCAACATGAACGCCGTGGTCCATAATTGGAAAGAGACATGTGCTTACTCCGAGGATGACACAATGATGTCTACACATGCTAGATTTCTTTTTTATCCAAGCGCCATAAAAGCATTTAGTAAGATTCATTCTTGCCACGGAATTTGTAGCCCAATCTCCGTTGTATTTCAAACTCGTGACCTCGGATCAATGCAGGGAATAACGCCTGATATTAGCACTAGGGTAAACAGTGTTGATATATTCTCCGTAGATTTTCAAGAGTTCGGGGTGAACGATCCGGTTAGATTCTAGAGAGACTCACCCGAGCTAACCAGTTTAAACTAAGCCAAAATTCTATAACTGAACTTCCGAATTTCAGGATATTAAAAAAGGTATAAGAGCGAGGGAAAATCCAATGCACCTAAACTGTTTTAAGGTTATGGGGCCTCCTATACCAACGTGAATCATGTGAACATGGCACAATTATTTGGCCGACGTAAGGTATACCAATTATGATGCTCCTTACCCACTTTCCATGCCATACTCACCATTCTTATATTCTCGGAGTTCATGAGCGACAAATTGCACTATAGAGGAGAGAGATAATAATAATAACTTCGTACCCTGAATATGGTGAATGGAGAGACGGGAAGCGAGGAGCTACATGCTCAAGCTCACATTTGAAACCACATATTCACCTTCATCAATTCCACGTGATTAAAATGTGCCATTCAATTAGGCATTCCCGACACCACCCACAACAATGGCCAACCCATGACCCTCAATGCCTTAGTCTCTGCACTTCAAATTCACCCCTCAAGAGCTCACTGTGTCGAACGCCTCATGTGCATTCTCGTCCAGTCGGGATTTTTCGAACAAAAGAAGCTCGCTCTGGATGGTCAAGACACATATGTACTCAACCGCGTGTCTGCGCTCCTCCTTAAGGACAATCCCTCAAGCGTTGCCCCGTTTGCACTACCCATGCTTGACCCTATTTTGATGAACCCTTGGCACAGCTTGAGCACGTGGTTCCACAACCTCGTCGACCAGACGCCATTCAAAATGGCGCAAGGGATGTCACTTTGGAGATGTGTGAATAATGAGCCGAGGCTTAACTTCTTTTTCAATAAGGGCATGACTAGCGTCGCTCAATTGGTGGGCAGCATGTTGGTTAACCAGTGCAGAGGGTTGTTCGATGGAATAACTTCGTTGGTCGATGTAGGGGGAGGGGGACCGGAACAATGGCCAATGCCATAACGAGCACCTTTCCGCATATTGAATGCACAAATTTTGATCTTCCACATGTGGTAGTCAATTCGGAACGGAGTAACCACGTGAAATGTGTTGCCGGGGACATGTTTGAGGCGATACGCCCTGGGGATGCAATGCTATTGAAGGCAAGTGTGTGACTTTCATCTTAGTTATCTTTATAATGAGGAAGATACTACATTGATTGCAATACTAGCATTCAACTTTCACAAAGAGAATCTATAGCATACAACATATTAACTCATTGTATCTACATATTGAGAGTCTAATAGAACATTTATGATAGAGACTTGCAGTGGATACTCCATGACTGGAGCGATGAAGACACTGTGAAGATACTAAAGCGACGCAAGAAGGCGATAAGCAAGGGCAAGGGCCTGAATAAAAAGGTGATTATAATTGAGATGGTGATGGACAACACGAAAGGTGACAAAAAGATGATCGAAACCCAACTCTTCTTCGACATGTTGGTGATGACCCCTTTTTTTCAGGAAGAGAGAGGAATGAGACAGAATGAGAGAAGCTCTTTGCCGATGCTGGCTTCGGGGATTACAAAATCACTCCTATTCTAGGCTTGCGATCCCTCATCCAGGTTTACCCCTCATGATCGAATATCAATTGCCACTCCATGTGGGTAGTGGTAGATTAGGATGGATTGTAAATAAGGCTTCTTTAGCCATATCCTAGGGTAATGCACGTATGAATCATTATGTAATTGATATGTATTATGGGTCCTTTTATATTGATGTTTTTGTCTATTCACTGACTGTAATTAATTACTCTTATAAATAGATACCATGCAACCCTAATTACAATCATGTTCTCGTAAATATTATGCCGTTATTCTATCTCTATCTCTAAAGTTCAACATGGTACTAGAGTAGAACGCATCAAATTCATTATCATCTCTACTCGAATCAACACTTTCTTTATTCCTATTTCTATTTCAAAAATGGTTGATGCATCTTTGGCCTTTTGTTCTTCTCCATGATCTCTTTACACATCGTCTTCTATTTTCTTGAATCCCAATTTCCTATCACCTCTCCTCAATGTTGTGCCCACTTCCACCTCTTTTTCTTTATTCCCAGCTGCCTGGATTCCTTTAGCTAAAATTGCGGCTATGCACTCAACCTCGCCGTCTCTTGTTTTCCCAACATCACAAGTCTCATCTCCATCAAGCATGATGCGGACAACTAGATACCATGGAAACTTCAATTTGAGCCTATTTTAATATGCAACAATCTGCTAGGCTACGGTTTCCTTGTCCGCAGAAGGTCAAGACGGATTTGTACCTTTGTGGTTTGATCAATTCAACCATCATGGTCTAGAAATTCAGTCAAACCATTTATCATTTTTAATATAGTAATAGGAAATGAAGAAATGTCAAGATGTCACATGTAGGATCTTAAGAACAAAAAATACAACCTTCATTTATTTCATCTTGTTCTGGATCAGTTAGTATCTCTAGTAGGGATGTCAGGTTTAAACCAAAATCAATATCAAAACCAAACCGAAAATTCGCGCATTTTCAGTTTAGTTCAGATAATGAAAAAATAACAATTCTTTTGGTTCGTTAACCGAACCAAAATTCTCAACAAATAATGAACGCTCAACTTAAAATCTCTCTTTTTTCTCACCTCTTATTTAGTTCGGCTCTAGTGGGCAAAAATAGAAAAACTAAAAAATCGAACTAAATCGAATTGGGTCATGATTCGATTTGGTGCAGCTGCTTACCCTATTAATTCAGTTTGGTTTGGATTTCCTAAAACCCGAACCCAATCGAATTGTTGACACCCCTAATCATTGGGTGGTGAAAGGTTTGAATGGCAAAGTTGCTTCTATGAGAAGCTTCATCTTCTAGAGAAAAGACTGATCCAAGATCATCTTCTTGGAGGAACAAACCCATCTTCTTGTCAACTTTCTGCAGCATGTGTGCCTTCGATTTTTGCCCAAGGTTAGTTTTTGACAATGTGTCCATTCTGTCCACATGTGAAACACTTCTCATTTTTGGTCGTGCCTGGGGATCTTCTTTTACAAGGGAATTTCCATTTTCCTTTCCTCCGTTTAGAAATTAAATTGAATCTTCTTAAAATGTCGTTTCTTCTTGCTAGAGCAAGAACAAGAACAAGAAGAATCTCTATTTGACCATTTTATTTCTGGGCCGGGCTTCTTGCGAGCTTTATCAATTTTTCTATTATCATGCAAATAATCCTTAATTGCTTTCTTCTCGTACACACGTTTCGTCTTTGGCAATATGGATTGCTTGCTAGATTTCTCGCATTGTCGCTGAAGTACTCTCTTGTTTGTAATCTGGATATACCTCCCAGCCGCTGTAGCTAGCCGATTTGCGATGGCCAGTAGGCAGACTGGCTTGAGATTCACATATGCGCCTATGGCATAAAATAGCTTCAACATTTTCTTAAAGCACTTATCAAGATCCTGTCTTCTGTAGGAACAACGCTTTCTTTCAAAGAACCCCGTCCTTTTGAGTTCCTTGATGTCTTTCTGATTACCAATAAAATTTGGAGTAGAATTCGAATCACTTGGCTGAAGTCTTGCATGACCAAGAAGGACATCTGGTCCTGTTCAAAAAGAGACGTCCGCCAGTCTTAGGGTTTTTTCTTCTTTTTTTTTTTCTTTTCCTTTTGTAAATCTGCTGGCAAATGACAGTATCGCAATGGCCAAGTTTTGATGCTTGGGTTTAGTAGTTAACTAGGACTAGGCATGAAACTCTTGCAATCTTTCTGGTCACTTATGATATGGAAAATCATCAAATGCGAAAGACAGTCTTGACGATGTAGAATTATGGGTTTGCCTATGATTTTTCTCTGTTGCTCGAGGTTTAAGGGTTGTGGTTCCATATCTTCTTCATCTGCATGTGATTGTCCCGTGAAAATTGCATGAAGTGGCTCCTCGTAAGGAATAGAAACTGTTAATTTTGAGGAGGTATCAGAATTATCTTCTGATGTTTTTGAGATGACCTGTTCTCTTTGCTCAAAACCTTTCTCAAAAGTTGTTAGGTTCACAATAGCAATGACTGGTAAAGTTTGACAATAACGATCCGTCAAAGATTATTCGCTGGGATTTAGGATCACCATTTATGAGCTTGGTCCTTCAAGTATTTTTCCCTTCAGCGATCTCTTCTTTTTTCTTCATATCTCGGATTCTATTGTGTAAAGTCACATATGGGGGCGCTGGGGCTCTGAGTCTTGTGCTCCTAAGGCGGAGAAGATAGACAACGTCATTGGAAGAGAGCTGCTGGTTCTTGGCTGCTTCTGTGAAGGGAAGGGTGTTGCTTCAAAAGAGAAGGATGGGAACAAATTGCTTCTCCAAAAGAGACCAGATTTTTCTTTTTGACTTTTCGATTTCAAGTAAATGGATTGTCGAGATAGTGTTTTGCATGTGCTGATACGTAGGTTGATCCAATAAATTCCTATATAGCAGGAAAATTGGAAGGTAACCAGATGTGCTGATATATAGTTGATCCATAGTTTGAAGACACTTTGTGAAGCTCGTACTCCGCCATCCATAGTCCTTTCTCATTTTTTTTTCCTTTTCTTTCTTAATCCCTCACTAGCAGCTCCTCCACCACTATCCCTGAACATTGCGGTGCCGGCCCCGCCCTGCCCGGCCCTCTATCCCTCTCTCTTTGCCGTATCTCCTTCGTGATTTGAGTGGCATCCCTAGCTCACAGGTCGTGGACCTCCAATCAAGTTTTAGTGGGTCATGGGCCTCAAGTCAAGTATCTGCTAGAGAAACTAGGTTGGTGTCTTCAAACTTATGGGTAGATTGCCTCCTAAATCTGGTTGCTGATTTGGTAAGCACCTGTTTAATCAAAGGACAACTTCACAATTCTGCATTGATCATCCCTGTAATAGGCCCAATCAACACTTTGGGGATTGAATGTTTCCTCGTCACGCATCTCTCGCGAGTGCTAGGAAAGGCTGGTTAACAAGTTCCAAATAATTGTTTAGTAGTAGAACCTAGCAAATGAAAGTCGACTTCTTTGGGGGAGTAGCATGGATACATCCTGTTTTAGTTTCTTGTTCTCCAACTTTTACGCTTTATATGTATTTCATCCTCAATGCATCTTTTAGTTCGAATAGACAAATACTCTATTGCAAGCTATGAGGAAGGCATACCGTGAGCACCTCCTGGGATATACCACTTTCCTAAAAACATTGCGAGGCATCTTATGGTAGGGACCCTCATGTGAGAACTCGTTGTAATAAGGATTGAAAGGTTCTATATCAAATTATCAGGATATAACCGACCCTTTTTTTTGTCAAGCATTTTAACCCTGCTTTATGTATTTTGGAAAACTGGATATGGTATCTAGGTTTACTTTCTTTCACTGTTTATCGGAATCGCAAATAACATGCGGATGTTCATCGCTAAGAAGACGAGCATAGGGCTGTTGGCTTTTTCAGACTACGGCACAGAATCACCAGGAACAGAACATTAAATAAGCCGAAAGGGTCCCGTAAATCGAACGGGGCCAAAGTTGAAAGCAGATGACACTGGAAATTGTGACAGAAGGAGATTGACATATTATTAGAAGAAGAAGAGGAGGGCAAAAATGCCCAAAATCCTTTTGTGACATCCAGATTTTCATATTCTGATTTCGATTGGATAAATTGGGCATTTCATCGACGCGACTTCAGTGCTTTTCTTTGAGTTGGCCACTCACGAGATAACTAGACTAGCTGGGTGAGCTATTAAGGACTTTAAGGCAAATAGACTTGAGAATTTGATCAGGAATCGATTTCTCGACCGTGCTCATCTTTAGAGGTCATTACGGCACAATTAAAAATCAAATTAAAATCAGAGATAGGTCAGTTCGACTGAGATGTGTGGCCGATCGTGGGTGACTCTACTAAATTGGAAAATTCTCGTCGACCGGCACTAATTTGATTTTACCGTCGTTTTGGTACCCCGTGTCCATATTTGAATCCTCGAGATTTTCACGACAACCGAGAATCACCAATGTGTCGAGTGGTTTCATCGTGGCTCGAAGAAAATCGACCACGGGTCATTTGTCCTAAAAAGTTCTAAAAACTATCCGGTAGCCTAGGTCACGCTAAAAACACGTCGGAGTGAAATTAACCGCCAATCTGAGTCCGATTTCAGAAATTGAAGATTCTGTCATGTCACAATAAATTCTAGGAATGTCGACTCAGTCTCAGAAGATTTTTCTGACAATCGAGACTTTTTGGGAAAAAGTTGAGGTAGGGCCGTTTTCGATCTGAATTTGTAGAGGACCGTTCTTGAATTCGAAATTGGGATGCAAGTAGGCTACATTGGTAAAGAAAAGTACCAATTTGATCGATGAGGTGTTGAATGAATTTATGGGGGTCAAATTGATTTAATTCAAGAGGGATTAAGGTCCAATTGGAGAGAAAACCTAGCAAAATTCGTATGCCACATTTACCCCACACTTTGGCCTACCTAAATGCTTCTAAAAGGGGCATTTTAGTCTTGAAAATGTGGGTGGATGACAGCTGAGTGGTGGCCCACGTGTGAGTGACCTAAGAGAGAGAAACCGGTTTCCCCTTCTCTCCTTCTCTCTCCCGTCGTTGTCTCTCTCCTCGATCTCCCTCTTCCTTGCGGTTTCATCTTCAGCAGCAACCGAAGAAGACCTCAGCAGCTGCTGAAGATTTGCTGAAGCCGGAATCGTCGCCGCCTCACGCCGCCGTCCGCCGCTGCACGTAGTCGGAGTAGCCGCGCCTCGCCGCACGCACCTCCGCCTCTCTCTTTTCCCTTGTGTCGCCGCTGTCCCTCCTTCCTCCATCTCCGGTTGCTGCTTGACGAAACCCAGCAAGCCAGAGAAGCTACACGTCGCCTGGAGCCGCCGCGCGCCGCCACCGTTGCCGTTCGTCCCTGCGTAGGCCGTCGCTGCTCGCCGCTGCACCGCACGACTCCGACTCCCTCTCGCCTACCCCTGCGTCGCAGCTGCTGCCTCAGCTTGTGCAGGAGCCGCCGGAGCCCATCTTCGCTGCCGTGAGCCGCCGTCGACCTCCCCACCAGCCCGGCCAAGCCCCGCCGGTCTTCTCCGCCCGTTTCCGACCCAAGCCGACACCGATCGGCCCTTTCCCGGCCCCACCCAGCAGCGAACAGAGAGGAGAAAAAGTGGGTATCACAGTCCGATTTTGGCCCGTTTTGGCCGGCTTCCCGACCTCGGATGCTCGGTCCGCCTTGAGGAAAGTCGATCCTCGCGACGATCCCGTCGTTTTGGTCCGATCGGCTCGTTAATCAAGTGAGTTTAACTCATTAATGCCTTCTTAGTTTGCTAATTATACTTAAAGGTTTATTAGTGTTAGCTAAGTGTAATTAGATGGTTAGATTAGAGTAGATTAGTGATTATTAATTAATGGTGATGCATATTAAGATTATGGTTAGCGCATTTAGCTAGATGATTGCCTATAGTATTTATTGAATGCATCTCGAGATTTTTCCCGACCCTTATCGGGCTTCGATTAGGCATTTCAGGCCTAAATGGGATTTTTAGTAATTAAATATTAATTGTCGAAATTAATTTAATTAATTAATTATTTTTCGAAAATTCAACCGAGATGGCAGCCAAACCTAGGGATTTTATGTTGATGATCGTGGCGTATCCATTTATTTAATTGAGCTTCATTTTGAGCTAAATTGGAATTATTGTATTTATTTATTAAATTTTGAAATTATTTATTTGTTTATTTTTCGGAAATTAAGGCTGGGATAGCCGACGACCGAAATTTCGTCTTGATTGTCGTGGTGTAGTCCATTTATTTATTTGAGCTCCACATTGTCTTGAATTGAATTGATTGTGCAATTTGAGAAATTGTTCCTTAATTGATTGAAATTGAGTGGAATTGAATGCTTGATTGGTAGATGGCTGGGTATGGGTATTTAACCTTTATGATACTTTGGTGAGTTGTAAAGTGGAAAGAATCGTAAGAGTGAACTGAGAATTCTATTGGCTGAGACCGATTAGGTATGAAGTATAGACAGGCGTGGTTCGGTATTAAGGATATCACTGTGCAAAAACGGCGCTTTAAAGAACGCACGTAGACTGTCTATGACTTGTGACAGGCGTGGTTCGATGATTAAGGATATCACTGTGCGAAAACGGCGCCTTAAAGAACGCACGTAGACTATTTGTGATCTATGACGGGCGTGGTTCTGTGCGAAAACGGCGCCTTAAAGAACGCACGTAGACCGTCTGTTACTTATGTCACCTTATCGAAAACGACGCCCGAGAGTATTAATGGAGCTCTGTGACTAAGTGTACTATTGAACATCATATGGGATGGAATGAAATGACCGAGAGATGGTCCGATTGACATGTAATCGACTAGGTCGATTGATCAATGCTTTGATCCAATTGTTGTGAATTGCTTGATTGAATCGATATGATCGAGAGATGGTCCGATTGAGATGTAATCGACTAAGTCGATTTGATCGATGTTTCGATCTTTTGCGATTGTTTGGGTGCCTATTGATTTGTACTAATTTGCAGGTTGGGACTGAGGCCAAGGTAAGTCCTCTGACTCGTGTTGTACATAGGTAACCTTAAAGTGTATTGGTTTACTAATCAGGTCTTAGGGGATAGAACTTGCTAAGACGTAGTCTCATCCCGGTTGTGGGACAACATTTCAGGACCCTGATGAGGAACCTGAGGAGAAAGAACCCAAAGAGGAGTATCTGGAGGAGAACCCCGAGGATGATCAAGAGTAGGATCCTGATGAGAATTGAAACTCCACTCCTATCTGATGACTTTTACTGTAGAACCTGTTTGAGTAGAAACCGACCTTCTTAACATGGCTTGTATATGTATATGTATGACTGAGTTATTATATATGTATATAAGGATGTTGGTTTTCAAGTTCAAGTTTCTAGTCCTACTTGTATATCCCATTACTTTATTATTTCTATTTTTATAATCGCTCTTCCGTATGTGCTTTATAAAATAAAAAGGAAAGGGTCGGCGATACGTAGTCCTGGGATATCGCATTTTTAAATCGATCAAAGTAAGGGATGTGTGCATGCCTAAGGATTCGGGCGTGACACCTTTGGGTCTCGAAGCCATTTGGATCCAAGAACAAACTCCTTCCATTCTGATTGGCAAGGCGAAACCCTTCACACGAGATGGAGAAGATGACCGAGATGCTTTTCAATTACAACAGCAAAATTGCTAAAAATCCTAAATCTATCACAATCATGTCAATTTAATTCTAAATCTTTCTTAAAAAATTTTCACATTTTGTCAATTGAGTCTATCTAATCAATTGACCGAAATTGATGATGTGGACGTTAACGTCTTATGAACACATGCCAATGCTAACATAGACATTTTAAATAATATATAAATAGTTTTTTTGAATTTTTTAAATATTTTTCGGCTTTTTTGGTACTTTTTTCTAGTTTATGAATTGAAGGCTAGCAAGAGTCAACGGCAACTCTCGCCGAGTTTGGGCGAGAGCCACGGTGGCCTCATCATGACTAAGTGAGGGCTTGGCAATCCTAGTTGGCCTAGATCTAGTGAGGGCATTGTGGGCCTCACCAAATCCAAGCAAGGGCTCGTGCACCCGCATTGCAAATGGCGAGAATAGTGGTCAGCGAGGGCCGCAACACCCTTGTTCAATGTCGACAAGGCTTGTTAGCCCTCAATCTAGGAAAAAGTAAAGGAAAAAAATATATTAAAAAAAAAAGATTATTGAAAAGCATAATATACTCGATGGATTTCCTTGGTTAAGAATTGTTGCCTCACAAGAGCGTAGGTGACATAGACGCAACCCCACATCATCCACGATCCTCATGACACACGTTCGATTTCTGGCCTAGTCACGTGACGATAGACCGCGACATTAAAAGCAGCACGTTGCTTAGGAAAGAAAGAGTGTTGCCTTGACTTTAATCAAAGGGAAAAAGCCATGAGAGAGTTGGTGACAAAGTTTCGTAAGACTTACTCGCATTAATTTGACTTGGAAATGCTTGCACATCGATTCAAGGGAATGCTTGGCCATTGGTCCAAGTCCATGGATAGTCACTTTTAGAGTATAAATATACGAATATTCTACTTTACATCCTTATACTTTCACACTTTTTCTTATCAATTTGTATTATTATCTATTCAAACTTTTCTACTCAAATTTTCAAATGAATTCCATCTGATATCAAATTTGATCAAATGTAGCCGATGTGACCATCAGGCAATGTCTTAGTGTGACGTGGAAAAAATTTTGCTATGTGAACGTCCACATGGTTGTTTGCATTAGTTAAATTTTATCTTGTCATACTCGAACATTCTCTACATTTGTGAATTTGTTCCACTCCATGCACATCCTAATTTGGCATCTTTGTTGGCCAGATTTGGTGTCGGAGAGACTCGATTAGAAGATTTGTGGAAGTAAAATGACTTGATTAGACAAATTAAAAGTATACATACTCAATCAGAAAAAAACATGATTAGGGACAAAAATAAAATAAAATCTTTACCGTAAAAACGTAGATGTCATTAAGTTCTGGAGTGGAGGGTAGTGAGGATGATCATGAAGGGCGGAAGACTTACAGGATTGGGATCGAATGGAGGAAAAGTGTGGGGATAAGGCTTCTCAATGTACGCCTATTTTTGAAACTCCGGCTAATGGATTTAGCGAACAGGTGGGCAGAGAGCAACTACAAGCTCGAGCTCACATATAGAACCGCATCTTCAACTTCACCAATTTTATGTGCTTGAAATGTGCCATTCAATTAGGCATTCCCGACACCATCCACCGGCATGGCCAACCCATGACCCTCGATACCTAGTCTCTGCACTTCAAATTCATCCATCAAGAGCTCACTGTGTCGACCGCCTCATGCGCATTCTTGTCCCCTCCGGCTTTTTTTGGACAAAAGAAGCTCCCGCCGGACGGTCGGAAAGCGTACGTACTCAACCACTTGTCAGAGCTCCTCCTTAAGGACAATCCCTCCAATGTCGCGCCGTTTGCAGTAGCTACACCCGACCCTATTTTCGTGAAGCTGTGGCACTGTGTGAGCACGTGGTTCCACAACAGTGTTGACCGGACGCGGTTCGAAATGGTGCAAGGGATGTCATTTTGGAGGTATGTTGGTCAAGAGCCGAGGCTTAATCGCTTATTCAATGATGGCATGGCTAGCGATGCTCGATTGGTGGCGAGCATGGTGGTTAACGAGCACATAGGGTTGTTGGAGGGAATAACCTCGTTGTTTGATGTAGGAGGAGGAACCGGAACGATGGCCAAGGCCATCGCAAGGGCCTTTCCGCATATGGAATGCTCAATATATGATCTTCCGCATGTGGTGGCAAATTTAGAAGTTAGCGAGAACATGAGATGTGTTCTGGGGACATCTTTGAAGCCATACCACCTGCAGATGCAATTTTATTGATGGTACGAGTACGACACATATGGATCGTCTAACTTTCTTTTGAACATTAACTTCCCTATTGAATGAAGTTGGTGAAGGAAAGTAAACAACACAATGAGCACTCTTACCATCAACGGAATAAATAATTTATATTTTCGTTTTGATAGGACTCGGTCTATATTCAATGCACATTATACATCACTAGTTATTTAAAAGATTAAGATTCAACTATTTCACCTTCTTTAATCTAATCTTATCGAGAATAGCCGCACGTTTTTTATGAACCTACACAAACACCAGCCAATTACCAATACCGAAATCCTCTATCTAATCCTATCGAGAATAGCCGCACGTTTTTTATGAACCTACACAAACACCAACCAATTACCAAAACCTAAATCCTCTATCTAATCTTATCGAGAATAGCCGCACGTTTTTTATGAACCTACACAAACACCAACCAATTGCCAATACCTAAATCCTCTATCTAATCTTATCGAGAATAGCCGCACGTTTTTTATGAACTTACACAAACACCAACCAATTACGAATACCTAAATGCTCTCTCTCTCTCTCTCTCTCTCTCTCTCTCTAACTTTATGCAACGGCAGGCAGCAACTGTTGGCAGCGAGCAGCCATGGAACGAGAGAAAATCATTAATCATAACACTTTTGTTAATTCAGTTTAATCAAATTGAGTCTTATATCCTTTTATGTTTTGCCAATTAAATCTATTCGACTAATTTTGGCTGAAAATAATTAATGTGAATGCTAGTTATCCTACATAGTGTGGCCGATGCAAATGTGGACAATTTTTTAATATTTTAATATTTTTCAAACTTTTTTTTTAATTTTCCATTTTCTTCTCTATTCATTCTTTTTTTTTTTTTTTTAAAGGCCAACGACCCTCATCAGCCACTGGACAAGGGCCACAATACCCTCACCTAGACCATCGTGGTTGCAGGCGAGGTAGGCCTCACCTACAGTCACGTGATGGCCTTATCCAAATCATCGTGAGGGCTTGAACTCTCACGGCCACAACAAGAAAAAAGTAAAGAAGGAAAAGATAAAGAAAAGAAAAACAAAGAAAAAAATAAAAAATAAGTAAACAAATTAAAAAAAGATATTAAAACATTATTAAAAACTATTCACGTCATTACTAATTGTGCCATATAAGATGGTTGACATCCACATCAGTGGTTTCTTACCAAAATTAGTTGGATGGACTCCATTGATAAAGCGTGAATATTTATGACTTAATTGTTGTAATTAAAAGATTTAAAAGTTTTTTTTATAAATGAGTAATAGATTTAGAACTTTTTGCACAATTTTCTCTAATGAGGAAGGAGCTACATGGGGAAGAAGGGAAAAAACGCAAAAGGAAAAAAAAATATTTTAGTTATTCAAAATTCAATATGCCAATGTGTCCTTTCAAGAAACGAGTTTAATACGTGAATTAATCTCCTTAAATTTGAAGGATCCCAATCTCTAGTCTTAGGAGCTCTTGGTATTGAAAAATTCGCATGTGGATAGCTCGTCAAAAGTATTAAAATTGAATCTTCATGTAAAGGATAGTTTACATTTTGCAAAAAAATCCCTCCTAGCGTTCAACTTGCATAGGAAATTTACAAAATCACAAGTGAACAACACATGGAAAAAATGACAGCCTGATGGATTAATTAAGTTATATGCAGGGGATACTCCATGATTGGAGCGACGAAGACAGAGTGAAGATACTGAAGCGATGCAAGGAGACCATAAGCAAGGGCAAGGGCAAGAGTAAAAACGTGATTATAATTGAGATGGCGATGGAAAACTAGAAAAGTGACAGAGATGATCGAAACCCCGCTCTTCTTTGACGTGTTGATGATGACCCTCGCGTCGGGGAGGGAAAGGAATGAAACAGAATGGGCTAAGCTCTTCGTCACTGCTGGCTTCGGGGACTACCAAGATCACCCCTGTACTTGGCTTGCGATCTATTGTTGAGGTCTACCCTTCATGATGGATTATTAATCTTTGACAATTCGTGCTATAGTTCTTATGGCTGGTGGTAAGTTAATAATCAATTGTAAATAAGGCTTCTCTAGCCACAAAATAATAATAATAATAATAATAATAATAATAATAATAATAATAATAATAATAATAATAATAATAATAATAATAAATCTCAGTAAGGGTTTATCCATTGTTGACACCTGATTTTTAGTCGAAACATAGAAAAATGTAAAAAAAAAAAAATCGAGATTTGAGTTTTTAATTGTGGTAGAACCCGTTTCTCAGCCAAAAATTGTCATTCTTTGTTTCTTTATTTTGTATTATTGCTTTTAAGCGATTTCTAATTTCTTTTCAAGAAAAACTCAAAAACTCAAATGGTTGATTGTCGAGTAGACATTTTGATCAACCATTTGACCAAAAATTAACTCTAAGTCAAAAATTAGTTTTTCACCCAAAAAATATGCAATTTATCTTCAATTTCACTTTTATCAAAACAATTTCTTAAAAATTCAAAAATTTGACCAGGAAATTAAACTTCTAGAAAAATTCAACTAAAAGGTTGAAAAATTGGAAAAATTAAAAAAATTTGTGTCAATTTGATTTGTATGTCAATTGGAAAAATTAGCTTTTGACCAAAAAAAATTGAAAAAATCAAAAATCCCCAAAAGTACTTTTTTTTAGGGGAAAAAAGCCAAAAAAAACCCCAAACTTTGCCTCAGTGACAGATTTACCCCAAACTTTGTTTTGTGACGTGAAAAACCCCGAACTTTGCTGTGTGACACATTTACCCCAAACTTTTATTTGTGACACAAAAAACCTTGAACTTTCATTTGTGTGACACATTTACCCTAAATCATAGGGGCATTTTGGTCTTTTTACTTTTAAAAACTTTTTTTTTTTTCTTTTTTTTCTTTTTCTTCGCCGGCGGAGGAAGCCTCGCCGGCGTTCGGCGAGGGCGGCCTCGCCGGCGTCGGGCGAGGGCGGCCCTCGTCGGCGTCGGGCGAGGGCGGCCCTCGCCGGCGTCGGCGAGGGTGCCCTCGCCGCGTCCGGCGAGGGTGCCCTCGCCGCGTCCGGCGAGGGAGGCCCTCGCCCGACGCCGACGAGGGCCGCCGCGCCTACGTCGGGCGAGGGGTGCCCTCGCCACCCCGCCCGCGTCGGGCGTCGGGCGGCCCTCGCCGGCGTCGGGCGAGGGCCTCCTCGCCGGATCCGGCGAGGGCACCCCGCCCGACGTCGGCGAGGGCACCTCGCCCGACGCGGGCGGGCACCTCGTCGGCGTCGGACGAGGGCCCGGCGAGGAGGCCCTCGTCCGACGCCGACGAGGGCCGCCCTCGCCCGACGGCGAGGGCGCCTAGCCCCTCGGGCGAGGGCGACCCTCGCCGAGACGCCGGCGAGGGCAGCCTCGCCGGACGCGGCTTCCCTCCGCCGGCTCCGGCGGAGGGAAGAGAGAATAAGAAAAAAATTAAAAATAAAGAAAAAGACGAAAATACCCTTAATGGGGTAAATGTGTCACGGTTGCAAAGTTCGGGGTTTTTCACGTCACAAAACAAAGTTTGGGGTAAATCTGTCACTTGAGGCAAAGTTTGGGGTTTTTTTTGGCTTTTTCCCTTTTTTTAGTGTCAATTTGATTTGTGTGTCTAAAATTTCACAAATTAGGTTCTAAATTGACCAGAAAAAAAATATTTTTATTTTACTCACAATTACGTATAGTTCCTTTTACAACATTTGGTCTATGGACTTTTTTAAATCCATTCATTTATTTGATTTTGTGAATTACCATATCAAAAGACAAATTTCCATTTTAAGTCATTATTAGGAGGTCAAAATCGATCATTCATGACTTGCGAATAGATGATAGTTTTCCACTCATTTTCTTAAGATAAGTCGAATCTGGGGTCAATTTTGAGAAATTCACGTTAGAGCTTCTCAATTTGAGGAATTTTAATCTCTCGACTATAAGAAAATCAAGCAATTAAGTTTCAATTGAAGAAATTCAAGTTGATCCATTCAAGGCTATGGTTCAATTTCATAAATCTATGTCTAATTTTAATATTAGGCCTAGGTTCATTTTTTACCTAAGTTTGGACACTTCAATTCAAAGTCAATTTGAATAAATATGTGATCTTACACATGGGTGATAAGTTGGATAAGTCAATTACATTAATTGGATTCAACTTCAATCAATTTGCAATTTTACCCAATAAATTGCAAAATTGTTCAATTTTAAGTACCCATGATTTTGGTCCATTGTTTTTCATAACAATCAATCAATTAAGTCAACAGAAGACCCGTAGAACACATTTATAAAGGTTAATTAACTTAATTGAATTGAAATTAAGCAATTTCCTCTCAAATCGAGTAAATTTTTCTTTTCAATTTCGTCCTTGAGGGACCAAATTGCATAAATTTTGAACCCATCAAGGCCACAAATGCATGAAGCAGCCAAAACCGATTCGAACCGGTCAAGAACCAATCAAACCAGCATAAACTGATTTCATTGGTCTGACTGGCCATCGGTGAGGCAAGCCGGTTCGGCCCTTTTGCCGGCCGGTTCTAGACCTTTGATGGCCAGTTCCGAAATTATGTTTTTGCCAAATTCACTTTTATACCCTCAATTTCCTTCAATTTTATATATTGACCCCTAGATTTCGTAAAATTGTAATTTCACCCCTAATTAGGTTTTTTAGCGCAATTCTCGATTTTTGCTCAGGTTTTTGCAAATCAGGCTTACTTGATCATTTACCTGAGACCTCTAGATGATAATCAAGCTTTCAAAATTTGATTTGCTCGTTGGATTAAAATTTTGATCGTTGGATTGAACTAACGGCCGAGATCGTGTGATTTGAGGATGGTATAAATATCATTTTCCCTCCAAAATCAAAAGGGAAACTCATTTGCTACAAAGTTTTAATTCTCTAAAACAAACTATCTCTCTTCTCTCTCTCTCCCGCCTCTCTCTCCTTTCCCTCTCCTTGGTGCAATCAGCCCTCTTGGCTGCACCTTGTCGTGCAAACTACCGCCGGTCCTTGATCGGCTATCCTTGGCATCCTATCCATCACCGGTCTGTTCGTGGAAGAGTCCCCGACTAGCTGGTGGTCAAGGCTTTGACGGATGGTTACCGGAACTCATCCGATGACCTTTTCTTCCACTGGCGTGAAGAGTGGTCTAGTTTGTTCAACCAGTTTTGTTCCTTGACCAAACTAGTAGCTGTTGGTGAGGTTAACAAGCTTCGATCACCTCCGATTAGTCCCAAGGAGAGGCTCCAATATCACCATGGTCAAAAACTTGCTGATCGATCGCCGAATCTCCTCCGGCAGCTCAATCTCTACCGGCATTTGAAGGCTGGTTCACTTGGACCGGTTCTGCTTGCGATGCAAACCGGCAGTCTCACCGGCCTTGTGGTGTCCCTAGCTACTCCGATCTGCTTGTCAGAGGTTCTATCATGTTTAGGTGAAAATTTTGTCCGATTGTGTCTATAATCGACGAAAGACACAAAAGGTAATCCCCTCGGACTCAAATCCAATGAAGTGAGATCGGATTAGCCGGTCGGGGCTAAGATTCACATTTAGGGTTTCGTGAAATGCTCAAATATGTTTCTGATTGGCTTAATCATTGATTTGCTGGAGATTGAAGATGATTCGTGGATAATTTTGTGACTTTGAATGTTGATATGTAATTTCGGATGTTCTGTGATATATTCGTTGTTTTGGCATAAATGAGGTCTTAGATGACTTTGAAAATATACGTCACAAACTTTGAATCATCAGGTCGCACAGCCTAATCGGATGACGTTTGACCCTTCAAAAATACCTCCGAAGTTGTTCGATTATGCAGTATTCTAGGTTCATTTTAGGTTCTGTTTTGATTCCGACTTTTGATTTTACTATTTTTTGTTCTACTTCCTGTGATGATTTTGGGATGAACTTGTCTATATAAAATTGTTCCTCATTATCTTAAGAATGTTCTATAATTTTTTCGGAATTTTTGGACGTGTTTAGCTAGGTCAAGACCACCTAGATCTGAGCATAGTACGATCTGCCCTACACTAATCCGAATTGCACTTTTGCAAAATTGAGCTTAAAAATGAGTGTAATTGGCTACATGATCTTCATTGGACATGAAATATATGTCATGTATGTCTTAGCTGTGTATAATTTGCTGGATTTACTCATCATTCGATGTGTCATTTGTATGTATAAACACCTTAGGGCCCTACTACATTTAAGACCTTAAATGTTGCATACCTATATTGTCATTTTCAATATGATTCGCATGATCTCAATTAGGTTTCCAATCCTAAATGAGAAATATTCATCATCATGTGCTCTATGTATGAGATTTTTCGTTAGATTTTTGCCTGTCCCTAGGTGACCAAAATCATGTTTGTTATGTGATGTTAAGGTTAGATTATAGCTTTATCATGTATGCACTTTATCATGCTCGTTTGGGCCTATTATAGGTCAAATTTTATATCAACATCTTCTTGACTTTTAAAATATACATAACAAGGTTCGTGTGCACATGTGAATTGTCATGATCAAGCATCATTTGCTACGTAAACAATATGCCTCAATTAGGCTAGTCACATTTTAAAATCATCAAATATGTCATTTAAGTCTTAAGTCATTTGGCATTGACATTGACTTGCATGATCCTTTTGCATATCGACTTAGCATTAGATGTTTATCCGAATCTTTTGTCACATCAAATCCTTTATCATTTGTGAATTTCATACCATTTGTGCATTACAGTTTTGATTTTTAGACTTAAGGATTGATGCACACTCCTTAACAAACCTCGATTTTTTAGCACCAAGTCAACCTTAATTGGATTCGAGCCATTCTAAGAAGTTGTAAAGCACACCTAGAACTTTTGAATGCCATTGATTCATGCTATTTGCTTATTGTTAGTCAATTTTCAATTTTTCCTAAGCTATACAAGAATTTGGATTTATAATCAAATTCGGACTCCTGTTTTTAGCCCTGTTTAGACAGACCTTTGCCATTTTTATGTCGTTCTTTCTGTAAGAATTCTTGACTTGGTCCCTTAATAAAGTTTGTTTCTCACCATGTTGGTTATGTTGTGACAATTTTTTGTGATTTTTAGTCTTCATTTGGTTAGGTAAACCTTGGTTGCAATGATGCGATGTCCTGTCAGTGATTTCCTGATGCGTAGTTGCTTATTGTCTGACTTTTATAAAAATCATACTTAGTTCTTTTAAGAAAATTTTCTTCATGAAAATTGTTCCATATCATATTATGCATGTTAGGGATTTTTCTCATAGTTAAATCATCAATCGGTATTACCCAATAGTGCTAACATATTGTATTTAATCTGAAATTTCCTCATATGAATTTCTTGTTGTGATTGCTTAACTAGGCCTTCTAGGTTAGTTCATGCATGGTGTTAGAACATGTCACCTTTAATAAAATTGTTTCAAATCCTTTAATCTTTGTTATCAAATGATTTTCAATATATAGATTTCCCAAATTATATTTCGAAATTGCTTTGGTACATATGATGTTTCCAAAAGCAAATCTTTTAAACATTTTTCTCAATAATTGGTTTGACATCGTGAAAGTCATATTTTTTACCATATTCAAAATGTCTACGATACTTATGAGTGAATTTATACAAGCCTTGGGCTAGCCTTGGCAATTGAATGTGTTTCATAGTCGAGACATAATTTTGTCTCCAAAAACCTTCTTGATGATTGCAAACCCTATTATTGAACCATCACATGTACTCCTTATGCATATTGATGTCATTCATTAGTAATGCTTGTGTCCATAATTGACACATGCCCTAGTAATAAGTGATCACCAATGGTTCACTCACTTGGTTGATTGTTTGGAAAACAAGGTCTCAAAGGCCTGCTTGTATGTTTAATTCATGCTTATGCATGTGATTGTTAGATGTATGTTAGTTGCACCACATAATACCGAGGGAAAACAATGGGCAATCACCTAGAACATCTTTTTAGAGACTTACGAGCGTTATTTACCATTTTAGAACACAAGTGGTTAATAATGGCTATAAGTCATCAAATGACTTGAGTAGGCATCTAGAGGGACCCACGCATGAATTGCAAAGGTTGCCCCGAGGCCTAAAGTTAGTTGATTTTGAATTCCATTTTAATTGATTGACTGTTCTTGCCTTGTGCCATGTTTTTGATTGTCTTGATATATACGATTGTCTCTTTTCTTTGTATGTACCTAGCTTAGATTTAGGTTAGAAATAGATTAAATTCCAAAGGTGGCGAATCATCAAGACTCAAAGATGGTGGAAGGTCGATGTCTGTTCCGGTCATGCTATTGTACCATTCATCCCGATATATGTCTCGAGTTTGTTATTTGTATAAACACCCAACGAGTTGCAAGTTTTTTTTTTATTTTCTTCCCCTTTAATTCTTTTAAGTTTTAGGATTAGTTAATAGATTTACTGCTTGCATTGATTGTTTACTTATTATCTCGTACCTTCGGTACAACTTAGTGTTTTCTTTTATCTTTCTTAAAAATAGAATAGCCCAAAAATGACCAACCACGTAGGATCACTTAGTTTAGGTTAAATAAAGCAAAAAGACATGTATTATCACTTTAGGTAACACAACATACTGTTAGGTACCGAAATGTGCTAATAGAAATATTAGCATAACCCAAGTTCTCGAACATAGATATGTGGTTCCGTAGAAATCGAGGGACAACTTCTGACCCTTTATTAGGTTTTTTAGCCAACCCCCAAAAATGAAGCTGATGGCGACTCCCGTCTTATTTGTAGGTCATTTTAAACAACTAGACAATATAAATGAACCCGTCACGAGGGATATGGGTCTTGATAAGACTTACCATGATTTAGCATACTCGATGTGGTAGTACCCCAAAGGATGAAGTGATGCTATCCTTATGGATGAAGCGTACTATCAAGAAGGATAAAGGTACCCTTAAATTCGATATCTACACCTGATCTCATTTTTCCAATCGAATTTGCCACATCAACTCCTCAATCAATTTTATGAGCTAATTTTAGTATCTAGAGCATTTTGCTTTAACCATGCAATCACTAGACAACATAGCTATGAAGTTTGAATTATCAAAATTAGAGCATTTCACATTTATATTGCAAATACATGCAATTTAATAACAACAACAACAATAACTGCCCATTCCTAGCACGTCAGTAACATATTGCATTATCTTTGCAAAGGAGACACGTGCATGACTTTACCTTTCGTGCTTTTCCAGGACTCTTTTTACTTTTGACAATTCAACTCAATTACGAATAGGTGGGGGAAGCATCCGTAAAAGGTAAGAGAGGAAAGAGAAATGAGGAGGACAAGACATTTTTGTAATGGGGTTGAAACTTTTGAGGCTTTTTAGTTGTTTGAATATTAGTTTTTTTTTTTTTGGATATTAAAGACTTGTTTGATAACTATGATATTTCTAGGAACAATTTCTACTTATAAATGATTCTTTTTTATTATGTTCTCTGGATGAGTCTTTGAGTATTTGAAAACTTATTTGCTAGGCTAATAGTTGCCCTTCCTCTACCAGAAATGCAAGGTCAAGCTAAAGACTCTCTCTCGGTCTATTCCGGGTGATAGTAAGACATAGCCTCATCTTCTCGGCTTTCTTGGCCCGATATGCCTAATCCGAAGTAGAGCTAGGGTAAGACAGGTAGCCTAAAGAACTTATAGCTCACTCAATCAGTTCACTTACTCTTCTTTCTTTCGTAAGCCTTAAGAAATGAGAGATTCGGTATTAGCAAGTGAATCAGAAGCTACTTGCTCTACTATTTTGACCAAGCCTAGCTGAGGAAGAGTTACGGGGCGTAAAGCAAAAAACAAAATATGCCGAGGCATACTCTATTTCATTTTTTAGCCCTTAACGAGAAATAATAAATAAAAAGAAGAAGTGAATGCCATTTAATTTCGACCTATCGTGGAAGGATCAAAAAAAAAATTTCATTCCCAATCCTAAATAAAATTTCCATAAAAAATTACATCGAGACAGGTTGGATAAATAAGATTCATGGTATACTTTTTACTACTGATCAGGAAAAATTTGAAGAAAAAATAGATGCATTTGATAAGAATTCATTATCAATAAAAAAAAATTATTATTTCCATTTTCAGAAACCGAACAAGGAAGAATTCATTCAGAATATCAAATAAAAAATTTGAAAATTTTCTTCAACACAGTTATAACTAAGCCCAAGACTAAAAGAATAGAAATAAGAAATCTATTGGAATAAAAGAAATAAGTAAAAAAGTTCCTCCATGGTCATACAAATTAATCAACGATTTGGAACAATAGGAGTGGGTCAGTGAGCCGTTTGCGAGCCATGTGTCCGAGCTCGGTGGCCGCGGGTGTGATGCCCCCTAGACGTCACTACTAACACGGTTGTTATATTCTTTTCACTTTTTAGGTATGAAGAAGCGCATATGGATATAAAACAACCCAAGACATAAAAACTCAAGGGAACACACACGAAAATGCAAACCAGGCAATCTCATTTCATATCTTATTTATATACATTAGGTGACAAGATTGGGTACACTGGGGAACTAGTCAAAAATATAATTATGCTAAACTATGCCAAAATCCACTTGCCGCACCATCCCGACCTCCCCCCTTCTTTTCCCCGGAGACGGCCCCCTCCTCCTCCGCATTTTCTTCTTCTTCTCTATCATTTCTCTTATCTCTCTCTCTCTCACTTATCTCTCTCTCTCTCTCTCTCTCTCTCTCTCTCTCTCTCGTCCTCTCCTCCGCCAGCAACCACCCTCCTATTTCCCACACCAGCGATGTCTGGAACCCTCACCTGTTGTCCATCAACTATGCCTTTCGGGCTGATCTTAGACCCTGACTCACCCTCTGTGGACAAACCTTGCGGAGGAACCCTGAGGTTTTCAGGGCATTGGATTCTCACCAATGTTTGCATTACTCAAGCCGACATTCTTGCTTCCGCTTCGTCCACCCCTACTCTCGTAGGTGCTTCCCTCTAAGGTGGAACACTCCCCTACCTATGTATGTTTACATCCCATAGCTTCGGCAGATCGCTTAGCCCCGTTCATCTTCGGCGTTAGAGCGCTCAATTAGTGAGCTATAATGCACTCTTTCAAGGGTGGCTGCTTCTAGGCTAACCTCCTAGCTATCTCTGCACCCCTACCTCATTTATCACTGAGCGGTCATTTAGGGGCCTTAGCTGCTGATCCGGGCTATTTCCCTCTCGACGAAGCTAATCCCCCATCGTCTCACTAGCCGACCTTGACCCCTATTATTTGGAGGTCATATCTAGTATTTAGAGTTTGCCTCGATTTGGTACCGTTCTCACAGCCCACACCGAAACAGTGTTTTACCCTTAGATGTCCAATCAATTGCTGCGCCTCAACGCATTGCAGTTGGCGACTTCGGTCCGCACTTTCCCTTCTTGGTCCTATCAAACCAAACACTTCATACCTCTTAAGTAGTTCTTTACTTGACATTAATTAAATTCTAGTGTGCATCTTTATACGATTTAGTATTGTTGATTGAATTCCGGTATTGTCTCACAAGCTCAGCGTTGTTGATTAAATTCCAACGTTGTGTTTCCTATTCAGGAGTATTACTATTGATTAAATTCCAGCTTTATATCTAAAGCAAGCTGTGTCATAGATTAAATTCTGACATAATTTGAATTCGAAGTATAAGCTACCTAGCTACTTGTGTCCAGGTTATATCATTGATTATATTCTAATGCAATTTGTGCTAAAAAAACTGTTAGTCTTTTGAGTTGTCACAGTATCAATTGTCAGTTATATATATAAGTTGAGAATAAAATCTACCTTTGCATTTGACATTCTTTGTCTAGGTTCAATATAGAATATAAATCTCCTATAATAAAATCAAAATGCAGAGTTTGGTGAATTTTTTTTTGCTAGAATCAAAACTGGTGAAATAGCTTCAAACGTGGATTTCAACTCTCACCTCCTACAAAGGGGCAAGGTAAAAATATGAGGGTGAGTTGAGAGTAAAAATAGGACTGATAAAAAAAAAAAAAAAACTTTTTTTGCTAAACAAGTAAGCACCTCTTTAAGCAAAGGGCAACTTCACAATTCTGCATTGATCGTCCTCGTAATTGGTCCAATCGACACTCTGAGAATTGAATATCTCGTCTCGCATCTCTAACGTGTGCTTGGGAAGGCTGTTTAACATGTTCCAAATAATCTCTCAGTAGTAGAACCTAGCTCATGAAAGTCGACTTCCTTTGGATAGTAGCATATATCCATCCTCTTGTAGTTTCTTGTTCTCTAACTTTTACACTTTACATGTATTTCATCCTCGATGCATCTTTAGTACGAATATACAAATATTCTATTGCAAACTGTGAGGAAGGCGTATCGTGGACAGTCCCCGGGATATACTGCTTTCAAAAAATATTACGAGGCATTTTATAGTAGGGACCCTTATGCGACAACTCTTTATAAAGAGGATTGAAGTTTCAATCTCAATCTCAAGTTATCAGGATACAACCGACCCTTTTTTTTTGTCAAGCATTTCAACTCTGTGTTATGCATTGTGGAAAACTAGATATTGTATCTAAGTTTACTCTCTTTCACTGTTGAAACCGGACGATGCTTTTCACTTACAACGGTCCTCTTTCCTTCAATTTCTGACCACTGGATCTCCTTCTGATCTGACGGTCGCGGATCGGTCCGTAGAATTATTGTCGTTGGAACCAAAGAGGTTTCAACGCCACCGTTTTTGTGGAAAAAGAAACATAGAAGAAGGGTAATTTATTTAAGGGAGGGTCCATGCAACCCCTAGTAACAGCCAGTTACACAGTGTCAGTAGAGAGGTGAACAAATTTTGGGTTTTGCATTCTCAATTCACCCTAAGGGAAAAAAAATGGTTCGGGTCTAATTAAGTATTTACAAGGCTATCTGCACATTTGTTAGATATACTAATCAAGAAATAATTTGCCTCTAAAAAGCAGTGGATATGCATAACCCGAGACGATCATGATCAATGTATCAAAAACAATGAAATTTTCATGATTAGTAAATAAGAGTCCTTGAGGCCCCCTGTGGGTTATCAGGGTCCTTCATAAGAAGCACAATGTACTCAATGGATTTATCTGGCTAATAAGAGCACAAACGATAACCGTTCTATTTCAAAAATCAATTTCTAACTAGAAATTGATTTTTCTATTTTTATTCTTTGGACGAACTTTTGTGCCAAAATATACGTTTAACAACGACATAAAAATTCTACTCCCAAAATAAAAATTCATTTTATAACGACACAAAATTTTTCCCACTAAAACGAGTAGGTGGCTAGTAATTAGGACGAGTGATAAGAAAAGTTTTTATTTTTCATATTTATTTCAAAAAAAGTAAAAAAATTCACTTTTGATTTATGTTCCAAACATTTTCTAAACTAAAAATTTATTTCAGAAATAGAAAAATAAAATCACGTTATCAAATGACTTTTTATTCCAAACTTATTCTTTAAAAAAAAAAAGAGATAAGCATAATGATTTTATGCGGGCCCTAATTATTGCCTCATAATCACGCGTTCCATGTTGGATTTCTGTCCTAGTCATTTGACAATAGACTGCACCATTGAAGCGCGTGCGTTTGCATAGGAAAGAGTTTGGCCTCTACTTCAATCAAATGTGGGGCAACAGCTAAAAGAATCAAATGTGGGGCAACAAGTAAAAGGTCTATACAAAGCTAGTTCTTTGCATCAGCGTTGCTGACGGAGAGAGACGCGCGTCACATGGATATTGCGCCATTACGCGGATATTGCGGGGGCTTGACTCTAGGCAAACCTCCAAGTCTTCTTAGCTTAGGCGACACGACACGAAATGAAGCGTTTTACGAAACTTTTGTCAATAATTTCACACTACCAGACCACATTATATGTCATAACACATAAAAGCAAGTTCTTTATAGCATAGCTTTCCAAGACAATGATATGTAATTAGGGGTGAGCAAAAGAATGGGATTGAACCGATCGATTCTGAGCTGTTCTAATTATAAAGTTTATTCTCTATTTAGCAACTAGAGAATAGTTTAAATTCTACTTTTAAAAACAAATAAAGTACAGGATTAATGTCACGGAAAATCTTAAACTAGTACACTTATAAAATTTACTTCAAACTAATTTTTTTATCATAAAAAAACTCAAACTGGTAAATTTATGACAATTTTACCATTCTTTACTTTCCGTTAAATTGAATTAATATCACAAAAAATTACAAACTAATATACCTGTGGCAAATGGAGGGTGAAATCCTAAATTGGTACACCTATTAACTACCCTATGTCATCCAACTTAATAATTTGACTATAAAATTTAATGAAAGCTAACAAATGGTGAATTTGTCAGAGGTGTATTAGTTTAAGATTTTTGAAGGTATTAAAATAAGACAACATATCAAAAAATAATTATTGGAAATTAAGGTATGATTATTTATACATCCACCACCAGTGTGACACTAATTCAACGGCATGCAAGTGAGTTATATCTTACATCGGCAGTAAATCTAATTAAAGTCCATTAAGATATATGAATATTAAATTTCTTTTGTCAATTTTACTTTGTAGTTTTGATTAAGCAAGTACAAGATATGAATATGATCTTTTTGTTGTTGAAACTATAGTACTCTTTAGATTAAGTGATTGTAAGTTTAATTGAATATTTTATTATTGATACATTCTACTATTAAGTAAAGCAAATACAAATTTAACTAAAGATTGTATTTTGAAAAAAATTAATTATTTTCTAGTCAACAATTTTTTTTGTCGAGCTAGTCGACAATTAAAGAGGTTAGTATTTTCATTGTCAAACATATTGATATATAGAGAAAATATACCTGGACCATAATAGGGTTATATTAGAATACGAGATATCGTTTTGGTTTTTTTTTTAATAATTTATTCAATTTTACCCCATATTCTTCTTATATCATAATTCATTTTCGTAAGCAATTCTCTCTTTCTAATTTTTATATCATAATTCATCGACTTGACTTGCATATTCTATTTATTGGAAAGAAAAATATAAGAGAAAACTAATAAAAAAAAAGTTTCACATTCTCCTGCTGTGATCTCCCCCGATTCTCGGCGGCCTTCGATGCTGGATTACCACATGCGCCCAGTGCTAATGACTAAGCTCCTACGCGGATGCTTTGATTGAGAATTCGAGATTCACCAATGTCGGCTAAGACTCGACTTGCCTTCTTTTTCTACAGAAAAATAGAAAAGACTACCGACCAATACCCGCGTGGTCCTGCTGCAGTTGTGCTAACGGGCATGAGTCACGGACTGAAACGTTTCAATTGTCCGTTTGTATAGAATTCCTTTGTTAATGAGACGTCCAATCGAACTTTTAAGTTAGGAATTCCGTCTATCGAAGCTTATCTTTTTATGAAGGACAAGGTCATGATCGGAATTATGAAAAGGTTGGTAGCACGCACAGCTGTCGGCAATGAATGATTGTCAGAAATGGTGGAATATGTCAGACATGGTGGAATAGGCCAAGCACAAGAGAAGACTCAAGGTTTTCTTGTATTTTTGTATATGTAATTTACATTGTATGATGTCCTATTTATAGTACATTAAATGTCTAACTAAAGAAAAAATATTTATCAAATCAAATCCAATCACAGATTGACATAATTAAATAATCACAATCTCCTGTAATCTTGGATTGATTGATTACAATCTTCAGCTCGATTTGTGCATATCTCCAACACTCCCCCTCAAGCTGACGGCTGGTATATGTCCAAGACGCCAAGCTTGCTCAGTAGATATGCGTGTTGTCTTTGACATAATGGTTTGGTAAAGATATCAGCAGGCTGTTCTGCAGTTCCAATTCCATTTGTCTTGATTACCCCTTCTTGGATTTTGTCTCGAGTATAGTGACAGTCAACTTCAATGTGTTTTGTTCTTTCATGAAAAACGGGATTTGCTGCAAGTTTGAGTGCTGCGTCATTGTCGCAATATATGTTTGTTGGCCCTTTGACTTGTATCCCAAGATCTGAAAGTAAGCCTCGTATCCAAACTATTTCACAAACTGTTTTAGCCATAGCTCTATACTCGGCTTCAGCAGATGAAAGAGATACAGTGGATTGCTTCTTCGTTTTCCATGCAAGTAACGACTCTCCCAGCTTGATGCAAAAACCAGTGACTGATCTTCGACTCATAGGGCATGTGGCATAATCTGTGTCACAATAAGCTGCCATTTCGAGATTGCAATCTCGTGAAAGGAGTAATCCAAGGCCTGGACATTTCTTCAAATACTTTATAACCTTCAAGGCTGCATTCATGTGAGACTCCTTCGGGCTATGCATGAATTGACTAAGTGTCTGAACTGCATAACATATATCCGGCCTAGTCATAGTGAGATATATAAGTTTCCCTACAAGCCTTTGATAGCGGGATGGATCTTTAAGCGGAGGATCGTCAATCTTAGATGATGATCCAACATCATAGTCAACGAGTAGTCGCCTTGATGTTACGATCGATAGGGATGACAGGCCGGTTTACATCCCGATAAGCGCTTTCGATATAATCTCTAATACAAATTTCCGTTGACTAAGGGCAATTCCTAGCTCGATCGAGCAATCTCAATGCCAAGGAAATACTTGGAAGATCCCAAATCTTTAATACGAAAGCTAGAATGCAAATGTTCCTTAAGTCTCTTGATGCCCAATTCATCATTTCCCATAATAAGTATGTCATCAACATATATCATCAAGTAGATTGAAGACGTACCTTTAGTCCAAGAGAATAGGGCATAATCATGCTTGGATTGCTTGAAACCAATGGCTGTAAGGGCTGAGGTGAATTTTGCATACCACTGACGAGAAGCTTGCTTGAGTCCATAAAGGGACTTACGGAGACGACACACTCCAGACTCCCCCTGTCGCCGTAATCCCGGTGGAAGATCCATATATATTTCTTCATCAAGATCTCCATGAAGAAAAGCATTGTGGACATCCATTTGATGTAGTTTCCATCCGGAAAGCAACGAAAAGAAAGGAGCGAACAGTGACATCTTTGGCAACTGGAGAGAACGTTTCACGGTAATCAAAACCTTCACGTTGTGTAAAACCCTTTGCCACTAAGCGAGCCTTATAGCGTTCCACTGAACCATCAGCCTTATACTTGATCTTGTATACCCACTTGCAGCCAATTGGCTTACGATCAATGGTATTGGTACTATATCCCATGTGTGATTCTCTACCAATGCATGTAACTCGCTTCCATAGCCTTTTGCGTGGATCACGAAGCCACATCATAAGATGATGGTTCCATTTCTTCGTAGATACGACTAATACAAAGCACATATGTTCCGCAGATAGACAATCAAACGAGACATAAGAGGAGATAGGGTATGGAGTACCTGATGAGTTGAGAGATGCACAAACATAATCCTTTGTCCAAGTTGGGGGACGAGTAGTTCGTCCTGACCGTCTTGGAGGAATATGATCTGGTGTAGGAGATGATTCCTCAGAAATAGATTGAGGAGATAATTGTTCTGAATTAGATGTCTCTTCAATGGATACTGTAGAGCCCGGGGCTGGATATTCAGAAGCAGGTAAGGATGCTGCATTTGTTTCGATCACGGGAGAAGAAGTCGGAACACATATATACTGTGGACTGAGTGATAAATCTTCCTCAAATAGAAAATTTCTATTTTGCTGATTTGAGCTTGAAGATTCATTAGAAGATATTTCATCTTGAAAAGGGAACACATCCTCATGGAAAACCACATCTCTACTTACGAAGAAATCACTTGTCGATAGTTCAAAAACACGGTATCCCTTCTGGAAGGTTGGATAACCCATAAAATTGCATCGTTTGGCTCGGGGACTCATCTTGTCACGAGGACCCAAAGCAGCAGCATAACACAAGCAGCCAAAAACTCTTAAATGATCTACTTCAGGTTTCTTTCCAAATAAAATCTCAAACGGAGTACGTCCATTGAGAACCCTAGTTTTCATGCGATTGATCAGGTAGACTACTGTGACCAAAACGTCTATGAGAAATGATAGCTTTATCATTGGTAGCAACGTTACACAATGATTCCTTATTCACAGAAAAACATGATAAATCAATATTTTTGGGAAAACTTGTCCAAAAATACAACCCTTGTGAGAGACTACCCAAGCCCATCAGTTTGCCAGTCGAAAGGGCCTAAAAAAGACAGGTGTCAGAATTGAAGAGGATTCGACATGAATTATCCTCACAAGCTTTTGATACTGAGATAAGATTGAATTCAAATTGAGGAATATAAAGCACATTTTTAAGGGTAATGGAAGAACTAAGATGTACTTTGTCCCTATTTTTGTGACTTTTGTAGTATTCCCATTTGGAAGTTTCACAATGGATCGGGAAAATATGTGCATGAGTATGAGAAAAGAAACTCTCATCACAGATAATGTGGTCACTAGCACTGAGTCAATGATCCATGCATCATGAGAAATAGAGCTTAGGCAAAATGAGGTACCCGAGAAGCTCGCCCCTTTTCGGAAACTTCCACTGTTTTAGGGCCTTCATTATTTCCGATACCGATTTTGTGTAATGGACTGGTTGATGTTGTGCCCAGTGACTTGATTAACTGAAGATTCCTTCTTTCCTCTATCTCCGAGTTTACCGTGTAATTTCCAACAGGTTTCCACCGTGTGATGAGGTCGTTTGCAATAGCTGCAATATAATTTGTCCTTTCCCTTAATATTTTCCTTTGGTGCGAAATTTCTTGGACCGTAGGATCCCCTAAAGGAACCGGAGCCGTTGGATTCAGCTAGGGCATTAGCTGAATAATGACCGTCGGATCTGAAGATCTGATCTGAGCCGTCCACCCTAAAATTAGGGTTTCGGTTTCCTTCCTCCTTCTTTCTCTCATTTGCGCGATAGAGGCTTTCTCCATGGAAACCGAAGGGCTGATCCGTCGGAGAGAGGGCGTACGAGGAGCTGCCGGTCGGAGTGAGCCCAGATCCGGGAACGGCGAATGCCGGTGAGAGGTTCCCGGCCGTCGACGGGCCGGATCCGAGAGCCGCGAACGCCGCTCCTTCTCCCGGTTCGCCCGAGTCCGGTCGCCGCCATCCTTTGGCTTTCTTCTTGGACCGCCAATCGGTAGATCCGCCGTAGCGATGGTGGTGGCTCCATTGCGAGCACTTGGGACCGAAATGTGAGTAATTTTCATTTAAAATCAGCAAAAATCGAGTCGATTTTTCTTTGTCTCGAATAGCCCTATGCGATTTAGGGTTTCCTCCAGTCCCTCGAGTCTCTCCTCGGTAGCCTCGAGTTCGTTCCCAGGGCGAGAGCCGGTTGAAACATGTCGTGACAGTCGATTTCCTTGTTTCAGTCGATACGGCTTGGGTGAGCGAGAAAAGCTTGGCTTGATCAAGCTTGCCGTACATCTCTCGGATCGCCTCCCAAATCGCCTTTGAGTCTTCAGTTGGTGGAAGTCCGGCAGCCACCTCAGGAGCCAAACAGTTGCCGATCCACATCCGCACGAGCCGATTGCACTCCGCGCCAATGCCGCGAGCGTTCGTCGATCGGGAAGGGTACGCCGCCGTCGATGAAGCCTTCTTTCTCCTTGGTCACCAGGCGCCCGCCGGAGATCTCGAGCCCAGGTAGTGTAGTTTTCAGGTCCAGTAAACTGCAAAGAAATGAGCCGTAGCTCGAGTCCGTCGCCCAGCGACGTGTAGAAGGGGTCGCCGGGTTCCAGCCGGCCGGAAAGATGAACGGCAGGTATCCGGGTCCTACATTCGGGTAGCGGGTCCTACATTCGGGTAGGGATTCCCTCCCGACCCGTCGAAGATGCTTCGGGTCTTGGGCTGTGCCCGTTGGGCTGTGCCGGTGCTCGAGAATCCTTCTCCAGATGTTCCGTATGGAACCCATGACTGAGCTGGTCCAATTCCCCACGGACCCTGAAAGGGAAACCACGGGACTGATGACCATTGAGTTGGGCCGGAAACATTGGCTGGAGCAAGTGTCGGATTGGCAGTATGTTGAGCCTTCGAGTGATCATCTTCAGAGGGGTCGACTGAGACTGGATTCCTGCTTTGAGGTGAGTTTAGACTTTCCTCAACTGAGATTTCCCCTTGAGTATTCTTGGCCATGATGAATTCCTCTGCTGTTTTGTAGAAACCGATTTGTAAGAAAGGAACAGAGGCAATTCGGAGAGTTTGGCGGAAGCTAGGTTGAAAAATACGGCTCTGATACCATGTCAGAAATGGTGGAATATGTCGGAAATGGTGGAATAGGCCAAGCACAAGAGAAGACTCAAGGTTTTCTTGTATTTCTGTATATGTAATTTACATTGTATGATGTCCTATTTATAGTACATTAAATGTCTAACTAAAGAAAAAATATTTATCAAATCAAATCTAATCACAGATTGACATAATTAAATAATCACAATCTCCTGTAATCTTGGATTGATTGATTACAATCTTCAGCTCGATTTGTGCATATCTCCAACAATGATTGGTCAATCGATAAACACCTAGTTTAATCAAAACACACTTGAATCAGTCCACTGAAGCTCTGGTTTTTTCGTACCTTTCTTTTCGTAAAATCAAAAGTTGAATTGCATTTCGTTGGTTCCCATCTCATTTGCATCTCACCGACACTCGCCCGAGTAAAATCCAGAGATTGAGCTGGTGGACCCGCTTGTGATATGAACGCGAACGCACGACAAAGAAACAGAGTCGGAATGAGAAAAAGGGGCGCCGAAAAGTCAAAATTTATTATTCATGTCCAGGATGCATTCGAACGTGGTTTTGTCCGTAGGAATCTTTATTGCTTTCTCCATAAAACCGAGGAATCTGTCCGCATAACCTTTCGTCTTATTCATTCATGAGCATAACCAGGACATGAAATTGTTCGTAATGAAGTGAGTTTTATTAACGAGAGCTCCGACGATACATATTCAACGGTAATTAAAGAAAATTTATAAATTTCAATACACTAATTTGTTTCTCGCATTATATTCTTCCAATCAATACTTTTGGTCTCGACTAAAAAAAATTCAAAAAAAGTACAAAAAGTATGATTTGATAATTTTTTGAGGATAAAACAATTAGCTCATATTTGGAGTTCACAAAAATTGATGACATTATCTAAGGGCGATCCTACATTTTATGGTACTATTTTATCAATTATTTTGTAAATAAATGGTTACCATTCATTTTTTAGCTAACACGATAGTGATTTGCAAGTGGAAAGTTGTTTGGTCTATTCTTCGAACAAATAAAATCAAGGTAAAATAATATTTGGTCTCTACAATTTTGAGGGAGTTCAACTTTTATAGTGTACTCACGACCAAAATACTCAAAAATATAGAGTAAAAAAAAACGAGAAATTTGAAATGGGGCAAATATATGACCAAAGTATTCATGATTGGTTCATGGACCCACCATCCCGCGCGAGTCCAAATTAGATGGGCCAGATCTCGGTTCGATTTAGTTCTCGAATTAATAATTCATCATCCTAAATCTCCCTACCGAATGACTGCAATGTTTTCGTAGGTTTGGCCATTAGAGGTAAACATGACCTTTCCCTTTGATAAATATAACTCTCTCGACCACGAGAAATGAGTAATTATGCAAGGTATAAGAGCGAGGGAAAATCAACTGCCCCTATGCTATTTTAATGTTACGGGGGCCGTCTATATCAACGTGTATCATGTGAACACGTCACAATTATTTGGCCGACGTAAGGTATGCCGAATATGATGTTTCATACCCACTTTCCAAACCATTATAAATACAAACGTTCTTATATTCTCGAAGTTCATAAGCAAGAAATTGCACTATAGAGTTGAGAGATTATAACTTAGCACCATGGATATGGTGAATGGAGAGATGGGAAGCCAGCAGCTACTGGCTCAAGCTCACATATGGAACCACATCTTCAATTTCATCAATTCCATGTGCTTGAAATGTGCCATTCAGTTAGGCATTCCCGACACCATCCACCACCATGGCCAACCTATGACCCTCGATGCCTTAGTCTCTGCACTTCAAATTCACCCCTCCAGAGCTCACTGCGTCGACCGCCTCATGCGCATCTTCGTCCACTCCGGATTCTTCGAACAGAAGAAGCTCGCGCCGGACGGTCAAGGTACCTATGTACTCAATCGCGTGTCCAAGCTCCTCCTTACGGACAATCCCTCCAATGTTGGTCCGTTCGCACTGTCCATGCTCGACCCTATTCTGATAAACCCATGGCATGGCTTGAGCGCGTGGTTCCACAACCACGTCGACCCGACGCCATTCGAAATGGTGCAAGGGATGTCGTTTTGGAGGTATGCCAGTCAAGAATCGGGGTTTAATCGCTTATTCAACGATGGCATGGCTAGCGATGCTCGATTGGTGGCTAGCATGGTGGTTAACGAGCACAAAGGGGTGTTCGAGGGAATAACCTCGTTGGTCGATGTAGGCGGAGGAACTGGGACGACGGCCAAGGCCATCGCGAACTCCTTTCCGCATATGGAATGCACAATATTTGATCTTCCGCATGTGGTGGCTAATTTAGAAGTCAGCGAGAACGTGAGATGTGTTCCTGGGGATATGTTTGAGTCCATACCACCTGCAGATGCAATAATATTGAAGGTACAATTTAATCAAAAAATTAAGATTCAGCTACTTCTCCTCCTTTAGTCTAATGTTATCGAGAATAGCCCCACGTTTTTCATGTAAAGGATTAGTTTACCTGTTGCAAACACAAGCCATCCTAACGTTCAACTTACATAGGAAATCTACGAAATCACATGTGACAATATATGGACAAAATGACAGACTGATGGATGATTTAATTTATATGCAGTGGATACTCCATGATTGGAGCGATGAAGACGCTGTGAAGATACTGAAGCGATGCAAGGAGGCCTTAGGCAAGGGCAAGGACAAGAAACAGAAGGTAATTATAATTGACATGGTGATGGACAACACGAAGAGCGACAAAGAGATGGTCGAAACCCAGCTCTTCTATGACATGTTGATGATGACCCTCGCGTCGGGAAGGGAGAGGAATGAAGCAGAATGGGCTAAGCTCTTCGTCGCTGCTGGCTTTGGGGACTACAAGATCACCCCCGTACTTGGCTTGCGATATCTTATTGAGGTCTACCCTTTATGATCGATTATCAATACTTGCCAATTCATGCTCTAGTTCTTATAGCTTGCGGTAAGTTGAAGATCAATAGTAAATAAGGCTTCTCTAGCCACATTCATAAAAATACATATTTCAGTAAGGATTTAGCGATGTACGAGCATGCGAGAATGGCGTGATTAAGTCGCCCATTCAGATAAGCATATTTAGCAGTTGAAGCAAGTGGCTGTCGTTTGAATCGATTGGAGTGAGATCCTTTTCTAGCTTCAAACCTCTAACTTTTACATCTTATCGTTGATTGATTTTAGTACAAAGATACAGATGTGTAATTTTGGTGTGGCAATTCCGAACTTTATTAGCCATAAGTCTCGAAATGTGTGGACTTACCAAACAATTTGTAAGGAATGTTCACAATTTAGAGGCAAGACCGGTTCATAATATGGATCTAGATGATAATTTGTAGTAAACTGATATGTACGTTTCACATTCAAGCGTCCAATTAAATCTGCCGCATCAACTCCTTAAATCAATTTAATGAGCTAATTTTAGTATCTAGAGCATTTTGCTTTACCCACGCAATCGCTAGACAACATAGCTATGCAGTTTGAATGATCAAAATTAGACCATTTCACATTTATGTTGCAAATACATGCAATTTAATAATGACGACGACGACGATAACCGCCCATTCCACAGCATGTCAGGAACATATTGCACTATCTCTGCAAAGGGAGCCAGAGAACATCTGAAAGGATTGTCATAGTCCCTTAACCTTTGATTCGAGGTGGATTCCATAGATTTGATTGCAATAGAAGCATTCGCAATTTGTTTTTTCTTCCAAACAAATTTCATTTAACTGGCGGAAGAGGAGAACAACATCGATTTAGCATTTAAATTAAGCGAATCCCAAAGAGGTCGAGGGGTTTGAAAAGCCAATTAGAAGGGAGGGACTCTAATCCGTGGGCTTTTGCAATTCAGTCGACACAAAGATTAGCCTCACAGGGACAATGGATAGATGAAACCTATTTTAAGATCGTCAAAAGGCCCAAGCATTTCTCTATAATCAACCGGAGAGCCTTCCGCTTGATAAGTGCTAAACGGGTGATAGATTATCACTTGGAACTGGTAAATATTAGTCCGATTCCTAATTTCAAATGTGAACTCATGCACTTTGATTTCTTGGACCAGATATATATATTATTTTTATTATTACCCTACTAAAAACCCTAATTACTATTCTCACAAAAGTGAACTCAACCCACGCCCCTTCCCTTGATGAAAGTAATTTGAAGGTGAAACGCTCACAACTCACACAAGGAAGAGAAGAAGATAAATAGGCATGTAGATTTATTTCACCTCAACAGAAAAAAAAAACAAAAACAATTACAAGATTCCCCTATTTATAGACTTGTTACATGACATTTACTCTTCCTAGTAGAAAAAGTTAGCATTCCAGATAAAATCAAAAAATTAACAAAACAATCACCATATCTCATATTATCTCTAAAAACAATCACTATCTCTAAAAACAATCATTATACCTAAAAATAAGAATAGACTCATTATAGATAATGACGAACAGACTCATTAAAAATAACCATGCAATTATGACTCTTTTTCAATGCTGGTACCGAACAGTTATCCATATAGATGAATTTGGTTTAATTTCTAACACTCCTCCTTAAACCAAATTCTCTTTGATCGATCATTCCAAGTAGGCTCTTGAACTTTTGGAAAGCATCGATCTTGAGAGGTTTGGTAAAAATGTCTGCTACTTGATCTCCCATCTTCACATGCAACACTTCAACCTCATTTTCTTTAACCTATTCTCGAATGAAGTGATATCAAACATCGATATGTTTGCTTCGTTCATGAAAAACTGGATTTTTCGCCAATGCAATAGCAGAAACATTATTAATAAAAATCCCAGTTGCTTTCTTCTGCTCCATAAGAATATCTTTGAGTAGTCTTCTCAGCCAAATAACATGACAAACACATGAGGATGCAGCTACATATTCAGCTTCACATGTCGATAGGGTGACACTGGATTGCTTCTTTGATGACCAAGTGAAAGCAGTGTCAAACAAGAAAAATACAAAGCCTGTAATAGTGCTCTTTCGATCATCGATATCTCCACCATAATCACTATTCGAATAAGCTCGAAGTTGAAAGGATTCAAAGTGATAGTAGTGTAGGCCATGAGAAGTAGTACCTTTGATGTACCAAAGTATCATCTTTACAGCTTTAAACCGAGATGACTTTGGCTTCTCCATATATCAACTCACAATTCCAACATTATACATAATATTTGGTCTCATGCATGTCAAATATCTCAAATTCCCAATCAAGCTTCTATAAAATTTTTAATCAACATCGACACCGTCATCAAACTTTAAAAGCTTGCTTCCGCACTCCATTGGGGTATTGACTGGAGTATAATTCTTCATGTTGAATTTTTCAAGGATATTTTCTACGTATCTTTTTTGCGAAATAAAAATCTCATCGGTGCTTTACTTCACTTCTCGTTGACGATCGCCAAAACTCTTGTGAAATAATCAGCAATAAATTCATATTCTTTCATTTGAATTACCTCAAATTCACCTCTCAAGATTTGAAGGCGAATCTTCTAAACTTTCTGTACTCCTTGATGTGTGTTGTGAAGAATCTCACATGCCTTCTTAACAGTAGCAACATTCGAAACTTTTTCGAACATGGAATCATCTAAAGCTTGATAGATGATTGATGGGGCATATTGATCTTTCAAATGAACCTTCTCCAAGGCATTCCTCTAGTTATGGTTCAAGGTAGCTTCATCCTCTAGCTCATCATAGCTAATGTTGACAAGTTCCCACACACCGTAGGTGCCAAGTAGAGCTTTCATTCTAACGGCTCAGTTACCATAGTTGTCTTTGATAAGATGAGGGTATTGAAGAGGATGTTGATTGTTTGTTGATGCCATGATCACAAACCGTAAGCTCTTAAACCACTTTGATGAAAGTGATTTGAAGATGAAACGCTTACAACTCACACAAGGAAGAGAAGAAGATAAATAGGCCAGTAGATTTATTTCACCTTAACAAAAAAACAATTACAAGACTCCCCTATTTATAGGCTTGTTACATGACATTTATTCTTTCTAGTAGAAAAAGTTAGCATTCCGAATAAGATCAAAAAACTAATAAAACAATCACCATATCTCACCTTATCTCTAAAAACAATCACTATACCTTGAAATAGGAATAAATTTATTATAGATAATGACGAACAGATTTATTAAAGATAACGCTGCAATTATGACTCTTTTTCAATGTCATTACCGAACAGTTATTTGTATCGATGAATTTGATTTAATTTCTAACACCCCCTCCCCTCCCTCCGAAACAGGGGGTCTCAACCCTAATTTCTAGGGGTGTCAAAAACCGAACCAAGCCTAACCAAACAAAAAAATTCGATTTTTTCGGTTCGGTTTTCATTTGGTTCGGTTCTCGTTAAAAACCGAATTTTTTTTATCGGTTCGGTTTTTATCGGTTAACCGAACCGAACCGAACCGACAAACCGATAAAAGCTTATTTAGCTTATTTCTTAGAAACGAAAAATATATAAAATAGAAAAAAAAAAAACATATGCAAAAACTGAAAGTTGAAAGTTGAAAACCAAAAACCGAAAAACCGAACCGAACCGAAATTTCGGTTGGGTTCGTATTCGGTTTGATTCGGAAGTTTTTCTTAACAGTTCAGTTCGGTTCGGTTCGATTTTTCAAAAAAACCGAACCAAACCAAACTGTTGACACCCCTACTAATTACCCATTCTTCACTCAAGACCTCTCTCTCTCTCTCCACGCACGCCTCTTGCAATCTCACGGTTACTCTCAGACTCTCTTTCATTGAACATTTGAAGAAAAGTAACGTTCGAGAACACAGTTTTCTTCAATCGAGAAAATGCGTGTTTTCTCTTTCGAGAACATAGCTTTGTCCTTCGTAGTCTTATAGCTTCAAATCTCTACATTGGGTTGGTTTATCGACAACATTGCCACCAACATGTTCTGCAGGAACAGAATCGGTTGTCTCGCCGGATGCATCGGCTTAATTGCCAGTACTTTCTTGAGGTTGCAGTGGTTACAGTGTTGTTTGAGGATGTCTTTGGTCTTTAATCCGAAAATGTCAAATTTTCTGAGAAAACACATAAATTACTGTCATTTGACATATAATGACGTAGAAATTGATTTGCATCCAAAAAAGGGGCAATAGAATTATGTGAGGCTACTCTTAATAACAATTCATGCAATGTGGTCACTTGATTGCAGGAATAAGAGGAGCTTGTAATGAAGGATATAACCAAAGTACTCAAAAGTATAAGAAACAAGAAATTTGAAATGAGGTAAAGATATAACTAAAGTACTCATTATCAATTCTTAGACTCACCCACGATGGTTCAATTTCTAAGCAGGTCTGAGACCAAGTGGGCTAATTCCCAATTCCACAAACTAGGAAGCAACCCTTTAGATCCAATTCTTGATTTTAAGGTGGGAATCGGTTCACGCTAATATAGATCATCTCCATCTGTAAATAGTCCAAGAGGACTATCAACCACGTTGAGATTGAGACACGATTTAGACTCCTACAGGAGGCATTAGTGGAGAAATCTTCGCGTTGTCGAGAGAGAGGTGGAATTTGATAGGGACTTAACCGGTGCAATTCATTCATATGATGTCATAAAAAGAAATTGCTAATTAACATTGTGCCAACTAAAGCCATCTACGTGTGTAGAAGAAGAAAAACAACTCACGAGATTTCCAGCCTCTATCCCGTCTAGTCATGTCTTTTAAAATTGGACGGCTTGAAAATTGGAACCAATTCTACCAGGAAAATTGGACGGACAATGACAACTCACCAGGCTTAAAAATTAACAATTATACGCCCATATAGAATTGGTAGAGTCACATCCAGTTATTTTAGAGGTCATGAAGTCGAATCTCACCAGCGCCGATTGGAAACCTTTTTTTTTTTTTTTTTTTCTGGGAAAGGGTTTTTTTTTTTGTGGAAAGGTGAAGAAATTGTGGACAAATTAACCGCTTGCGATTTTAAAAGCAAAAGCTCTACCCAGGTCTGATGGTAAAGCGAATGGCTGGTGTCCACAAGGTTCCAACCATGTCTCTGAAAAGCAACTTTGTTTTCACAGAGCTCAACAATGACTGAAAATGGACGAGTTTGATTCGGTACTAACCGAAACGGTTTACTCGATAAGGCCGGTTTTGACCTTTCTTGAGCGGTCTTGACTATCAAGATAAAGGCGTGGATCAGATGGCTGGCCTAGCCAGTGCCCAATTGAACCTGTTTAACCAGTCGTCGCAGTTCGATTTTTCGAACATTGACCAAGAGAAGGAGTGCTCCGATAACGCCTGCCAAGGAATATGCTGACATGATCATTTTCTATAAGGGCTTGTTATGAAATACTCTCCAGATAGTTGTTAAGCATATTAAACGAAAAAAATTAAGCTTTTAAAATATCAATTGTACATAACCCGAATAAAATACTTCATTTGAATGCCGCACACTTTTTTTTTTTTTATATTTGCTTGACAAGTGCTTAGGGGATATTCACTAACAAAATCTTTTTCTCAATAAGGATCTTGTCTCGAAAGATAGTTGGGTGAAAATAATTTCTTGTAAAATGACTTCAAAAATAATCACATCATGAGAAATGCTCATAAATATCTAGAAAAGCGCAAGAGATATAAGCATCATTGAAAAATTCATATGGAAAACAAAATTAACTTTTCTTTCTTTAATTTCAAGAATATGTTTATTATATACATACCCTAGAAATTAATTGTTAACAAATATCACAATAGGAAAGGTAGTGGAAAATAAATTTATTAAAGCGATCACCGTATCTCCTTTTAGATTGATCTTTTTATGATTTTTTAGAGAAGATTTCATAGCATGAAAAACCCCAAATAAGTAATGCTAGTGACAAATTTATCCAAAACTAATTTTTGTAATCACCAAAAATCTCAAACTGATAAACCCGTAATAAATTTACCCTCCATTAATTTCCATTAAATTTTATCATCAAACCTGTTGAGTTGGATGATATATAACAATAGATGAGTGTATTAATTGGAAGTTTTATTCCCAGTTTGTCACATATATACCAATTTGTGTTTTTTCAAGTATTAATCAAATATGATGGAAATTAACAGAGGGTAAATTTGTGACATCCTGATTTTCCAATTATGTATTTAATAAAATGAGACGGGCATTTTATCTTCACGCATATAGTTCTTTTCCTTGAGTTGGCCACTCATGTGAAAACTAATCTATCAGGTGAAGCCGGTAAGAGATTCTAATGCATCAGACTTGAGAATTCGACCAGGAAGCGACCTTTCGACCGAGCTAATCTGCAAGGGTCATTACGGTACAATTAAAAATCAATTAGAGACCGGAGATAGGTCGACTCAATAGAAGCATGTGAACGAGTGTGGGTGATTCCACCATATCACACTATTCTTGTCTGGCCAAGACCGGACCGGCTTTTCCGTCGATTGGGTACCATGTGTCCGTATTTGAAACCTTGAGATTACCCCCAACAACCAAGAGTCGCTAATGTGTCAAAGATGTACATTGTGGCTTGATCAACCACAGGTCAAATGCATGAAAATTTCTAAAAGCTATCCGGTAGATCAAGACGTGCTAATATCGTGCCAGAGTGAAATTAACAGTGAATTAAGATCGAATTCAGAAATTGGAAGTCCTGGTGTGTCACAAATCATTTTAGGAACATTGGCTCATATTCAGAAGATTTTTCGTATAAACTGAGTTTTTCAGCAAAATAATCAAAGTATGGTTAATTTGGTTCGGAAAATCGATAGGTCCGCTTTTGGTTGTACTTTTGAGATCTAAGATGGTTCTATGGTCAAGTGATTATGTGAATTGAAGTGTGGTGACATTGGATTAATTTTATGGACTTCAATTTAATTCAATTGGAAGGAAATTGAATGAATTGTGTTGTACAAGATTTTGGAGGATTCATGCCACGGCGGAAAATGAAATTGAACCTATTGGAATATAGTTGAGGGAGATTGGAGATAGTGGAAGATGACATCACCTTATGTCATGGTGGTTTGGGCCAAGTGATGAGAGCTTGACAAGTGGAGGGTGGAGATTAAATCTCAAAAAGGCACCCATCAACATCATCTTCAAGCTTGGGAAGAGAGAGAGAGGAGAGAGGAAAAGCTTCAACTGGTTCGGCCCGACCGCCGGCCGCCCTTCGTCCCGCTGCTCGTCGCCGCCAAAGCTCGCGTCGCCGCCGCGCGCGCCGCGCGCCCGCCGCCTCGCCGGCTAGCCGTCGCGCCATCTCCGCCGAGCAGTCGTCATCCGACCATCCCAGCTGCTCGCCGCCGCCGGAGCCTCCATCGCCGCCGTTTGTCGCCGCTAGCCACGTCCTGTGCTGTTGCCGCCCATCCCCGCCGGTTTCAAGCACACAACCGGCCGCTGCGCAGCCCTCCGTCGGCCTCAACCAACGGCTCGCCGAGTGGGTATGGCAGCCCGGTCTTGGCCCGTTTTGGCCGGCTTCCCGACCCGGATGCTTGGCCCGCCTTTGGGAAAGTCGATCCCCTTGACGCCCCCGTCATTTGGTCCGCTCGGCTCGCTAATCGAGTGAGTTTAACTCACTAAATCTTGATTAGAGGGTTAATGATGCCCTAAGTGTGCTTAGTCTAAGTTAAGTAAGCTTAGGTGGTTAGTTTAGTTTATTTAATTGTGATTTATATTAAGATGTTTGTTTAGCTTAAAGTATGTTTAATTAAGGCTAAGAGAGTTTATTTTATAATAAACCTTGATGGGACATAATAGGGTTTTATTTTTTATTTACTTAAATGTTTCGAAATTCTGGAATTTTTAATAATATATTATAGTACGAAATTAATAAAATATTATTATCTAAAAAGTTCGAAAAATTATTTTCGACCTCAATTACTCGAATTTCGTCTTGATCATTATTTGTTCATTTAGAATTTGAATTTGATGAATGGATGTGGCAAATTGAGTGTTGATTGTGATAAATAGGGATTTTATTCATAAAAACCCAAGTGTCGGGTTTTGATGCAAAAATTGGATTTTAAGTATTACATTAAATAGTGGAGTTTGAAAAAGTGAGATACTGGTTTTCTAGATAGAAATTAACATGTCCCCACACACGTGGTTAATTTCTGGAATATTTTTAATATGAAGAAAAATGGCCGGGATCACTATTTTAAGTGGAAGCATTAAGTGAAATACAAAGCGTCCCGGGCCGATTATGAATTGTTGCGTGATAATTAAGAGGAGATCATCCTGGGCTGTTGAGTTGGACTTGCCCCTATATGGGATGCCCTTACAACAGATGCGAGTCGCAGTAGATTCTGGGCCCATGCTCCTTCGGGAACGCCATCGACGTAGTGATGAAGCCACACTCCAAGGGAGGAGGCGATGCCTGGCATTAATGTCAGTAAATAGCCGAATTGCGAGTAGGCTATGCCCTTGTGTGGCAGTGAATAATAATTGGAATGCGTGCTGAGTGCGATTGTAGTTTATATGAAAGTGATGGCGTTCCAATTGTTTGAATTTTTATTACTACCTGAGATTGTGTGATACAAATTGTGCTAACCTGCAGGAAGGAATTAAGACGAGGTAAGTCTTCTGTGTGATGTGGCTAGGCCATCCAGGTTGTATTTTCTTTCTAATAGGGGTTGAGGGGGTTGAACTTGTTGAGACAATATCTCACCCCGGTTGTGGGCTTACATTTTCAGGTCCCTAGTGGACGAAGCGGCCATTTCATTATGGTTGGCCTTGTGGAGTTACAGAAGTGAAGTTGAAGGATTGGAGATCATGTTTGACTTGTAGATCGTAGGACAGTTCCTTTTTATAAGCCGGCCTTTTGTAGGCTTTTGGTTGTAGACCTCTGTTTGTAAACTTCGTTGGTTTATGTAAGTGATTGGTTGTGAAATTGCTTCCTGCCTTTCTATCCCGTATTTTATTGTCAGGGGTTTATAATACGCTTCCGCATGTGCAAATATAATGAATGGGTCGGCGACGAGTGTGGGAACGTCGCATATCCGATCGACCGCAGTGGGATGTGCGCGCGCTCAAGGCTCGGGCGTGACAAAATTTGTCACAAATGTATCAGTTTAGGATTTTTTTTTTTTTTTATGGTCAAAAGTTTAACTTGAGATAACTTTGTTACAAGTATATCGATATAAAATTTTTCATGATATTAACTTAAAAAAAGAAATTTCGAGTTTCCGGGTGACTTTTAACCTCGCCAACATTCCGCATCCTTTATTATGGTAAAACCCCACATCAACCTTATATCTAAGGACAAAAACCTAGGAGCAAAAAGGCTCAATTGCCTTTTTTCGAATCTTGTTGCCTAGGTCATCAAATGCTATTTCCATTCAAAGCCTACCAGTCGAAAAACCCTAACTTTTTCTCTATCAAGCGGCCACTACTCCTATCGGCTTGGACCACCCTCGGCAACAACGCCATCGCCACCATCACCTGTCATCTCCTCTATCCTCAGATAGAGAGAGCGGAAGGGTGGCGGGCGGTTGTAGATGACTAGGAGCAAAGTGGCCGGCGAAACGGCGGCTGGCAGGAGCTATAGCGTCCGCAATGGATGAAATTAGTGGCAGGGTTCTTCCTTTTGAATTTATGACCATGGGTAGGTGAAGAATTGGGTACCTGCGAGAGGGATACTTCGAGAAGAGAATAGCAGTTTTAACAACAAACACTATTGACATTGGGGGCAGCTTAGGCTGTAACACCAGCTTGGGTTTAAACTAGGTAAATCTAGAAATAGAGGAATCAAAGTTGTTTTGGCATGGAAAATGAGTTTTTTTTTGGGATATATTCCTTTTTCTTTTGTTGGATCTAACTCTGGAACTTCTAATACCGATCTCCTAGATCCCCCTTTCCAAATTACTGCTAAGTCCATTAACCATATTCTAGGAGTTCATGAGCGAGAAATTGCACTTTAGAGGAGAGAGATACTAACTTGGTACCATGGATATGGTGAATGGAGAGAAGGGGAGCGAGCAGCTACAGGCTCAAGCTCACATATGGAACCACATCTTCAACTTCATCAATTCCATGTGCTTGAAATGTGCCATTCAGTTAGGCATTCCCGACACCATTTACCGCCATGGCCAACCCATGACCCTCGATTCCTTAGTCTCTGCGCTTCAAATTCACCCCTCAAGAGCCCAGTGCGTCGACCGCCTCATGCGCATTCTTGTCCATTCCGGATTTTTCAAACAGAAGAAGCTTGCGCTGGACGGTCAAGATGCCTACTTACTCAACCACGTGTCCGAGCTCCTCCTTACGGACAATCCCTCCGGCGTCACGCCATTCGCACTGTCCATGCTTGACCCTATTTTGATGAACTCATGGCACGGCTTGAGTGAGTGGTTCCACAGCCCTGTCGTCCCGACACCGTTCGAAATGGTGCAAGGGATGTCGTTGTGGAGGTATGCTGGTCAAGAGCCGAGGTTTAATCGCTTGTTCAATGATGGCATGGCTAGCGATGCTCGGTTGGTGGCCAGCATGGTGGTTGAGGAGCACAAAGGGGTGTTCCAGGGAATAACCTCGTTAATCGATGTAGGAGGAGGAACCGGAACGATGGCCAAGGCCATCGCAAGAGCCTTTCCGCATATGGAATACACAATGGGCCCATTTGGTTCTGCTTTTGAGGAATGCACTTGTCAAAATGCAAATACCTTTGGCTAAATGGGGTTTTCCGAAATGCAAATATCGTTTGGTAAAATTTGCATTAAGATACAACTTTGACCAAAACACTGTTTGGTAAAATTTACATTTGTAAATGACTTTTATTAAATTAAAAAAAAAAAAATCTATTTTCTTTTTTGAACTCCGGCGGCCGGACCGCCGGATTCGGCGACCGGATGGTCGGATCTCGGCTGCCCGAGTCGCGCGACCTCAAGCGACGATCGCCCGAGGTCGAGCGACCCCGGGCGCGGTCACGCACGACCCAGCGACCGGACCGCCGAATGTGGCGGTTGGATGGCCGGATCGCCGCCGGGTCGCGCGACGCCGCGCCGAGGTCCGCGACCCGGGCGACGGTCGCCGGGTTCGGGCGAACCCGGGCGGCCGTTGCACAGGTTCGGGCGACCCGGGCGGGCTGTCACTGGAGTCGCGCAACCTCAAGCGACCGCTGGGTCGCGCGATTCAGCCATCGTGGCCTAAATCGCACCACCCAAGCGTCGCCGAGGTCCGGCGATGGTCGCCGGGGTCAGGCGGCGGTCGCCGGCGCGTCGCCAGCGCGCGCAACCCCTTGGCCGACAGTCGTCGGCCTCCAATCGGCGGTGGCTTGGAGAAGATGAACAATACCAACTTACATTCCCAAGATGCAACTTGCCAATGCACCTCAAGAGCTCCATTGGGCTAAAGGCCTTTAGACTCCTTTGGAGATGCAATTGCATCGTGCCAAAGTCGCGCAAAAAAACGAACCAAACGCGTTTGCATTTGGCCAAGGGACTTTAGAGTCTCAAAGCCCATTTGCAAAGCTGAACCAAACAGGGCCAATATTTGATCTTCCGCATGTGGTGTCTAATTTAGAAGTTAGCGAGAACGTGAGTTGTGTTCCTGGGGACATGTTTGAGGCCATACCACCTGCGGATGCAGTTCTATTGAAGGTACAAGTCAATTAAAAAATTAAGATTCAGTTACTTCACCTCCTTCAATCTAATCTTATCGAGAATAGCCCCACGTTTTTCATGTAAAGGATTAGTTTACCTGTTGCAAACACAAGCCATCCTAACGTTCAACTTACATAGGAAATCTACGAAATCACATGTGAACAATATATGGACAAAATGACGGACTGATAGATGATTAAAGTTGTATGCAGTGGATACTCCATGATTGGAGCGATGAAGACGCTGTGAAGGTACCGAAGCGATGCAGTGAGGCCTTAGGCAAGGGCAAGGGCAAGGGCAAGAGAAAGAAGGTAATTATAATTGACATGGTGATGGACAACACGAAGAGCGACAAAGAGACGGTCGAAACCCAACTCTTCTATGACATGTTGATGATGACCCTCGCGGCGGGGAGGGAGAGGAATGAAGCAGAACGGGCTAAGCTCTTCGTCGCTGCTGGCTTTGGGGACTACAAGATCACCCCTGTACTTGGCTTGCGATCTCTTATTGAGGTCTACCCTTCATGATCGGTTATCAATACTTATATATATATAAAGGTTTAATGATGTAGGAGCATGCACGAACGGCGTGATTAAAACATCCAATAATCATTTACAGTAGTTGAACCACGTAGATGTCGTTTGAATTGATTGCCATGCGATCCTTTTCTAACTTCAAGCGTCCAACTTTTACATCTTATCGTTAATGATGCAAATGTGTAATTCCGGTGACAGAAGATGAAAAGTAGCTTTGAGGAGGATGTGATTTGTATTCTTCAATGAATAATTCGTACATGTACATGATGTATTTATAGTATAATAAAGAAATCAGAAAACAATATATATGATTGTGTACAATTTGTAAGGAATGTTTACAATGTTAGAGGCAAGACTAGTTTATAATATAGATCTATATGATAAATGTAGTTATAAACTGATGCACGCATTTCATATTCAAGCGTTAATCAAATCTGCCATATCAACTCCTCAAATCAATTTAATGAGCTAATTTTACTATCTAGAACATTTTGCTTTACCCACGCAATCGCTAGACAATATGGCTATGAAGTTTGAATTATCAAAATTAGACCATTTCACATTTATGTTGCAAATACATGGAAAATAATGATGATGATAACTGCCCATTCCACAGCATATCAGTGACAATATTGCATTATCTCTGCAAAGGGAGCCCAAGAACAATGGAAAGAATTGTCATAGCTCCCTAACCTTCGATTTTCAAGTGATTTTGATAGATTTGATAGCAATGGAAGCATTGACATTACTTTACACCCAAAAAGAGGTAATCTATATCTAAGTTCTTCGCAATTTTTTTTTTTTTTTGTTCAAAACAAATCGATTTTCATTTAACTAGCAAAAATAGGAAAACAACAATGATTAGAGTGTGTTTAATAACTTTTTGGTTCCTACAAACAATATATGTTCAAAAATAATTTTTCCTATTTATGTTCCCGCGAACAAGGAAGTAGATTTTTTTTTTATTTCTTATTTCTATTCCAAATATATTCTCTATCTGCCTTCCACGTTATCAAATGGATTTTTCTTCTTTTTCTATTCCGGGTAACACAAGAAAAAAAAAAAAAAAACAAACAAACAAAATGATCGTCAAATAAGTCCTTAGCATCTAAATGAAGTATATCCCAAAGGGATCGAGGGGCTTGGAAAACCAATGACGAGGGAGGGACCCTGGTCCATGGCCTTCTACAATCCAATCCACGCAAAGATCAGCCTCACGAGGACAACGGATCGCCCAAAAAAAAAAACCTTTTGTAAAGATGCCCAAAAGGCACAAGCATTCCTCTGTAATCGACCGGAGAAAGCCCATGGGCTTTTTTCCTTGGGCCTGATAAGTCCTGAACGAGCGGTGGTGATAGGTTCTCACCTGATATCCAAGGTTGCAGATCATCCGACACGCGTTTCGAACTTTAATGCGAGAATTTCCTCGTCATTGAAGGTGTGTTTTTATTAAGAAAAGCGAAAGAGCGCCGACAAGATTTAGGAATCTCCCAGCACGCAGACTGTCGTGAACTCCTCCTCCTCCTCCTCCACCTCCATGTAGCAGAGACGACCGTGTCTGCGGGTCAATCTCGCGCTGCGCGTCGATCTTCTTCTTGGATCAGGTGATGATCGCTCTTCTTCCTTCGTCTGTGTTCTTGCTGTTTCTTGATCGCTTTTTTTTGTTCCCTTGATCTGGGCATTCGATTGTTTCTTGGATCATGGAGCTCCGGATCGGTTCTGATGGGCTTGTTGCGCGTACCCTTTTTCGCCCTCAATGCTGTTTGTTCGGAATCTTAGCTTATCTCCGGTTTTGGTCTCTCTCCGCAATTGAACATGAAAAAAAGAGCTCTGAATTTCGATCTTTTGGTGTTTGATTCCACTGATTACTTGTCGGGGAAGTCGTCGATTTGTACTAGGATTTCTGGGCATGGATTTTCTTGCGCAAAGTTTTGTTTTTGCCCCCTCTTGCCCGAAGTAAACAAGAATGCACATGCTGAATTTGGATTTTCCCTTTTACCCCGTCTCATCAGATTAACTTCCACTTTGATTTCGATGGTCGAGGTTGGAAGTTCCATCTGTTGACTGCCGTGCAACTTTTTGCCTTTTTTGGGATACCCGTTTTGTGTTCTGATTAACGCAATCAAACTTAACGAGACAGTGTTCTGGGTTTCTAGCCAAAGTCAACAAGCTGAACTGGCTTCGCTTGTTGGCAGTATGAGTTGTCACTCAGAAGCGCATCGATATTTTGAATGAAGCTGTTTTACATAAGCTTACCCAGCGCTGATTGTATATGTGCTTGTGTTGGAACTTTTGGGGTGTTTAAGTTTTCTGTTGTTCTGGTGTTTATGTACTTGTATTTCTCGAAAAGAAGTTTCATTATGGTGTGAAAGAAAACAAGACAAGGAATTTTCATCAATTCTATCACATCGCAGTCCATCCTTTTTATAGGCACTTCAGATACAGGCGAACAGAAGCTTGTCATTCCGTTTCTTTTCATGTCGAAATATCAGTCTTTGTGATTGTTATGGTAACTTTTGTGATTTCAGGAGATGGATAGCGAGACTAAGATTAAACGTGAGGCCACAACTCGGCCACAGTTGTCAGAAAAGGCAAGGAAATTGATTGATGACATTCAAGAAATTATGACAAATTGTCAATTGGCTTGGAAAGGGGGGCGAACCGGCGATTCTACTGTCTTGGTGGAGCAACTGCTCCGGTTGTTAAGTGATTTGAAGGCTGAGATTAATGCATTTTCCCCAGCATCTCCTATACCGGTTTGTATTTATTGTCATTTATATCTTTTGCGACTTATTGAATCAGTTGATTTGGTACTCTCGTGCTTTGTTTTTATTTTTATTATTCCCGTCATCTTTATGGACGTGCCCCTCTCTTCTCAAGCAATTTCCCATATAGTGGAGTGGGGCAATGGTAAAATCATTTATACTCTTGTTAAAATAAATTATTTTGAGGTCTAGTTTTCCTGTGGTTGTAATACGCCTCTTAAAATGGCTGCTTATAAACTTCTTTTCCTCTGAATTTTCTTGTGTAGGTCAATAGCTTGGGATCATTCTCAGAGGAGATACAGCGTATGCTGCAGGTTTGTGATGAGCAAGATGATGCGACCAGCACATTGGTTGAATTGGCAGGTTTGAAGCCTGGACCTGACATTGAAGACTTTCAAATAACCAATTTCACAACAGCTCAGGAGGTCTCTCTCTCTTTCTCTCAATTTGTTATGTCGGGTAGTTAGGTTGGAAACGCTTCCTTTCCTTGTCTCTTAATAATTATACAAGACATGGCCTTTTCCTATGGCAATGGATATGGGAAAGAAATAACTGAAAATTGTTGCCTTGGTATTCAAAAGATAAAATCCAAATGCTGATTAATCTGAATTGCAGGTGTATATAACTTGAGAATGCTGCTTCATGTTCTGTAGGTTGTGAAAAGAGGAATTCTTCGAAGTATATTTGTTGATCTGCTGCCAACATTGTAAAGATTATTGTTGTGCCGACAATGTTCGTCCTGGTTGCCAGTTTCAGTAAAAGTCTAATAGCTGCTCGTTATGATTAGCAACTTATGGGTTTCCCAACACCTATTCCTGAGAACTGGTCCAAATTTGGAGTTGCACAGTTTGCCCACATGGGCACACGCAAGCATACGCAAATGCACAAATTAAGTCTTGAAAAGTCTTAGTCATTGGAAGCTTGAAATATCTGAGTTATGCTTGCTAAGTTGAGTTCTGGCATTGATAAGATTTATGCAATTTTAAATCTTGAATGCTTTCATACCTTTGCTTCTAAGTGATTCTCTCATTGTGGCTTATGCGATTTTGAAGCTGCTACTGTGCAGTATGCACATGGTTTATCTCGAGTATTGTCATTACAACTGTGCTTTGCTTTGTCTTTTTTCAGACTGATTTTCTGAACTTTGGGCAGCAAGGACTTGTTTCCCAAGAATTCTATCAATGTGGAATTGATTCAGGCATGCATAATACAGTTGTTAATGACTCAGATCTGTCTGCTCAGTTGGATTATCTCCATTTTGATTTCCATCAAGATGATGACCATGGGCATTATGGGGAGGCAAACAATGACAAACAAATAGGACATGATTTTGGTGCTAACATTTTGCCTCTCATCAATCCTCCACCATCCGCGTTTTTGGGCCCGAAATGTGCCCTTTGGGATTGTCAGAGGCCTGCTCAAGGTTCTGAGTGGTGTCTAGATTACTGCAGTACAATGCATGCTGATCTGGCCCTTAGTGAAGGCAGCCCTGGTATGAATCCTGTACTGCGCCCTGGAGGAATTGGTTTGAAGGATGATAGACTACTTTCCTCTCTTATCGCAAAGATGCAGGGAAAAAATGTGGGAATTCCTGAATGTCATGGGGCTGCCATTGAAAAATCGCCATGGAATGCCTTTAGTAAGTCATACTCTCTCTCTCTCTCTCTCTCTCTCTCTCTCTCTCTCTCTCTCTATTCTGTGTTGTTTGATCATGCAAATAACTGGTGAGCTGATTGTAATTCACTCCCAATCTGAACCACTTCCAACCTCGCAGAGCTATTTGACCTCTCTCTTCTGGAGGGAGAAAACATCCGGGAATGGCTCTTCTTTGATAAGCCGAGGAGGGCATTTGAAAGCGGAAACAGAAAGCAGAGGTCGTTGTCAGATTATCGTGGGCGTGGTTGGCACGAATCAAGGAAGCAGTTGATGAAAGAACTTGGGGGACACAAGAGGTCCTATTACATGGACCCCCAACCTCCAGGGTCTTTTGAATGGCACTTGTTTGAGTATGAGGTCACCTCGTCTGACTCTTGTGCATTATACAAGTTAGAGCTCAAGCTCGTCAGCTTAAAGAAAAGTCCTAAGGGGAAGGGCATGAATGACTCTGTGGTTGATCTCCAGAAGCAGATGGGAAGGCTCACTGCTGAAGTTTCCCCCGATACTAAACATCCAGTCAAGGGCGGGATGAAGACCGATCAGAAGGCCGATTCTGAATGCTGAATATAATATGATGAGACTCAAAACATCCTTGATGCCATCATTCACTGTACATGTATATATCTTACATGGATATTGATACCCAGTTCCTTCTGTTGCTAAAGTATATGACTCTAACAAAGGTCATTCAGTGGTTTTGCCTTTTGAAAAATAGAATGAGGCTGACAGCGCCACCTCTGGTCCATACAAAAACCTGTAAGATTTATGAGTATTACTCTGAGAATTCTTTTTTGCACTTGTCATTCTAGGATGTGTATTTCTATGGACGTTTATACGTTCTGGTGATTACTGAGTTCTTACTGGTGTCCGTGCATATATCATCTTATAAGAGTTCCACATCCGCGGTCAGAATGTTCAATTGGAGTCATTATTACTATTTATATTTGAAAAAAGAAAAAAGGGAGGTAGCCAATGCTGATGGCTCACCCTCACTTCTTTCACTTGTCAAAAAGATGATATCCTCAAAGTTGCATCCATGAACATGATCATGCTCCCCCGCCTTTCCTTTCCATTCAAGTCCCATCCATGAATATGATCTCTCCTCAATGAGTGAAATAGCAAAAGTAAGGTTAAATTAAACAAGTTTATCGAATTTTACATTATACACTTGCTGCTGCTTCCAAAAGCCTTTTTTATGCAACCGCAAACAATGAACACGGTGAAAATTAAGATGTCCGCTGCAAAAAGACCAATTTCTGTAAAAGAAACTGTGGGAAGGCTGCTTCACATAACTCCTCCAAATGCCAGTAAGAAATTTATGCGTTTACAGACACTACTTACACAGGTTACATAATTCGATTACAAAAACAATCTTTCAGAGAAAAGAGTACTACTATGGATATTTCTGTGGGAAAGATAAGAGATCTGTAATACATGACCCTTATTGGGGTGGACAAATAAATAATTGTACATTGTCAAACAAATGGTTCAAAAGTTGCAAAATTGTATATAGCAGTGATGATTCACTCTTTCGGCCTCTTACTCATGCTCTTTCGCTTGTTAACATCCAGGTATTTCTTCCTTAATCTTATTACCTTTGGTGTAACCTGCACAGAAAATAAAAAGTCATCTCAAGCGATTCACCAACTAAAATGATGGTGACCAACAACACAATTGCTATCACACCATGAGGCAGATGGCACAAGAGAGAAGGGAAACTGATATTTGGCATATCGATGACCAAACATAATAAATGGAACGTTGTATGAACTTACTTCAATAAGTTCGTCTGAAGCAACATAACCTATGGCTTCTTCAAGAGTCATCTGTTCAAAAGGAAACTCGATTATCATTAATCACAGTAGAGAAATTGCCAGATCAAAACCATTTTGGTTCTACTATCCAAATATAATCCACAATAGGCAAATTTGACATGGTTGGCCAATTGGATCTGGCAATTTCAGCACACAACTAGCAGCAATGAAGGAAATTACTGCCAAAGACAAGCTGCCAATGCCTTCAGGATAGCTAAACTTAACATGGTTGACCACATAATATTAGCAAACTTCAGTGCACAACTAGCAGCACCGAAGGAAATAACAGGCAGAGACAAGTTGACAATGCCTTCCAGGCCTTTCACCAGTACAGGAAAAACACATTCTACTGCTAAATCAAACTGAAACTTCATTCATCGCATTAGATGATGGTCAATTCTTTTTACTGAAGAAATACCAGGCGAGGAGGAGACAACTTGACATTTTCATCCTTGCAAGCAGACCGCATATTGCTTAGTTCCTTAGTCCTAACTGGATTCACCTGCAGTAAGGAAAGCATTTCAAGATAAGCAAATTTCGAAGCAGTCATGTTGTACTTATTCCAAAAGCAAAAATCTTACATCAAGGTCAGAATCCCGTGAGTGTTCACCAATGATCATCCCATCATACGCCTGCATACCAATCAACAAGTAAATCAGCAAAATTTACATAGAGGAAAACAAAAGCCCGCAAGAGACTAAGCAATCTGTGTAAGTCAATCATTATTAAAATACCGATTCACATCTTTTTTTATGCATCTATTTTTCTTCTTACATATTTTCTTCCATGCAATCTGAGCAGGTCTTACAATTGACAAGTCAACTATTTAATGAAGTACGCTAGTCTAGATCTTCTCCTGAGTTAGCAATGCTCACATTTAGGTTTGTAATCATCAAGGATTGAGGTTACTTGACAAACGAAGACAACAAGAAAAATTAGATGGATATGTCATTTATAGGATCAGAATTAGAGTGGAATGATGAGAGACAAAATGCAGACACACTATATGCTCCTAGAAATGGAAGTCAAACAAGACTTATTTATTCCACAAGAGAAAATGCATAAACATGTATAATCAGCCGTGAGAGACAACCTCCATTCCCGGGCTCACAAAGAGAGTTCCACGAGCCTCTAAACTCATTAATGCATGAGCTGTGATCGTACCATAGCCCATGGATACCTGTCCAGCAGAAGCATGCATGCTTTAATTAAGGACACTGAGTGCCGGAGTATCATGGCAAAGCAATAAGAATATCATCATATACATAATGCTAAATATGCTCCAGGATACAAAGAATAATACATTTAATAGATCTACTAATTAAACGCGTCCTCAATTAATTTACTCTCTGAACAAATATCCAATGATAAAAGTACGAATGAGGTAGCATATTTAGATAGGGATTCAAAAGAGGAAAGCATTATCTCCAGTCAGTTCCATTTACTTGGTGTTGTAGAAGACAATTAAGCAAAGAGGAATCCAGACTTTCCCTCAAAAGCCATGCACAAAGTAAGGGCCCCCTCTTAAAAAGCGGCGTCTACTCGTGTTCATGAGGTTCTTTGGGTTGATTCTCACTCTTAAGTGATTTGCATAAGGGAAAGAAGGTTCTTACTAATAAACATTATCAGTGAAGTGCTTATCGGGTGGTGTCTAGTCCTGTCAAAAGCATGATACAATTGCATGAGATGCAAATCACATTTTCCAGTCCTATATTTTCAGTGTTCACCTCTTTTAACAAACCAAAAATGAAATTACAAGTAGAGTAGACCTTAAGGAAACACAATGGGATCAAGGGAGGATGATAACTCTTAATTTTGGTCAATAGCAATTTAAACCAAGAGATTTCCTATTAAATTAAGTATTAGTATTAAACAAGTTTGCCTCATGGAATCAGAATCATGGCACAAAGACTTACCAATACTCCTTTCCTCACATTCCCAAGAAGGCCTCGGTGCTTTGCATAGGCTGCAGTGTTCAGATAAAAACATATAAAGCAAGAGAGAGCAACAACCAACAGAAAATAAAATTCCATCTAATCAAATACAAATATGCAGATGTAAGACAGAAAGTGGTGTGACCATATTAAAAAATGTGCACATTTTGAGCAGAATCACATTTGAATTTAGTGCCCCATTGTAAAACAATGTTTAGTAAGAAACATGAGAAAAATTAGAAGTGGGGTAAATAGAAGATCGAATATTTTCAACACTTATTTCAAGTACGGTCCATTTCCACGCCTGATGAAGCCTGTCTAGAAGCCACCAGTGGAAAAACAGAATAATGACTAGAGAAAGTCCGCTGTGCCATATCTTCTTTATCTTTCTGATGCACATATGTATATACACTGCTCTTTTATTAGTCAGAGAGAATGCATTGATCCACTGGCTAAGTGTAGAAGCATGAATCAACTTAGGTGTCAAAAACCTATCAGAAGTTAATTTGGTAGATTTATTGTTGATGGTGCCTAATTCACCTCAGCATAGTTGCTGGGATAATGGCCACCAGTAACTCACAAGAGCGACCATGGAACATTTATTTAGCTTGGCAATTGAGGATAAGAAAAGTCAAACAACAATCCCATGGGAATATCTAGCTCCTAGCACTATAAACATACTCAGGAAAGCACGATGCATGAATCCAGTTCCTCTTGTATCACTGCTGAAGACACTCCTGTACCCGACCAGGCCCCTGAAGAACAATAAAAGATTAACCAAAGTGCATATCAAATATGCCACTCACTTTATACTTTAACAATGCTAGAAGAATGGTATACCAAAGCAACAATTGAAATAAAATGATATTTCCATGAGCAATTCATTTGCAGAAGATCATCCAGTCAAATATACCCCCAATTATCTAAATATAAATGAAAACTAATGCAAATTTACAGAAAAACCAAAAAAATCAAAGGGGCCTTCCGGTGAAATTCACATTTAAGTAGATCTATGACTTCAGCAAGAGTAACTAATGCTCAGAGCTTTGGCCATTTAAACCATATAAATGCATCCAACTCCAAAATTGTTGGAGTAGAAATAAAAAAAAAATCAACTTGTGAAATGCTTGATCTCATGGTTAATTTCCATGTCAAAGTCGCAATTACACAAAATTGGCAAAAGCTCTCTTTCATTTTTCCTATATGTTACATTTATAAAATTATTTCTTTATCAAATTCAACTTCTGCACTCCACGTTAGAGGTGGATGTCTTACAGTACCACACTTTTGATTTAAAGTAAACATAAATGCATTGACCAACACTACAATTTCTGTCATGAGACTAGCACACACGTTGGCACCTTCTTAGATCCCATAATAAAATGTATTACCATTTTCTCATCAAAAACATATAATGAAGGGACATAAAAGTACCATGCATTCATCAAAGGAAAAGATTTTATTACTCACTAGAAATCCTGCATAAGCAATTATTTGCAACAAAACAGCAATATCCCAGTGGGAACTCCTAGAAAAGAATTGATAATAGATAAACTAACCTTGATGGACAAGTCAGAGACAATCTAGTTCGGCCAATATCTCCTGCAACAGGACCCATATCAACGATCTCAGCTCGCCTATGAGTCAAGGCTTCCATTACTAACCCAACATGTTCTTCATTAACCTAAAAGACGGAAATAATCTCAGAATTCGAGTGAAAATAATGTAAAGACATGTTCCATATATTTACCTCAATGGTCACTTCTTCAATAGGCTCTAGTTTCTGGCCATTCTCAGTCTTATACCTGTCATGAACAGATATTTGCTAATGCCAATCAAGTCTTTTTTTTGGGAAGGAAAAAAAATGATGTAATATAAAATACTAAAGCTACGGGATAAATATATCCAGAATGAATATGTAGAAAAGTGAATGAAGAAAAAAGAAACAGAAAAACTCTAAAGTGATCTAACTACATAGAAAATAAAACAACAAAAAGAATGTTATTTTCATGTCCTCCATCAAACAATATCCACACGTTACTATTAAGCCTTTATTTCAATTTTGGCCGGAAGTAAGGTTTTATTTCTCATTAAGTTTTTTTGTTGGTTTTCTATTTCACATTTAGTTTGGAAACAGAATGTCCTAACATGGCCCCTTTCCAACTTGCCGCTTTTAGCTTTAGCTGTAGCTGTAGCTCTTAAAAGGAATAGAAAAATGCTTTTGCTGATGAAACCCGTTGACTCTTCCATATGCAATTATATGACAGAACGTTGCAGTATCAAATCCATGTTTTAATGTAGTATGCCATCACATTTATAATCACTAAGATGAATTAGGATGTCACATAGCCCTCCATGTTTTAATGTAGTATGCCATCACATTTACATTCACTGAGAAGTACTTCATGAAGGACAATAAATCTTTTTGTACTAGGGTAAAGGGCCCAAGATTAAAAGGCGATAAAAAGCTTTGAGAGTGATCCACACCTCCACGTCAAAGCCAAAGTATACAAGGAACTCACATGACTTTTGGTGGTGACACAGATAATTCAAATCCTTCTCGCCTCATATTCTCTATCAAGATACCTGCTCTAAACATTAAAAATATAGATTAACTGGATCTTTCAAATTAGTTTTGCCAAAGAATCATAATTCACATCTGCATATGTCCAAACATATCTTAGGGTGATCTGAAAATAATATTTGAAAGCTAGGAGGATGAAAAGAAATCATTGAAAAAGAATTGGGAACAAACCTAATTGAAGTTCTCCTCGCCCTTGAACTTCAAATGACTCTGATAACCCTGGAAGCACATTTATTGCAAGATTTGTCTCTGCTTCAGCCATAAGCCGGTCACCAATTTTTCCACCAGTCAACTAAAAAAAGGAGAATCATCTAGTTAACATTCAAAAATGCAAGAGAGAAGGGTGTAGAATCTGGTTACTCAATATCTGGCCCGAAACTTACATAGTCCTGAAAAGGTTATCACCTTAATATAACTATATACAAGAAAACGAGACAACGAAGTCCTCATTGGTAAAAATATCCATCTACAGTGTTATCTTCCACTTCACAAAGAAACATGTATGACAGTTCACACAAAGAACAAGATTAAAGCATCTTTTCTAAAAAGCAGTTCAACTTCTCTAGTCGCCCCAGATAGTACCTAACATTGTGGCAATCTCTGCATGACAACAATGTCTGATACTAGGGTTGATCTATTCAAGCCATACATGGATATCTGCTATCCACTATGTTCCAATACCCAAATGGTTATTTAACTTTCTAGATCTGGAAACTAAGGCCATATTACTGGGACAATGAACAGAGCTTCATTATTGGAACATTTTTCTTTAAGGATGTCTCAGCAATAATGGCTACCAAAGGGAAGAAAATGATGATTTAAAGGAACCAGTCATTCTTTTAAACGATAAATACAGGAATTTAGATGCCAAATACTAAATCATGCACATCATATAAGCAAATTCTTTCATATCTGTTCAATTTTATTTTTCCACCCAAACACAAAGTTACAACCTCCAGGTACTAGAATCCATTATGCACAGCTCATGTTAAGCTCCATAAATTAAAAACTTCAACATCACAAATTATACATTTTCATTAGGTGAATATGAGCTGACCCTTTAATGACAATATGTTAGAACTCGTAACATGAGATATTACAAAGTAAGAATCACAATGAGACGGCAGCATATCCTCACACACTCAAAATTTAGTGAAAGCAATGGAAAGAAGCTTCAAAACTTACATGTGTACCATCACGTCCTGCCAATGGAGAGTCATTCACACCGAAAGTCATAGAAATAGTTGGAGGATCCAACTCAACAGTAGGCAATGGAGTCATTACCTGGATAGGGAGAAGAAGATTAGTTCATACTCAACTCCACAAGTTCACATTAGATAACCTTAATGCTCAAGCCTATGTTGGATCAAAGATGCTTCATAGAATGCATTTTGTGATGTATCCGGCTGGCTTATGCAAAAATGGTGACAACAAAATTCAAGATTACGCAGCATAATTTTCATTGCAGTAGACTCTAGTCAAACGGTGAGTTAACACATATTAACAGATCACCAATCAACTGGCAAAAGAACCGGAACCCCATATCTCAAAGGGACCAACTATCGACTGATATTTGACATGATTTTATGAGAATATTCTCAGAATTGTCAGAGTGCATCCCTGACTACCTCATTTTATGTCCAACTAGCACAAATGTTCAGAAAACACAAACAGCTCCATTGATCTAATAAATAGGATGCAATTCCTACACTCATCGTTATTTAGTTCCAAATTATCTTCTCTTCTAAACTATTCGAAGTCAGTATTATATCCTTTTCTCAACTCTTGGTATCATGTATTCTGTTTACTGAAGTTTTGATGGATGATAAACACTTTATTTCAATCACCTTTCCTTTTCTAATTCATGCATGCAAAGGTCAATCCACTGATGAAAAAATTTTGGTTCGCTGATATTTGCAGTTTATGTTTATAAAGAGGAAGCAGCCCATCAAATTTCCCACCAAGTATTTGTTAACAAGATGAGAATAAATTTATCAGCCTTACATATTTTGAATTTATTCAGATGAGCTTTATTCCTGTTTTTTCTCCACCCAGAGCAACATGGAGGGAATAATCCATTCATAAACATGATGAGAACTAATTGTTCTATCACAAAGAGGATATTAGTAAATTCTTATATATTGCTCAGGGTGAATGGGACATTCTAAATGCAATTTCAGAAAGTAGACCCTTACAATTAAGTATAGTTTAGCGACTTTCATAATGGTCTTTCAATTATTCTTGCAAGTCTACTTATATTTGATTTCTCTACTTTCCTCTCAAGATTTATAGCATTTTCCCCCTTTCATCTACTTAAAAAAGTTCCATGCCCTCTTCATTTCTGTTCATTACACAAATCCAGACATCATTCTCAATCTTAATGTATTCTACCTGAGTTATAAACACATTCATCATGTACGGTCTCCTCACTATTTTTTAAAACAAAATTTCCACATTATCAGTTGGAATCATCCAAGAACCTTATTAGCAACTTTAATGTATGCAGAAGACTGAGTATGAGAAATGAGCACATAGTAGCTGGATATAAGTCACAAACCCACTCATCTAACAATATTGTGAATCCCCAATAATAGGAGAAGCAAGGGTTAGACCTGTCATTTAAGTTTCAATATTGACTTCCATGTTTTATCCTACTCAGTTTCACTCCATCAAGTCTTATCCTAGACAACCTTTCTGATGCACGCATGAGTCTCATCTACGCAATAGCTTCAACTGAAGTCTATCAAAAATGGAAACTACATAAAGGCTTTGGATAAAGAAACCAGAATAAAAGGCATCTACATATGGTAATAGGTGAAGTGTTATCACTTACAATGCTACAACAGAAAATTTCTCAACTATGAAAATGATGGTGTCATATATGCTAACTCAAGAGAAATCTCAATTGGCCACAACCAATGCAAGCATTAACACTAACTACAGAAATAAAATCACTCAAGGTGAATAGATGTTGCCAAAGGGCATGGCAATCAACGATGATAACCTGTAAAGTAGAATCTGAGAGGCCAAGCTGCCTGAGATAAGAATACATTCGCACATATATGATAATTGACAATTATAGGATCACACACCTCCATGTTAGCAACTGTATGGCCTATAGATGGGCTTGCTAGCCCGGCCATCGATATAATATCGCCTGCTCCAGCAGTATCAATAAGAGCCATACTCGTACCCTTCTTCTTCATGAGCTTTAGAACCTACACGTCCACAATCAAAGTACAGATATTGAGCAAAGTATAAATTCAAAGCCATATTCATTAGACAGTATTAAAATTAAGAGCAAACTTAGGTCCTATAGATGGGAGCCTCTGGCTCACTCCATGGTGGCAAGTGAAATCAAGATATCAAAACAGGACTCCAAAGCATGAATAGACCTGACTTCATTTGCAACATTTATATTTTCTTGAGCACTGACAAGTATAGACAATGGTCTCAAAGTTTCATCTTGCATATGAGACATTGGTAAGGGCACAAGCAATCATAAACTAAAGTCCATAAGGAAAGTAGATACCACCTAAAGCAAAGAGGAAAAGTAGAAAATATCCCCTTTTTGGCTAGACAGAGAATGAAATTCTCTTTTGTTTTGCTTGCCACAGGATTTTGAAATGCTGGATTCTCATTGCAGGTAATAAACCTCAACATTAGTTCTTTTTCCATGGTAACAAGAGAATCAATGGCAAAAACATGCCTATCTGGCACACAATTCTGTAAACCGTAAGTTTGAAAGGTTCTTTCAGGGAATAGGGAACAAACCTTTCCCTCTTCAATTTTCTGAACCCCAGACTCTGTGCTACGAATTCCATGTACTTTATCGCCTGCACGAACTACTCCAGAAGTTACACGACCAGTCAATATTCTCCCAAGGTAAAAGTCCCGTTCCATCATGGAAACCTGATCAAGAGCATAAGTTATAAGAGAATAATAACAATTTGCAAAGTGATAAGAAGTTTCAAAATTGTGTCCACAATGACTTAAACGAGATGTTGCTTCATCATCCAGTTTTGAGGATGAGAAATGGAAGAAAAAACACAATGAAATTAATGAGAAAGGCCAACCCATAAACCGTTCTATACGTTCTATACTAACCATCATCTGAAAGGGCGCATCAAGACTAGCATTTGGTGGAGGAACATGCCCCACAATAGTATCCAGCAACTGTGACATATCTCTGGCACCAGCCAGAGGATCTTTTGTGAAGGTGGCGGAAGCCCACCCCTCTTTTGCAGAAGCATAGAGGACAGGAAAGTCCAACTGTTCCTCTAAATAAAAGATTAATGGAACAAAATTTTCCTTTAGACAAATATACGGGCTGCAAAATAAACTCCATAACATATGTCTACACACCTGTTGCGCCAAGACTCGCAAAAAGATCAAATACCAGGCTCTCTACTTCATTACATCTCTCCTCAGAAACTGCAGAAATTAACAAGAGTAACACAACCCCCAATTAAAGACAGGAAACATACATGAAACAGAATAGCCACGCTAAAACATTTTCAATAACGGATCAGAAGATGGACAATCTATAAAGAAAAGGAAAGCCATTGGTGATAGGCACACCCTATGCAAAAGAGCTGCCACAGCTGCCAACCACCTTTACACTAGTACATAGACCAGAAAGCTGCGGGTATCCACCTTCTTATTGCTGGGGATATGATGCTTGACTTTACATTTGAATGAAAAGTTGGAGAAGGAATTCATGCTTGACTTTAGATTTGAATGAAAATTGGAGAAGGCATTCATACTTGTAAAGATAAGAATTTAGGGCGTGTAGGAATTCACTTTTACATTTTACTTTTTGCTTAATCAAAATCTTGTAACTTGAGCTCTTCGGCTTGATCCAAAATATCAGAAACTTCCACTTTATATAAATGTTGACACGTAGATCAATAGCTTGACACTTAAATATTATTCCAAAGTTTGGCTTTTTCCTTCCGATTGAGTGTAAACAGACATTCCCTTAATTGATAGAATCCCTCTTGGCTGATGGTTAGGATGGAGAAAAAGAAGTAGGACACTTTCTAACCAAAAGCCTCCTAAGCTATGGACTTTCTTTGCCAGAAATAGAAGTCAATGAAAATGAACAGTATGCCTTCGCCACTAAAGCAGTTTCTATTATTAAACGACTGAGTGTAAGTTTCACTAAGTTAATGCACGAGTGAAATCATTCAAAATGATGAAGAACCATACCAGAAGGCCTGTCTACTTTATTTAAGAGGAGGATAGGCCGTAGACCATACTTTAAGGCTTTTGCCAGAACAAACTTCGTCTGTGCAAGCGGACCTTCACCAGCATCCACCAATAAAACTGTCCCCTCAACCATACCGACTACTCGCTCAACCTATAATCAAGCAAGGATATACAAATAAGCACATTGATAACACAGCGCACCAGAAACCAAGGCCAACAAATAAAGAAGCTAACGACCCATTTGATGTATTAAATGTATAATACTTGCTTATGAGATAAGATGGAATCAATCTCTTACCATTCTGTCCATCCACTATTCATTAATGTATATATGTATGTACCTATCACAAACTATATATATCAGCAAGAACAAATTTTATCCAGCAGATGTATCAATTATCATACCTCGCCACCAAAGTCTGCATGTCCTGGTGTGTCAACCATATTTAGCTCATTGTCTTTCCATATGATGGACGTTACCTGTGGATACCCCCAAGTTGAAAATGTTCATTTTACACGTAATCTAAAACATAAACAGCATGGCCTCAGCAGGAAAATATAATACTTTATCACCCGAACAGCAAAGGTTAGGACTTTAATCTATCAACTATTCACGAATCAAAGAATAAGTCAAATGAAAAACGAAACAGGTGCTTCAAAGTTGCACAGCAATGCATCAACTCCACCGCACTAACCAGTGTGCACCATCACGATTAAACCAAAACCTTGCTCATCCACCTACAGAAGATCATTCCACCTTCGCTTTATCCAAAACACTAAACTATGGCCCGTCAACACTCAACCACGCAATTAGGCTGCATAGTAATTCAATCCACACTTCACACCACCCATTCGTGAAGCTCAGGGAACACCTCAATGCGCCAAACTCCACCAGAACCAAAGCACAAACTGACCTTCGACGCGATGGTGATGCCGCGCTCCCGCTCGAGGCTGATGGAGTCCATGGCGCGCTCGTGGGGGATTTCGGCGCCGCACTGGCGGAGCAGCCGGTCCATGAGCGTGGTCTTGCCGTGGTCGACATGGGCGATCACCGCCACGTTCCGGAGCCGGCCGGGGTCGACCGAAGGGCTGGACGACGCGGCGGCGGCGAATGTGGATGCGGCGGCGGCGGCGGTGGAGAAGGCGCGGGAGAAGGGGGCGGCGCGCGGGCAGAAGAAGGGGCTGAGGCGTTGGGAGGAGGAGATGGACTTCCTAGCGGCGGAGCAGAGCGACCGGAGCAGGGGACCGGCCATTTCTTACGGCGGCGGCGGCGTCGTCGTAAGAAAAATGGCTGGATTTCCACGCACACCGCCGCTCCGTCTCGATCTGATCTTTAATCGAATTCAAGGGTTTATGCAGGGCTTTGAGATGCGCCGTCGTTTTTGAGCACTCGGTGTAAAGTAACTACCCCGAACGGGAGTTACTGCCAAATCAAGTTTGTAAGGTTAGATTCTTACACTTCGAATTTTCATCGATCCGACGGTAAAGGCATTTCCATACAAATTGCACCATCAATTCCCATTCTGGGGAAGTGGGCGATTTTGTCGGGAACTTAATTTGTGCTAACTCTCTAGAGCTTGTCGATTAATAATTTTATTAACATAATTGTTTTTGAGTTATTGTAAAAGTCACGGCATATTGTGAATCATAATTTTTTGAAAAAGCGGACTCCATAATAATTTCTAATTAATGATTATCATATGAGCATTTCTTGTATGAAAAATTCAATTTGACACAATGATACTGCGTGAATATAAGTCTATGCAGAAGAACGTAGGACTCCTAGCACCAATGCCCCGCACGTTTACTTTTCAACCCTTCACGGGATAACTCGCGTCCATCGCGATCCCACACATGCCACGCCGGTCTAGAGCATCCTTCAGCATCCTCACGTAGCCGTCCTCGCCCCAGTCGCGCCCCCACGAATTCTTCACGATCCAGTAATTTCTCGGGCCCTCGGATCCGTACCCGACCGCGGCGACCCCGTGATTCAAGTCGTATCCGCATATGCCCGTGAAAATCCCCCTAGAGTATAGCTGAAATTCCAGTCCGCCGGCGTCGATGGCCACGGAGATCGGTTGGCGGGCCACTGCGGCTTCCAGGCTCCGCTCATTGTTGGCGGGCACATCGCCGTATCCGCTTATCGTGGCCGCGTGACTCCTGAGCATGGTCGCGTCGCAAGATCCGTCCCGTCCTCGGTAGGGATAATCGGACTCGGAAGTGATGCCGCCGTTGCGTTGGATGAAGGAAAATGCGGTGTCCATCTCTCCGCCGCTGCAGCCTTGGTTGTGCTTCCCGACGTCGCAGTCCATGAGCTCCTGCTCCGATAGCGACACCAGCTTCCCCGTCTTGATCTGGTTGAGGCCTTCGACGGCCGCCACCGCCGAAAAAGCCCAACAACTTCCTAAACGTGCAGGGTGAGCATGCCGACTTAGAAGAAAGATGAAATGAGGGGAAAAGAAGAAGAAGAGCTGAATCTTATATACCGCATTGGCCTTGATCCTTGACCGGAGTAACGGCGCCTTCCTTCCTCCAGTCGAAACTCGCCGGCATGTCTCCGTCGGTTTCGTCGGTAACGTTAGTCTCCATATCAGTCCTCCGGTTCGTCCTCCTGTGAAAACCCACGTAGGTTGCCTTGAACTCGACGTTTGTCAGGTCCGCGAATCCATTGTCGGTGAGCTTGAACGGCAACGGTAGCCTGTTGATGAAGTCGACGTACAAGACGTTGGCCTGATAAATCTGGAACCGCAGCATTCGCTCGGCTCTGCTTTGGTACGTCCGGTTGTACCTTGCCAGCCAGCTCTCGTATCTGTCTTCCATTATGCTTGCCTGGTCGGACTTCAGAGACAAGTGATCGCCAGGAAACGCGCCGGGACGCGCACACAGGATCCACACGACGAAAAGAGTCAGGCTGAGGTTCCTCGAAATCAAACGAAGCTCCATCGTCGGCTAATCGAGTGCGATACAGAAAAATCGGAGCCTATCCGCTCGAATGGCCTCTTGATTTATACAGATCGGATGTATTTAGTTAGTACAGGAAAGTTCCTTACCAGTTCATGCTTTAAATGAGTTGTCCGCGCAGCTTATGTTTCCTGCACGTCTCGCGGCATCATCGAACTCGCTCGGGTTCGTCACGTGAGCATGAGGTTCCGAAAAGCCTGATTAGATCTTCTAGCTTGGAGTGCTCAAAAGCAGGAATACGTCGCCCTGTTGATCTCTGCCAAAAGTGCAGTCCATGCATGAAGTATGATACAGCTACATTCCTGCACGGAGCTACCAAAAGCTAAAGCAGCGCCCAGGCGTCTGATGAGAGAATTCGGAGACGGCTTCGACAAGCTGTAGTTGTACGCCGCCGACCGTTGTTGTCGCACATCGAAATGACCCATTAGGAAGACGGAGCGTACTCTTAGCGATTAGCGATATTTGTCTTGTTGTCACAACGTCTGAATCGGTTTCGTTTTGTTGAGCACGTAGAGTCAAATTTAGCAGATAATGGAAATTTCATGTAAGAAGAGAAAATTGATGCAGAAGTCCTGTTTGGTTAGGTCCTCTCTCTCTCTCTCATACGCACGCACACAAATAATTTAGGGGTACTTTGTTGGTGCGGCGCGACAATCTTTCTTCACATCAATTTTTCTTACGTTCGCAAAATTGGTGGAATTGTTCATGGTAGGTGATGGAAGAATTCGTTGCATAAATCAGACAAGTTAGAAATTTTAATTGAGCGAATCAAGTAAATTATGAGACTTTAATCATAAACAAGAAAAACATATGATAACCCAATTGCATATTTGACAAGAGTTATGGACCAAAGTGGACTTAACTTTGTTTATCAACCATATATTGATGAGGTGTAATTCATACTCTCCATTGACAAGAAAGCATGAAGAATTCTTCACTAAGCAAGCAAGGGTCCTAGGCCACCCCAAAGGGGGTTGCGGGACAACGCTCCCAAGCCGCCAAAGGATTTTTATAGTTTGAGCCTTGGTAGTTTGGGTTTAGGCCTATAAATAATTGCTAGGTATATATAATCCATTTCTCTTGTAATTGAAGGAAATAAGGGAGAAAAGAAAAAAAGAAAAAAAATTAATAAAAAATTAGAACAAAATAAAAAAAATTATTAAAAAAATTGCCACTTTAGCATCTGGTTACTGGCTGATATCTACATCAGTGCTGGCCAGCCAAAATTAGTGGAATGAACTGAATTTATACCAATATAAAAATGTTTATAATTGAATTGGTTCAATTGAAAAGTTTAGTACTGATTTGATATCAATGCAATAAGTTTAGAACTTTTTTGTTACTTTTCTAGTATATGGGGTCTTCTCTTTCCTTTTATCTGTTTGGCTCACGAGAAAATCTCCTGAGCTTTACAGGAATTACCATTTGCAAATAGGACTCGGCATGAGGTTGCAAGAACATCGCCACTTGGTAACGGTTGGAAAAAATGGCTGTCTCTCAGACTGCTGCATCAAATTTTCTTTTCATGTGCAAGGACAACAATAGAACAAGTTACTGATCGCCTAGTTCAGCTGTTTTCATAGAAGAAATGAGCAATTAATTAGAGAGCTCTTTTTCTCCATCTTAAGTCATCTTCAATAAATAAAAGGCATGATAAATTTACAAAAGTGAACCCCTTTTGAAGACTAGATCGCATATTGTAAGGATGATCCTATGCGCTAAAAATTCTCAAGAAAGTGAATACAGTGAATGCATCAGACTACATGTGCACATTCTACGTAATCCTTGAAATCTCTAATCATGCATTCCATTTTTTTCCAACTTAACTAACACATAATTAAGGTCTCTTCCGCATTCACTTTGCATGATTAATCTGGCCATGGGCAATATTATTTTGCCATGAGAAAATGCAGTTGACTTCTACCCCAATACGTCTGGACCCATTCATGAGCATTTGGTTAATCGTGAATTAATCTTTATTTGCTTAAAAGATAAAAATAAAAATAAAAAGATATCCTCCTTTGTTATGTCTCGAAGAACAGCTACCTTGAGGCCTGTTGCCTAAACTATGGCAAAGGGAAAATAAAAAATCATCTCTTTATACTTCATTCGGCATTTCATTGCAGCCAAACGAATTTGTGATCCTGCATGTGGCAATTCGCTATGAAGCAATGACAGAGTTCAGAAACTCGCTGCCCAAGAAGCAATGGACTGCTCTGCATTGAAGTTCAAATGCTAGCACATTTTGTACAATGACAAACCATGCCTTCAACTATATGTGCAGCGACACCATATCTATCACGAGTCATCGTATCTCAAGGTACAAAGTTCATCATTTGTAGGACTATCTATCACGTGTCATCATTTCTCAAGCATAAATAAAGCAGTGGTTTTCCAAACAAGAACATGCAATAATAAATCACATGTTGAGCTCTGTCGGAGCTCATAGGTTTAAATTAATGTACCCAAAAGATCATCTGCGAAATGTTGTCTTCCCTTTTTCCAGGTACCATCGCGGCATGGTACTCGCTATGGTTCGCTGTTACCCAAAATCAATTGCAAGCAGTTCAAAGGATCCGTATGAAGACTAAGCAAAGCAACCATAGATGTAGTAGAACTGCAATCCCATCCCCCATCTTCCAGTCAACAAAGCGCTTAAATTCCAGAATAGGCCAACCAAAATAACACAAGGGGGTAATGTTGACCCAAATCAAGAACCTGTTCATTGTTAAGAGGCTGAAAATATAAGCCACCATAGAAGCTACCTATATATTATCAAAATGTTGCAAAGCAAAGAACTCCTGATAAGTTCATTCCTCCATTGGATCACCAGTTGTAGCTGCTTCCGAGAGTTTTTCTTCTGTAGGAGCAGCAGCTGCAGTTGTTGCTTCTTCTGGGACATTTTCTTCCATAGGAGAAGCAGCTGCGGTTGTTGCTTCTTCTGGGACATTTTCTTCCATAGGAGCAGCAGCTGCCGTTGTTGCTTCTTCTGGGACATTTTCTTCCATAGGAGCAGCAGCTGCGGTTGTTGCTTCTTCCAGGACATTTTCTTCTGTAGGAGCAGCGGCTGCGGTTGTTGCTTCTTCCAGGACATTTTCTTCTGTAGGAGCAGCGGCTGCAGTTGTTGCTTCTTCCGGGACATTTTCTTCTTCTTCTGCAGGAGCAGCAGCTGCGGTTGTTGCTTCTTCGGTGACATTTTCTTCTGTTGAAGCAATAGCGATTGTTGCTTCTGAGGCTTTACGCTTTTCCGCTGATTCCTTCAAACGTTCCAATCCCTTCTCAACATTGTGCAACCTGCCACTGAGCAGATTAATTCCTTCAAGACGTGCTTTGAAGCTGACAGTAAAAATGTTTTCGAATTCCTCAATCTTATCCTTCATGGCCGAAAGCTTCATTTTCTCCTCTTCTTCCTGTTTTAACCGCTGCTTTTCCAGTTCCCTAATGCTCAAAACAAGACCGCCAGACCCAGGAACATCTTTATAAAGTGGCTCATCAAGCTGAGGACAACGAGCCCTGTATTCAGCGAATTTCCGGTCGGTTTCCTTCAAGGCCTTCTTGTAGCCATCTAGAAGGTTCACCATCATATAGAGTTCACATTCAAGTCGATATATTTCCATCTTCTTTTTCACTATCTCTTCATTACTTGTCTTCTGCAAATGCTCGATCACAGCATCCCGTCGTTGCAGCTCACCGAGGAATATTTGTTGATTCATGCCAGACTCAGCAAACGCTTGCTCTTTTGCCTCGTGCGCCATCCTTGCCTTTTCCACCCAATGTTGCACTTGCTCCATGCACATATTGAAGTCCAGTGATTTACTATCCCAAGAACCGTCAGTCCTCATCCGCTTGTTTCCCCCATTCAGCTGGTGATGCATCCTGTCATCGTCAGTATCGATCTCTCTCTTGTTCACATTGCCAAAGATGGACGAAGAACTTGGACCCAAGTGACTGTCAGCTCTTGAAGCTAAGAACTCCCCACAAGAATCATCTCGAAGTTGCATCCCAGTGTTAAAAGGAATATGAGCAGACTCCAAAACATGCAGAAGATTTGATGAAGGCAACCTCTCCAAATCACTAAACTTTGGCAACATATTGAACCCTCCGGGCTCTTGCTGCTCCTCCTCATTGGTTTCTTCTTCCTCTTCCTCTTCCTCTAGTTCTTCGTCTTCTTGTTCCTCGCCTACTACTCCTTCTCCTTCCACTCCTCCTTTCTGATCCACATCAAACCTCATTTCGTTAGCTTCAGCAACACTGCACCTCTGCAAGTAGTGCTCGCCTGAAATATTTCTCCCATCCAAAAGCCACTGCCCACCTTGTTCTTCTTCCTCCTCTTTACACTCCTGAGAATCCATGACATCATCAAATCCACCTTCCTCTTTATTTTCCTTTTCCATTTCGACGCCCTTCTCCTCCATCAGACCCGCTTCATTTTTGTCATCCATTTCAGCTTCAACTTTCTCTTCAAGCCCGAGGCTCAGTTGAGCATTGTCCTCATTCTCAACATCAAACTTTTCGTTTTGCAAAAGTCCCAAGTCAATGCTAGTAGTACCTTCCTTCTCCTCCTCATCAGCTTTGTTACCTTCCTTCTCATCCTCATCCGCTTTGTCATCGGCAAGAGCATTCTCTTGTCCAAGGCTCAACTCCAATCTCTGCTCTTCCAATTCAGCCATCTTCACATCACCACCATCTGCATCCTCCTCCAAATCCTTCACTCCAACTTCCTCCAAATCCTTCACTTCAACCTCCTCCACATCCTTCACTTCGACCTCCTCCACATCCTTCACTTTGACCTCCTCTGCCGACAACAATTCCTCGCGCTGAGACCTAATCAAACACTGCAAGTGCGACGCATAGTAACAATTCTCCAAATTGGGCGCCAGCATCAACTCCTTCTCCACCATAAACCACATCATGCCCGCCCAATCCACCTTCTCGAAGCTCCCTTCTCTAATCAACTTGTCCCAACTCATTATCTCATCAGGCATCATCCACGTATCATCATCATGCAAAAGCATCCAATTCGACACCAAATCCAAAACAAACCCAACAGACTCCTCGGTTTCGGGACCCTCACCTGCGCCCTCCGCACTGGCCACGACCCTCTTGGCCGGCAGCTTCAGCGCCCGCGCCAGGTCGGCCCGGCTGACCCGAATCTTGACCCCATTGACGTAGCTGCACCGCTCGATCTTGCTGAAACTGGCGACCAGCTGGGCGATCAGGCCGCCGCGCAGGGACCGGTCGAAGTCCAGGCGGACGAACTCCCAGAGCCCGAGCCGCTGCAGGAGGCCCTCGCGGCGCGAGAAGTCGAGGGCCTTGCTTGGGGCGAAAGGGACGGGCTTGAAGGTCTTGACGAGCAATTCGAGCTTCTGCTGCGACTTCTTCGCCATGGCGCGCCGCTTCTGCGCGGCCTTCTTGCTCTTGTGGCCGCCGCCGCCGCCGCGGCGGGACGAGGCGGTGGCGGGGGCGGGGGCGGGAGCGGGGGCCATAAAGCTCGGGTCTTGGGCTCGCGGGGACGGGTCGGGCTGGTCCTGGGTCGAGTCGTCGTCCTGGACGAGGATCTGGGAGTCCCCGTCGGACCTGGAAGGGTCCGGCTCGAGGGTTAGGGTTTGGGTCTCGGGCGATTCCGGGTGACGGGGCGGGTCGGCCTCTTGATCTGGCGGCTGGTGAAGAGGGGAGGCCGGCGGGGAGCTCATGGTCGGGGGAGAGGTACGCAGAGCGCCGGAGGACAGTGTTCCAGTCGCTGCTGCTGCTCTCGGACGGCCGGACAGGACGCGTTCCTCGCTCTCTGGATTGAACGGGGAAAGCGGTCGCGGACGATCGATCGTCGGGTCATTCAAGTCGGCCCCGTTTCTAATTTTGAAAATATTAACCGGCTGCCCGTATGAACCACGGAAAGCGAATAGTATTGGCGTGCCATTCGCATCGCAAGAATACTTTATAGCGCACTGTCAAGACGGAAAGCAAACATCTTGATTAAGGATAAATATGTGGTATAGATTGAAATTTGGGATTTTTGATATCTAAAGGAATCAATTTAGCTTAAATGTATCATAGGATATAATGTTAGGATTTTTTGTGCCACAAGAAAAATTTAGGGTGAATATATCGCGGAGTATAAATTTGTGATATTGGTATGTTTGTAAATGATATGGTAATGGTCGAGTAACTCCTAATGGATACAAGACTAGTTTTTGACCAAAAAAATAAAAAGGAAAAAGGATACAAGATGGGGAGTTTTTGGTACGTGGTTAATATATCAATGTAATTTTTTGTGACTTTTATCCTAATTTTTAAGGATGACTTTATAATTTATTCTCGATTTTTATCTTTATTAGTTACGATTTCCATATTTATTTAAATATTTTACGTTCCGACGTCAAATTATCAGTATTTGCATTAACATAAAAAAAAAAAAAACTGTAAACTAACGTATTTATAACAAATTGACTTCAAAATAATTTTTGATTATTAAAAACTCTAAATTAATACATTTCTAATAATTTTATCTAAAATTAATTTTTAAATCACAAAAAATTGATATATTTATAACAAAATTACTATTTGTTAGTTTCCGTTGAATGGGATTAACATCTCGAAAAACTACAAACTGAAATGAAGCGTAAAAAGCTAAATTAGTATATTTGTCAATTGTAACATATCATAATTAAAATTAGTAGAGGATAAATTTGTTACATACGTATCAATTTAGGATTTAGTTTAGGCAAAAAAATATTATCAGGTTGAAGATTACACTTATTTCAAAACAAAATATAGGGAAATTACTCATGATTTTCTCGGATAAAAATTACTAAATATATTTTACCTTGGTTTCGATGAACTTAAGATGTGAAGCGTGCAGGGAAACAGAATCCCAAAAAACCTCGAACGAGGAAAGCAAATGCGTTTTTCCCTCAGTTGAGAACCATCGTGGAGCAGAATGCTGGAGAGTGGAGACTGTATTCCTCGTTCCGAAGACACGAGTCACATGACCAACTCGAAAAGAGACGTCTTTAGTTCCGTTTCGCTCCCTATGACGAGCTGAATTCCTATGCGTTTCCTCTGTTTTCGCGTCTGAGCTCGACGTCCGTCCAGGTTCAGCCTACTTTCGGGATGCTTCCTCCGCTCTGCGCCGCCCGCCTCGAGATCAGCGGCGCTTCCGTTGGCTGACGCGGCCGATGTCGGTTGTCTGTCCGTTTTCCGTGGTGCGACGGATCGTCTTTGCTGTTGCGGAGGCTGAGGACTCCGGGCGCTGGGGGGCGAAGGACTCCGTGCGCCTTCGAATCAAAATCCCGACTTGATCCGCGCCGCGACCATCTCCTTCCGACCCACCTCTGGAATCGCTGAATTCTGCTCGCGAGGCAACTGGGGGTTATCTTCATTTTCGGTTCGTCCTTCATCGTTCGTTTCGATCGCCTGGCTCCTTGCCCGCCAGGTTGTTGATAAAATTCCTCACCGACGGGGACCCGCGAGTGTCTTCCATTTTCATTGGCTGGAGGAGTTGCAATGGTTCCTAGGAGGGAACTCTGTCGAATCTTGCTTGAAGGGAGACACTTTTGCAGCACGTATGCCCGATTTTATAGCGCCAAAGTGGACTTGAAAAAGCTCCGGCCTATGATTCTGAAGAGGATTGAAGGCAGGGCCAAGGATTATCCGGTCCCCGGTATGGTTCCCGTTGCGCAAGAAGTGTTGAAGGCCAGGACTTTGCTCATCCAGGGCGTATCGACGCTTCTTAGGTTCTTCCCAGTTGCAGCTTGCAAGTAAGTTTGGCAGACCAAACCATAATTATTCCATAGAGATAACATCGCAAGAAGGTTGTAAAAGTATATAACCGTGATTCATGATCGTGCATATCCATTTTGTCTGACTCAACTGTTTGGAACTGATTAATTCTTATTGAATTAAAAGACACCACTTGGTAAAATTCGGTTGAGCGGCTTGGGGGTTTGTACTTCATGATCATGGTATTGGGTGATGGGATCAAGAAGTTAGGAGTTAATTGGGATTGAACGACAGATTGAATGCCAATCAATGACAAAACTCACCTGGTTGCAGATGCTTCTGGACTTAACGTGGTTTCCAGCCCCTTTGTAGTTTGTACATAACATAGCAGGATGGGTCTTCAGGTTGTTGAAAACACTAGCTTTCTCTGGCATTGGTGGGTATGGGAAAAGATCTGGTAGAGGATTGTGGATTGAGAATGTTTTTGGTTTGAGTCTTGGTTAAAGGGTGCCCCGGAGGCATTTGATTGACATGAAAGGATATTTTAAATTTTTAATGTATGGATTGCCCACTCCTTAGAACAGTTAATGCATAGTAAATTGTATTATTTCCTTAATTAGCAACTTAACCAGTGCCCGTAGGGCACTCATTAACAAATTTTCTTCATTTTAACTTGCATTTGCTGGCCTGTGAAAGAATACATGGAATTGTGGTTATAGTAAAAGAAACATTGGCCATAAGATTCTTTCAAATCAGTTGGATCATCACCTTGTGACATCAACACCAAGTCTAATTTAGTAGTCATAAATATGCAAAAATGGTCAGATATATGAGGTGGGTTCTGAGTGGGATAAAATATTAATGTTCATTTTGAATGAATTAAAATGGCACCAAGCCGAGTAGTTTTCCTATTTTTTTGTGTCTGTACTTTCCTAGAACTTCCTCATCCTAAATCCTACAAAAGAAAAGAAAAATGAAAGAATCTCATCAAGGAAAGATTTGGAAAAAAATGTCTCTTGACATTAGGTTGGCTGCGGCTTAATTCTGATAGTATTTGAGATTGTGAGATTAAAATTCTCTATGTTATCATGCATTTTCAACTGTCTTGGCTGTCCCACCCTTCTTGTGCATCCTAGTTGGTTCGTTTTCTAGTCCATGTTTACTGTTATTACTATCACTCAAAGACTGTTCATGAGGAATACTTTTGCTTGCCCATGTTATTTTAATGGAGTTTCAACATAAATGACCCCTCTGCAATCTCTCACTGCATGATGCTTTTGTACCATGGCGTTGGGGACCATGATCTTCTTTCTAGATCCCATTGACAATTGTCCTATCTTAGTGTACTACATCAATATGAAGGTGGGTAAGCCTTTTGCTTGGGCGTGTTCATGGGAGAAGAAGCCTGCAAGAAGTTTTGATATGCAAATGTGTCATCAAGAGAACATGTGAAAAGAAAAGAACCCTTTGATTATTGGCATATATCTTTATTTGTTCTTATGTTGATGCCTGAGTTTGGTATGGTTTTGCCAATTTTATGTGACCTGCAATTGTATGTAAGGAAGTTGCTATCTTGTCTAGCGGTCTCAGAGCCATGGAAGGAAAGCCCTTATTTTGTATATGTAATGCTTTTGCAGATTCTGTTCGGAAGTATATGTAGGTGAAAAGGGACACCTAATTCAAACATGCTGTGGTTATAGGCCTCGTGGCAAAAATCGAGTTCACGAATGGATCAACGGTGGAATAAAAGATATTCTTGTACCCGTTGAGGCATTTCATCTTAAAACGATGTTCCAAGATGTCATAAAGCACCATCAGCGGTTTGATTATGATCGTATACCTGCTGTTATTGAGCTATGCTATCAGGCTGGAGCTGATTTGCATGACGAGAATCTGCAGTGCATGCCTGAATCTGATGATGCTCAGATCGATGGCAATGAAGCCGAGGTTATCTCGGCTGATGATCTGATGTTGATAGCAAATGGGACTTTGAGGGCATGGGAGACGCTTAGGTCTGGTGTGCAGAAGTTATTATTAGTTTACCCAGCAAAAGTCTGCAAGTACTGTTCAGAAGTTCATGTTGGGCCATCTGGCCACAAGGCTCGGGTATGTGGGGTATTCAAGTACCAGAGTTGGCGTGGTGGTCACTTCTGGAAGAAGGCTGAGGTGGATGATCTGGTGCCCTCGAATATTGTTTGGTTCCCTCGACCTCAAGATCCTCCGGTGCTGGTAGATGAAGGAAGGAATTTCTATGGTCATGCCCCTGCTGTAGTGAGTTTGTGTGTGCAGGCTGGTGCTATTACTCCAGCCAAGTACCATTGTATGATGAAAATCCAAGGTCAAACTGCGCCTGTTTCAACCAAGCTTTGAAGCACAATATGGATTTGATTACAGTTCAGATGCTCTCATCTTGCAGAGTCTTATACCTGCAGCTTCAGATGCTTGAGGCAAGCACACTTTTTCTCTTGCGGCTTGTCATAAGTGAAAATCTTCAGTGGCATGTCTCCCATCATATTTTCGCATGATTCCTCTTACTAATAGCTACTATCTAGGCCATTTACATGAAGAATGATGTTCTGCCTCTGAGGTGGAACAGAGAAGGACTGACAAATTAGTTGAATATCCACCAATGTATTGAGGAATGAAGAATAGCCATTTTAGACAATGAAGTTAATGGCAGAGAAGGGAGAAAATCTCCTTTTTACAGTGAAATGACCAGTTATTCCACATATTCCTATCTCAATTTTCTTTTGATCCGGCAGCATGATGGTGCACCCCTTACTGTATCCAAGTCCACGGATAACAATTAACATGCCATTTTGACCCATTAGTCTGTTGCTTTTCCAGTTTCTCTTATTGATCAAGCAAGCTCAAATGAGGCAATGTAAGGAGTGAGTTCGAAGAAAGGGACACAATTTGTGCTTTTTTTTATATCTGATTCTGGTGTTGGTATAGAATGATTAGACAGAAATGGTTGGATTTGCTTCTCTGTCATTGTGCTGTATGAAGATTGGAAGTGTTTCTCTGAACGACATTCACCAGAATAATAAATATACAGATGATTTGTTCTTGCTGCTACATGTAGAACAGCCTCTGAGCGAGTGGTTTTTGCTCCTGAAAAGATTGGTGGTATCGTCGACTGACGATACATTCATGTCTTGAGAGAAATATGCAGGTTCTGCAATTATGATTATGCTTGCCATCTTTGACTTATCACTTACAAGTGATTCTCCAAACGCTTGTGAGAACATTGACAATACCACGAAAAAATTATATGGTGGTCAATGAGCACTGAATGTATTTGAAGGAAGATAATGATATCACATGAGTACAGTAGTAGTAAGAGGGAATTCTATGATGGTTGACTACGAAGCTGTTTGTTTCAAAGGTGAGAGTCTTTGTGAAAGCACTGCTCCTTTCATGCATCAAATAATTCTGAGAGCATTTTCTTATGGGTAGCACGTGGAGTTAAATGCTAAAATAAAGACAATGCGAATTGTATATCGAAATCTCAATTGTCAAGATAGAGTTCTACAAGCATATTGAATCTAGGACATGTAATTTGGATAATTGTTAATCTCCAACGCGTAAATGAGTCTGAAGTTTGTTACACTCACCAAGTATTTCGTGTGGTAATCAGGACTTCGATCACAACATCAATTATTTGGCTCAATTTCTTGTAAAATTTGGAAGTGCAGGTTAATTTGACGGAACGTTTCATTGAGATGAATTATATTTGGCTGTTAGAACCTTGCGATAGCCAAAGCCCGTAGCATGACTCATGGTCAAAGTAGTTTATGAAAGCTCTGTAATACAGCATAATAACCGGAGTTACTGGCATGCGTCCTTTCGGCATACTATACAAGACTAACTAAGATTATAGGAGATGAAATGTGTGTATGTATGTTAATTGACATCATCTTCTAATCACATGTATATTAATCAAGACGATCTACCCATCACTCTCTCTGGCATGAATTTTCCACTTCCATATTTCAGAAATTGTTGAAACGAGTCCGATTGAATTTCTCGAACCTTGTCATTCTGAGTTTGGCAAAGTTGGAAACATACTTAGAAGATGTTTTGTAGATTTTTCTGCACTTTCTCCATTTATAATTATTTTTTTTTCCTATTTGTTCTTGTCCCGCAGAGGATCTCAATGTGAATTCAGGAATGCAATTGCACTGTTCCTTGTAATTTGACCAAAATCATATGTCGACTTCAATATGGTGGGGTGTAGCTTTCTCAGATTTTCCTTCCGGGTCAATTTGGATAACCCAGAAAACGAACTTATTGTCCATAACGGAGATTTCTTGGGTTGTACTTCTCTTGCATACATACGCAACTTGATTTGAAGAATCACCTTCGGACTATTCACTACTTAACATTTGCATTTTCATATTTAAATGCTCCCAGAACGGGACAGACAGACACGTGACCAACCTTCTGATTTGCAAATGATCTCCGACTTGTACTTATACCAACTACTTGTGTACCAACATCGCTCACTGGCATCAGAGAACTGATAAGAGCTTGCGCCTCAAGGCTCAGACCTGATGATTCTGCAAGTTATGGTTATTCAATTCAATATATATTTAATGACAACTGGTGGTTTTACTTTTTTGTCTAAAACACGTGGTTGCTTAGTATTTTACAAGCCGATTTGCTCAAAGTCTGAATCCAATCTCTGTACGAACACGTTATTTTTAAGTGCAGCAATTTGTTTAATCCTCACTTCAAAAGTATATTCCTTTCATTCAAGGTTTTATCCTTCGAAGGTTGACTTCAACCACTCCACATCCTGGTTCTTTGATTGTACAAGATGAACTTTTAAAGTCTTTGTTTGATTCCTCTCCATCTAGAAGGCCACGTTGAAGATTGACAAAATGACAAATTTGTAAGTCCGATATAAGATCCAAATCCTCGTATTAATCAAGCTAGTGGACAAGGCTTCGTCCCCGGGAATGGCGAAGATGAAAGTGCTTCAGTTTTTGCTTCCAGTCGTCTTGCTTTTGCTCGTCTGCCACGTTCAGGCTCGTAAGATCGAGGAAAACTCGGCCTCTGATATTATCTTTGGGGCAGTTCGATATGTAAAGCAGCCGGTGCTGTTCTTGAGCCATTTGGTTTCATCAGACGACTGCGATGAGACGTATGGGTTCTTGCCGTGCACCACCACTGTATGGGGGAATGTCTTCCTGATTCTGGCGTATGGTTACCTGATGTTCCTAGCGGCAAAGCTGTTGTCCGATGGAAGCGAGATTTTGCTGCAAATTCTTGGTCCTGGCATTATTGGGGGTCTCTTTCTGCCAGTACTTAGCTCACTTCCTGATGCTACAATTATCCTTGGTAAGCTTGTTTACTAGCTTTGCTAAAATGTAGTCCCTTTTTGTCAGAATTGTAACCTCTGCTAAGATTCTCTCTCATCCATGTTTTCGATGCAAAAAGGTCATTCTAGCATCAACATCCTTACTCCAAAGCGGTAACAGTAAGGAAAATGTGGGTAAAAGTGAGGTCTATAGATCTTTGGATCAGTAATTCTCACAAAAATGATTTCATGTTTTATTGAGGTTAATAAAGCGATCTTTTCCGATTAATGACAATGCCATTCTTCCACAAAATCATTTCCTGAGAATTACTGTTTCTGCAACTCAGGATGGTTGTACTGTTGGCCTGTAGAAAGGAGACAGCAAGGACGGAGATAGTTGTACCTTATAAATTCTTAGCCTTATGTCTTGATTTTCTGCTGCATATGCATACTGTAGAGACATTTCTTTTCACATGAACTTATTATTGCTATATGTATGAGGCAGCATAATCCCACCGATGACTAATATATGCTCTGGATGGTGATTGATAGCTCTTGATGTCTGTGGTCGTCCAACTTCATTGGCTTCATCAGCTAGTCCTGAAGTCATTCCTTTCAGCATGTTGATTTGAATAATTGATGGTTTATGCCAGTGTAACATCTGTTTATTTGTAGCATCTGGCGTCTCTGGGAGCACAGAAGATGCTCAAAGCCAGGTCTCTGTCGGGATGGGCTTGCTCGCTGGATCGACAGTAATGCTCCTGACTGTTCTATGGGGCACTTGCATTATCGTCGGAAAATGCGATATCGAGAACTCAACTACCATGGATCAAAAGGATACAAAGAAATTCAGCTTAGCTGGTACTTTCGGAACTCTATTTGAATGCGCCATGATCATACTTATGGTTATGAATGCCCACTGAATAAAGGATATGAAGGTCAAAGCTCTGCAACTGCATCAGCTCCGATTTGCAAAATTCTGCTCTATGGCATAGTTATCGAACCAAATGTTCACAGATGAATTTGCAGAGAAAGTAGGCTCCTTAAAAGATCATCTTTGAATGTTTCAAGTGGAACAATTGCATGATTTTTATATTTGTATGTTGCATCTGAAGCGAACATGTTTTACCCATCCGAGTATATTTATAGCTTTACTCCTTTGTACTAGGTATCGCAACAGGACCCTTGACTAAAACGATTTGAAACTGACCCCCATTATAGGTTGTCTACTTAGATGCAACTCACATTATATTTCAAATAACGGTGACTGTTGCAGGATCTGGGGTGAGCACTGACATCTGGACAAGCTATGCAGCAAGAATCATGATGATCTCTATAATTCCATTCATAATAGTCCAACTACCAGAAATTTTTGGAGCGAGCTCGCTAAGCCGAGCCGCAGTTCTGGTTTCTTTCATTGTTTCCATATGTTTGTTGCTGTCTTACTGCCTCTACCAGGTAATCCCACTTTCATTCAGTGAAACTCAATGTTCACAAGTCTACTAGCTGTCACAGTTCAAGCCACATTGGCAAATTTCATATGACATAAGCAGATGTATTCTGAATTGTGGCCCTTTGGACAACAAAAACTAATGCAGGTTTTCCAGCCAAGAATCCAGAAAAGAAGAATTGCATATGCAATGCATAAGCGCTTAATATCAGGACTCCTACAGCAATTGAAAGCTCGTTCACTTGGAAAGCTAGTTACCGATGAAGGCAAACCCAATACGGTTGTGATAGAAAAGTTAGTTAATTCCCTTTTCCCTCTACTCTTCATCATTTCATCGTCACTTTACGAACCTTTCGACTCACCTTCAAAGTGGCATGTTCCTCGGCAATTACTGGGAACCCTGAAGTTAGGACTAGGGAAGCCTGAAAAATCGCATATATGGAGATGACATTCCTAAATTAAACATTCTTGAACATGAAAAAGTCGATGAATGCCAGTAGTTAATGGACAAATAACCATAAGCTGATTTATGGCAAGAAAGGAAAAGCTGCGTCAGTTCAGCGAAACTCAAATAGTCGAGGAGAGATCGGATGTACTTTTATTCTTCTTAAAAACAATGTGAACTTGATCTAACTTTCTACCAACGTGATATTGCAGGTTATTTGAGACACTTGACGTGGACTCTAATGGATTCCTATCCCCAGCAGAGCTACGAGCCCTCATCATTGGAATCAATTTTGAAGAGGTAGACATAAACATGGATGACGCGGTCCATAAAGTGATAAAGGATTTCGACACTTCTCGGGATTCAAAACTCGATTCTGCTGAGTTCATTGAAGGAATCTCTAAATGGCTCAGAAGGGCTAGACGCACTGCAGCAGGAGCACATGTGCAAGATGATATATCCCTGACAACAAGGCTTCTGGACAGTTTCGACGAGGTATTATAATTATTACAGTCAGTGTTCATCTAAAATGTTGTAACGAAAATTGACCATGCAGCGGACAGAGCAACAGCTTGATCAGTTGGTAGACCAGGAAGATGAGCTGGTGGCGGATGATGTGAAAAATGTGAAGTGGAATACTGCCAAAGCGATACTAATGCTGCTGCTCGGAACAGCTATTGCCGCAATCACTGCAGATCCCCTCGTGGACGCAGTCGACAACTTTTCAACCGCCACAAGTATTCCTTCCTTCTTCGTGTCCTTTGTGATCCTTCCATTCATTTGCTCCAGCGAGGTTGTCTCGTGCCTAATGTTTTCCAGCCGAAAGAAAAAGAGAACCATGTCCTTAACCTACTCAGAGGTATGTTTTTCTGGCATCTATGGATCTTTATGAACCTTAATTCACATAGCCACAAATGAAGGTGACTAACAAAACTTATTAGAGACTATGGTGCAGATATATGGATCAGTGACCATGGGCAATGTCCTGTCCTTGGCGGTGTTCTTAGGCTTAGTTTACGTGCGCCAACTGTCATGGGACTTCTTCTCGGAAGTATTGGTGACGGTGATTGTATGCCTTGTGATGGGTGCAATCGCCAGTTTCCGCACTACCTTTCCACTTTGGATGAGTTTCTTGGCCTTAGCGCTTTACCCCCTCTCCTTGTTACTGGTGTACGTTCTCGACTATGTTCTTGGATTATCATAGGTTTGTTGACCCTGCAATTTACTGTGTAAGAAAACTGAGGCTTTATTGAAGCTCACGGCTTATTTGTATTTGGTTTGTCAACACTGAGGCTCGTCATTCAGATCGATTTTTCCGTCTTTTGATAATGCTTAACTCTGAAGTAAAACTCCATCGAGCTAGTTCACCACCATGTTCATTTGCTTCGAAGTAGTCCTCTTAGGGAAGGTTTGTGCCATTTCAGCATGTCTTCGATGCCAGAGTTCCATTTGACATGGCGAATCAATCATTCGCTTTAAGAGCGGCAACGCTGCCTTGCGTCTTGAGCAGTTGACAAACTTCTTTTAAGCCTGACCAAAGACTTGCAAACACCTTCGTTATTCCTTAAATCTAGGCAGATGAATGGGAATGAAGAGATTCAAGAGAGTTACGTGAAAGAAAACATAAGGGAAATCCCCAGGACAGTTATTTCCAACATCGCATCTCTTTCCTTTTCAAGTTCGCTTGAAGCATTTACGTGAATGAACTCAAATGCTTTACATCGGGAGTCGATAAAGCACCGCACTTTTTAATCTAGTGGGAGATTGCATTTCCGTGACAGATACGAAAGAGAATCTTAGCGAGAGCAATTTCTACCCCACCTAACTCTTCCTTTCGAGCCCATCTGAGGCACAGATATGCGCATTATCAAGACTCAGATGGTTTGGACTTTCAGATTTTCAGTACAATGAAGGTGAGCTCAACTCAAAGACTTTTTGCCTTATTTCCCTCCGGCTTACCTTGAGACCACTGATCAGATCCCTTCTCTCATAAGCCTCCATCGGTGCGCTCATGCTTGAGCTGTGAAGCAGAGCAGACTATGAAATTGCATAGAGAAATCAGCACGCATTCGTCTGATGCTCTTCTTAATTCATTTCGAGGAGAGTGCTAATTCTTCAATCTAATTCGATGGACACAATCTTTCGCATCACCTTCAGCTTCAGATGGACTCCACTATCTGATGTACTGTAATTTACAGTCATGATCTGGATAGTAGCTGTCGTCAATCTAACCAAGGTTGATTCCATGTGCTTGTCCAACAAATTCAATTTCTGATCTAATACTCGTGACAAGTCTATGCGTTCAAACTCGTGCGAATGACGATGATGCATCGACAGCTGTGTCAACACATTTGGAGGACGCAAAATGTTAGCAGTTAACTTTGCTTGTACAGAAGTTTTCATTTTCTACTGGAGGCTATCATTATTAATTATAACGATTTCCTGCAATTCAGGATCTTGATTTCTGCAGAGACAATATGTTTCGTTCGACAGGTCAATGGCTCTTTAGCGTGCCGCACATTGCCACCACCTAATAGTCCACTCATCGTTTCAATTCAAACCTTAGGCTACCAAACACCAGATCTTCTTGGCCCTCATCAGCACCGTCAAGCCGACTATATGAAAACTTTAAACCAGCTCATTTCTTTGACTAATTAATTTTCCCCACATGAGTCATCATTCGGGAAAATGTTCAAGCAATTCAACAGCGACTCTCTCCTAAAGGTAGAATATTTGGTAACATTTAAAAGTAATTAACAAGAATGAAAAATTTTCGCAAAAAATCCTGTATTACCTATAGCTGTTGCATCATTGTCTCTCTATATCTTCTATGTCATCATCTTCTTGACCACGAGATTGAACTCTCGGCGACAATCTATCCCTACTAAGCATCCTTCTGAACGAACTAAATCGCGCGCTTGACGAACAGCTGTCTTTGTTCGCCCCATGCACAGCATCCGGCATGCCTGGAAAAATAGAGGGTACGCTCTCGAGCAATGGAGCCGCTGCTGCAGCTGTCCCAGCAGGAGGCTCGCGGTGCTCGGCCTTCATCCAGGGCTTGGCCTCGGTGCGGCAAACGGGGCACGTGGACTGCGAGCTCAGCCACTTATCAATGCACTCCACATGGAAAATGTGCTTGCAATTGGGTAACTCCCTCGCCGTCTCTCCATCCTCCAACATGCTCAGACAAACCGTGCACTCGACTGAGGCATCATCATGGCGGTCGCTTCGCTTGAATATAAAGAAGGGCAGCGAGGAAATGACTGTCGGCTCTAGGCCAGTCTTGGGTGGCTCGCCACCGGACTGCACATGGGCGACCCTGAGGGCCAGAGCATGCACGGCGGCAGCGCGCCGGGCACGGTTGCGAAGAACGTATCTCGCATACAAGTGGAGGAGGATGACTATTACGAGGACGACGGACAAACACACGATGGCGGTGAGCAGGATCTTGCTGTTGAAGTCATAGGTTGTTTTGTGAGGAAATATGGGAGGAAGGTGATCATTGTGATCATCATCCATACTTGTGTGTGAATATATAGACGCGCCAGAGAAAGAGATCTAATGAAAACGAGAGAGATAATAATCAACTTATATGCTTTGGCTATGAGAGGCCTCCCCAATGTGATCTGTTCTATATGTAGTTAGCTGAAAGTGGGGAGGTTTTTGAGAAGATTAAGGAACTTGTGTGAACATCCAAAACAAAACCGACGAAAAGACGAGCTAATCTCCGTGTAGTTTCAAGGGGTTGACTGTCGAATGTTGACTTGCCGCCTTCCACTTTCCTTCATTTTTCTATGATATATATATATACATTGGCCAAGTTTGTTTCCATTACGTTACCGCTTGATTTGTCTGAAGTTAGGATGCTGAAGAAAAGTCAACCACGTTAGCTTGTTAGCTTGATACTCAGACGAAAAGGAAATTCGCATGCAAATTCAAGTTTCCAATGGGCTGCAAGAATTTCGCATTCGTGATCTGTACTGCAAGATTTAGGGGTTGAAATTTGAGGTTTGACCGTGCAGATCCTTCCTTATTTTATCAATTGTGGAGGAAGCCAAAATGACTTTGCGGGGGAATCAGTACAGCATGGAGTCGCCACTTCATCCATATACCAGCAGTCCCCCACGGTACTGCGCAACGAAATCACCTTCTCTATTTTGCAACTAGTTTTCAACTTGAGACGAAAGTTCATACCATTATTTTCTAGAGAAAAAATGGGAAAAATGTAAGATTTCTGCCTAAGATGCTGCGATTGGAACTTGACATCCTTTGAAAATGCTTTTGGCTCATCTTATTTTAAGATCATCAAACGAATGATAATATGCGAATTGGTTTTCTCTGTGTACATCAGACTATTAGTAAATCGTCCGCATCCCATAGCATTCCATCGTAACACCAAAATACATCTACTATATCGGAAGGTGCAATGCATTGGCAAAGGGTTTCTTTGGGCATCCACGATCCCAAAGCCCCCAGAAAGAGCATCGTAGACTAGGAATTTCTTTGGCTATACACCTCTTACGTTCACACTTAAAGTTATGACAACAAGAAATCATATTCAGACCATTCAATATATATTATTTCCGCATTTATATTCACACCTTCTTGCAGAACTGGAGAGAGAGACACATGACCAGCTTCCTGAGCTGCAAATATTCTTCCATTAATGTTCAATTGAGCTATACATAGAGGATAAAAAAAATACAACCCCCTCCACATCCGGACCTCTTTGTTCTCCCCATCCCAAAAACTGCGTCTGAAGCCAGAATCACCTCCCATCCTCAGCTAAGCGGGCGAAACACGCTTTGACCAAAGCTTTGCGCCACTGCCGGCGCATTGTTGTCGCCCACGGTCTGCTCCACCTTGGCGGGGTCCCGGCGGATTATCATCCCATGAGGGGACGGATATTTTGCCATCCCTATTTATGATAATCAATCGGGTCGTGATTATGTAAAGCTCGAGAGAGGGCTTGGGTGAAAGCCCAGTTTAATCCAAGCAATATCTGACACCAATCCAGCCTCCTACTTGGAATTTGGTATAATATTGATAAAATTTCAAAAATTAGAAATACAAGTGGTAGTGGATCTGAAGAGAATATATACATACATCTAGGAGGCCGGCATCGTTGGTTTGTTCAAGAAAGGAATCTCATAGACCATTACAATATTTTTTTGCAAATTGAAAGCCCCTAGGACGACTCACTAATGAGGTGAAAATTAGAATTGGCAAGATGGGTTATGAACCCATATTTTAACAAATATTTGTTACGTTTTGTTTGGCAGGATATGAGTTGCCCAAATTTTTAAATAGGAGTTAAATGGGTCTCATCAAGCAAAGCCCCATTGATAATGGATTTGGAAAGAACCCAACTTCAACCCATTTAAAGTAATACACTCCCGGGCTCATGCTCGGGTTTCTCAGCAATAAACCACATGTACCAGCTCTTGCATCCAAGTCACGTGCATCTAGCTCAAATTAATCGAAACTGGCTTGGTTCCTCGATGGTTGGGTCCAAGTCCACAAAGCCTAGCCTAGGTCCTTCGAAATTGAGCTTGAGACCTCAGTGTCAATACTTTGATCCATGGAGGCTGGACCCAAGGCCCTGGTGTTCATGTTTTGGTGGACCGGAGGCCAAATTTGAGACCTTGATGCCCGTCCTAAGGTCTCCAATGGCTATGCCTAGATACTCAATTCCCGCGCCAAAGTCACTGGCACCTAGCTTGAATCCATCAAGGTCAACTTGGAAATGATGAGGCTTGGCCTAATTCCTTGGCAACTAGGCCTAGGTCCATAGAGGTGGTGCCCAAGTCCCTCAAGTTGGGATTAATCCCTTGGTGTCTGTGTTTAAGTCCCTTGAGGCTAGGCCCAAACCTTGGTACACTTGCTTGGGTCCCCAACTACCATTCCTAGGTAATTGGCTTACTCTCCCAAGCACTAGCACCCAACTTGGATCTAACGTAGCCAATCCCAATTCCTCAATAGTTATGCCCCACTCTATATTGGTTGGCCTAAGTCCCTTAAGGCAAAGCTTGAGACCCTATGCCCATGCCCAAGACACCCATGCCTAGGTTGGTGGTGGCCTTGCCTAGTTACCTAACTCCGACTCCCAAGTCATTAGTGCATAGCTCAAGTCTATCATAGCTAGGCCTAGTTCCTTGGCAGCAGGGCCCAAGCCCATCAAGGTCAAGCCCAAGATCCCAGTAATGATGCCCATGTCCATAGAGGCCATGCTTAGGTCTTCCCAAGGCTTGACTTGGGACCTTGGTGCATGGGTCCTTGATAGGCTATCCTTGGGTATCTAGCTCCCATGCTTAAGCCACTTAATTTGAGTCCATCAAGGCAAGCTTGGGTCTATTGTGGTAGGGCACGGTCAAATCCACAGAAGCTATGCTCAGCTCCTCAAGGCTAGGCTGAAGACCTTGATGCCTATGCTCGAGTCTACAATGGTCATGTCTAGATACCTGACTCCGCGCCAAAGTCACTAGTGCCTAGCCAAGTCCCCAAAGTTGGGGTCTAATTCCCTCAACATGTGCTCAGTTCTTTGGCTGTCGAGCAAGCTTCTCTTTAAAATAAAATAATACTTTTGCATGTATCAAGAATTGAACTATGGTGTTTTAAAATGAAGAAACAACAATATGACATCTCACCAATATATGTATTTGTGGTGAAATTGCGCCTTTTATATTTTAATATAAAGATTCGATTTTTATCCAAAAAACATAAAGCGGATCCTACTAGGCTCCCTCACCAACTCGGCGAATCAATTTGTACAGTCTCTTATTCTTCAGAAGGCATAAACTTAAGGAGAAAAATATTATGGGTGTTGTTGATTAGTGATTTCAGTGTACTTATTAACCGTACTTAATAAAAAAATTCAATTTTTAATATATTAGTTACACATTACATGAGAAAAATAGAGCATAGGAAACTGCACAGTTTCCTTTACTTCTTACCTAACAAGTGCCTTGAGGATACCCTTGAATAAAATCCTTATATTAGAGAAATCTTCCATTAATTTAGCCATAAAGGTTGTAATAGTGCACTCTTAAAGTCAATCAATATAAGGAAATTTGGGTAAAACAATGAGTATTTTTCTCTTCATCTTTTTGAGGCCTAAACTTGGTCAAATGAGTAACGGCACGAGCCTTACGGCCTTTGTTTTCTTGTGTACGGTTTGGGCCTCCAGGCCTTTGTTCTTGAACAGTAATAATGAAAAAGGTGTGGAAGGATCAGTACCGGCGACCCCTCCAAGTGTTACCATTAAATTTCCTACTTTCACGACGCATTGGTTTGAGCAGTAATTCATTTTGGGCGAGCCTCTCACAGCTGCCCTCGCGATGCTAAATGGTACTAAACTTGGAGTTATCTTTACAAGTCTTTTGATTTAAAACTAGTACTTATTTCATTTGTGCAATTATTTCTATGAGATTTTGTGAAACAATTATCAACTGTTTTAAAAGTTTAAGTTATTAGATGAATGTGTGATTTATTATTTAAATATTTTAATAATTTCTATTAAGGATATAACTCGTCATTATTGAAAAAATGAAAAAAAAAAGTGAGAGGCTCTATTGACCTTCTAATCATTACAACACAAACTAATAAAAAAAAATGTCATCAATCATGATAGAGAACGCAACGGAATTTACTCTGGGAATTAAAGAGATCACCACTATCTTTTGTTTTTCACGCGGAAACATTAATAATATAATTAATCTATTAAAGTAATTATTTGAGGGAAGTGCGATTGCGTCAGGTTCCATGCTCAACAGTAGTTCAAATCCAAAGGAACCACAGACAATGTGGACGTTTAGAAATGTGGTAATGTCTTTGCACTGATAGCAACCATGCAATTTTATAAGAATATGTCTGAAACTCACTACTTCACACCATACCATATGCTAATGATTGCTGTGAAAGTACCACAAAAATTGTGAAATCACCAACGAAGATAACAAGTAAAAGTGCCTCGCAAGCTGAAACACACCACCATTATCATTAAATTCAATCCGAATTCAGCGAAGCCGATGATTACGAGACTAGACTCCTCTCCGCCTCGCCATCAACCCGGCCCCGCCCCCGTACGCAAAATCCTGTTACCTGGTCAGGCGAAAACCGGCATCCGAACAGCGGCTTACATGTGTGCATCCATCGCCAACGCATCATTAACATAACCACCAAGTGGCGGATGCGGCTGTGGCTGGGGCTGCAGCGACATGTCAAGGCTGGACTGAAGGGCACCCCTCTGATGCGAGAACGCCTCCACCTCGTGGGGCTCTTGGTGCTCTTGCTGCGAGTCCATGAAGAATGTCAATTCGCTTCCTCCTGCTCTGTTCCAACCCATCATTCTTTGATAGTTGGACTCGTCGAACCCCAAGAGATCGCCACCTGCAACATGGCTTACCGTCGGTGTCTCTCCTTGCATCGATGATGCCAAGTGATGATGAGCGTGGATCAGACCCGAGCCCGGTTCTTGAAACGAGTGAAGGGAGAGGCCAAGATCTTGGTCGTGGAAGTTGAAGGACGACGTTGTGGAGCTCACTGGGAAGAAGGAATCCAAGAAGGACGAGGAGGAGCCGTTATTGTTATGAGGCATCATCGTTGTTAGCGTTTCTTGGAGTGGTTGGTTTGGGTGGGTTGGGACAGGGTGGAAGGGAGGGAGGCCGGTGAGCCTGTCGATGGCGGGCTTGGCCTTGCGGATGAGCCAGTCGACTGCCTTGCTGGGGCGGTCGAAGCCGAGGCGGTCCTGGACGTCGTAGAACTGGATGGCGGTGTAGGCCGAGAGGCGGACGCGACGGTCCCGGGGGCCCTTGGCCGTGTGCACCTTGCTGTGGCGGTCCTTCCTCCCGGCCCCCGAGCGGGGGACGTGGCCACTGCCCCGGACTTGCACTGTCTCTCCTCCAGCGGGAGTCTTCATTGCTTCCATTCGAGAGTGCCGGGGTTGAAGAGGTTATTTAAGGGTGTTGTCTGACCGGTTTTAAAGTAAGTGATGTCCTGAAAAATAAATAATTGGAGTAAGGAAAAAGCTAAATATATTGAGATTGATTTATTAAATTAGTTTCAGACGTCATGCATCGAAATGTACATTGAGTTAAATTCAACACGCTAAGAATCGGTCAAATCCCTCATAAACCGATTATACGTATCAATCTCTAATAAGACCTAATACGATTAAAATTTATATGATCGAGATTTAATGGTACCAAGAGTCATTGAACTAGCAAATTGTTAAGGATTCTTTCTCCTTTATTTTTTTATTTCTTTTCACGCGTGAGGTGAATGGGAGAATGTGAAACTCAACCGGGGTTGCCCTTTTTTATTTTTCAAATTATCCTTTTTCTATCTTTGTTTATTACTCAACGCAAAAAAAAAGTAGTTCCTTAGCTAACTCTGAAAACAGAAATCACATATGAATTTCTAGAATTATTGAAAGCGACTAGTGGAATTTTATATAACATCAGAGCACGGTGTAAAAAAAATTCAGCTGAGCCTTACTTAGTACTTTCCATCTCTGGAGAAGATCATCCTAATCGGTTTTTGGCTAACTAAAGAACTAGAGAAATGTATGCCCGCAGTTAGCACCTTTCGCTCGCATTACTTGCTAGTCATACACTTAGATTAAGCCCAAGACCAACCTAGAGCAATGCACTGTCAATGGAAATTGGTTTTACAGGACTAATATATATCAATGCCATATATAGGATTAGGACTAGACGAATTGGACATTGATCATGTATATATAATAAGTATAACCCGGCATGCCTCCAGAGGGAAAAAGTAGACTTCCACTCTCCAAAATCATTACATATTTACACCCAGGTTAATTAGCATATGTTAAAGTGGTATGAAAAGCTCTTTAAAAGCCGCGCCTCTCTCTCTCTCTCTCTCTCTCTCTCTCTCTCTCTCTCTAATGTTGGAATGGATGATGATCCACCGGCCAAGTCCAAGTGACAAAGTCACGTGGATAAATGTCTAATCTCGAGGGAGGGAATTAGTGGGGATAATGATTTGATTATATTTCCATTTCGGGTGGAGTCCATATGAAAAGTTGGGAAACCCTAGCTATATGAGAGCGCTTGAGGTTTGAGATCACTTCGGAAGTGGACATGCACCAGGAATCTTTTGGTGCAACTTGGCTAGACACACTTAAGCACGCGAAAAGCAAGTTGATATGGGTACCAAGTCAGGGAAGGCAAGATCCAATAAGGTTTCTATCATCTATATGTCATTTACAAGAAAAAATAAAAGGGGGTTCCCCCGTTATGTGCCAACCAAAAAGAGTTCTTTTAATTTTCTTTCGAGCTCTAACCGTTCGATTATTCTATTTAATGGACAGGGATCCTTTATCAAGTCTCAAAATCATCAAAAGAACCTCATTTTTTATGTAAATTTCTTTTAAGAAAATAATCCAATCATGCTCTTCTCTCGGTGCCCTCTCTCTCTTACTTCCCTCACCCTCCACCACCACCTGTCGCTCCCTCCATTGCCGATCGATAACCTCTCTCTCTTTCCAACACAATCTTCCTTACCACAATTCCCCCTCCCTTCTCTCTCTCTCTCTCTCTCTCTCTCTCTCTCTCCTCGGCCCCGGCCTCCACCACCACCACCACCGCTATCAGAACTAATGCGTTGGCATGCAAAGGCAGTGGAGGTTCGCGACCTTGAGTTGGTAGGCAATAGCACAATACAGGTAGCAACATCGTGATGGAAGTGATGTCGGCAATGAAGGAGGAAGTGGCAATGTAAGGGTTGCTTGGGGGTGAAAGAAAGAAAAAGGGGAAAAAGTGAAAAACATATCTTAATCTTTCATTTCAAGTCAATTGATACATCATTTATTTAAAAAGTAAATTGACAATATAGATTTATCCACTTGAATTGAGAAGATCCTAATCTATGTTCAATGGTCAAGACATTTGTAATGTGACCCGAGACGTGCAATGAGCCCTGCATAAGTTCTTTTATTAATTCTTGAAGCACAAAAACAGCCTACACAAGCTTCTCTCGTATTTTTCTGAGAGTGACAACATGTTGCACGTAATCCATTGACTTTACATAAGAACAGCAGCGCGCCTTGATGTCCCAAATGGACTCTCTTTTTGATTTGGAGGATTTTGATAACACGTAAATAAAGTCAAGAATTACTCAAAATTAAGGAATAGGAGGATTGCCATTACACCAGAACGAGCTCTTGATCCAAGAAACAAAAATAGTAATGCCCACTAACTCGGTTCTCATCATAAATCTGGAAGCCAGATTGTTTCAATGCAGAATTAATGTTTCCGCAGCAAACAAATTCAAAAGTTCAATCCACGTCAAAACTAAGCTGCCAGATTTATTCTAAGCCTTTCCTCGTTTCACTCGTGAAAGCTATACCTAATGGAGAATTCATTTCCCACGTCCCTCAGTCCAAAGACACGTGAGAATTGATATCGATTTACGAGGCAGTTGACTACCAAAGTAGATATAGATGGGAGACTTTCGGCACAGGGCAATTATTGGGTCTAATCAACTATAAGTACCTCTTCGATCTGGTTAGGTTTTGGTATTCAATGGTTTAATTAGCTGTAGCTTGTGCCAAATTGACTGAAACCGTTAGCTGCAACCTACTACTAGATTGATGGGAATGTCTATTTTCTTCTCTACTCTTTGGTGAGGGAAGAAAATAATGGTTTTGGATGACGTTGTTCATGATGAAAGTTGTGGCTATGGCAAGCATTTGCTAGAGGCATGGCATCATACCTAAACTGCCAACGCTCGAAGGGAGGTGACTCAGAACGTTGCGAATAAGATCGCAGTCCCTCGTAACTAATCATGACATAAGTTTACATCTTTGATTCGTTACTTTTTACAATATTTTTCACATCGCACCGTTCAAAACTTCAATGGTTCAACTTGCTCTAACTCACTAATTGCCACAAAAAAAAAAAAAAAAATAAAAATACTAAACTCATATCATCAATCCCTATGACAAAAAAAGTAATTCCATATGATCACTATCTTGCAGAAACAGCATCCACGAGAGACTGAATGAATGATTAAGAGTTTGATTTGAATATAATAATTTTATGTTACTTTGAGACCTTGCCCGCCACTCTGTTGACGGAGCTTGTGCTCATACACGTAAACAAGATGAGTTGCATGCATCAATGGAAAGTAATGGATTTAAAAGATTCATATACCCCGTTAAAAAAAAAAAAAAAAAAAAAAGAGAGAGAACAAGAAGAAGAAGAATAATGCTAACACCACACCGATATTGTAGAGTGAGATTATTAGATACACCAATGTGTTTTTTTTTTAATAATTTCGTCTCACATCTGCTTAATGAAATACCACTTACACATTAACCCGTGGAGAAATATAAGCTCTTGATTGATGATTTTAACGTGCTCACTAAAATCAGCGTAACAAGATCATTAGATCAATCAATTACTCATTTACTAACTAAGGCTCCATTTATTTTGCAAAAAATGAATGATTTAAAAAATATTTTCAAGAAATAATCGCTTATATCGCTTAAAATAATTAGTTAATGAAAATATTTTTATTATCAACAACAATTTATATCTAAATCTTTTCGTAAATAATAAAAATATTCTTTGTTTATTCATTATTATAAATTATACAACCAATCATTTTTAGGAATATATTATTCAAATCATTCGTCTTTCAAGAAATAAATAGACCCATTTTTATTTTTATTTTTTGATCTTTTTAAATGCCAAACCAATGCAATATCCCTACTCCTATCAATTGCGCAAAAGTAGACCTATATCACAAAGTCCAAACCAAGTTGGCACGTGATGTCGTTCTTTTAGGAAAAATTATCCAAAAAATCATAAACCTATTGCACTTCTGTCAATGTTGCCATGATGTTTTCAATTTTATTAATTTAACTCTAAATATTTTCACGTTTTGCCAATTGAATTAATTTGGCTAATTGTGCTTAGAAATTACTCACATGGGTACTGGTCGTACTATATGGCATAGCTACCAGCCAAAGCAAGGGTGCGGCAACCCTCTCCCAGACCTTGCAAGGGCCACCAAGCCCTCACCTAGCCCAAATCAACAAGGCATCGCAGCCCTCACCAGATCTAGGCAAGGGCTTGCATGCCCTTGATTTGGCTAGCGAGGGTGTCACAACCATTGCCTAAGCCCTCAATAGCCATAGCCACAAACCCTTGCTGGCAACCATGAGGGCTGCAATGCCCTTGCCCATTGTTGATTCACCGGCCCTCAATCCAAAAAAAAAAAAAAAGTAAAGAAAATGAAATATATATATAGGAAAATTTCAAAAAAAAATTATCAAAAATGTTCACGTCAATGGTAGCCATGCCATTTAGGACAACTGACATCTACGTCGGTAATTTCTAGCCAAAATTTGTCCAATGGACTCAACTGGCAAATTATAAAAAAGTTTATGACTCAATTAGTAAAATTAAAAGGTTTAGAACTAAATTGGAAAAAAATGAGATTGGTTTAGAACTTTTCATACAATTTTCCTTATTCTTTTGTGATCAGCATTCAATGATCATTTGTTGTACAACCATGAGTGATCACGCATGGACCATGCGAGGACTAGTGACCGAAAAGGTTTGTAAAAAATAATCGTCAAGCTGAGCTTAGAGTCTGTTTTATTATATTTCAGTGCGACCGAAACCCGTGGATTCCCTCCCTTTTACTTGATCGATTTGGATAAACACTAAACCACGTAAGCCACCAGTGAGAGCCCAAATGAGCGCTTTAAATATAGAATCACTTGGCTTTATGCCCTTTTACTTCCCCCATCCCCCTTTGGATTGCCGTTGTGCGTCATCTTCAGCGCTCGATCCCAGCGTCACTGATCATCGTGTTGTTCGTTGCTCTCTCTCTCTCTCTCTCTCTCTCTCTCTCTCTCTGCGCGTGCGCGACCATTCTATCCAAATTATCGATGGTGCATGAAAATGACATGCAAAGGCAGGGTGCGCACGGGTGCATGGATGCGTGTGTTTTGACCTTTCTATCGGAGATATGCAACATCATGAAAACAATATCCAGACAAGAGGAACTTGTCCAAAAAGCCATCAATTTAATATATTTTTATTGATTCGATCATAAATCATTTTTTTCTTCTTCTTTTTTTCAAAGTAGCAAGGTCGCCAACCACTGACCAAGGGCCAGCACTTGTCTGATCTCACAAGCACTTGCAAGCCCTCGCCAAATTTGGCGAGGCAAGGGCTGGCATTAAAGTTGTGACCCCTTGCATGCGGCCAGTGAAAGCTTCACAACCCTTGCCCAAGGGATGGCAAGGGTCGCTAGCCCTTAGTCAATGGTTGGCAAAGGTTGCCCAACCTCAACCAATGACTAGTAACTATGCCCGAAAAAAAAAATATATGTATATATATAATTTGAAAATTTAGCTAAATAGACTCAATTAGTAAAACTTAAAAAAGTTTAGGACTTAATTGACAAAATTAAAAGGTTTAGAACTAAATTGATAAAAGTATAATAAATTTAGAACTTTTTGAACAATTTTATAGAGAGAGAGAAATCACGGGGTTTTTCTTTTGAGAGTGACAAAATCAATGAGTGTAAAAACCCCATAAGAAATTTGTTGATCTGAGTTTCGGAGGAGGAATTCTTGGAAATCATGGCCTTCGAAGTCAATGCAAGTAGGGCTATAATAGAGTCCAATAAGTCTGTACAACTTAACACTTGATGTCGACTCAATTTGGTTATGCACAACTAAATACTCGAACTCGATTGAGCATTCAACTTGGACCCCACTTTAGTTAACAATAGATAAGATCGAGTTCCACTGAAATGATGAAGTTCAGCCGTCTTATGGGGCTTGCAAGTTGTTCCATGGGCTTGTACTTAGCTAGGTCCCAGCCGTGCCCCTATAATCCACACACACACACACAATTATCAAAAAAAAAAAAAAAAAAAAAATGCACTTACACCAAGCTAGACTAGCAACAGTGTGCTTAAGAATTAGTAGGAGTACAATGAATGAATGTTACTAAAATATGTAAAATTTCACCTACTTGATTGAGCTCGCGACTATGTAAGTCGGATATAAGTTTTTTTAACCTCAAACTCGACTCACAAAGCAGTACTCTAGCTACTTGAAACCGACTTGAACTCGAGGATAATCAAGTCGAGCCGGACTAGCATACGAACCAAGCTCAAGTAGCTCTTCCACAGCAGCTTACTCATTTACTTTCCAACCTTACTTCATCCTCCACTTTTGTCGTGGATCCTATCATATAAGCCCACTTCTTGATTGACTCCAGCTTCACGACAAACAAGAATGGGCAGGCTCAAAAGGCTGGATGAATGCTCAACTATGAAGGTAATGGGTCACAGCGACATGCAAAAAAGCGTCGTGAAAGGGTCAAGTCATGGATTATGCAGCGATCTCCGCGTCGGATAAAGCTGTCTGGGCATGGTCATTTAACTTATCATGAATCCACTAATTTCTGCCGCTCATCTGTCCCACTAGCCGAACACCCAGTGGTCTTCGTCGCCGAGTCATTTAATTAGGGTGGGCGTGCCTCATTGCATTAACGGGCTCCTAAATCACTCCTCGCGCCTCTCTGTCGAACAACTTCGAACCTTTTCAGACCATCGTCGCTTTCTCAACCGCAACGAACGACAATGTCGAGCACTGCTGTTCTTGGTCGTGTTCTGAGCTCTTTTTACGGGCTTTGATGGTCGTGTTCTTCATGCAGCATTACCAGCTACAACAGAGAATCAGATGAACAGGGGTCATCGCGACACCTTTCATGTTGCATATGGTGGTCATGAGTTTTATGTCGGCACAAGAAGGTCGATCCTCCTTGATAGGGTTGCGCCCAGAGGACCTTATCCACACCACCATTGACGATAGCCATCGGTCTTGCATGCTTTGTTTGGCCCTTGGGAAGATCCGAGCCAAACTGAACCAGACGGAAAGGTGTCGTAATGACCACTGTTCACTTGATTCCCTGATGTAGCTGGTAATGCTGCATGAAGAACACGACTATCAAAGCCTGTAAATCAAACCAAGAAATCACCACTCAAGAAGCAAGTAAAGAATAGAAAAAAAACTACAGTCACTTCCATTCATGCCGTGGTTCAATTCAAAGTTAATGCACACGCAAATGATTCAAGTTCAATTTGATTCGAATTTCCGAACTGTTGACACCCCTACAAGTAGTGGGGGTACCGATCTTTGTGTCATTTGCCTAATCTACCAAGGCAACTATCTCATTTATTTATTTAGTTCGGAAATATGTGAGTCTGCTTTAGCCAATCACTGATAATTTGATTTTCCTCCTCCTTCGTGAACCCATGAAAGAAATGGCAAATCTTCAAAAATCTCCCCTTCCATTTCCAAATCTTGCTCTTCATCTATCCCCATCTTCTAATCATGAATCTAATCTCCACTTCACGCTTTTTGGCTTTTCAGCATATTCTACTTAAAGGTTTCAAATAATTTGGAAATTTAGGGAGAGTAGATGAAATAGACCATAGTGTAATGAAAATTTAACCGTCACTTCTAGTCCTCGCTTGCAAGGCACATGACAAGCTTTCTCAAACGTAATTGCTCTCCCATAATTTGGATGTGGTTCAGTAAAGTTTCCATAAAAAGCAAAGTCTCTATTAAATTGAATTAAGACAATGACACGCCTTTCAGTGGACTGAATAAGCTAGGTTTCCATTCCGCCGAAAATTCAATGAAATATATTTCGAGATATCAAAAAGATATTCCACCGAAAAGTTGATGAAATACCTATCGATATATGAATCACTGAGTAAATGGACAAATAATGCTAACAATACTTTGTTAATTCTTGGACAGTAAATGTAAACAATGACGAATTTAGAGATATTGTGATTGGGAACGATCGTTACTTGTCATACAAAGAATACTGTAAATGTAAAGACAACCCAAAAGTGAAAATAAATGACAGGTGTTCTTGAATTGATTGGGGGTCGCTTGTGCAAACTCCAATTCTAGTATTTATGCGCAATATCAACAGTTAACAAATGAACCATGCTCTGTGGCTCTTACAATGTAGCAATTCTAACTTACTAACAGTTACTCGGGAATTGTTGATTCTACTACTCCCCGGTTGGACGCTTTCGCTTCTCCACGGTTACCACCATCAGTTGCACCCGAAATCATTGGCTTCACTTCTTGGCAATTGTGTCGGATCAACTTCTTTACGGCTGCCCCATGAAGGTTTTATCCGAATTCATCGGCTCCATAATCAAGCTATTTCGTTCCCACTTCCTCGTCAGTTACATTGCTTCAAGACTTAGCCACTTCCACCGATATCCTTTGTCGGCTAAAATTGGGTTTTCTTGCCGACGGATGGCTCTCGACACTTGGTGATTTTTCGCCACTGTCGCTTCTTACGATCTCTGTCAACCGAGTCGTGGCTTGAGAACATGGCCCTTTTTTTATCAACAGTTTCTTACGATCCAAATCTCCAATCTTCACACTTTAAGGTATGCGACTTTCACAATTTTCTTTGTATAATGAATTCTGCAATCATTTCAAATCCATATTGTTGAATGATTGAGGGTTTTTACTATGATAGTATCAAATGAACATAGTCTAAGATGGGAAAAATTATCATTTATAAACTTATTGTACAGATGTCAATTTAGTTTTAAACTTTTCAAGTTGGTCAATGTAATCATAAATTTTGCATAAATTTCAATGTAGTCTTTCTAACTGATTTTCGCTTGAAAATGCTAATGTGACTATCCAGCCGTCTTGAGCTCTCGTACGTGGCGCATCAGTTATCCGGCGTGGAAGAACTTAATCGAGATAATGCCTTTTTGGATACTTTTGTGAATTTTCTGATTTTTTTTTACTCTTATCCTTTTGTTTTTACTATATCTTCTTCTTCTTCTCCTTCTTTAGGCAGTTCAACAGGAGTGACCCAACCGTTTCCTTAAGGACACGAGCGACCGTGAGCTCCAGAAGGTCTTCAACCAAATCGACGGGGACAGCGACGGCAAGATCTCCCCTGCCGAGCTCTCCGAGCGTCCTCTTAGCCAATGGCTCGGCCTCCTCCCCTGCCGAGACCCACCGCGCCAAGGAGAATGTCAACTCTAAAAAGGACAGCTTCATCAGCCATGCTCATGAGTTCACGACCCTCTGAGGATCCGGCTAGTCCTCCTCGGAGGCGGAGATCCGCAACGGCCTTCGACCCTCTTCTAGAAACCCTCAATCTCTCCTCTCGCTTAAAACCATCTCTCTTCGTTCGAATCCGATGGAAAATCGAAACAAACCCTCAAATATCTCTCAGTTTCCTCGATTGGCTCAAACCAGAATGGGTTTTGTAGTAGACCTCTAGTTGCGTTGCCACATAATCCATGTGTTGGTCGGGCGATTTTCAGTTGGCGAGACCCATTTTGGATTCACTCATTAAAGCTCACTCTTTATGGATTCAACGATTAGAGCGGATTCGATGGACAACCAGAAGAATTTGAGAATAAGATGAACAATAAGAAGGAAAGAAAGGGAGATCCACAATAGTGCAGTAGACGTTGGCGTGTCATGTAGAACGGCAAATGTTAAGTAGACTTCCATTTCAGAATTTCTGAGCCTAAATTGGCCGGATGAACTACATTAAGGTTTAGGACTAAATTTCAAATTCAGAAAATGTTGATTTTCTTCCTACGAGTCAAAATTATTCATATTTTTAGGGAAGGAAATTCGTGAGTAGATTAGTGGGCAAATTGGATTATTTAGTCTTGTGATATAATTGCCACTTCGGCATTAGATAGGTCACTAACAGGTTTATTTCCCTATTCATAGGAGATCGGTCTAATTTAAGTTTTGTTAGGCAAGTGTTAATGTAATAATCAGGCTTTGCCCTTTTCTTATAAAAAATAAAAAATATCAAATTATAAAGTTCAAAACTAAATCGATAGCAATGTAATAGATTTAAAACTTATTAGTAGCTTTCTCTTGTGAGACGTAACCAAAGCGGATGAGTTAGTAAGAGATAACTTGAAACTACAAGTTGTTCACACAAAAGTAGACTTGACATATCGATTTAATAATTGCTTAAACAATGCCTTGCAAATGGTCCTTCGTTTAATTTTTTTGTTTTTCTTTTGATGGAAACGAAATAAAAAACTCTCAACAAAGGTCGATTCTTTTCAAGAAAGCTAAATGATAAAAGGAAAAAAGGAAAAGAAAATCCCCTCTTCGCAACTTGCATAGTTGCATGTACCTTAATCCAAATGCTTGTGCAATTGGGAAAGTGCATTAATCGAGATCCCAAGAATTTTGCCTGCTCTTCTTCACCTACGTATCTAGTTTTGCCTACTTCCCATTAAAGTCGATGATAAGTTAGTGAATGAATACATTATTACAAGGTGGTCCTTGGTTTCGACGTTTTGAGCGAAACTCATATTTGCAACGTTTGGTTGTTGAACATCAAAAAAGTACATTTCAACTTTCAATTAGTACTCCTTCCTTGGGCTTCTTGCTTGATTAAGCCTTAAAAGGGTAAACTGATCGAACAACACAGCCCATCAACCATATAGTCACTACTACCATTGGGCCGCAATTGTCCTTCACGCTTTCATACTACATGAAAATCGTCGGATTGCCCATCTTACTGAACTTGTAAAAATGCCAGTGAGTCGCCAAACCTAGAGTTTATCGTGATACTTGTATGGCAGATCTGGAGATCCTAGAACAGAGGCACTGAATCATACCGGAAAAGTGTAATCGCTGAAGCATGTTTAATGAGTAGCAATATTACTCACTAGAGCTAGAAATCCACGGGAAAAGAAAAGACAGGGAAACTCATCGGGATCTTGGACTCTACCACGGTTTGAGTGCTCTGAAAATTAATGTCAACGGCTCGTATCTAGAGGAAGAAGCTTCTGGCGCCATCTCTTGTGTGTGTCAAGACTCTTCCAGGAAACTTATAAACGGATTCAAGAGCTCCATGAAGGTCACATTTGCACTTCAAGGTGTACATCAAATGTCTTGGGAAGTTCACACACTTATCAAAGAGTGCAACCAAAGGTCTCTGGTTGGCCCACTGTGCCGAAGTTTAGAATAAAATTGCAACTTAAGTTGTAAAGGCCCAAGCCCAAAATATCGTTCCTCTTAGTTGGATTCTAATCCACCCCAAACCCTTTATGATTTTTTATGCTCAAAAACCCACTTAGAACATTTATAAGTTTTTTCAATATGAATGAAGTGATACTTATTGCCAATAAAAAAGAAAAGCATATGCATCATCCATATTTTCAACTGCATTCTGAGTTACACCACGTAAGTGAATAGCCGATTGCAATTAACCCTACGAACAAATAACTGCTTGTGGACATCTTTTGAACATAGATCAATCAAAACTAACTTTATGGCCTGCCGATTGAGCTCCACATAAACCTAAAGATAGATATGAGAGTAGAGTAATTATAAGTCGAGCAAATAGAGAATAAGTATATCAGCAGCATGGGGAATTCAAAGATTAGAAAAAAAAAAAAAGAGGTTAAAATCTAATAACAAGTACCTATTATTCATTGCCAATGTTAAAATGGGAAAGCAAAATCTCAAGGCACGTAATAGTTACGACTTTACAATACAATGTCAAAAGAGAGCAATTTCGAATTTATTACCAAAAAGAGAGGATACCTCTTTTGTCTCCCGTGGGTCAAATACATGCTTGGATCTAATTTTAGAGTTTGGATTACATTGAACTGTTTGCAATCGTTTGTTCATTGCGATCAAGAATACTTGATTATTTCTTCTTCTTTTTTTGGCATGTCAAATTAAATCCCCGTTTGGTTCAAAGCATTCCCAAGGGGCAGACTCGAAAGCCCTTGGGAAAAAAATTTGGTTTGGTTCAAGATTTGGAGGTGCCCTTGGCCAAATCTTTGGCATTTGAAATCTTGGCCCAGTGGGGGACTCTTTGGGCTTTCAAAGGCGACCCCGAAAATGCAAGTCAACCTCTACTGTTCATCCGTTGACTTCTTTTTTCTTTTTTTTTTTTTTAAACCGATCATCTTCCCCACACCCCAACAGCCGTTGATCGGAACGGAGTTTCATCGGATTTTATTTTTATTTTTAAAAAATAATAAAAACCCTTTGCAAATGTTGGGTTCATTTTTTTTTTTTTTTGGTCATTTTTATCTTTTGACAATCAATAGCCCAACTTTTTATCAATACACTAGAATGATCATTAATTAACGAAGATGATTAATACTACAATAATTAAAAAAAAAATTATTCAAAGTTGAAAACAAACCTAAAAGAACGCTAGGCCAAAAGTTGAGCTTTGCATCTAATTTATAATCAAATTCTTTTAATATAATTTTTAAATAAATTTACTAATATATATCTTTTACATTACTTTCAACATGAAAATGTAAAAGGTTATATAGTCATTATTTTTTTTTTTGCAATTTTAAAAATACTAAAACTAAAAACTTAATTTTTGAGCTTTGCATCTAATCTATAATCAAATTCTTTTAATATAATTTTTAAATAAATTTACTAATATATATCTTTTACATTATTTTCAACATGAAAATGCAAAAAGTTATATAGTCATTGTTTCTTTTTGCATTTTAAAAATACTAAAAAAAAACTTAATTTTTTGAGCTTTGCATCTAATCTATAATCAAATTCTTTTAATATAATTTTTAAATAAATTTACTAATATATATCTTTTACATTACTCTCAACATGAAAATGTAAAAGGTTATATAGTCATTGTTTCTTTTTGCAATTTTAAAAATACTAAAACTAAAAAATTTAATTTGGTCACACTAAAAGGCTTTTCAAATATATATTTACCAAACAAAGTCTTGCATTTCCTAAAGACTTTTCAATTATAGTTTATCAAACAATCAAGTATTTCGGAAAACCCCTTTACCTCAAAGCGTATTTCGCATTCTCCAGGGCATTTCCCAAAACCGAACCAAACGGGCCCTAAATCTATCCTAATTAATGACTAGTGGTGCTTAGGCCCACGTATGATTTTAAATCATTGCTGACAACATAGGAAAAATCTAAAAATAATGGAATTGATTAGGAGGAGAAATGAATGTATGGGTAACAAATGTATCAATCCATTTGCTTTAATGAATACAAGAACAATTATTTTCAGTATAATATATAAGCCTTCGACGACCGAGTCCCCCTCTTCTCCTAATCGACTCGAGCATCAGGAAAATTCCCTACGACGTTTCGAGATCCTTCCAACTATCGAAAGCCCATCCTCAAGGATTTGGCAGAGCGGGCCGTCGCTCGCCACAAATCGACGTCGTCCAATGCTCTCCTCTTCTTTGGATACAAGGAGGGCAAATGCAGCATCGATGGGCCGCCACTTGCTCTAGCTGAGCTTGAACAGGTCAACACGGAGAAGCCGACGAAGAGGTGGGTGACGTCGGCAAGCGGCTTCCGTGCCATTGCCTTGTTGACAACGCGCTTCTTGAGACACGGTCCGGCGTCCGCTGGCTGCGGGTTGATCCGGCCGGCAGAAAGGGAAGGGACGTTCTCTTTGTTGTCGTGATGGGCACGAAGAGGGACGGCCTCCATTTCAGGTTGTCTTTGACAAATAAAGGTGCGAGAGAGAGAGAGAGAGAGAGGGGAGGGGAGGCAGATGAGGGGGGGCTTGAAGGTTGAAGACAGAGAGTGAGGTATTTGTAATGTTGGGTGCTGGTTCAAATTCTGGAGGGCGTTTTGCTTTTGGTGGAAGGTTGAATTTTGGGTTTGGAAGAAGGGAGGGAGCTGGATGGTTGAATTTCATTGCTTGGTTTGGTTCTTATTTCCAGTTTTTTTGGCTTCTGACAGAGAGAGGGAGGGAGAGAGAGAGAGAGAGGTTGTTCAAACTTTTTGGGCAGGTTTAGGAGAAAAAGAGAGGGAGAGAAGGACGTTTTAATTTGGGCGGGAGTGGAAGGAGCGAAAAATGAATGCATTAAAAAGGGAGGTACTGGAGCTTGGCTCCTCTCCCTCTCTAAGTCAAAATTTTTGGCTCCATCCAGGGCATCCAATAGGAAAGGAACTGGACAGAGCCACGTCCACGGATCTCGAATTTATTACTATTAGGACAGGCCAAATCGTTTCACTTGACAACGGGGGAAAGCGAGTGCCCCCTTGGCGGAAAGAAAAATCAAAAAGGAGCTTTTATCACGAGTCGCATGTATATTATTCTAATTCATCTTAATATTTACATCTGATGAGTGTTGTGTAGGGTTGATCAATTCGATTCTCGAATCTTAAACCAGTCGGTTCCCAATTCTACTTAAAAATTGACCCTTTTTTTTTTTTTATGTTTTGGATTATAATAACCCAAATTTTCATAATAAAACATCAAAAGCTTTGTGATTTTGTTACAAAAAGATGTTACTTTGTGATCCGGTTGTTTTATCAAATTGAATATCAAATTTTTCAAAATTTTATGGTTGTAAAAGTACTATTTTTTGTTAAGAGTGCATAGTAGAAACCCAATGCCTTCACTTGGAGAGGTCACCAAGAAGGAGTACAAATCCAAGTCTATCAATATATTTAATTGGACTCACCTTCACCTTCACTTAAAAATTCAAACCAATTAATTATGAGCCAACTAGAATATATTAATTGCTCAACACCAAATCAATTCTCTGATGTGAAATTTCTCTGATACAACTCACTCATACATGCATCCTAACAATATTCCCCTCACATGTGAGTGCATTGTTAAGCCCCCTCCCCCTTAATTCAAGTATCCTTATGGCCTAAATTCATAACTATGGGCCCGCACATACATCCTAACAATCTCGCCCTCACGCGGGAGCTCGGTGTTAAGCCCGCTCCCCCTTAATTCAAGTATCCTTCTAGCCCAAATTCATAATGACGGGCCCGCATTGCTACACCAGAACACTCGCTTGGAAGTCGCAACTATTGGCTCTGATATCATGTGTTGGGAATGTGCAACCTAATGCCTTCACTTGGGGAAGTCACCAAGAAAGAGCTTAAATCCGAGTTTGTCAATATATTTAATTGAATCTACATTCGCTCAAAAATTTAAGTTAATCGATTATGAACCAACTAGAATATATTAATTGCTCGATATCACATTAATTTTTCGATGTGAGACTTCTCTAACACACTTCACTCACATGTGCATCTTTAACACTTTGTCAAGAGAGGTTTCAAAATCGATTTAATTCATAAGTTGGCAGTTTTAGCCTCAAAATTGAAAACCAAATCGATCCAAGGTCAAATCTGGATTTTGGATCTAAGAATTAAACAGATTCTCTCTAACCAATCGGGGCTGTTTTGGCCGATTCTTGGATTAAACCGAATGTGATGCTCACATAGATTCTTTCTTATTCAATTCAAAGGAGATAAAAACAGTAATTCTTTAAATGTTTTTTCTTTCTTACTTCCTTTTCTCAAACTCTACCCACTTCTGGTGTACGTAAGTGGCCCACGGCTATGCCTATCTTAGAGAATTTTGTCTATGTGTGTCAACCAATCAATTTTGTGTAAATTATTACCCTTAAGACTATATATCGGTTGTTGAGTGTATTTTACCTCGGTATAACCTTTCTAGCCATCATTTTCCTAGCGTAACTTTTTCCCTATTGAGGACTTGAATAACTTTGGAGCATGATGGGGGAGGGATAGAAAGAGAACTATATCCATGCCATGTAGACGTAGGATGAATATAATAACACTTCTAAGCATCGAGTCTTAGTGCTTCCCTGAATCTAATCTAGCATTGAATGGAATATACTTTGGTGAAAATAAGAAATTAAGAAAATCTAGGATTTAAGAGTATCTTTTTTTTTCCCCCTTTCCATATTTCTCTTTTTGGATAAGAGTAAGATGTAGAATATAGTAGTATCGGGTCAAATCATATAGCTGACGTCATTTGTATTTGCATTCAATTAAGGGAGACTGGTGAGGAATCTTGTACCAACTCGTAAGACAAAAATGCATGGAAATTGTTTTCGCTTCATGAAAATCGATCATGTCAATCATATTTGGAATATGACTAAATTTATGTTAGTGATAGTTTCATTGGTTACAAGCATGCTACAAAATCAACATCCAAAGGCAAATATTACAGCCATTCTTCTAGCAAAACTTATGTTGATAGAATCTGGATTCATATATATACTTCACTAAGGATTAGGATTGAGGAAGTTGAGGTTACAGAACAAGATGAAAAGATTTTGCTTCTGGAGAATATCCTACTGCAAATCATTGAAGTGAGTCACATTGTCTCTTAAGCATCCAAAAACTCATAATTGAGATGGACTCCAAAATTATTACATAATTTGTTAATCAAGAAAGAATAGCAGACAACACTAGACCAAAATTTCTTAAGGATATTAGAAGACTATTGAGGTCTCATTTTGGCATCAAAATTCTTTCATATTTTTTGGGAAGGCAATTGGCTTGCTGATATGCTTGTCGATGTTTGTATAGTGAAGCATTTGGATACTACGTTATACTTGCAACGTCCTAGAGAATTATCTAATGTTTTTGCTTAGTGATAAGGTTGGCATTGTAGATTTTAAATGTTAATTTTTCTTAATTTTTTACCTTACCTTTACCCAGAAAAAGTGGACGACCCTTCGACAATCCGTAAGGAAAAGGTTTCATGAGATCAATCCATTGCAAGAGCCACCGTCCATAGGCCCTCACAAACCTAAAGGGAAAAAGGGAACCCTAGCCCTCTTACGCTTCCATGTTTTATGCCCTCGATAACCCAGTTGAATCGGAATGCTCCAATCTTAACTCATAAGACAAAGGAAATGAGAATAACTTTTTGGTGTAGCTGGGTTGGACCAGTATATAATAAGACAAACGAAAAAAGAATCCCCTAGTTTGCCTTCCAGTTCCCTTAATTGAGCTGGCGAATTGTAATTACCTTATCTAAATGAACACCTTATATCATTCTAAACTATAAAGATCTTTTGTTAGTTTACGAGAAATTTTCAATTTTCAGCTTTAATTTTAATGGAAGCTAGAAAGCCGTTGGAGAACACATTGGCTAGTTTTTCTTAATTAGTTAGGATATGAAGTATTTTCTTTTCCATGATAGTAGGATTTTGAATTTAGGCTAGTTATGCACCAACAGTTCTGTTGATCAGCTAAGTTTCACACGAGGTCCAAGTGATTTGCGGACTCAAAGTGCATGCCACTTCTCTAATTTGCGCATGTTTGATAAAATGTTCAGGCGAATTGATGGGCTTGGACCACAAGTCATCAAGCCCAATTAATCTCAGATACAACTTTACTGGAATAGTAGGTCTTTGCTCAGCGGACTTCAACTCCCTTAAACTCCCCAAATTATTACCCTCATTGCTTACTCTCGTCGCCTAGACAACAAGCCTCGAAAGCTCTGAAAAACCCTAAGTAACTTTAAACTCAAACAAACAAAATAAAAATAAAAAAAAATTAAATGCAACCTCAGCAAGCCTCAAAAGTTTTGTCTTGACAAACCAAAATATAAAATGACAGGTTGATTCGTCATGGCCTGTTCTATGATCTCTTCCAAAGGGCAGAGAAAGCGACCTTTGGATAACTCTTGAGGATGGTCGAAACGAAAGTGTGTTGCATTGCATGTGGCGAATCAACAAGACTGCTCTTCGTATGTATTATAGTTTCGACACCAGCCAAGATTGTCCAATGAGTCTCTGTGCTGATAAGACAGACTGCGTGATTGGATCGGATCCTAGATTATTTCATGAGAGAGAGAAAGAAATTATTATATCTTTACTTATTTTTTTGAATTGTTCTTTTTTTTTTAATTGTTGACCTTGTAAGACAAAAGTGATGCCACTGAGCCGCTTGGCTTAAATCAAAAGTTGTTAGGACTAGGAAAATTCGAGGGAAATTATTAAACAAATTCTAAATCATTGTCCTTGTGCAAATTTAGTTTTAAATCTTTTAATTGAACCAATTTAATCATAAATATTTTTATATTTTGTCAATTGAGTCTATTTGGCTAATTTTAGCCAACAATTGCTGACGTAAACATTAATCATCCTACATAGTGCAACCACACGCTAATGTAGACATTTTTAATAATATTTTAATAAAATTTGTAATTTTCTTTTTTAATTTTATACCCTTTACTTTGTCTTTTTGGGATGAGGGCCACAATGTCCTCACCAAATTTGGGAAGGGGTTGTATGCCCTCTTTTCAGGGGCCGGCAAGGGCCTTGCAACCCTCCCTCAAGTTCTCATTGACCACAGCAAAGGTGTCATAGCCCTTGCCAAGTCTAGGCAAGGACCACGATGCTCTCGCCCAATGTCAACGACCCTTACCAGCCCTTAGCCTAAAAGAAAGTGAAAAGAATAAGAGAAAAAAATAGAAAAATTATTAAAATATTATTGAAAAATATCTACGTTAGCACTTGTCATGCACTATAGAATGACTAGTATCCAAGTTAGCAATTTCGGGTCAAAATGGCCGAATAGACTTAATTGGCAAGACGTAAAAAATTATGATTAAATTCGTAGAATTAAAAAAAGTTTAGGTTTATAACTTTTTTGGTAATTGTCCTAAAAAGTTGGGCTCTCGTGGCAAATATCAAGCGTTAGTAAGAAGAGTTCTCTAATTATCTAAAGAAAAACATTGAAAATCTTTTAGTGATGCTACAATGTTTTAGACTTTTTATTTGTTCAAGCTCTATTCAGAAGCTTTTAAATCCATGAGATGCGTTACAAGTGCAAAGGAAGGATGCTTTCTTTGTATGTGTTTGACAATCAAGGATATTATTAACAAGCGGAAAATCAAAGGATGCTTCTTCACCAATTTGTCCCTTCATTAAATATCTTTTGTAAAATTCTCTCATTTGCTTAGAGTGGAGAGTAAAAGGGGTAAAATCAAAAGATTCTTCTTCACCACACACATATGGGCATAGGGGTGACGTTGTTTGTTGAATGAATAATTTGATCTCCAACTTTAGAATTAGAGGATATATGTCGAAATCACACGAATTGCATGTAAACCTTCTATGTCAAAGCCACTTCTAGAAGCAGTTTTGTCGAACAATGTCAACGACCTACCTTTTGCAGTATGGTTTGATGTTCGACCTAAAGAAGTTTGGTTCAATGTCTGACTAAATGAAAAAGAAGAATGGTTCGATGGGTGAATCGACAAAACTTGTATAAGGTCCTTTGTCGCTTCTTGAAAAAAAAAATGTAAATGACAAGAAAATTAAAAGCACAAAGATTGGAGACCATCATATCTAGCCATATAAGGGGAAATTGTTTAATTAGTTCTAAACATATTATATGAATGTCAATTTAATTATTGAGTCTTAAACTTTTCCATAATATTCCAATGTAATTATTCTAGTCAAATTTTCTTTTTTTCAAAAATTGCTAATGTGGCTTTATGCTACATAGAACGGCTAATGATGATTGAATTGTCACATCAATAATTTCCAGCTCAATAGAAGCCACATTTGCCCATTAAGGCACAGATCAAGTATCTTGGGAAGTTCATGTGCTTATCAGAGAGCGTAGCTGCTTGTTTATTAAAGTAAAAGGTCTCTAATCACTAGGATTTGCTTGAGGAAGATGGGAGATTTGAATCCCTATTTTTTCAAGAAGATAGTGATGGGAATGATTAACTTTAAGTGTGAGTTTCGAATCTCATACTCTACAAAAAAGCATGGTAAAAATCGAAAGGTGGGTTGAAAGTTAAAATAAGACTAACAAAAAAAAATAAAGAAAGTAAAAGGTCTTTAGTTGGCTCATTGTACAAGAGTTCAAAATAAGGTTGTGGTTTGGGTTGTAAAGACCCAAGCCCAAAATAATCTTCCTCTTAGTTGGGTTCCAATAAGCTCCAAACCCTTTAGGATTTGTTATGCTTAGAAACCACTTGGTACACTAATCAATTTTTTTAATATGAATGAAATTGTACTTCTTGCCACTAAATAAATAAATAAAAAGCATATTCGTCATCCATATTTTTAATTGAATTCCAATCAATTAACCCTACAAACAAATAACTGCATTATGGACATCTTTTGAATACTGAATTATCGAAAGTGACTTTATGGCTCGCTGATTGAGCTCCACATAAAGGTAAAGATAGTTATGAGAGAAGAGTAACCATAAGTTAAGCAAATAGAGAATAAGTATATCTAGCAGCATGGTGAATTCAAAGATTAAAAAAAAAAAAAAAAAAAAGTGAAAACCTAATATCAAGATAAGCACCCATTACTTATTGCCAATGTTGAAATAGGAAAGCAGAATCTCAAGGCATGTAATAGTTACGAATTTACAATACAATGTCAAGAGAGAGCAATTTTGATTTTGATTACCAAAAAGAGAGGGTACCTTTTTGTCTCCCAGTGGTCAAATGCATGTTTGGATCTAAACTTTGGAGTTTGGATTGTATTGATCTGATGTAACTTTTTGTTCACTGTGATCAAGCATACTTGATTCTTTTTTCTTCTTTTTTTTGGTATATCAAATTTAATCTATCCTAATTAATGACTAGTGATCTTTAGCCCTGAGTATGACTTTAAATCATTAAACAGAAAAAAATCTAAAAATAATGGAATTAATAAGGAGGAGAAATAAATGTATGGGAAACAAATGCATCAATCTATTTGCTTTCATGAATACCACAATTATTTTCAGAATAATGTAAAGGTGAATGAGCCTTAGGCGACCGAATTCCCCTCTTCTCCTAATCGCATCGAACATCGGGAAAATTCCCGATGGCGTTTTCGAGATCCTTCCAACTATCGGAAAACCATCCTCAAGGATTTGGCGGAGCAGGCCGTCGCTCGCCACAAATCGACATCGCCCAGCGCTCCCCTCTTCTTTGAATACAGGGAGGGCAAATGCAGCATCAATAGATCGCTACTTGCTCTGGCTGAGCTCGAACGAGTCCACGTGGAGCTGCCGACAAAGAAGCGGGTGACATCAGCAAGTGGCTTTCGCGCCATTCCCTTGTTGACGACGTGCTTCTTGAGACATGGCCCAATGTCTGCCGGCTTCAGTTCGATCCGGTCAGCAGAAAACGGACGGACGTTCTCTTTGTTGTCGTGGTGGGCACGAAGAGGGACGGCCTCCATTTCGGGTTGTCTATGACAAAGGAAGCTGAGACAGAGAAGGAGGGAGATGAGGGGGGCAGATGAAGGGTGGGAAGGTTGAAGGGAGGGAGGTGGGTATTTGTAGTGTTGGGTACTGGTTCAAATTGTGGAGGGCGTTTTTTTTAATTTCATTACTTGGTTTGGTTCTTATTTCCAGCTTTTTTGGCTTCTGACAGAGAGAGGGAGATTGTTCAAACATTTTGGGCAGGTTTAGGAGGAAAAGAGAGGGAAGAGAAGGACGTTTTTATTTGGGCGGGAGTGGAGGGAGCGAAAAATGAATGGATTAAAAAGGCTGGTACTCGTGCTTGGCCTCCTCGCTCTCTCTAGTCAAAAGTTTTTCGATCCATCCAGGCATCCAATAGGAATGCACGTGGACAAAGCCACGTCGGCAAATCTTGATTTACTATTAGGACCTAGGGGTGTGCAAAATACCAGGAACCGCCGGAACCGGACCGAAACCGCCTGAAACCGGCGGTTCTTGAGGGAACTGGTCCAGTTCGGTTCCATTTACGGAACCGGTGGGTACCGGTCCGGTTTCGGGTTCCATGGGCGGATCCGCCCGCCTGCCCACCCGGACCGGATCGAAACCTTTTTAATATTAAAATATTACTAAAACAAAACAAACCCTAACCGAGCGTGACTTCTCTCCTCTGTCCAGTGTTTTTGACTTCTTCAGTTCTTCTGTGGCTGTCTCTCTTCTCTATCTCTTCCTCGGTTCCTCCCCGAGTGTCGACGCCACTGCCGTTGCTCCTCCACTGCTGCTGTTCGCCCCCTCGCGCCGGCTGCCACTCGCCACAGCCTCTGCTCTGCCCAGCAGTGACCCGCGACTCCCCAGCTCGCCTCCGCGCCGACCACTGCGCCAGCAGTGAGCGAGAAGTGGATCGACATCGAGAAAGCCAAGATCCTGCGCGACCGCGTCAAGTGGTGCTATCGCGTTGAGGGAATCAACCACCTCCAGAAGTGCCACCACCTCGTCCGCCGGTACCTCAAGTCCACCCGCGGCATCGGGCCGGGGCAAGGACGGCCGCCACCCCTCCCTCCACGGTCCCCTTCCTCTTTCCCCCTCTCTCGACTTTTTTTACGTGCCACAGGAATTGTGTGGCTTTGGCATTGAGTTGATTGATTGTGGTCGAGTTGAATTAGTTGAGGCGTTTCCTAGCACGAGCTTTAATCGGTCGGGTTTTTCTTTCTTTGGCTTGCTTTGATGTCACATAGTCGTTCTATATTGAAAACCAAAATTGTTTCGCATCAAGATCGGTTCCATGGATCCACCGGGGAACCGGACCGGACCGACGGTCCGGTTCGGGTGGATCCATGCAACAAACGGGTGGATCCCGGTTCCAATTTGTTGGAACCGGTCCTTAGTGGGCGGTTCTCGGTTCTAGGTCAGGAACCGCCCGCCCGGACTATGCACACTCCTATTAGGACCAACCAAATTGTTTCATTTGACAACGAGGGAAAGCGAGTGCCCTTAGTGGAAAGAAAAATCAAAAGAAACTTTTATTATATGGGTCGCGTGTATTATTCTAATTCATTTTGATCAATTTGATGAGTCTCATGAAGGGTTGAGGGGTTTGGTTCTCAATTTTATTTGGAAATCGACCCATTTTTATGTTTTGGATTAAATTACCCAATTTTCATAAAGAAACATAAAAAGCTTTATTATTTTGTGACAAAGACATTATTTCGTTGGTTCGTTATTCTGTTGTTTAATCATATTGAATATCATTGTTTAAAATTTTGTGGTTGCAAAAGTACTATTTTTCAGAAGAGGTTCCAAAATCAGTTCAATTCTTAAGTTGGCAGTTTCGGTCTTGGAAATGAAAACCAAATAGGTCCAAGGTTAGGATTGCGAATCCAAAAATTAAACCGATTTTCTCTAAACTGGCTTAGAACCAAACTGATGAGGCCATCTCGGCTGATTATCGAATTGAAGAATCCAATGCTCACATAGATTCTTTCTTATCCAATTCAAAGAAGGTAAAAATACTAGTTCTCTTAAATATTGTTTCTTTCGTCACTACCTTTTCTCAAACACTATTTAATCTCTGCCGACAATATTAGCTTTAAATTGAGAGTTTGAGTGCTGTGTAATGCATGCGCAACCCAAGCTTAGGAGGCATTATCATGTCATATACTTTGCTTTTCTCCACGAATCTCTCCTTGCATGTCTCTCAGATTAGCTACCAGTTGGAAAATTGAATTATACTCAGACTAGTGCATGTCACTCTTGTACTCCTACTTGAGAAAGTATTTGTAATAATTATTAGGAAAAGAGCGCACGGGTATGCACGTAGAAAAAATAAAAAATAAGTTATATATATATATATATATTCAAGGGATCATGGAATTGCTTCATAATAATTCTCACTTTTTTATTTTTTATTTTTTTTATGGAAAATGTTGCAAATGGTCCTTGAACTATGACTTAATTTGCAATGTGATATCTAAATTTTTAATTTGTTCAGTATATTCCATGACCTTTAGCCTAATGTGCAAGGTCGTCTTTAAACTTTTAATTTATTCGATATAGTCCCTAAATGTTTTGTACATGTTCAAACTAATCCCTGAACCGTATGAAAATATATAATGTTGTCTTTGAATTTAAACTAATGGAAGGATGATATTGGTTATCTTTATATAGTTTAGGGACTAGTTTGAACATTTACAAAAAGTTTAAGAATTACATTGAAGAAATTAAAAGTTTAAGAATGACAATGAATATTATATTAAATTTTAGGGACTACATTGAAAAAATTGAAAGTTCGAACCACGTTGCATACTGGACTAATGTTTAGGGACTATTTGTATCATTATCCCTTTAATCCTTTTTTTGTTCATTTAGTGATGAAATGCGATCATATATACTTAACTATGTATTTTGCGTTTGTTGAAATTCTTTGTAAAACGCTTCAAGTGAGAAATATGGTAGAACCAAATAATCAAATATCTTTTTTAAGATCTGTAAAAATTAAATCTATCTTCGACAATGTCAAACTGTCTCAACTCTAGTACGGGAAAAGTCCTCCACCTTATTGGATTTAGACTTGTTCAAATTTCGCGAGAAAGTATAGAGAACTTATATGAGAAAAATTTAGACTCTGTTCGTTTCACGGAAAATAATTAATAGGAAAAATTTTTCCGGATTTTTCGGCGTTTGTTTCACGAAAAATGAATTCATTGGGGAAAATGTTTTCTATGAAAGGAAAAAAAGTCTTCTAAATTAGAGGAAAATATTTTCACTTTTAAAAAGTGGAAAACATTTCTCTTACTCGATCTCTCTTATCTCATACCTCTACAAATTCTCACTTCCTCCTCCCCTTTCTTTTTTTTTTTGAATTAATTTTGAATTTTCTTTTTCTTTTTTAATTCGAATTATTTTTATTTTTATTTTCCTTTTTCTTTTTTTTGTTTCCCATCTTCTTCTTTATTGGCTAGTCGTAAGCCATCACCAGGCGAACCTCAAGCTTGTTGATCTCAAGCTCATGCTCGTCGATCTCGCGAGCCTCAAGCTCGACGCTCGCCGGTGGCCGGTCGCCGGCAAACAAAGAAAAATAAAAGAAAAATAAAAATGAAAAAAACTTAATAATAGATTTTAAAAATTAAAAATAATTAAAAATCAAATTTTCAAAAAAAATGAAAAATACATTTAAAAAAATAAAATAAATGAAAAGGAGTATATGAAGGAAAATATTTTCCTTACCGAATATCGAAAAATATTTTCCACTTTATTTTCAAGTTTCATCCGAACACCGGAAAATAATTACATTTTCTTGGAAAATGATTTCCTAGAAAATATTTTCTAGAAACGCCACATTTTCCACGAAACGAATGGAGCCTTAGTTAGTATCTATTTTCCACTTGTCATCTCCTAAAAAATTCTTCGTAAATTCATCATGCTCAGCGGCACAAACCTTCGTTTCTCATAAATATTAGGTATGCTTGAACTAGGTGGTCCGCCACATACAGTTTGGATGGGCCAGATGTTCAACAAGTCTCGAGCACTTTATTGCTAGGAAAAAAAATCAGTCGTGATATTTTTCATTGTTTTTTTGCACCTTTTTAAAACCTCCCTAGACTATTTCTTACTTTTAGACTATCTATCCTGATTGTGGAACAAGGATATAGTAAACTTTCATACATTACTCACTTTGGTATCAAAACATTTTGTCGGATCACTAAAGTGCCATATCGGAGAAAAATCGACCACTTACATGCCTTCAATGAGAAATTTTGACCAAAAGTTCTACATGACATTTCTAATTAAATATTTATTCAAATGCGGCTTTATTTATTTATTTATTAATCATATAATTACATGGCTTTTTGATGAAAAGGAAAAGCCAACTTGGAAATTCCAGCTACTCTCTTTCTTTTTAAGCAAACCACGTTGTTCCAATTGACCCATTCATCTTCCCTGTCCCCACCGCCTCCGTCTCCTCCAGTTTTCCCTTGCTCGACTTCATCTCCTTTCGTGCATCACACCCGCGACACCCCTTCTCTCCACTTAGCCTTATTTCGACTCTGACATTACTTTTAGTGGGCCTCCAAGATAGTTGGCAACCATTGTTGTTGTCCACGGAGAGCTGTGATCAAGAGGCTCTATTTCCTCGCTGTCTCCATCTTTCAAGAACTCTCTCTTCTCGTTCAAGCTTTAGTTCGTTCATTCTTGGAGCCCCCAGATATTTTGCCTCGTATTCCACGTTTCCAACGATGGCTGAAGAAACACTAGTTTCTCCAAGAGTCAGCGCCGAAGAAGAAGAGCCAAGAGGCCCTGTTTTTGAAGCTTTTGTTTGCACTCTTCAAGGGCCTATTCTGATTACATTCAAAGTGTTATAGCTTTATGGGCTAAACCCAACTCGATTAAAGCTTAATTACTCTCGTTTTGGACTTGAAAATTTCGGCTATTCCTTCCCATGCTGCTGGCCGAATATTACCTCCCGTTGTGGGCCAAGTTCATTGATTAATTTAGGCCCATTCAACACCGCCAGTTTAATGCAAATGCATTTGTAATTAAATATTTATTGGAACGTAGCTTTATGGGCTAAAGGCAAATGCATTCACCTAACTCATTTGTAGTTAAACATTTATACAAAAGTGGCTTTTTTGAATTAATTATATAATTATATGGCTTTTTAATGAAAAAGAAAAGCCAACTTGAAAATTCCAGCTACTCTCTGTCTCTTATACCAAATGGGGTTGTTCCAATTGACCCATTTATTTTCCCTGTCACCGCCACCTTCGTCTCCTCTAGTTTTCCCTCGCTCGGCTTCATCTACTTTCGCGCGCATCACAGCCGTGGCACCATTTCTCACCACTCAGCCTTCTTTCAGCTTTGACACTACCTTTGGTGGGCTCCAAAGATAGTCGGCAACCATTGTTGTTGTCTATGGAGAGCTGTGATCGAGAGGCTCTAATTCCTCGTTATCTCCATCTCTCAAGAACTCACTCTTCTCGTTCAAGCCCTAGTTCGTTCATTCTAGAAGCCCCCAGATATCTGCCTCGTATTCTAAGTTTCCAACGGTGGCTGAAGAAACACTAGTTTCTCCATGAGTCAGTGCCAAAGAAGAAGAACCAAGAGGCCCTGTTTTTGAAGCTTTTGTTTGCACACTTCAAGGGCCTATTCTAATTACACTCAAAGCCTTTTTGCCCAGACAAATTCCTCGACATCAGTTAATTAAGTTAATCCCAGACACGTGGATAACTAACTATACCCAACTCAATTAAAGCCTAATTACTCTAATTTCAGGCTTGAAAATTATGGTTATTCCTCCACATGCTGCTGGCCGAATTTTACGTCCTATGTGAGCTAAGGGCCCGTTTTGGTTCTGGGCTTTGGGGGAATCCCTTGGGAGAATAACGCAAATATCTTTGAGGTAAAGGGGTTTTCCGAAATGTTGCACCGTTTGGTAAATTGTAGTCTCAAATAGCATTGAAATGCAACTTTAACATAAATACCGTTTGGCAAAACTAATATTTGTAATGGGCTTTTACTTTTATTTTTATTTTTTTAAAATCTAAAAATCAAATTCGGCGGCCGGTGGTATTACCGGACGGCCGATTTGGCGGTCCGGCGACCAGATCCGGCCGCCCGAGGTTGCGACCTCAGGCGACGCCGTTGCCGCCGGGAGGCTCGACCTCGGGCGCCCGAGGTCGCAGAGGCCGGATCGGCGGCCTAAGGTCGTGCGGACCGGCGACGTCGCTTGGTTCCGCGCGAACCGGGCGGCGTCGCCGGGTCCACGCGACCTCAAGCGACGTCGCCCGGGGTCCTTTGCGCGACCTCGGGCGGCGTCGCTGGGTCCACGTGACCTCGGGCGGCGTCGCCCGGGTCCTTCGCGCGACCTCGGGCGACGCCGCCCGAGGTCCACGAGCGCTAGGCGACGCCGCCGAGGTCCGCGCGACCCGTGCAACGCCACTTGGGTCGCGGGTCGCGCCACCCCACGCGGTGGTCACCGGGGACGCGTGACCCTCGGGCGGCAGTGGCGGCTGCCGGAGAAGCCCGATGGGCGAGAAGAAGAAGATGAACAGTGAAGAAGATGGGCGGGGAAGAGAAGAAGACGAAGGGAGAGAGACGATGAATAGTGACGCATTGCATTTCCAAAATGCTTAATGCTCAATGCACCCTCCCCAGCATTCAACTTTGAGCATTTAGAATGCTCACATTTGGCAAATGAGCATTCCAAAACACTTGCCAAACACACGAAATTTTCCCCAAGGGGCTTTGGGGGCTCAAAGCCCCTTGTGAAAGCCCAACCAAATGGGGCCTAAGTCCACACGATTAATTTAGACCTACTCACCACTGCCAGTCTAATGCAAATGCATTTGTAATTAAATATTTATTAAAATGTAGCTTTATGGGCTAAACCCAAATGCATTCACCCAACTCATTTGTAATTGAATGTTTATTCGAACGTGGATTTTTTTAATTAACTATATAATTACATGGCTTTTTGATGAAAAAGAAAAGTCGACTTGGAAATTCCAGCCACTCTCTCTGTTTTTTTTTTTAAACCAAACGACGTCGCTTCAATTGACCCATCTATCTTCCCTGTCACCACCATCCTTGTCTCCTCCAATTTTCCTTCGCTCGGCTTCATCTCCTTTCGTGTATCACAGCTGAGCTGTGACACCCCTTCTCAGCCCTCAGTCCTCTTTCAGCTCTAACACTACCTCTAGTGGGCCTGCAAGATAGTCGGCAAGCGTTGTTGTTGTCCATGGAAAACTGTGACCAGGAGCCTCTATTTCGTCGCCATCTCCATCTCTCAAGAATTCACTCTTCTCATTCAAGCCTTAGTTCGTTCATTCTTGGAGCCCCCGGATATTTGCCTAGCATTCCAAGTTTCCTACAGCGGCCGAAGAAACTTCAGATTATCCTAGAGTCAGTGTCGAAGAAGAAGAACCAAGAGCCCTTGTTTTTGAAGCTTTTGTTTGCACTTTTTAAGAGCTTGCCATTCTCGTCCGAGCCTTCACTCATCTATTCCTGAAACACGAAATTGAGCTGCTTGTCATGCTCTTAGTCTTCATTGCAAGATTCACCACGAAATTTTGGTCCAGATTGCTAAGTTTTGAATTAGGGTTGAAGAAGGGGGATTTGGTTGATTTGGCTGATTTGGCACGCTTAACAATGTCGTTTGGGGCACAAATGCTGAGTCAGGTCACCAATAAGTTAGGTCGATCCAAAAATATGATAAAATATTGTCATGTCGAATTTCCTATATCCCAAATTGAATTTATTTGGGAAAAAAAGTTTTTGTACCAAAGTAAGCACTATATAAAAGTTATAACACTTATAGTATCATTTTCCCCTCGATTGTTGAGAGCATGTACGAATTTTGTGTTCCCCAAGGCTGACCAATATAATTTTTATTTATATGGTGATGACCTCGCAAGCAAAATTAGTGGAATCCTACAATGAACAGGCTCAAATTAAAATGGTTATTCAACTGCATGTCGTTCAATTAGAAAAATTTCGCTATCCCAATGTGTTCGTCCGATTACATCCTACATGTAACACACCCATATGCTGCCTATAAATCAATGAATTGCAAAAGCAGCATCACTTTTGGGAAGCCCATAAAAGGAAATTAAATTAATTCATCATTCTATTTGGCTTAGATAAACATTATTTTCAACATTATGTCACAAACCTTGATTCTACACTCGTAGTGCCACAGTCTGGTAGCCAGATGGCGCCCGGTTCTGTTGACTTCATCAACAATTGAGGCCAAACACGTCGTTTAATTGCTCGAGTGCGGCGATTATGTGCATATTGATTATTTAAAGAACAAGACGAGGGCGTGCGATGGCCACTGTCATCCCCTATCATCTTCACTTTGTTGGCAAGATCTTCGAGTAGGGGAGCTTGCAACTTAATCTAATCTGGTTCGTCAAATCGACATTGTTCTTTGCCTCTTGTCCAGAGAGTGGCTTGTGATGTCGGCTAATGCGTGTTGAGATAATCAAATCGAAAGGTGCAACAAGTTTACTTTCAATTGAAATAGACGGATATTCAGAAGGCGCGTGAGAATCTCTCTGAAAAGCCTCCTGGCTTATCAAACGCCCACAATGTTTATCGAGTAGCATTTGCGATGATGTAATCAGCAACTTCAACTCATCTTCGAATAAGCCTTGATAATTATGAAGTGTAGGGCTTGTGCTTCCTTTTCAAAATCACAACATCGATCCATACCGGGATTATAATTACATGGCATGCTGAAAAACGAGGTAAATATTATTATAAAGTCCAACTTAAAAGCTTAAACTGATAGATAGAGGACATGAATATAAAGAGCATTTAGAACAAACACTGGGAAAAGTAGCAAAAAAGTCATAAACTTATTACATTGATACCAATTTAATCATAAACCTTTCAATTAAATCACTTTAGTCCTAAACGTTTTTATATTGGTACCAATTGAGTCAATCCCACCAATTTATGCCGAAAATTACTGACATAGATGTCGGTCATTGTATGTGGCATATCTGACACTGACATAGACATCTTTATTTAATATTTAATCAATTTTCAATTTTTTTTGAATTTTTTGAATTTTCTTTTTTCTCTTATCTTTTCCTCATTGTCTTCTTTTCTTTTTCCTTTTTTTGTTTTTTGTTTTTTTTTTGCTTTCTTCCTTATTTTCCTCCACCAGCCTCCATTATGGCCAGTGGAGGTCGGCCGATGAGGGCAAGGACCAGGACGCCCTCGTCGGCCTTTTATGAGGGTTGGCGAGGGCTGGTGAGCATTGGGAAGCCTTCACCAGCCTTTGGCGAGAGTCGGCCTCGCCAGCACTAGAGGCTGACGAGGCCAACCCATGCCAGATTTAGTGAGGGGGCCTTGCGTGAAGGGCGGCCTCACCCGAATGACAAGGGGCCTCATCCAGGTGGGGCCGGCCCTCGCCAGCCCTCGTTGGCCTCCGGCTAGGCTAGGTGAGGGTCCCCTCATCAGATCTGGTGAGGGACGGCCTTGCCCAACCCTCTGCCGGTCTCGCTTATTGTTAGTGAAGGTGTCTGGCCCTTGCCCTCGTCGGCAGTTGGCAACCTCTGCTGGCCATCACGAAGGTTGGCAGATGAAAATAAAGAAGTAACAAAAAAAAAGAAAGGAAAAAAAGAAAGTGAAAAAAAGAAGAAAAGAAACAAAAGAGAAGGAAAAAAAAAAAGAAAAAGGAAAAGGAAAAAATTAATAAAACTTTCGAAAAAATAATTAAATATTAAATAAAATCTATGTCAGTGTCAGTCGTGCCACGTAGGGCGACCAACATTTATATTAGCAATTTTCGGCATAAAGTGGCTAGATGGACTGAATTGGTATCAAAGTGAAAATGTTTATGACTAAATGGATCCAATTAAAAGGTTTATAACAAAATTTATACATATACAATAGGTTTAGGACTTTTTTGGTGCTTTTCTTGGCCAACACTCCATCTGATGTGCAAGCCTCATGAAAGGGATAATACTAACTTTGATGCAAAGTTAGAAGGTCCAATTCAAAAACTTAAATTGATAAGTAAAGGGAGACCACATAAATATAAAGAGCATTTAGGATGAACACTCGCTTTGACGGGCAAGCCAAATGATGAGCATGCACATTTGTGAAAGGGAGAGTATTTAGCTTTGATATCATGTTAGAAAGTCCAATATAAAAATTTAAGTAAATAGGTAAATGGATACCACATGAATATAAATAACATTTAGAACTTGTTATTAAGTGATATTGGATAATACTTCAATAATTATAATGGATGGGGACACATATCCCATTGAGCATTTGGTGTAAATTATTACCCTTAAGACTATATATCTATTCTCGAGTGTATTATACTTCGGCATAACTTTTCTACCCATCATTTTTCTAGCATAACTTTTCTCCCTATTGAGGAGTTGAATTACTTTGGAACATGATGGAGGGAGGGATAAAAAGAGCACTATGTCCACGCCATGCAGACGTAGGATGACCACACTTCTTTGATCACAAAAAGCGTTGAGTCATGGTGCTTTCCTGAACGTACTTTAGCATTGGATGGAATATATTTTAGTGAAAATAAGAAATTAAAGAAATCTAGAATGTAATAGTATTTTTTTTCCCTCTCCATTTTTCTCTTTTTGGTAAGAGAAAAACGTAGAATGTAATAGTATCGGGTCAAATCATATAGCCAACATCCTTTATATTTGCATTCGATTAAGGGAAACTGGAGAGGAATGTTGTACCAACTCTTAAGACAAAAATGCATGGAAACTCTTTTTGCTTTTATGATAATCAATCAGCTCAATCATATTCGGAATGTGACTAAACTTCTGTTAGTGATAGTTTCATTGGTTACAAGCGTGCTGCAAAATTGACATCCAGAGGCAAATATTCCAGCCATTCTTCTAGCAAAACTTATGGAGATAGAATCGGGATTCATACATATAAGTCACTAAGGATTAGGATTGAGGAAGTTGAGGTCACAGTACAAGATGAAAAGCTTTTGCTTCTGGACAGTATCATACCGCAAATCATTGAAGTGGGTCACATTGATTCAGAAGCATCCAAAACCGTGGACGACCCTTCGAGAATCCGTAAGGAAAAAGTTTCATGGGATCAAGTTCCATTGTAAGAGCCACCATCCTTAAACCCTCACAAAAATTAAATAAACGGATTGATAATATATCAAAGCCAATATCAACTAAATGACTAGACACACACTTCCAACAAAGTAATCACCGGAGGAGGAAGCTCTCCTCTCTCCCTAAAAAAAGGGAACCCTAGCCCTCTTACGCTTCCATCATTCATGCCCTCGAAAAACCCAGTCGAATTGGAATGCTCTAATCTTAACTCATATTGGCCAGCTTCAAAGCTTTAATCTCTGGTGGTCATATAAGCAAAAAAATGAAATGCCACCACCATCTAATAAGACAAACGAAATGAGAATCGCCCATTTTGACTTCCACTTTAATTTTCTATTGGAAAAAGAACCATGAAATATGATAACAAAAATAAAGGATTAGTGGATTAGCAACTATATAAGGACAATCCGTTCGAGCTCGAGATATAGCAAACGGTTTTGAGGAAACTAGAGGTAATACATCATCAGATTCCTGATCTTGTCAACATACCAAATGGCCAGCCCAAGGTTTTGGTTTTGTTTTCTTTTAGTTTTGCTTGCGTTGCTTATCAAATCGGAATGTACTCGGCCACTCCAGCCATATCAGCGAGCGAGGACCCATTCAAGTCCGACATTGAGAGAACTGCTCGAAAAATTGAGAGCCCTAAAGGTGAATTTGCGAGGAGAGGAGCCAATGCAGAGTCCGTATGTATCCAAAAAACAAAGCCCCGGTGGACCCGATCCACAACATCATTAATTTCGAGTGTTGGAATATTTAAATAATAAACTGTGCCATCATGTAACGGATTCAGCTTTTAGAATAATTGGCAGTAGTCTCATGAGATCTTACATGGTATCAAAGCTCAAGGTTCTAAATTCGCATCTTCCATGCACCTTTTTATCTTCCCAATTGAATATTTCCACGCCTTTGGAACAGTTGGTAATGAAATCGTACTCTATTGATGTAATGAAGTTCTTGATGAATTGTACTCTCTCTCTCTCGATGTAACCCCATGAAATCTCACATCGAGAATTTTACTCTTTTGATGTAATGAAGTTACTGTTCCAAACTTCTAGGTCCCTGTTTGTGTCCCCAATCAAATACTACCGTGCTTTAAAACAGTCAACAAAGGTCCCATGAAATCTTACATCAAGAATTGTACTCTCGCCCTCTCTTAATGTAATGAAGTTCTTGATGAGATGATGGTTGCGGAAGCATTTTAATAAATGAATAGTTTGCGAAGCTTTTAGAGGGGACTCAATAGGTTTGTCATTTTGGCAGGGGAAATGGTAATTGCTCTCCTTAACATTTGGCACCTATTATATTTGACTCCTCTAGTTCTAAAACCAACACTTGGAGTTGCAGCTCAAGGAAAAACTCAACGAGTGAAAAGACCCAATTGCACTTAATTAGAATCTTATCCCCATAAACCTTAATTCCCTTCCGGGGGGGGAGTCCTATTGCCGATGACTACTCTCGAGGACAACCTTAGATCAAAAGGAAAATGACATAAATGATAATTGAACTTTGATTGAATTATTGCCTTTGGATTCTTAATTCGTTCAATATGGTTCTTAAATTATTAATAAATGTTCAATATGGCTCTTTCATTTGCTCAAAAGACAAATTAGATGTTATATAATGACGTTAATTATTACATGCTGAGTTGGAGTATTAAAAATGATAAGTCAACATGTCCATTTTGCTATCCATCTACTTTAGAAAAAGGAAAAAGGAAATTATGGTGTTAACATGTCCATTGCCATTTGTTGATGTGGATTATTATATCCTAATTTGAGGTCAATATCTTACTTGGATAATCTACATGTACTCTTTTTTTGTTGACTGTTTATGCTTAATGGACTGAAAGTCACATCAGCGGATTCTGTTAACTTAAATTTATGAAAGGACAATATTAAATAGATTCATATAATTTAGAGACTAGATTGAATATTTAACACTAATTTAGGGAATACATGAAACCAATTAAAACTTTAGGGATGATATTGCGTATTAGATCAAATTTTATGAATTATATTTTTGTAATATTCTTAATAGCCCATGATATCAAATTCCTATCACAGCGCAACCTTAGATCGAGAAAGCCCATGACCTTGACGGCGCTCTTAACACAGAGAGAGAGAGAGATTCGTAAACGACTATGATGAACAGTTGCCATTTATGGAGAACTGTGATGTAATATTATGAACTTGATTACTGAAAGATTGCGGAAGTAGTTCAGTTGGGTTAAGTGGTGAAACCCAAAATCTCCACATGTGCATCACTTTTTTGGCTCAAAAGACGAGGCTTCGCAAATGGATTAAACTTAATATGCTCCTCAATTATGGTAATGTATATTGCGTACTACTGACGTTGTAAGTGTCTTCTTCTGCATATGTACATGTATATAGGCACTCAACCTATTGTTTAAGGAAAACCGATATCAGATGTTCCTAATTTTTGTATATCGCTCATTTTAATATCAAAATTTTTTAAACAATTACTTGAGTGCAACATTGATGAAAAAAATATTACTTAAATGTTTTTAGTAACAAATTCCGTACAGGGCTTGTTTAATAATAACTTTATCCCTACGTGGCTTTTCTTGTTAAAAAACTTCCAACTTGGCAATGATCTGGTGGTCCTTCTGGACAAAACGAGTCACTTATTAACAAAGAGGTCCAACTCTCTCTCTGTCTCTCCTCTGTGTAAATAACGAAATATTAATTCACTATTGATAACATCTCTACCATCTAGGTTAAATGGAATACTTGGGAATCTTTAGTAACTGACCTGTCCTCTCTCATTCTATAGACAGGGTAAAGGCGCAGGAAAATGTGAGAGATTGGAGGAAAAAAAATTAGAGTTCTGTGCTAGAGGGACAATAAAGAACAAAATGAGTCGCATTAGTTGAACATCGAACTGCTCTCGTCTTGGAAAAAATTTATGATTTGCTATTTGCAGGTTTTGTTGTCGTGAAACCCTAGTTCTCCTCTTCCTTCATAAAAGAATCAATTGCAACTGTCCCAACCTCCCTTTCGGCACCCTTACGCGTGGGTGCGTGTGGAGGCTAATGGCTTGCTAAACATTAGGGCTTTGTCCGGGCTCTCCCAAGCCCACCAATTCATGATTTATGGTTTGAGTTTTTAACCAGCAAGTCAATTTCAACTAGGAGTTACCACAAATCGATTTGGAGTGGGTCGATTAGAAACCCAAATGAAACATTGGGAGAAATACTTAATTCAAGCGCAACTAGAGAAATTAGGATCGGCGGCTTGATTATACTAATTGATCACTAATGCCCTTCCGGTACCTAATCTTATTTAAACATCAAGTAAAACATTTATGCAGCATTTTATACCAATCACGAGTTCTAGAATTCAATTCCTAATCAGACTGAGGAAATAGAAATCCATGTATCACAAATGCACAATTGGAATGAGGGAAATAAGCCAGTATTTGCTATCAAGAAGTTAAACACGATTTTTCTTTTTAAGGATTTTCCATGTATTGGTGAAAAAAACTATTTTTTTTTTTGCTTTTTATGATTTTTTTAAAATAAAATTTATTTTTGGATTTTTTTTTAAAATTTTCTAGAAAATAAAATATATTATATATTTTTTTATTCCTTCAATTTTAAAAATATTTTTTAATATTAGAAATATTACATTATAGTATATAAAAAGGACCCAATTCGGATCTTCGAGTCGGGATTGAATCGAGTCACTCGAATCACGGCTAGATTGGGCGTGATATACTAGCCCAATCTGATTCCCTTCTTAAAATGAAGGCTTAACCCGAAGCCTACTAGCAGTTGGAACCCTACTCGAATTGAGTTCCACATTCGACTTGATTTGCAGCCGCCAACCCGAATTGTCCCCTCGTCTCTCTCTCCACCTACGACACCCGACGAAGACGGGCGAGGCGGGCTGTGCTGGTCACCATGGCCCCACTTCGAGGGACTGGTAGATGCGACAGCGAGGTGGTAGTAAAAACAGGGATGGCAATAGATTGGCGAGCAATAAAGGAGCCGACAACGGGTTCGACGGCGTGAGGCTCGGCTGTGATTAGCGAATTGCTAGGTCGTCACTAGACAAAATAGAGATGTCCCTAAGTGCAGGCGATGGCAGAAGCATCGACTGGGTGGCGGGTAGCAGCAGGCATGACGGCAAGTTTGACGTTAGGCCTCTATATTCACCACCGTTGTCAGCTCGAACACATTTAAGTTTCTTCCCAGTTTCTCTTTCCACATTGACATGAAATTGCTTGAAAGCTACAAGCACCTGATCTTTATATTTCAAAGCAACAACCCACACTTTTGTAGAATGGTCATAAATAAATGTCATAAAATTTAATGCACCTCCAAGGGTTCTAGCATCCATGCAACAAACATCAGTGTGAACTAAATCAAGTATATTTGATTTTGTGTGAGGAGAGGAATTATGAAATGAGAATCTATGTTGCTTACCTATAAGGCCATGAGTGCATTCCTTTAAATTTTTCTCCTTCAAAGGTAGAAAGTTATTTCTAGTAAGAGTTTCAAGCCCTTTCATGCTAAGATGGCCAAGTCTCATATGCCATAAATCAGTAAAGTAATCCTCCACTGCCTTTACCTCTTCTTTAATCAAGTCAGCGTGCATGGTGTAGAGAGAGCCTGTCTTCTAACCTTTGCCACTACTATAGAACCTTTAGTCAACTTCCATTTGCCATCAAAGAAGGAATTGCAATAACCATTATCATCTAAGGCACCTGTGGAGATCAAGTGAAGCTGAATATCCGGAACGTGTCTCCCATTTTTCAAAAGCAGATTACATCCGACATAGTTTCCAAATAAACATCTCCCATGTCAATAACCTTGGAAACACCATGAGAAAATAACCAAAATCACTGTCGCGATAAGAAGCAAAGTAGTCATGCCATGAGGTGAAATGAAAAGAAGCCATGGAATCAACAACCCATGTATAGTCTTGGCATGTAATGTTTACACATCTATCATCCCACGCGAACACAATATCACCATCGGATGCAACCGCCATCATAGTTTGTTTATCTTCTTTCTCTTGATCTCCATTTCTATCATGGGATTTATCTCTCGTTGACAACCAACGCTCTTTTGCATAATGCCCCATTTTACTGCAATTATAACACTTCACACTCATCCTCGGTCTTGATTTCGACCTTCCTCTTGACTTGCCCCCGGTTATCATTTATTTAAAACTTTCTTGATTGACTTCTAGCCCTGTTTTATATAACAAGAGTATCTGATGTAAAAGCATGATTCAAGCATTTTCTTCTTGTTTCTTCATTGAACAAATTTTCTTTAACCATACTCATAGAAAGCACATCAAAAGGAGCCGGGTTGTCTAATGCCATAACCAAGGTGTCCCAATTATCAGGAAGAGTACCAAGTAATAAGCATGCTTACAATTCATCATTAAGATCAATATCAAGATTTTTCAATTGATTTACAACATCTTGAAATTCACTCAAGTGTTCTGCCATTTTACTCCCCTCCTTGTATCTCAAATTCACAAGTCGCTTAACTAGAAGAGCTTTATTTTGTGGATTTTTTCTTTTATAGAGATCTTATAATTTCTTTCACAAAGTGTCTGCCTTCATTTCTTGAGCAACATGATGAAACATAATATCATCAATCCATTGTCGGATAAACCTAACCGTTTTCCAATTCATTCTTTCCCATTCTTTGTCTTTCTTAGGCTTCATCACCTCAATCTGATCAAGCAAGTCTTTGCAATATAACACGTCTTCTATCTGAGGCTTCTAAATAGAATAATTCGAGGCATTTAACTTAAACTTGATGCTACTAGTTTCTTCCATTTAACACTAGAATTTCAATCAGGCTCTGATACCACTTTGTTGGGGAGAACCTTGGGACACAATTCACCACAAAATTGAACGCAATCCAAAATTAATTTCTCCCTCGAAACTAAATCAACTGAAATTCTCTTAACCCCTAGCAACAACCGGTAATATATAACCTCACAATATGCAAATATAATGCCGAAATGATATATAGACAAAGCAAATAATGACACCAAGGATTTAACGTGGAAAACCCGATGCGGGAAAAACCACAAACCGTCCAAAACATTCACTAATCAACAAAAAATAACAGGATACACAAAGTATTCTTTTCTAGTCACATACTAGATGCACAACATCAACATTACAATCTCATTTAATCACCACATGGGTGGATAAATAAATTCGAAGCAAGAAAGCCCTAACCGTCACTGGAGAATTCGAAGGCGGTTCTTGATGAACAAAAACCATCAACTTATAGCCCTTGATCTCATGAATAGCATACTCAAATTTGAGCCGATTTCGTCAACGTTTGGCCTTTGAATCGGAGCCGCAAAGCTGTGCCCTTTTTCTTCTCTTCTTCTCCACGTTCTCGATTAACTCCTTCGGTGGTTTTTTTTTTTACTCTACTTTTCTCTCTCCTCACTTTTGAGGGCACACACACGTACGAAGCACCACTTTCTTTTTGTTATTTTCTTTTCTTTTTTACTTTTTTTTAATGCTAACTGGGCCCACATGAAGATGGACCTAGCCAACAATGGACATCTTTCGAATATTGATCTATCGAAATGACTTTATGGCCCACCAATTGAGCTCCGCATAAACCTAAAGGTAGTTATGAGACTAGAGTAACTATAAGTCGAGCAACTAGAGAATAGGTATATATAGCAGCGTGGTAAATCCAAAGATAAAAAAAGTAGAAACCTAATATCAAGATAAGCAGCCATTATTCAATGCCAATGTTGAAATATGAAAACAGAATCTCAAGACATGTAATAGCTACAACTTTACAATACAATGTACAAAGAAAGCAATTTTGAATTTGATTACCAAAAAGACGGGATACCACTTTTGTCTCCCACGGGTCAAATACATGTTTGGATCTAATTTTGGAGCTTGGATTGTATTGAACTGCACGTAATCTTTTGCTCACTGCAATCTAGCATACTTAATTTATTTATTTATTTTTGGTATATCGAATTGAATCTATCCTAATTAATGACTAGTGATCTTTAGCCCCAAGTATGACTTTAAATCATTGCCGACAGCATAGGGAAAATCTAAAAATGATGAAATTGATTAGGAGGGGAAATTAATGTATGGGAAACAAATGTATCAATCAATTTGCTTTAATGAATACAAGAACAATTATTTTCAGTATAATGTAAAGGTGAATGAGCCTTAGAGGACCGAATCCCCCTCTTCTTCTAATCAAATCGAGCATTGGGAAATTTCTGGTCGACGTTTCGAGATCCTTCTGACTATCGAAAGCCCATCCTCAAGGATTTGGCAGAAAGGGCCGTCGCTCGCCACAAATCGTCGACGTCCATGACTCTCCTCTTCTTTGGATATAAGGAGGGCAAATGCAGCATCGATAGGTCGCTACTTGCTCTGGCTGAGCTCAAACGAGTCAACTTGCGGCTGCGGACAAAGAGATGGGGGACATCGGCAAGCGGCTTTGGTGCCATTCCTTGTCGACGATGCACTTCTTGGGACATGGCCTGATGTCCGCGGGCTTCGGGTCAATCCGGCTGGCAAAAAGTGGAGAGACGTTCTCTTTGTTGTCGTGGGCACGAAGCGGGACGTCCTCCATTTCGGGTCGTCTGATGAATTGGTACACAAGAGGGGGGGTGGGGGAGGGGAGAGAGAGAGAGTGGTTGAAGGTTGAAGAGAGGGAGAGAGGTATTTGTAATGTCGGGTGCTGGTTCAAATTGTGGAGAGCGTTTTGCTACTGGTGGAAGGTTAAATTTCAGGTTTGGAAGAAGGGAGGCAGATCGATGGTTGAATTTCATAGCTTGGTTTGGTTCTTATTTCCAGTTTTTTGCTTCTAACAGAGAGGGGGAAGGAGAGAGAGAGATTGTCCAAATTTTTTTGGGTAGGTTTAGGCCCCGTTTGGGAAAACACGTCAAACAATGTCTGATTCTATTATTTTGTTTCAGAACAAAAAAAGAATAGAAACGTTAAAAAAAGAATAGAAATCCGTTAAGTAAGTGGTTGAAGGTTTGTATTTTATTTTTGGTTCAAATTTATGTTGGTGGAACAAAATTTCAGGTTTGGAAGAAGGGAGGCAGATCGATGGTTGAAAGCTTGGTTTGGTTCTTAAAACAAATTTTTTTGGGTAGGTTTTTTGTTCAAACAATGTCCGATTATATTATTTTGTTTCTCGGAACAAAAAAAGAAGAGAAATCGGTTAAGTAAGGGTCTGTTTGTTTGTTTTTGTTTTTGTTTCGGGAACAAAAAAAGAACAGTAAAAGTAAAATGTTCCCGGGAAGATGAATTGGTACACAAGAGGGGGGGGGAGAGAGAGAGAGAGAGAGAGAGAGAGAGAGAGTGGTTGAAGGTTGAATAGAGGGAGAGAGGTATTTGTAATGTCGGGTGCTGGTTCAAATTGTGGAGAGCGTTTTGCTACTGGTGGAAGGTTGAATTTCGGGTTTGGAAGAAGGGAGGGAGATGGATGGTTGAATTTCATAGCTTGGTTTGGTTCTTATTTCCAGTTTTTTGCTTCTGACAGAGAGGGGGAAGGAGAGAGAGAGAGATTGTCCAAATTTCTTTGGGTAGGTTTAGGCCCCGTTTGGGAAGCACTTCAAACAATGTCTGATTCTATTATTTTATTTCTCGGAACAAAAAAAGAATAGAAATCCGTTAAGTAAGGGTCTGTTTGTTTATTTTTGTTTTTGTTCTAGGGAACAAAAAAAGAACAAAAATGTGTTTGGTAAAACTTTTGTTCCCGAGAACAGATTTGGAACAGAAATAAGAAGTAGAAAAAAGTTGTTTTTTGTTCCAAGAATAATTCCAAGAAACAAATTTTCTCTCTCCTCTTCCTTTTGCCGGTCATCAGCCTTGGCCATGGTCGGTGTCGGCGACTGGCCAGATGAGGGCCAGCGACCACACCGGAGCGTCGCTGGCCCCCGGAGACGACGAGCCACGATGAGGCTCGGCCTTGCTAGATTTGGGCGAGCTCGACTTCGCCCGGCCCGGGCGAGGCCAAGCCTCGCCGACCGGCGCAAGGTCGAGCCTCGTCGGTGGCCCGAGGGGCCAAGCGAGCCTAGCGAGGCCACCGGCGAGGCTCGACCTCGCCTAGGTGGCGCGAGGTCGGCCTCGTCCTAGCTTGGCGAGGCCGCGCCTCGCCGACCGGCGTGAGGCTTGCTCGGCCATCGAGGCTTGGCCTCCCCAAATCTAGTGAGGTCGAGCCTCACGGTGGCTGCGTGCGAGCTCACCCAACCGGTCGCAAATGGCCGCCGTGGCGGCAAGCGGCCACAAAGAGAAAGAAGGAAAAAAAAGAAAACAGAAAGAAGAAAAAAAAAGAAAAAATATTGAAAAACTAAAAGAAACAACAAAATTATACAAGTTTACCAAACACATTTCTATTCTTGGAGTAGAAATTTTTTGCAGTTATCAAGTGCGTTCTTATACTTAGAAATTGTTCCCGGGAACAGAAAAAAACTATTTTTATTAAAAAATTATTCTCCGGAGTAGAAACATTACTAAACACGCCCTAAATTTTTATTATCGGAAAGAAATATTCATTTTTTTATTCTCGGAAATAAATTTAGAACAAAATTAAGAAGCAGAAAATAAAATTATTTTTTATTCTCGGGAACAATTTCATTTCAAGTCCAACTTTTTCTTTTTTCTCTTTTATTTTCTTATTTTTTTCCTTCTCTCTTCTTCTTCCTCCCCCTTGGTTATTGGCTGCCGCCACCGCTGCCCATGTCGTCGGCGAGTTGCTAATGACTTGCTAGGCGAGGTTGGCGAGCTTGCTAAGCCTCGCTAGTGGCTAGGTGAATCTCGCCTAGACCGCGTAGCTTGGTGAGCCTTGCCTGGCCACTGGCAAGGTTTGACCTCACCCAAGTGACATAATATGGCAAGGAGAGTCTCGCCTAGCCAACGGCGAGAGGCCCGTGAGCCTCTAGCGAGCTGGCGGACCTTGCTTAGCCGATCGCCAGCCACCATCGTGGCCAGTGACCAGCCACAAAGGAGGAAGAAGAAGAGAAAAGGAAAAAGAAAAAAGAAAAAAAGAGAAAAATATAATAAAAGTATCAAAAAATTAAAAGAAAAAAAAAAAAAAAAAAAAGAGTCATACTAAATGCATTTCTATTCCAAGAATAAAAATTTTAGGCAGTTTAACCAAGCGCTTCTTAATGCTCATAAATTTTTCTCAAAAATATAATGGTTACTAAACACACACCCTAAAAGAGGAAAAGAGAAGGAAAGAAGGACGTTTTTGATTTGGGCGGGAGTGGAAGGAGCGAAAAAATGAATGGATTAAAAAAGGGAGGTGCTCCAGCTTGGCTCCTCTCCCTCTCTCAAGTCAAAATTTTTGGTTCCATCCAGGCATCCAATAGGAATGCACGTAAACAGAACCACGTCAGCAAATCTTGAATTGCTACTGTTAGGACAAAACAAAATTTGATATTTTGGAAATCAGCCCATTTTTATGTTTTGGATTAAAATACCCAAATTTTTATAACAAAACATAAAAGGTTCTATTATTTTGTTACAAAAAAGGTCACTTTGTTTGGTTCGTTATTCTGTAGCTTAATCATATTGAATATCATTGTTCAAAATTTTATGGTTGCAAAAGTGCTATTTTTTCATGAGAGGTTTCAAAACTGGTTCAATTCATAAGCTGGCATTTTCATTCTTGGAACTAAAACCAAATCCATCATAGGTCAGATCTGGATTTCGGATCCAAAGAATTATATCAATTTTCATTAAAATTGGCTTAACTGATCGAGGCAATTTCGGCTAATTCTCGGATTGAACCAAATCCAATGCTTATGTAAATTTTTTCTTATCCAATTCAACGAAGGTAAAAATACTATTTCTCTTAAACATTGTTTCTTTCATCACTTCCTTTTCTCTAACGTTACCCACTTATGGTGTCCATAGCCCATGGCCACGCCCATCTTAGAGAATCTTGTCTATATATGTCAAGAAAAAGAATTTCATTTGGTCTGTACAAAATGTAAGATGGTGCAGCTACAACATTTATGACTAATGCATTTTTGTTGATGGTGATTATATTTCCTATCTTTCGTTCATTCACTCATCCTTATAAGCAATACGAGCAATATTTTTATATATAATAAATTTCAAATTGATGAATTCCCGCGAAACAATGCAACCTAAATTTACTATCCTATTCAAGGTAAACTATTGTCTGCCGCCACCATTATTGCATTACCATCATCTTTAAGAGAAACTATGTATCTCTATAGATATAATGAGGTAAGTATGTAACTCACTACATAAGTCACATTTTGATCGTATAAGTCCTAGTTAAGGTATTGATATATGGCATAGAACTTATGTTCATGCAAAATTATCTGTTCTTGCAACCTAAATGCTGCACGGACTTAATTTTCACTTGGTTATTCCGTACTTAAAATTTGCTAAGACAATATATGAGTTCATTATATTATTAGGAACATAGGTTGAGAAAATAAAAAGTGAAACGAAAGTCATTAAATTAATGTAAGGTATTTGCGTACTTGATGTATCTTTTTGGAAAATCGTATAATATTGCATCTCTGTCCTTACATATCCAAAGGGAGAATTACCCAATCAATACTAAATGTATTATACTAATGCTAATTTGATTTTAAATTTTCCAATTTTACCAATTTACTTCTAAACCTTTACATGAAATTCCATATAGTCATTCTGGTTCATTTTCGTAAAAAATGACTAACATTGTGGTTTTCTCATTGCCAACTATTCTATGTGGCATATTGCCACATTAGTGATTTCCTGATGAAATTGATCAAATTGATTACATTGGAATTTCAAGTAAAGGTTTAGAACTGAATTGATAAAACTGAAAAAGTTAAGGATTGAATTGAAATAGTATATTAGGTTGAGGATTGATTAACCAATTATCTAATATAGGAAGTTACGAGATTTTGATCATTTTTTGGGCCATAGAAGTACCTTAACGATTTGGTTCAAACACAGCCATATACAATTATACATGCCTTGTCACAAGGTCACACTCCTCACTCTTCTTCTAAATGGCAACTAATGAGGGACACCAATGTGGGTTCTTTGACAAAGTCTGAGTGACCCATTGAGATATCATAAATTCACCTTTCATTAACTTACATCCCAGCTCTCTATTCGATCAAAATTGAATATTATAACCCAGATCAAGCTTTTCAAACTTGTCCCTTTGAGTTGCTCCTAGCTAGACAGCTATATTCATTACCTAGATGAAAGGTTAACAAGGGCATAGTAGAGTATATATCATGTTTACATATGGTGGAACTAATTAACCCATCTTGAGCTAGGTTATTTAAAAAAAAAAAAACGGTTCTAAACAATCCCAAGTTGAGGCAATAGACTCCGTCCAGATAAATCTATCACCAAAAGTTCTTCGAGTTGCAAGTAATTAGCAAGGTTGAAGCAATTTAACTTCGACTTTGGAAAGAAAAAAAACAAAAACCTTCTTTGCACACTTAATGTATACGCCTTAGGTAATCTTTGCCAACACCATTAGCTTTTTGATTAAGAGTTTTGAGTGTCATGTAATGCATGCGCAAACCAAAAGCAGAAGAACACTCCAAGTGTCACAATTTGACATGGGAGGATATAAAAGTATCAAAATTTCTAAAATGTACACTTAAGTGCATAGTAGAGTATATATATCATGTTGCATATGGGGAAATCAACTAACACATGCTGAACTAGGTTATAAAAGAGGGAAAAAAAAACGTTTCTAAACAATCCCAAGTTGAGGCAACGGACTCCGTCCCGATAAATCTATCACCAAAGTGCTTCGAGTTGCAATATATTAGCAAGTTTGAAGCAATTTAATTTCAAACTTTGGGAAAAAAAAAAAAAGCCCTCATTGCCCACTTAAGGTATACGCCTTGAATAATCTCTGCCGACAAAATAAGCTTTTTAATTAAGAGTTTGAGTGCCATGTAATGTTTGCGCAACCCAAGCTTAGGAGGCATTAATAATCCACATACTTTGCTGTTCTCCATGAACATCTCTCAGATTTCTCTAGCTATCAGTTAGCAAATTGAAATAGACTTGGGCTAATGCATGTCATTTTTATACTCCCACTTGAGAGAAAGTTTGTAATAATTATTAGCAAAAGAGCACACATCTATGCATGTAGATTTTTAAAAATAAAATAAAAGACACTATATAATTATATATTCGGGGTATTAATGGAATTATCTGATAATGATTCTCACTTTTTAGATTATTTTTGTCCATTTTGTGATGAAATGCGGTCATATATAATTTATCCTATATATAAGCATTTCGCTTTTGTTGAAATTCTTTGTAAAACGTTTAAGTTAGAAATATACTACAACCAGATAATAGATTTTTTTAGAGCTATAAAAAAAAATTTATCTTTGATAATATTAAAATGTCTCAACTCCAGTTAGGGACAAGTCCTCCACCTTATTGGATTTAGACCAGTTCAAATTTCACTAGAAAATATAGAGTACTGAGAAATTTTAGTTACTTTCTATTAAATTCCCAGTTGTCATCTCCTCGTAAATGCTTCGTAAATTCATCATGCTTAGCAGCACAAACCTTCGTCTCTAATAATTATTGGGTATGCTTGAACTAGGTGTTCTGCTATATTTAGTACCGGTCATATGTTCAAAAAGTCTTGAACACCTTATTATTAAGGAAAAAACAGCCGTGATAATTTTCATTTAGTTTGTACCTCTTTTAAACCTCCCTAAACTATTTCTCACTTCCAGACTATATATCTTGGTTGCGGAAAAATTCTGGCCAAAAGTTCTACGTAGTATTTTTAATTAAATGTTTATTCGAACATGGCTTTTTAGTTAATTATATATAATTACATGGCTTTTTGATGAAAAAGAAGAGCCAACTTGGAAATTCGGGAAAAGTGCCAAAAAAGTCCTAAACATTTTGTCTTTGTGCCAGTTTAGTCCTAAATCTTTTTTTGGTGCCGAGTTAGTCCTAAACCTTTTTACATTGTGTTAATTTAGTCATTTTCGGCCAATTTTGGCCAGATTTTGCTGACTGGATGCCGGCTAGCTAACGTGGTTTGATCGGTCTTTGACATGGATAACTTTTAATAATATTTTGATATTTTATATATTTTTCTCTTTTTATTTTTTATTTTTTATTTTTCTTTTTTCTTCCCTCTTCTTCCTCCCGCCCGGTCATCGGACCTCGGCGACCGGCAGCGAGGCTCGCCCTCACCGGATTTGGCGAGGGTCGAGCCTCGCCCAATGGAACGCCGCCGCAGGGGAAACTAGGCAAAAATTCGGGGCCGAGGCCGCGTGACCGAGGACACCCCCGAGCTCCCGTAAAACCCTAGAGACGACGATGACGATCGGAGGGAGGAAACTTCTAGGGCGAGATTGGGATTGGGAAACAGAGCGGGGAGAGTTGGCCTCGCGCCGAGTTGGCGGGCTCGCTCTCGCCGGCCCTCGAGGCTGGGCGGCGAGGCTCGCCCTGCGGCCACCGGCGAGGTGGCCGGGAGGTCGACCTCTACCTCGCCGGCCGTCACCTTTGGCTGGTCGCCGAGGTCTAGCGACCGGCTGGAGGAAGAAGAGGAAAGAAAAAAAGAAAAAAAAAAAAAAAAAAAAAAAAATTTAAAATTCAAAAATATTAAAATATTATTAAAAGTTGTCCACGTCAGTGCCGATCAGGCCACGTCAGTCGGCTGGCATCCAGTCAACAAAATCCGGTCAAAATTGACCAGAAAGGATTGAATAGGCACAACGTAAAAATGTTTAGGACTAAATCGGCACCAAAAAAAAGTTTAGGACTAAATCGGCACAAATATAAAAAGTTTAGGACTTTTTTTGGCACTTTTCCCTAGAAATTCCGGCTATTTTTTTTTTTTTTAACCAAACGATGTTGTTCCAATCGACCCATCCATCTTCCCTGTCACAACCATTTTCATCTTCCTCCATTTTTCCTTCACTCGGCTTCATCTCCTTTCGTCCTACTCATCACTCAGCCCTCTTTCAGCTTTGACACTACCTTTGGTGGGCCTCGAAGGTAGTCAGCAACCATTGTTGTTGTGCATAGAGACCTGTGACCGGGAGGCTCTACCTCTCAAGAACTCACTCTTCTCGTTCAAGCTTTAGTCCCTTCAATCTTGGAGCCCCCAAATACCTGCCTCGTATTCCAAATTTCCAACGATGGCTGAAGAAACTCCAGTTTCTCCTAGAGTCAGTGCTGGAGAAGAAGAACCAAGAGGTCCTGTGTTTGTGCTCTTCAAGAGCTCGTCATCCTCGTCCGAGCCTTCACTCATCCATTTTTTGAAACATGAAATTGAGCCACTTGACATGCTCCTATTCTTCATTGCAAGATTCACCTCGAAATATTGGCCCAAATTGCTAGATTTTGAATTAAAGTTGTAGAAGGGGGATTTGGTTGATTTGGCTAAATTAGGATCTTAAATTGAGGCAAACTATGCTAAACGACGTTGCTTGGGGCACAAATGTTGAGTCAGGTTGCTAGTGAGTTATGCCAATCCAAAAAATAAAATAAAATATTGTCACGTAAGATTTTTGACGTCCCAAATGGGAGTTGGCCCTTAAGTGATCATCTTCTTTTTTTTTTTTTTTAAAGTGGCACTTAAGTGATCTGGAAATAGGGTTTTAGTACTAAAGTAAATGTCATATGAAAGTAATAGCATTTGTAATGTCCATTTCTCCTTAACTGTTGAGCAGGTTGCCATGTAACACGTACAAATTATATGGTGATAATCTCGCAAGCAAAATTAGTGGAATCCAACAATGAACAGGTTCAAATTAAAATGATTATTCAACTGCATGACATTCAATTAAAAAATTTCTCTATCCCAATGTGACCTTCCGATTACATCCTACGTGTAACACACCCATGTGCTGCCTATAAATCAATGGATTGCAAATGCAGCATCACTTTACGAAGCCCATAAAAGCAAATTAAATTAATTCATTATCCTATTTGGCTCAGAGAAACATTATTTTGAACGTTATGTCACAATCTTGAATCTACACTTCGTAGTGCCACAGTCTAGTAGCCAGATGGCGGCCGGTTCTGTTGACTTCATCAACCATTGAGGCCATACACGTTGTTTAATTGCTCGAGTGCGGCGAATATGTGCATATTTATTATTTAAAGAACAAGACAAGGGCGTGCGATCGCCACTGTCATCCCCTATCATCTTCACTTTGTTGGCAAGATCTTTGAGTAGGGGAGCTTGCGACTTAATCTAATCCGGGTCGTCAAATCGACATTGTTCTTTGCCTCTTGTCCAGAGAGTGGTTTGTGAGGTTGGCTAATGCGTGTTGAGATAATCAAATCAAATGGTGCAACGAGTTTATTTTCAATTGAAATAGACGGATATTCAAAGGGCGCGGAAGAATCTCTTTGAAAAGCCTCCGGCATATCGAACGCCCACAATGTTTATCGAGTAGCATTTGCGATGATGTAATCAGCAACTTCAACTCATCTTCGAATGAGCCTTGATGATTATGAAGTGTAGGGCTTGTGCTTCATTTTCAAAATCACAACATGGATCTACACTGGGATTATAATTACATGGCGTGCCGAATAACGAGGTCAACATTGTTATAAAGTCAAATTTAAAAGTTTAAACTGATAGATATATGACAAGAATATAAAGGGCATTTAACACCAACACCCCATCTGACTTGCAAGCCTCATGAAAGGCATAATATTGACTCTAATACCAAGTTAGAAGGTCCAACCCAAAAATTTAAACTGTAGAGGGATTACATAAATGTAAAGAGCATTTCAGACCAAAACTCGCTTTGACGTGCAAGCCAGATTTCAAGCATGCACAGTTGTTAAAGGGATAATATTAGCTCTGATACCAAGTTAGAAAGTCCGACCCAAAAGTTTAAATTGATGGGTGGAGAGATATCATATGAATATAAAGAGCATTTAGAATCAGTTGTCAAAAGATATGGGACAATACTTTAACAAATATAATGGATGGAGACACATACTCCATTGAGCAATTTAGTGTAAATTATTATCCTTAAGACTACGTATCTGTTGTCGAGTGTATTATACCTCGGCAAAAGTTCTAGCCATTATTTTTCTAGCATAACTTTTCCACTATTGAGTTGTTCAATAACTTTGGAACATGACGGAGGGAGGGATGAAAAGAGAACTATGTCCATGTCATGCAGACGTAGGACCACGATAACACTTCTTTGATCACAGAAAGCGTTGAGTCTTAGTGCTCACCTGAACCTACTTTAGCATTAAATGGAATATATTTGTGAAAATAAGAAATTAAGGAAATCTAGAATGTATCAATATTTTTTTTTCCGTTTCCATTTTTCTCTTTTTTGGATAAGAGAAAAATTTAGAATGTAGTAGCGTCGGGTCGAATCATATAGCCAACATCCTTTATATTTGCATTCCATTAAGGGAAACTGGGAAGAAATCTTGTACCAACTTGTAAGACAGAAATGCATGGAAACTCTTTTCGCTTGTATGATAATCGATCACCTCAATCATTTTTAGAATATGACGAAACTTCTGTTAGTGATAGTTTCATTGGTTACAAGCGCACTACAAAATCGACATCCAAAGGCAAATATTCCAGCCATTCTTCTAGCAAAGCTTATGTAGATAGAATCTAGCAAAACTTATGTAGATAGAATCTGGATTCATACATACAAGTCACTAAGGATTAGGATTGAGGAAGTTGAGGTCACAGTACAAGTATCATACCGCAAATCATTGAAGTGGGTCACATTGATTCAGAAGCATCCAAAACCGTGGACGACCCTTCGAGAATCCGTAAGGAAAAAGTTTCATGGGATCAAGTTCCATTGCAAGAGCCATCATCCTTAGGCCCTCACAAAAATTAAATAAACAGATTGACAATATCTCAAGGCCAATATCAACTAAATGACTAAACACACACTTATATCAAAGTAATCACCAGAGGAGGAAGCTCTCCTCTCGCCCTAAAAAGAGGGAACCCTAGCCCTCGTACGCTACCATCATTCATGTCGTCGAAAAAGCCAATTGAATTGGACTGCTCTAATCTTAACTCATATTGGCCAGCTTCAAAGCTTTAATCTCAGGCGGTCATATAAGCGAAAAATGAAACGCGCTCTTTCGCGTAGTTGGGTTGCACCACCATGTAATAAGACAAACGAAATGAGAATCCCCCATTTTGACTTCCACTTTAATTTTCTATTGGAAAAAGAACCATGAAAGATGAAAGCAAAATTAGAGGATTGGCAGCTATATAAGGACCATCTGTTCTAGCTCTAGATATAGCAACCGGTTTTGATCATCAGATTCCTCATCATTTCAACATACCAAATGGCCAGCCCAAGGTTTTTGTCACGAGACTAGATTGAAGAATGTAGGGAAGAACTTTGAGAGGAAATTTGTGCCTCTATTTTTCATTGATTGTAATCTGTGTACAATGTTGTATATAAACACAAAAGGAATAATAATAAAAGAAAGTGTACATTCCTGTAATCTTTCCATTCCTAAGATATAAACAATTATATCAATTTACAATCTGTGTAAATCTCGAGAATCATATCTTCCAACATTCTCCCTCAAGCTGGTGGCTTGTATATGTCCAAGACGCCTAGCTTGCTTAGAAGATATGCATGTTGTCTTTGACAAAGAGGCTTAGTGAAAATGTCTGCAGGTTGCTCCGTGGTTCTAATCCCTCTTGTCTTGATGACTCCTTCTTGAATCTTCTCTCGAGTAAAGTGACAACGACCTCTATGTGCTTTGTCCTCTCATGAACTATAGGATTTGCTGCAAGCTTGAGTGCTGAATCATTGTCATAGAATAGTGTGGTTGGTCCTTTAACTTGTGCCCCGAGATCCATAAGTAAACCCCTTAACCAAACTATTTCACAAACAGTTTTGGCCATAAATCGATATTTGGCTTCAGCTGAGGATAAGGATACAGTGGATTGTTTCTTCGTCTTCCATGAAAGTAATGATTCCCCGAATTTGATGCAAAAGCCAGTAATAGATCTCCTGCTCATTGGACATGTAGCATAGTCTGCATCACAACAGACCGTCATTTCCATGTTGCATCTCCGGGAAAGAAGTATCCTTAAACCTGGACATGTCTTCAAATATCTCACAATTTTCAGGGCTGCATTTAAATGAGATTGTTTTGGGCTGTGCATGAATTAACTGAGAGTCTATACTGCATAGCAAATGTCTGGCCTGGTCATAGTAAGATATATAAGCTTTCCTACCAGTCTCTGATATCCAGATGGATCCTTCAACAATGGATCATCATAAGAACATATGCCAGAATCATAATTAGCAGAAGTTAGTTTGGCATTCTGCTCAATGGGAATAATAGATGGTTTGCAACCTGACAGTCCTGCTTCTGATATAATCTCCATTACGAACTTTCACTGGCTGAGTGAAATTCCCTGATCTGAACGAGCTATCTCAATTCCAAGAAAATATTTAGGTGGCCCTAAATCTTTGATATGAAAAGTGGAATGTAGATATTCTTTCAGTTTCTTCACAGCGGAATCATCATTTCCCATAATCAGGATGTCATCAACATAAATCATTAGGTAAATAGACGACGTACCTTTCATCCAAGTGAATAATGCATAATCATACTTGGACTATTTGAAACCAACAGCCGTAAGAGCATTCGTAAATTTGGCATACCATTGTCGAGATGCCTGTTTCAATCCATAAAGAGATTTATGGAGATGACATACTTTAGACTTCCCCTGTCTCCGTAATCGGGGTGGAAGATCCATGTAGATTTCTTCGTCTAGATCACCATGCAAAAAGGCATTATGGACATCCATCTGGTGCAGCGACCAGTCACGAAATGCAGCAACCGATAGAAAAGAACGAACGTAACGTCTTTGCTCTTTGGAGAAAAGGTTTCATGGTAGTCAAAACCTTCTCTTTGTGTAAATCCTTTGGCAACTAACCGGGCCTTGTACCTTTCTACAGAGCCATCTGTTCTATATTTTATTTTATACACCCACTTGCATCCAATTGGTTTGCAATGAGTAGGTAATGGTACAATGTCCCAAGTATGATTATCCATAAGGGCTTGTAGCTCTGTCTCCATAGCCCGTTGCCAACGTGGGTCATGCACTGCTTCATTATAACTAGAAGGCTCGTGCTCCTCAGAGATACTACTCATGCAACATAAATGTTCCAATGATAGCCTATCGAATGAAAAAGAAGAAGAGATAGGGTAGCGAGTACCTGATGACCCAAAAGAAGCACATACATAATCCTTTGTCCAAATTGGTGGATGACTAACTCGACCAGATCGCCGAGGTTCTTCATGCTGAGTCAAGGAAGACCTGTTAGTGTGACTTGGTTCTGGAGGAGCTGCCATCGGAGGATCCCTTTCTGTTGATGGTTCTTCAAGTGAATTTTCCCGAATATCCTCAGTGGAAATTGGAGCTGGTGTAGCAGATAATTCCTGAAGCCTTGGAGGAGGAGCAACAATACAAGATCCTCCTGGAGAGAGATCATCTTCTGATAGAAACCGCTTATTAGTTGTCCTCTCATCTTCAGATGAAAAATTCATGTCTCGGAAAGGGAAAACATCTTCATGAAAAACCACGTCCCTGCTGATAAAGAATTCTCCTGTGGATGGCTCATAAACCCTATATCCTCGTTTCAGATTTGGGTACCCCATGAATATGCATTGGTGTGCACGAGGTCCCATTTTATCCCCGTGCCCTACTGTAGTCACGTAGCATAGACACCCAAGAACTCTGAGATGACTCAGATCTGGCTTCCTTCCATACAGTATCTCAAAGGGAGTTTTTCCTTTGAGAATTCGTGATGGCATACAATTGATCAGATATGCTGCTGTGACCACACAATCTCTCCAAAAACTTTCAGGGATAGATGCCTCAAACTTAAGAGCATGTTCTACTTCCAAGAGGTGGTGGTGTTTCCGCTCAACGACTCTATTCTGCTGTGGTGTGTATGTGCAGGAGCTCTCATGCAAAATCCCATTCAATGTAAAGAAAGAAGCACATTCACCATTAAAAAATTCTCTACCATTATCAATGCAAATGCGTTTAATGGATTTCCCAAATTGATTTTTAGATAGGGCAAGGAAGGTCCTTATGTGAGAAAGGACTTGATTTTTTTATTGCATTAGGAATATCCATGTAGCTCATGAGAAATCATCTACAATGGTGAGAAAAAACCGAGACCCATCATGATTCAAGGTATGATAAGGTTCCTAAACATCAGCATGAATCAATGAAAAAATTTCATCGACTTGAGAAGTACTGTTATGGAAGGAGGGACGTGTCTGCTTTGCTAATGGACAAATGGGACATTGTGGACAAGGAAATAGAGCAGTATGACCTAGTCTTTGATGATTAAGAAAATTCTTATCATTGATAGCAGAATTACACAAAGATTTATTGGAAAGTAATATGAAATTCTTCGAAATATCCATCCAGAAATATAGCCCTTGGAATACTCTACCCAAGCCCATTAGTTTCCCAGTCGAAAGGGCCTGAAACAATTCATCAGAATTGAATAAGATTCGATAGGAATTTTCTTCACAGGCTCGGGATACTAACACGAGATTGAAATGGAAATCCGGGACATAGAACACATTTTTAAGCACAATGAGTGGACTAAGATTTACAGTGCCAATCATTTCAACTTGTGTGGTATTTCCATTTGGGAGTTGCAATGATATGGAAGAAGATAATTTTTTAATGTTGGAAAGAGAACTCTTATCACAGACAATGTGATCACTGGCGCCTGAATCAATAATCCATGCATTCCTCGAAATTGAATTCATCAGACAATGAGATGTACCTATCAAACCCCCAGTCTTATCAGAAGTATCCAATTTCCTTAGTGCCTCCATCAGCTCTTGATATTGATCATGAGTAATTGTCTTGTCTGTTGGTTGCCCTGACACTTGAAAAATTGTTGAAAATTTTCCCTTTTCCTTTTCTCCAGGTTTCCCATGCAGCTTCCAGCAATTTTCTATTGTATGATGTGGACGTCTACAATATTCACAGTACAATTTACCTTTGCCTTTAGGAGTAAAATTTCTCGTAGCCGAGACGGGCCTGTTTGTTGGCTGCAAGACTTGGGCCAAGGTTGGCCCATAAGTATTTTCCACTCCATTGGCGAAAATTCCAGGCGAGACGTCCAGCCCATGCGGGTTATTTCCGCGCGGCCCATTCGGCCCATGGAAGCTGTGTCCTCGTGGGCCGTCGGATTCGCTTGCTGGCAGGGACGAATGAGGACCGTCCGATCGGCCTATAAAACCCAAGTTGCTAAGGTTTCCATCGAGGAACCCTAACTCTCCTCCTTGCTGTCCTCTATTTCCTCCGTTCTTTGGCGAAGGTCGAATCTGCCCTCTTGCAGCTAGAGCGATTCCGTCTCCCCCGGAAACCCTAAGATCCGCCGTCCTTTGCTGATTCTCCTCTTGGATAGCAAGTTGGTAGATTCGATTGAGGCTCGGCATGGGTTCCATCGTTAAGATTTGAGATCGAAACGAGAGGTAAGCCTCGTTGAGGATAAGCAGAAACCTCGTCGTCTTTTCCCTTTCTCGCATGGCTTTGTACTGCTGTAAAATTGGCTCCGGCGATTCGAATCTGTCCTCGGTTGCTTCAAGCTCGTTCCACAGAGCCGAGAGTTTGTTGTAAACGGTTGCTATGCTCATATTCCCCTGTTTTAATTCCAAGATCTGCTGTGTTAACGTGAAAATTTTCACTTGATCGAGCTTTCCAAACATTTCTTTAATATTCTCCCACATTTGTTTTGAATCCTCCGTCGGGGGGAGACCGGCCGTGACTTCGGATGAGATGCAATTCCCTATCCAAGTCCTGACGAGTTGGTTGCATTTTTTCCAAAGCCGTGCCATCCTCTCGTCGGACGGAATCGGGATTGTTCCATCTAGAAAACCCTCTTTATCTTTTTTACTAGCGCGCGCCGGAACTCGTGCGCCCAACTCGAGTAGTTGTCGACACCGGTTAACTCTCTGCTGATGAGTTTTAACTCTGGTCCGTCGGCATTTGTCGTGTGAAGTGGTTCGCCAGGCTTCGGTCGACTGCCAGTAGCAAAGATCTGGTATGGGAAAAATCCGGGTCCGAGATTCGGGTAGGGATTTCCCCCCATGCCCGAACCATTTGGCTCGGTACCCTAATTTGCTTGCCCCGCATGACCTGCATTGAGAAAGGTCGGGTAGGGATTCGTTCCCATCCCCGCTCTAGCTGATCCGCTCGTCTGCTCTGGACTGATGGCAGGGTTTGCCCCTTCGACGGTTGGCGGGCCTCCATTAGTCCCAACGCTGCTTTGGTAGCTTGCTGGCTGTGATGCATGGAACCATGGATATGGTATCCACTGGTATGGATGGCCCATGAAGGGCTGCCCCAGATTGAACTGAGCCGGGAATTGTTGCCATTGCACGTTTTGAGTCCGTGCTTGGCTAAATTGCTGTTGAGTAGCAGAAGTAACAGTAGACGAATCCTAGATACCTTGCACTTCTGGCGTAACTTCTCCTACAGGTTGATTATCTGAGGTTGAGGTCAGATCCTGTGCTTTAGGCATGGTAATAAGTTTCTTCCCTCTACAATGATGATTCCTGTGGCAACTCTATTTTGTAGATGGAGTTCCACGAGCGGCAATCGAGAAAAGAAGGCGGAAGCGACTGTAGAATCAGAACTTCGAAGCAGGCTCTGATACCATGTCACGAGACTAGATTGAAGAAGGTAGGGAAGAACTTTGAGTGAAAATTTGTGCCTCTATTTTTCATTGATTGTAATCTGTGTACAATGTTGTATATAAACACAAAAGGAATAATAATAAAAGAAAGTGTACATTCCTGTAATCTTTCTATCAATTTACAATTTGTGTAAATCTCGAGAATCATATCTTCCAACAGTTTTGGTTTCATTTTCCTGTTGTTTTGCTTGCATTGCTTACCAAATCGGAAGTTACTCAATGACTCCAGCCATATCAGCAGGCGAGGACCCATTCAAGTTGGACATTGAGAGAACTGCTCGAAAGACTGAGAGCCCTAAAGGTGAATTTGCGAGGAGAAGAGCCGATGCAGGGTCTGTATGTATCCAAAAGACAAAGCCCCAATGGACCGGACCCGCAACACCATTGATGCCGAGTGTCAGAATATTTAAATAATATATTATGCCTTCATGTAATAGTTTAAGCTTGCAAAACAGTTGGCAGTGATCTCACAAAATCTTATATAATATCAAAGTTACGAGGTCTTGTGTTTGAATCTTCCAAGCCTCTATTTGTTCCCAATTGAATATCTCCACACTTTTAGAATAGTTAGTAGGGGAATTGTACTCTCTTCATGTAATGAAGTTTTTGATGAATAGTACTCTATTGATGTAACCTCACGAAATCTCACATCGAGAATTGTTCTCTCTTGATGTAACGAAGTTATTAGTTGAATTTTCCATACCTCTATTTACCTCCCTAATCAAATATTACCACGTTTTTAGAATAGTTGACAAGGGTTCTACAAAGTCTTACATTGAGAATTGTACTCTCTTGATGTAACGAAGTTCTTGATGACATGATGGTTGCGTAAGCATATTAATAAATGAATAGTTTGCGAAGCTTTTAGAGGGGAGTCAATAGATTTGTCATTTTGGCAGGGGAAATGCCTCCTTAACATTTAGCACCTATTTCATTTAACTCCTCCAATTCTAAAACCAACACTTGGACTTGGAGCTCAGGGAAAAACTCAACGAGTGAAAAGACCTAATGACTGTCATTCTCTTGTGGACAACCGGACAACCTTAGATCAAAAGGAAAATAATACAAATCATACTTAAACTTTGACTGAATTATTATCTATGGATTCTTAATTTGTTCAGTACGGTTCTTAAATTATTAGTAAATGTTCAATATGGCCCTTTCATTTGCTTAAAGACAAATTAAACGCTATATAATGACGGTAAGTATTATATGCTGAGATGGAGTATTAAAAATGATGAGTCAACATGTCCATTTTGTTATCCATCTAGTTTATAAAAGGAAAAAGGAAAAAGGAAATTATGGTATTAACATGTCCAGTGCCTTTTGTTGATATAGATTGTTATATTCTAATTTGAGGTAAATAATTTACTTAGATAATTTACGCGTAACTTTTTTTTTTTTTTTTTTTTTGTTAGCCATTTACACTTAATGAATTGGAAGCCATATCGGCATATTCTGTTAACTTGAATTCATGAAAAGACTACATTGAATTGATTCATATAGTTTATGGACTAGATTGAATATTTGCCAATAATTCAGGGATCACATGAAATCAATTAAAATTTCAGGAACGGCATTCTACATTAGACCAAAGTGTAGGAATTATATTTGTGGTAATATTCTAAATCGAGATAGCCCATGATATTTAATTCCTATCACAGCCCAACCTTAGATCGAGAAAGCCCATGACCTTGACAGCGCTCTTAACACACAGAGAGAGAGAGAGAGAGAGAGAGAGAGAGAGAGTGAGTGGTAAACGACCGTTATGACTGATGCTAAGTAAAAATTGCGTCCAATATCAAAGCTCAGGGTGCAAAATAATGAATTTTACAAATAAAGGATATAAAAATGAAATGATGTGAATGGGGAGGACGTTTTGTGAGTTCTAGTTTTGGTAATGATGTGAACAGTTGCCACTTATGGAAAATTGCGATGTAATTATGTGAACTTTATTACTGAAAGATTGCGGAAGTGGCGTTTGGTTGGACTTTTGGGGAAAGCCATTGGGAAAATGCAAATGACTTTAGGTTGAAGGGGCATTTTAGAATGCAAATTGTGTTTGGTAAATTACAATCTAAAAGTCTATTGTGAAGTACCTTTGAGCAAAAGAATGTTTGGAGAGATGATATCTACAAAGGACTTTTGTGATTAAAGAAAAACAAATTGACCGGCAATGGCAGGCGGTCGCCGGCGATCGAAATTTGTCACTGGCGGCCGACATCTGACTCAGGCAACCTCAGAGACGATTGGGGAGGGCCGCTTGGGGTTGAGCGACCCCTGAAGACCACTGGCGAGGGCCGCCCAAGGTCGGGCTACCTCCGGTGACCACCGCAACCTAGATCTGGGGCAGTGAGGTCATGGGAGGACCTCGCCTCCCCGGATCCGGGTTGCGGCGGGGTCGCGCGACCTCACCACTCTCGGATCTGGGTTGCGGCGGGGTCGCGCGACCTCACCGCTCTCGAGATCGGGTCACGGCGAGGTCGCGTGACCTCCGGCGACCTCGCCGTGACCCAGATCTGGGGGCGGCGAGGTCCTCCCGCGACCTTGCCGCCCCAAATTGGGTCACGGTGAGGTCGGCGACCCAAACCTCGCCGAGACCTAGACAGGGCGGCAGTCGCACCACTCCTCGGCGATGGTCGCTTGGGCCACCACGACCATGTCGAGCCGTCGACGGCCGCTCACAGTTTCAAGCAACACGTCGGCCAACCTCAACGAAGAAGAAGATGAATAGTCCAATGACGAGAGCAAAACTAGAAAAATCGAGAGTAAGTGAGGATAGTTTTAGAAGAAAATAAAAATATGAACAGTGCCTCTTGTATGTCGAGAAAGCTGAAAGCCCAAGGCTCCTCACACCTGCCTTAGGCTTTTAGCCTTGAGAAGGCTAACTTTAGCCTAATGGAAATTTCAAAGTTGTTCCCAAACACCCAATATTTAGCCTATAGATCCTTGGAAGCCCAAAGACCCTTTGCAAAACCGATTTCAAACGCACCCTTAGTTCAGTTTTGATACGTGGTGAAACCCAAAATCTCCACATGTGCATCACTTTTTTGGCTCAAAAAGACGAGGCTCTGCTAATGGATTAAACTTGATATGCTCCTCAATTATAGTCATGAGTATTGCATACTCCTAAGGTTGTACGTATCTTCTTCGGAAAAATTATCAAAAAAGTTCTAAACCTATTGTAATTGTGCCAATTCAATTCTAAACTTATTATTTATTTTTTTTTGACAAATTGAGTTCTAAATCTTTTACAATCATGCTAGTTTAGTCATTACGACCAAAATTGACCTACCAAAGCACGGACGTGGCCGCTTGCGATAATTTTTTAATAATTTTTATTTTTTATTTTTTTAGAACTTTTATTAATTTTTATTATCTTTTTTTTTTTCTCCTTGCTCCTCCTTCCTCGTCCCTCCTCGTCCCTCCTTCTTCCTTTGGCTCCGGAGACCCGGCGAGCTTGCCTCTCTATCGCTGGGTGAGGGCAAGCTCACCCGGCCACCACTAGCGGGGCTCACCTTTACTTGATCTAGTGAGGCGAGCCCTCGCTAAATCCTGCAAGGGGAGCCTTGTTGTTGCTAGGTCTGGTGAGACGAGCTCCAGTCGAATCTGCTCGTCCAACGATGGCGAGGCAAGCCCTTGTTAGATCCAACAAGGGGGCCTCATCATTCTTTGGGTTTGGCGAGGCGACCTCCTATCGAATTTGGCAAGGGCTTGCCTCGCTAGTGGCTAGGCAAGCAGCTCGCCTAGCAACGGCGAGGCGAGCCGTGGCCAAATCCAGTGGGGGCTCGCCCAGCCAGTGGTCGTGCGTGCTCGCCTTCGCCCAACGACGGCGAGGCGAGCTCGCCCGGCCACCTCGTCGGGCGATTAGCTAGCCCTTTGGTCGGTTGTTGGAGCCAAAGCAAGAAGGAGGGAGGAGGAGGGAGGAGGGAGAAGGGAAAAAAAGTAATAAAAAGTAATAAAAAATTCAAAATATAAAATATTATTAAAAAATTATCACCGGCACCCGCGAGGTGGCTACATCGGCGTTGGTCGGCCAATTTTGGTTGGAATGACTAAACTAGCATGATTGCAAAATGTTTAGAATTTAATTGGCAAAAAAAAAAAGGACTGAATTTGTATAATTACAATAAGTTTAGAACTTTTTTGGTAATTTTCTTTATCTTCTTCTGCATATGTATATGTATATAGGCACTCACCAACTGCTTAAGGAAAAATAATTTTACAAGTCCCTAATGTTCATAGAGCACTTATTTTAATAGCAAAATTTTTTGAACGATTACTTGAGCATGACATCGGTGAAAAACGATTGCTTAAGGGAAATTGGTAACCAATTCCGTACTTCACTTTTTTAATGATATTTTTATTCCTACGTGGTTTTTCTTATTAATAAAAGTCCAACTTTGCGATGGTCTGGTGGTCCTTCTTGACAAAACGAGTCACTTATAAAGAAAGAGGTCTAACTCTCTCTCTCTCTCTCTCTCTCTCTTCTGTGTAAATAACGAAATACTAATTCACAATTAATAACATCTTTCTATCTAGGTTAAATGGAATAAATGGGAATCTTTAGTAACTGACCTGTCATCCCCCCTCACTCGATAGACGGGGTAAAGGCGCAGGAAAATGCGAAAGATTGGAGGAAAAAAAGGATTCGGTGCTCGAGGGACAATCGCTGCTAAAAGAACAAAATGAGTCGCATTAGTTGAACATCGAACTGCTCTTAGTCTTGGAAACTAATACACAAAAATTTGTTAATTGCTATTCGCATGTTTTGTTGTCAACTATTCGCATGTTTTGTTGTCAAGAAACCTTAGTTCTCTTCTTCCCACATAAAAGAATCAATTGCAACACAATTAGACGTTTGAGCATCACAAATTAAAAAGATACCCACAAAATTCAAAAAAGAAGCAAAAAAAGGTTTTCGCATAAACCAGCAACTAGCAACGAGAAAATCGAATGGCGTGAGAAAAAAATGGGGAAAATTCTGGAAGTGGGTATGAAAGATTGAGGCTTCGAAAGGGTATCCGCATTCGAAGTGTTGTTTACACTTGGGACTTCTGATCCCAAAATTGCAGTAATGTTAACTTTTGTCTTCAGTTGGTCGGTACCTAATTTGTTAATTTCGGGACAAACATGAGTTAAATGACATCATTTAGGCAAAATATTGCTAAGTACTTTAGAATATAAATAGACAAAATCAATATTGATGAAGGACTTATATATTATCCAATATTCATCTAAAATGTGTATCTCACTACTTCTTAAACGTAAACTATATAGGATTCGTTTTGATAAGCTAAGATCAATCTAGAAGTATCTTGTCTTGAGTTGGTGAATTTGTAATTGCTTTTTCTAAATGTACACCTTATATCATTCTAAATTGTAAGGATCTTCCGTTAGTTTACAAGAAATTTCCAACTTTCAGCCTTAATTCTAATAGAAGCGGGAAAGCGATTGCGGAACACATTGGCTAGTGTTTCTTAATCAGTTAGGATATGAAGTATTTTCTTTAATATCATAGTAGGATTTTGAATTTAGGCTAGTTATGCACCAACAGTTCTTTTAATCAGTTAAGTGTCACACGAGGTCCAAGTGATTTGCGGACTCAAAGTGCATACCAGTTCTCTACGTTGCGCGTGTTTTCATAAAATGTTCAGGGGAATTGATGGGCTTAGACCACATGTCATGAAGCCCAATCAATCTCAAATACAACTTTACTGGAATATTATGCCTTTGCAAAGTTGGAGACAACCCCCCCTCTTCTTTTCTCTCTTTTTATTTTTATAATAAGAATATTTCGAGGATATAAAATGTCACAGCATATTTTTGTTCAGTGGACTTCAACTCCGTCATATTCCCCAAATAATTACCCTTTTGCTTACTCTCGTCGCCTAAGCAACGAGCCTCAAAAGCTCTGAAAAACCCTAAGTAACTTTAAAATCAAACAAACAAAATAATAGAAAAACCAAATTCCACTACAAGAAACCCCAGCAGAAGTTTTGTCTTTACAACTTTATAAAATGACAGAATGATTCGTCATTTCCGGGTGTTATTATCTCTTCCAAAGGGCAGAGAAAGCGACCTTTGGATAACTCTTGAGGATGGTCGAAAAGAAGGTGTGTTGCGTTGCATGTGGCGAATCAACAGGACTGCTGTTCGTATATATTATAGTTTCTACACCGACCAAGATCATCCAGTGAGGCTCAGTGCTGACTAAGACAGACTGCGTGATCAGGTCGGATCCTTGATTTTTCCTGAGGAGATATATTATTATATCCTTACTTATTTTTATAACTTTATCCCTTTCAAGACAAAAGTGATGCCAGTGATCCGCTTGGTTTGAGTCGAAAGTTGTTAGGACTTGGAAAAGTGGGGGGTAAATTGCCAAACCAATTTGGTTATAAATATTTTTATGTTTTGTTATTAATCTGGTCAATTTTGACTATAAATCACCAACGTGGACTTTAGCCATTCTACATAACATGGCTAACGCTGATGTAGATATTTTTAATAATATTTTAATACAATTTTGAATATTTTGTAATATTTTTTGACTTTTCTTTTCTTTTCTTCTCTTTACTTTTCCTTTTAGGCCAAGGCCACAATGCTCTGTCCTCTTTTTGCTGTTGCAGCCTCAGCCAAACCCGACAAGGGCCACGTCAACCTAGCAAGGGGCTAGCGAGATCCGTAATGTCTCCACTAGATTTGGGCGTGAGAGGCCATGTGCCCTCTCTTTGGCTAGCGAGGGCATTGTAGCCCTTGCTCAAGATCTCATCGACTACAATGAGGGCATTGTAACCCTCACTAGATTTGGGCATGGGCCGTGAAATCCTCACCCAATACAGGCGACCCTTGTTGGCCCTTTAGCCCAAAAACAAAGTAAAGAGAAGAAAAGAAAAAAAGTAGAAAAATTCAAAAAAATATTTAAAAATAATCTACGTCAGCATCAACCATGTCCCATAGGACTGTCGTTGTCTAAGTTAGCAGCTTTGAGTCAGATTTGGCTAGATGAATTTAATTGACAAAACATGACAAAAGTTTGGGACTAAATTGATATAATTAAAAGGTATATGACTAAACTGGCATAAGTGTAGCAGGTTTAGGACTTTTATTAATATTGTCCTGAAAGGTTGGACTCTTAGGGCAAATATCAACCCTTATAAGAAGTGTTTCTGATTATCTAAAGAAGAACGTTGAAAATTTTGTAGTGATATTACATTGTTTTAGACTTTTTATTTGTTCAAGCTCCATTCAGAAGCTTTTAAATCCATGAGATGCGTTACAAGTGCGAAGGAAGGATTTTCTTCTTTTCTGGCCAAAATCAAGGATATTATTAACGAGAGGAAAATCAAGGGATGCTTTCTTTTTATGTATGTGACAATCGGAGGTTATTATTTACCAACTTCGTCCCTTCCTGAAAAATGCTTTGTAAAATTCTCTCATTTGCTTAGTGTAGAGAGTAAAAGGGTTAATTTAAAATATTCTTCTTCACCACACACATATGCGCATAGGATTGACGTTGTTTGTTGAGTGCATTATTTGATCCCCAACTTTCTACTTTGAATTAGAGAATATATATGTTCAAATCACACGAATTGCATGCAAACTATTTTATGTCAAAGCCACTTATAGAAGCTATAAAGTGTTGACGACCTTCCTTTTGAAGTATGGTTCGATGTTCAACCAAAAAAAGAAATTCTGGTTTGATCTTGCAAAAAAAGAAGAAGAAGAAAGAAGTGTGGTTCGATGGGTGAATCAACAAAGCTTGTAATAGGTCCTTTGTTGATTCTTGAAGAAAATAATGTAAATGACGAGAAAATTAAAAGCATCAAGACTGAAGACAATCGTATATGAGGGGAAATTGTCTAATTAGTTTTAAACATGTCATATCAATGCCAATTTATTCTTAAAATTTCTAGATTTTCGAATTGAGCCTTGAATTTTTCTGTGATATTCCAATGTAGCCATTCGAGCCAATTTTTTGTTCTAGAAATTGCTAGTGTGGTTGGGTGCTACTCGGAACGATCAACGATGATTGGACCATCATATCAGCAATCTCCAACAAAATTAGATTAAAAGAACTATATTGAAATATCACGTAAAGGTGTAGGATTAAATTGGTAAAATCGAAAAATTTAGTACTAAATTGACATTTGTGCGACCTGTTTAAGACTAATTGAGTAATTTTTCTGGCCATGTAAAGATACTGGAAATGTAAAAATGCATAAGAAGATAAAATTAAATAATTAGTCTTCTTTTATTGATTGTCGATCCTTCACAAAGAGTACTAGGCGGGTATTTATACCTAATATGGACATGTAACAACAATTAAAAAGAAATCAAACAGTGACCCCTACAATTCAAGAACTCCTGTTGACAAACGGTTTCTTGAAAATTACTTACTACACCACTAGACGGTTATGTCTCTTCTATTTCTTCATAGTTACTATTACCAATTACTTTTTGGATCTTTGACTCCACCATTTGATGGTTGCATCGAATTTCTCTTTTCATGAATACCTCCTTCATGGTCTTTTGTCAGTTGAGTCGATATTTTACTCCGAAACTTGGTTCTTTTCACCTACACACTTTATCGGCTAAAACCAGTTTTATTGTCAACTAACTGAATTCGCTTACCAAGGGCTTTCCATACAGGTTAAAAACTTAAAAACTTTTAATTTATGAGACTTGGGGGGGGTTTCCGTGATCTTCCAAGTAAGAGAGAGAGAGAGAGAGAGAGAGAGAGAGAGAGATCTGGGCTTTTGTGTAATTGAGATTAAGGCGTGTTGTTTTTTCATTACCCAGCGATTATATTAACGAAGGAGCAGGAGCAACACCTGGATGCTTCTGAGTTCTGACAGTTACCATTGACCTTTGCCGTCAGCGTTGCGTACGTTGAAGGTATGGATTCGCTTTTTGTTTCAAGCTCCGTGGAAAAAAAAAAAACCAAATCAAGTAGTGTCAGTCTAGGGTTTTGGCTTTCAACGAAGTATATGATAGATCCTCCAATATAATCTGATAATAATCAAGTTTGAGTTGGTGGTGGATGAAGATCTATGGCTTAATTTACGAGATACTTCAAGTGCGAACAAAGACCTCTCATCAACTTTGATGTTGGTCATTGTACAAATTTGTCCATAAATTTTCGAAAGTGCCATTGTTCTCTAGGCTCCACCTATCTTTCTCACTGACAAAAACGCCACCATCAACCTCCATCCCAAAAGAGTAGTAAAATCTCCAAATTTAGCAATGCTCAATTTAGGGTTTTGGCATTCAAAGTAGATAATAGATCCTCTACTTTGGTGTAATTGTCGGATAGATTGAGCTTAAGTTGTTTGTGATAAAAACTCATAATTTTGGGATGGGTTTTTTAATCCCAAATTATCGTTGGGACGAGGATGGAGATAGAAAATTGATCTCGGGGGCCCTAGAGAGGAGCTTTGGGAGCTTTGTCTTAATATATCCCCTATAATGATTATCCAAGTGAGTACCACCATCTATTCCTTGACAAGACAGATTCTTTGTGGTGTTTTTAATGAGAAATGATCAAAACAATTATAAACCTATTGTAACTTTTCCAATTCAGTCATTACCATTTTGCAATTATGTTAATTCGAAACAATAGCCAATATGGCTAGCCGACGTTGACGTGGGTGTTGACTGTTTGGCCAATGTTGACGTAGACAAATTTTTAATACTATTTTTTTTTCTGAATTTATTATTATTTCTTTATTTTTATTTTTATTTTTCTTCACTTCCTCCTTCTTCCTCTAGTTGGTCACCATTGACAACTGGCCTCGAGGAAGCCTAGCCATGGTTGGGCAACCTCACCCAAGCCGCTCGCTAGGCTAGTAAGGCTCACCCTCGTTGGCCATGGGCGAGGGTTGCTAGTGGTTGAGCAAGGCTGGCCCTCGCCAGATCTAGCGAGGTCAAGCCTTGCCGACCATGGGCGATGCTTGACCTCGCTAGAGGCGCGAGGTCAAAGGGCACGACCTTGTGTAGCCTTTGGCTTGGGCGAGCCACACCAATGATTAGCAAGGGCAAGCCTTGCTATTGGATTTGGCTAGCCGCTAGCCATAAGAAGTAGGAAGAAAAAAAGAAATAAAATAAAGAGAAAAAAAAAGAAAAGAGAAAAAAGAGCCAAAGAAAAAAAGAAAAAGAAAAAGAATTAAAATAAAATATATATTATTGAAAAATTGTCCATATCAGTGCTAAAAGGTAAAAATTGACTGGATGGATTGAATTGGTACAATTATAAAAAGGTTTAAGATTGAATTGGTAAAAAAAAAAAGTGTATGATTAAATTAAAAAAATTGTAATAGGTTTATAACTATTTTGGCAATTTTTCCTACTTTTTAATAAAATCAAATGCTGCAACTCCTTTACCATCACGGTTCGCCACTTCCCTCCGCGAGTAGATTCTCTCCTAAAACAAGTTATTTATCCGCAGGTAGAAGCCGCCGACTTGGTCCATTAAAGTCGCTTTCTCAGCGATTTCTTTGATTAATCTATGCTGGGTTTAACTGTGTCTAAGCGATCCAACCCGAATTAGCAAAACGAAAAGAGGAAATCAATCCAAAACCCTTGGTTTTTTTACTCTTAAATGCCGACATTTTTTCTTTAATGAAAATAAAAAATCAAACGATGATCTGCTCCGCCGCCAAGAGCAATATTGAAAGTTGTCGCTAATGATATTCATAAATTCTACCGGCAAACGAACTTTCAAGCAGGACCATCTGAGCTGACTCATGGATGCTTTCCCTTTAATCATTTTATACACCTTCCTAAACCGGGCACCATTTCTTGCTTTATAAACATTATAATAATTCCAATCGATTAATTTAACCCGACCAATATAAAGGGAATCGAGGTGGATTTTAACTTGTACCTTGTGGACAGAATCACAAAAGTTATGTATCTTTCGATAATGTGGTTGTTTTTTCCGCTTCTCTTTGATTGGGTGAACGTGACGAGGAGAAGGGGACCGTTATATATTCAATCAACCACCAAAACTGTCGCTAGGGTTTTGCATCATGGACTCCCACTACGTGTTTCTTTAATCCCATCGTCAATGCACCAACTTTGGACCACGAGGCTCGGTTGTACATGCTCCATAGAGTGGCAAAAGAAGAGATTTTTTTTTTTTTAAGAAAAAAAATGAAAGGCATGTATATACGTGTGTGCTTAAAACCGTAACACATCTCAATAGTAAGAACTAAAATTGGAATCAAGAAATTGGGAAAATTACCAAAAATTTCCTAAACCTACTATACTTGTGCCAATTTTGTTCTACACATTACAATTGCATCAATTGTGCGTTTATTTCACGGAAAACTTAATGATAAAGGAAAATGCTTTCCGGGGAAAGCATTTTTCAAGAATATGGTTTGTTTTTCTTTGTTTGGTGATGTATAATTGAAAATGTTTTCTACCGTTTGGATCCCATTAAAAAATAATTTCACACTTCATTGCAGGAAAAAAATGAATTTTTAATTTTGAAAAATTCGAATTTTTAATATTTTTTTATTTACTTTTATTTTCTAATTTTTATTTTCTTTCTTTTTATTTCCTTTTTCTCTTTTCCTTCTTCTTGTCCTTCACTCTTTAGCTTCCTCACGCCATCCCTTCTTCTTCATCTAGCAGTTCGTTTCTAGTTGGATTACAAAGGGTGAGCTCTAGCTATTGTCGGAGGTGACAAGCTCATCAGCTGGCTGTAAAGGCTACGAGCTCGCCCAATTTGGCGAGGCTTGAGCCTCATCAAATGGAGGCCACGAGGTCACCCGATCCGGCGAGGCTTGAGGCTCATCGACCTCGGGCAAGCTCAAGTTTTGTTGTCGAAGGCCATGAGATTGCCGATCCGGTGAGGCTAGAATTCACTGGCCATCCTTGTGGCCGGTGACGGGTGGAGAAGAAGCAAAAAGAAAAAGGAAGAAAAGTAAAGAAGGAAATTTGAATTCTTTATTTTTTTATTTATTTTTAAAACGTTTTCCAAATTTTATTTTTAAAAAAATTCAAATTCAATTTAAAAAAATATATTTTTATAAGAATAATTGTTTGTAAACCAAGTATCAAATCTAAGCTTTGGTAGATTCGGAAAATGTTTTCCGATCCTTTTAAAGGGGAAATCTTTTCCCGAATTTAAGCTTTGTTAGGAAAACATTTTCAGTTGACTAGGAAAACGTTTTCCGTTGACTCATTTTCCCGAGTGAACCAAATGCTGGAAAATGAGGAAAATATTTTCCCCAAAAATGTATTCCGCGAAACAAACACACCTAAATATTTTAATAATTTACCAATGTAGTACTTTTGAGCAATTTTGAACAAGAATGTGGACGTGGTGTTCCAATCAATGCAAGTTGTCTTAGGCACTGTTTGGTAACCATCCAAACAAAGGCCTAATTATGATTTTTTGTTCCTGAATCAGTTTGGGACGAGAATCACGTTTGATAAAATTTTTGTTCCGGGAACAAATTTGTTCGGGGAACAGATTTGGAAGAGAATCAAGAAAAAAAAAAAAAGTTGATTCTTGTTCCGGAAACAAAATTGAGAATCAAACTCTTCTTCTTCTTCATCGATCGCCATCCCGTGATGCCGCCCGCCACCGTTCGCCACCGCCCGCCGCCGCCCGTTGCTGTCCGCCGCCGCCGGTGGCCGGTGACTAGGTAGGCCTCGCCGGGGTGGGTGAGGCCCACCTAGCCCCGGCGAGGCTCGCCGGTGGCCGGGCGAGCCTCATGACCCCACAACGCCGCAGGCCGGCGAGCCTCGCCCGGCCCCCGGCGAGGCCGGCCTGGCCACCAGCAAGGCTCGACCGACGAGGGTCGGCGACGCTCTGGTGAGGTCGCTGACCCTTGTCTGGCCGGTCGCCATTCTGGCGATCGGCCCGAAGAAGAAGAAGAATTGGAGAAAAAAAGGAAAAAAAAAAAAAAGGAAAAAAAAAAAAAAAAAAAGAAAAGAAAAAAAGGAAAAATTATAAAAATTATTTAAAAATTAAAATAAATTGATTTGGAATAGAATCAATGAACATGGTACCAAACGCAATTCTATTCCGTAATCAGAAATTTTGTACGATTACCAAACGCGTTCTTTTACTTAAAATCGTTCTGGGAACATAATAAAAAATAATCATTTCGATCGAATTTGTTCCTGAATGTAATCATTACCAAATGCGCCCTTATATGTCATGGTTGATGCTAATATGAAATTTTCTTTAAAAAAATTTCTCACTTTTTTCTTTCTCTCTTTCTTTTTTCCCCTTATTTTGTCCAATGGCTAGAGAGGGTTGAGGAAGGGAAGGCCTCACCTAGGTGAGGGTCACCCTCATCCGCGTCTAGTGAGGGCCTACAATAAAGGCAAAAAAAAAAAAAATTAAATAAATAATTTAATTTTTTAAAATTGTCCACATTAGCAATTCCTAGCCAAAATTGGCTAGGTGAATTACATTAGCAAATCGTTAAAATATTTAAGACTAATTTGATCAAATTAAAATGTTTAGTAGTGAATTAGCACAAGTACAATAAATTTAGGACCTTTTTGTTAATTTTCCCCTTAAGAAACAAATGCACCAAAATAAATGACAAGCACAGTCTACTTGACAAACTATAAATCGGCCAAAATTGGATTTTAATTTTTTAAAACCGTCAAAGAAATTCCCTAAGCGATGAGCTTTGGTGTCTTTTTTTTCACATATCTGCATGTGATTCCTCTAGCCACTCTTCAACAATCGTATTTGCATTCTAACATTACTTAATTAGTGAGTGCAAAGTTGCATAGAGAATCACTATGTTACATGATAAAAAACAAGGATAGCTAGTTGAAAATTACATGGCAAATTGTCCAAAAGGTCCTAAACTTATTAAATAATAGTCAATTTAATTATAAACTTTTCAATTGTGCCAATTTTGTTATAAACTTTTAATAACTTGCCAATCTAGTAATAAACCATTCAATTGTGCCAATTGAATTCTAAACCTTTTAAATGATTTGCTAAACTAGTCCTAAACATTTTAAAGATTCGTCAGTTTTAGCCAAAATCATAGATGTGATAGTTCAGTCAGCGCCAACCATCCTTCGTGGCACAATCGACGATGACATGGACAATTTGCAATTTTCTTAAAATCTTTTCTTTTCTTCTCCTTTCCATTCATTTTATTTTTTTTTTCCCTTTTTCCCTCTACCAACCATCGTCAGGCCTCATCGATGGCCCATGATTGTTGCTGGCCATCGGCGAGGCCCAATGTTGGCCGGAAAAACAGAAAAAAAAAAAGAAAGAAAAAAGAAAAAAAATGGCAAAAAATTGTTCATATTAGTGCCAACCATGCCACATAAGATGCCCAATGCTAACTAGATTTCCATTTTAGAGATTTTTGGTCAAAATTGATTAGAATGATTAAATTAGCAAAACGTTAAAAAGTTTGGGACTAAATTGTTAAAAGGTTTAGAACTTCATCAGTAAAATTGAAAGATTTATAACTAAATTGACAAGTTGTCAAAAATTTTAGGATTAAATTGGCCGCATACAATAAGTTTAAGATTTTTTGAACAATTTTCCCAATGATTGCTAATTTAACAATTAATAATGTTATGTCGGTTTGTAATCTTTTTTTTTTTTACAAAAGTCACTTCTAACACTATTGATCTTGATGACTAGTTAAATTTTAGGAACTTAATTATCCATGTTAAAGTAAAGCAAAGTCGAGTTGCGTAAAAAGTGGATTATAAAGACTCTTTCTACCCTTTCCTTTACACGATAGGAAAGAGGTTCTTCACATAAAATGTCACATGGTCCCTGCTGGAACCGACGTGGAGAGGAGATTGAATAATCATAGTCCACTAGAATCTTTTTCGAAATTCTCCAACTTCTACAATTGGCGATAGCCAACTAAAGCTTTCTTGTTCAAACTTCCCTTTCCGTTTCCCAATCTATTTCCGAGTCTCCAAAGAATGCCAGTTGCGTGAAAAAAAGGCTAAATAAGAATCAAACGCCTTTTGGGGAAAAAGATTCCCACAAGTTTTTTTTTTTTTTTTTTTTGGGGGGGGTGGGTGGTTGATGTATCATATTCTGGGCAGGGACGCCGCCGACATTCCCATGTGGTCAATGAAACCTTTCCGTCATTATGGATGGAAACGAAAAATATTGACATGGAAAACAACACATCCTTGCGAGAGCCGCCGCATGTGCTGAAGCTTCTTTGCTTCTCATATTCCTTTCTTGACCGTGTGTGCGTGTCACAAGGGAAAGGGAAAGAGATAGGGAGAGAGGCTTCTTAGCTAAAAGAAACTTATCGGAGGTACCTAACTCTACTTATCTATCTTTAAGTGCTCTCTTTTTGTGTGTTGTTTTTCTTTTCTTTTTTTTTTTGGGGGAGGGGGGCTTGGGGTGTCTTTATAGGGAATCCTATTCTAGAGGGAGATACCTAACTCTACTTATCTCCCTCTTGGTGCTGCATTGTATGATTGATTGTTGTGAAATCCAATTAATCATGTACAATAAAATAAAATTGTACTTCAATTATACAATTTAGCACTTAGGTTAGATTAACTAGAGTTAGGCATCTCCTACAAGAGTAGGACTCCATATAGTTTTCTTTTAGCTATAGAAGCTTCTCTCTCGTTCATTTCCCTCAAACTCAAAAGTCAGCTGGAGCTCGAAGAAAAAATCTTGTAAACACTTGAGTCAACATCACAGCGAAAACATAGCATTTTGATCAATTGATGAAGTGGAGATGAGACAAACAATGCCATGAAGCACTTGATAGCTTATGAAGTGACAGTCTACTTCAATGTGCATTCATGGAAAACATCAATATGTGTTGTTTAGATAGCACTCTAATTATTATAATAAATTACTGGTCAACCATTATAAGAGACATTTATATCTTCTAATAACCAGCCCAAACATGGTAATTTTGATGTCATATCAGCAAGAGCATGATATTCTACTTCTATGCTAGATCGAGAGACAACGATATGTTTCTTGCTATGCAATGAGATGAGTTATTAAAAAGAAGTAGTAACCTCTAAAAGAGAGATGATTAAGCATTAGGCCGATCAATATCAGAATAAGCCGTCAACTATTATGTAGAGCAAGTGGAAAAGTGAAGACCATAAATAACATACCTTTGACATAGTGAAGAATTTGAAGAACAACATCAAAGTGAGTTGTGCGCCATGCGGTCATAAACATACTAACAATATGAACAGCATAATCAATATTAGGACGAATAATAATGAAATATGCAAGATTGCCAATCAACTGTTGATAAAGTGTAGTATTTGGAAGATGAGTCCATCTTTGTCATCAAATTTGGCATTAGATTCAATGAAAATGGTGGCAATTTTGTTATCAGTGAGTCTTGCTCAAGAAAGAACATCAATTACTTATTTCGCTTGAGAATGATGATAGCATGCAACTTCCGCCCAAAAAATGTTTGAGCCACTTGACATCTTTCATTTTCAAATTGTTGACTAAGATGTTGCTAGAATTTGTAATTCTGGTTTGATCATTGCTAGTAATAATGATGTCGTCCACCTATAAGAGCAGCGGAATATACTTAGGAGATGTTAGCTGAACAAAGAAAGCATTGTCATAAGGATTGGATGCAAAGCCAAGACGTTCCATGGTAAACTTGAATACCATCCAGGAGGATCTTGCTTCAATTTATATAATACTCGACATAAGCGACACACTTTACTTAGAAGAATGATTGTATTTAAGAGGAGGTTCCATATAGACTTCTTCAAAAAGATTGCCATTGATGAATGCATTCTAATATCCATTTGGAATAGTAGCCATCGCATAATAGAGGCGATAGCAAGGGCAAGTTGGGTAGAAGTAAGATGTTCAATTGGATTAAAGGTCTCATCATAGTTAATTCCATAATGCAAGTAAAACCTTGTACTGCTAGTCGAGCTTTTTAACGTTCCACATTATCATCTATTTGAGTTTTTTAGTCTTGTATTGTATAAGTTATGCACCCAACTATTACCTATAACAAACATTCCAAAAGTGTGCTAGGCATAATGAAATAGGCTGTCAAAGTCCAACACAAAAGCTTAAACTGATTGATGAAGGGAGATTATATGTTTATGAAGAGCATATAAGTTCAAATAAATTGGAGTAAAACCTATTTTTGATACAACATTAGAAAGTAGAACCCAAAAGTTTAAGTTGATAGGTGAAGGGAGACCACATGTACATGTTGTGAGAGAGAGTGTGAGAGGGAGAGCGAGGGAGGGAGGTTTATGGTGGCCTTGCATGTTGCGGCAGTGGTGATGGGTGGCTAGGTGTTGATTGTGAGCGGCAATTTGAGGAATGAGCAATTGGAGAAAAGGGCACAATATACCGCAAGTGTCAAAAGTTGGCACAGCTGGACATTCAAATGCCAAAAATTCCAAAATGTATACTTAAATACCACTTTTTTAAAAATAAAATAAAAATTGGGAACACTTAAGTGCCAATTATAGCAAGGGTAGCCGAAAACCCGATGTGGCATTATTTTAATAATAAATTGATCTATCTGGCTCGTCGGAGTTGCCTACCTAGCAATGAATATGCAAAATGATGTCATTTTGCCCCAAAATCGATTTTTAATATAAATATTAATTAAACAAAATTTATTGGAAAAAAGGAGGAGCGGCGGCATGAGGGCTATGGAGGCCCTCATCGAAGCTGTGGCTACCTCTTTTTTTTTTTTTTAATTATTTTAATTAATATTTATATTAAGAATTAATTTTGGAGGCTTATAGCATCAGGGGCAATTTTTTAAACAAAAAAATTGCCACATCAGTTAAAAAGTCGTTGGAAAATGCTACGTTAGCAATTTGACGGGAATTTCTCGTTATTAGCACTTAATTGTTCAACTCTTCTCCGATTTTGATACTTAAGTATACCATTTAAAACTTTTGGCATTTAAATCTCTTTATGCTAAGTTTTAGTATTTACAGTGTACTTTGCCCAAAAGAAAAAGGTAATAATAAGGAGAAAATGTTGAGCAGGAGTGGGATTTCAGCCTGTCAAAAAATCACACTCAATTCATCAGGTGACACGTGTCGTTTGGGCCGCACTAGAAGCCTCCCTCACCTCACATGGCCGTCTTGCCTCTCTCTTCTCTCTTTTCCTTTCCTTTTTTTTCCTTTATTTTCTCTTCTTCTTCTTCCCTTTCACTCCGACGCGAATATCTCCCCTTCCTCCACCACCACCCCACCACCGTCTCAGTCCACCTCCGCATCGCCATTTTAGTCCTCCATTGTCGAGATCGAGTTCGGCCAGCAAACTTGGGCCTTGAATAACCAAAAAAATAAAAAATAAATAAATAACCAAGAAGAAGAAAAAATGGCAAGGAGGCCTCTGGTCAGGAAAAAAAGCAGCAGTAGGATCGTCCCCACCATGTATCCAAGAAATTGGAGCGAGGGTTCCTATTCGTGAAACAGATCTTGATGATAATGATGACGACGACGACAACGAGGATGAGGAGGAATTGCGTTTGAATTGCTAAGAAGGAGAAGCAAATTGAGTCCCAGAGCAAAGCCAACCAAAGCAGCAACAATTGGGGCTCCGACCATCACAAGAAGCACGACCCCGCCCCCACCGCTCCTTTGCAGCTGGTCCCTCTCACTTGTCCACTCCAATTCCGCCGCTAAGCTGGGTCACTCACGAGTCACCCCCATGGAGTCAATCCATCTCTATCCCGGCTCCAATCCCCAACCGTCGTCTTTTTCTTTTTCGGGGGGAGGAGGAGGGATTCAAGGCCCAAGTTCGCTGGCCGAGCTCGATCTCGACAACGGAGGGTTGCAACGGCGGCGAGGGGCTGGATTGAGACAGCAGGGGGGTGGTGGTGGTGGAAGAGAAGACATTCGTGTCAGAATGAAAGGGAAGAAGAAGAAAAAAAATAAAGGAAAAGAGGAGAGGGAATAGAGATGCGAGACGGTGACGTGAGGTGCGGGAGACTTCTGACGTGGTGGGCCTCGAACGACACGTGTTGTCTGATGAAAGATTTTGACATGCTAGAATCCCTTTCCTGCCCAATATTTTCTCAATGATGAGCGGATAGTCTTTTGTCTTGTTAATCCCAAAAGCCTCTAAATGAATATCTATGGATGATAAAAAAAAAAAAAAAAGATCGTAGATGATTGCCACCTAAACGGACAAAAGCCACCATGGGCTGGTGCCCGGTCAACAATTAAACTTTACACTCAATCAAAAGGAAATTGATTTTAGGAAATTAATAACTTTCTGATGATGACCACAATTAAATGCTCCATTAGTTTTGTGCTCGCCCAAATAAAGAAATGGTAGGGCTCTCCTATAAATAGGAGTGCCTATGGTCGACACATTTGATACGAATCACTTCCATGTCCCTGGCCAGTCCTCTACTCAATATAAACCGCCACTTTCTTTTATTTTCCCTCGCTACCAACAATGCACGCAACAAAGAGAACCACCTTCGGCTTATATCTGATACTCTTCTTATTTTTTCATGCGGCGTTCCTGGGATGCTTGGGCGCACGCCACAGCCTGCCTATACCAAGCCACCAGCCCTTGCGTGGATTAGGGTTTACCGATTTGGCAAGCCGAGCTGAGACGATGGATCGGAGAAGCTTGGTGTCCGAAGATAAAGTTGCCCCTGGTGGACCAGACCCTCAACACCATTATTAGCTAGTAACCGAAGCCACAATCTCATTTGAGGTTATAGCATGCAGTGTTATGATAAGCTTCCTTCTGTCAAGGATATTTCTCCTCAACTTTCTGGTGATTTCTGCTATTTTGCTTGCTGAACAATCTGATGTACTTTTCTGCTGTTTCAACGTTTTCATGTTTTTAAACTACCGTGTTTCTAGTTTCTTTCTTCTTTTCTATCACAAACGGTGTTGACATGATATAGACACAACGAATCACACCTGGTCGATATTGGTAGACGCATAGGGTAGACTCATCTTGGACAATTCGTTCTGTCCTTCCTTGATTTCGCGGCAAATCGAATGCGTTGCGTTCAGTTAGGTGCGTACGGACCCATGAAGGCAGCTCAGAATCTTTGACATGGCCCATGGAACGGCATGTTTGCATGGCTTAGGTCATGAAGGCTCGTGGGTACGTACTTTACCTTCGCTCATCAGTTATTTTCTCAAGATAAGATAGTTGAATTCAGATTCAAGGAATTCCAAAGCAGCATGTTCATGCCCACGTCAGATTGTCCATCGCCGATCAATCAAAAGAAGAGAGGGGGGAACTCAGATTTTCCTTAAAACGCATGGACGAGTTACGAGCCATAGTGATAGCTATGATTATGGTCCGCTACTTTATCTGTTCGGCAGTTTCGGGCAATTAGTACTATTGAAAATTTGGAGTTCTCAGAAGCTCATGTCAAATGGATTTCGATGTCTTTTGCCGAAACAACATATGGAATTCATAGGATGGGGGCGACTCGAGCAAATATGCGAGGATTAGTTGGAGGTCCCTAAAAGGTCCAACATAGCTGCAATACTTGTTACCATTAATATTAACAGTACGTAGAATGTCATTTGAGTTGGGGATCATCCCTTGCATCGAATTGAAACCACTTCCGGATAAATAAATAAAAAGTATCGGACTCATTCGTCATTTCTAATCAAATCAAGGAAAATGAACAAGTTAAGAAAAATATTTTCCCTTAAGAAAGTATAGATATTTAAATTCCATTTGTTTGATGAAAAATAATTTCCAAAAATATATTTTTCAAATTTTCTGATATTTAGTTCACTGAAAATGAAGAAGTCAAAAAATAATAATTTCCCCATAAAGAAAACACGTTCAAAAATAGGAAAAATGTTTTCCTCTTTTGAAAAGAGGAAATAATTTTTCCTCCTCTTTCTTTCATCCAAACCAAACACGTTTTCCTCTGTGAACTCCTTTTTCATATTTTTTTTTTTTTAAAATCAATTTATTTTTTATTTTTTTATTATTTTCTTTTCTTTTATTTTTTTCCTTTTTTACTCTCTCTTTTCTTTCTTTTCCTTCCTCTTTCTTCCTCTATCGGCCGTGTGCCTTGGCAATAGCCAGCAACCTAGCGGCCCGGCTAAGATGCGGGCCAACGAGCTTGAGGCTCGGCCAATCCAGACGAGCCCGAGCTCGGCCCGAGGTCAACAAGCTCACGACTCGCTTGATCTCGATGGAGGCCGGCGAGCTCGAGGCTTACCCAATCCCGACAAGCTAGAGCTCGCCTATCGCTATCACCACTAGTGGAAGGAGACAAGGATGGTGGCAAGCAAGCAGAGGAGCAATGGAGAAAAGGATGGAAAAAGAAAAGAAAAGAAAGGAAAAAATTTATTTTAAAAATGAAAAAATAATCAATTTTTTAGTAATTTTTCCCAGAAAATCAAATAAGATTATCACACTAAATAGCATAAAATATTTTCTAGTTAATTTTCATATTTTAGCCAAATACTAGAAAGATAAAGTCATTTTTCATGGAAAAAAACTTCCTGAAAAATATTCTTCAAAAATTGCACATTTTTTTGTGAAACAAACGGATTTTTAGATGCATTTATTTAGAGCGACAAATGCAAAGAATTCGAAACAAAATGAGGTCATACAAACATACGCGCGTCCATATGTCGTGCGTTAAGAATGCATGCTACCAAAATCTGCACCTTAACTCATTAGATGATCGGCTTTATTATAGCCACCGAAATGCTAGTTTTAGTGGAGTTAAACCTCGAGAAGTGAACAAGTGACTTCAATGTGAAGACCTATAAGCTTTCTTGATGTGATGGAGCCTGGTGTTGCAAAAGGAGAGATTTGTCTAAAAAGTCCTCAACATATTCTACGACGGATGATTTAGTCTTAAACATTTCAATTGTGCCACTTTAGATCTAAATCTTTTGATGATTTGTCAATTCATTCATAAACCTTTTAACAATTTACTAATTTAGTCATTTCGGCCAATTTTTTTAAAAAATAGCTAACATGACGACCTAATCAACGTCCATCATCTTATGTGGTACAATTAAACACCGATGTGGAATTTTTTTAATTATATAAATTTTTTTCTTTTTTGTTTCTTTTTCCTTTTTTTCCTCTACCGACATCAGGTGGGGCTGCCCTCGCAGGCCTTGAGCAAGGGTCGCCCTCGCCAGATACGGGGAGGGTTGCCCTCACCTAAGGCCAACGGCCTCTATTGTCCCTCAACGAGGTTTGACGATGGCTGGTGGAGGGATAAAGGGAAAAAAGAAAAAAAAAAGAGAAAATGAAGAAAAAGAAAATTTTAAAAATTTAATAATTGTCGATGACGGTGTTGGCTGTGCCACATTGGATGGTAGTACTAACTAGATCACCACGTCAACAATTACCGGTCAAAAAAATGTTGAAAGGACTAAATTGAAAAATTATGGAAAGGTTTGTGGCTAAATTGACAAATTATCATAAGGTTTATAACTAAATCAGTACAATTTGAAGGTTTAAAACTGAATTGGCGTCAGTCCAATAGGTTTACAACTTTTTGACCAATTTTCTAGTTGCAAAAGCATCACATTGCCAGAAATGGTTAAAGCTAGATTGATACAACACTGTAGCGTCCCCTCATGAATGTGATCTTCCTTTTTGGCTGATGCACATGGGATATGGGTTTATCTATCTTGTCAATCTTGCTTTCTTCATTCTTTTTAGCTTCTAGGGTCCAAAGCCGCTCGGGGTAGGCATGGGTAGTTTTCTTAGCAAAAGGTAAGGGACACGAGGAAGACAGTTTAAGAGTATATTCGGATTAGCACGTAGTAAAGTAATATGCGTGTTCGACCAAAAAAAGGAAAAATGATGTGTGGGCCAGCGTGAATTTGAAACCCAAAATGAATTTGAAGGTCTAGGAAATGCATTTTCCCTCTCATCTATTCACGATAGTTCCTTGATTGCTTTGTTGTACAGCCAGTGATATAGGTATGCAGATCCTCTTTTTTCGACCTTTACCATGTCTTTCTGCCCCATAACTCAATGGCAACATGACATTCGTCGAGATCTCGGTTAGTTCAATCAGCCATCGTGATCTCGATAAGATCTATAGGCATCGTGGTCAAAGTGTTGACGAACAGATCGTATATGGAATTGAACAGGGCGCCTCTAGATATATCGTCAAGATATCTTGTCAGTGCTACGAGTCACCGGCCACAGTGATTGGCCGGGCTTAGACAAGGCTTGACCTCGCCAGACATCTCCCCGCCGGACATCTCCCAGCCATCGCAACTGGTGGAGTAAGAAGGAAAATATAAGAAAAAGGAAAGAAATAAAAAAATTGATAAAATTTAAGAAAATTTGTTTACATGAGTGTTGGCCGTGCGTTGGCCATACCACATATGATGATTGTCGTCCACATCAACGATTACCAATCAAAATTGACTTGAAATATTATATTAACAAATCATCAAAATGTTTAGTATTAAATTAACTAAATTGAAAGGTTTATGATGGTCTTTTTTGGTTATTATCACACCATCGTGGTCAAGATATTAGTTGAGAGTAAGAAAGCAAAAAATAGAATTATGGAATATTTAGTATATTTCAATGTATAAAAAAGTGTACATGGAGAGCCTATTTATAGGCTTTTAATATATGACTATCTAAGGAAATCAAATTAGATATATATAATCAAAATAGATATTAAACATCGAGTGGAAATAGCAAGCAACCGATGCAACTGGCTTGCGAAATAGTAATTGAGTGACATGGCGTATATTGCTAGCGTCATAGCATTAAATGGCTTATACGACTAGCTTGGGAAAATAGTTACTAAGTAATGCAATCTATGCTGCTGGTATTAAAAGAAAAGCCACCTTTGTGATAAAGGCTCGACTAGGCAACGCACTTTGTATAGCTAGTCATCGTGGAATGGATTAGATTAAGCACTTCCTCAAATTAGAATTGTGTACACAAAGTAAACATTGGTGACTGTTGACCAATATGGATGAAGGATTTATTTGAATATGCATTAGGGTGCTGAAGGTGCATGGGTGCAACGAGTGCGAAATGAGGCGAATGAGAAAGTGGAAAATAGAATTGTGGATTTATTTATTTATTTTATATTTCGATGTATAGAAAAAAAAAAAATAAGTATATCCCAAGTGCTAAAATCTCGTGCGGATAGATAAATAAGTGTCAAAACTTTCAAAAGGTTCAGTTAATAGTTATTTTTTTCGAAAATTGGACACTTAAGTGTCAACTCTAACAAAATTTGCCAGAATTCCAACGTGACATTATTTGATTAATAAAACCGATCTACGTGGCGTACCAGAATGTCCACTCAACGTCCTTGTCCCAAAACGACGTCGTTTGCCCCTAAATTTTATATCAATTAATTTAATTTAATTTAATTTAAAAACTATTTTTTTTTTTTTTTTAAAGATCAAATCTAGAGTCGTGGAAGCCCCCTCTACCGCCGCCCCACCATTGCGGAAAAGTGGTAAGCTAGGGTTGCCGGCTAGTAGCTGAGGCCTACCGACCTCGGCCGACCCTTGCCCCACCGTCTCCAGCCCTTTCCGATGATAGTGGCGTTGCGGCAGCAAGGGCTTCCATGACCCCAGATCGGACCCTTTTTTTTTAAATTTAGTTTTTCAAATTAAATTTAACTAATATTTATATTAAAAATCAAATTTAGTTCAAAACAACATCATTTGGGTTTATCTAACTACGTTATCAATCTGGCTAGAAATTCTTGCTGTTAGTATTTAATTATTCCTTTTTCGTCCGATTTTGGCTCTTAAATATACCTTGTGGAAATTTTAGCACTTAGGTGCTTGGCACTCCATAGAAAAGAGTGTATGGAGCTAAGCTTTGACAGATGACTATTAAAGGAAATCAAATAAAATGTGCATAATTAAAATATATAGAAAATCAGAGGAATATCCCATGACGAATCAATCAGATATGGAATTGAAGCAGGGACATCTAGAAATCTAGATCCTGTCAGTGTCAATAGTGACAGTCGTAGGATCGACCTACCATGTAAAGTTTCGCTCTCCAACTCGCAAGTGCTTCCCGTGAAATCATGTGCAATGGAAAAGGGGAAATAAACTGAAACAACAAGCCACGGACAAATCGAAACGTCATGAAACATGAGGTAACTGAGATACATTTTGATAGCGCTTTATATGAGACCAATTGAAATCAAAAGTTCAAGTGGTCAGGTTTCACGTTATCTTGGGTAATTGCGTATGATAAGGAACGCCTATCGAGATAAAAATGAATGATGAGCAATGTAGGACAAATCAAATCACTGAAAACCATCCTTATTCGAAGGTTTTTCCCCAAATATTTTTCCCATTTGGCTCGGTAGAAGATGCTCTCCTTTCCATGACTTTCACCAAATGGAAAAATATCGTGAACTCTTGCGAAGGTTCATTACGTGGAGCCACGCATTTTATTGAAAATTTTAGAAGAAAGAAGAAAAGCATATGTCGATCTCATCTTGATCCGGGGCGCCAAATTTTCCTACCTTACATACCAATCAAAAAGAAAAAGGGAAAAAAAGTTCCCTCCGAAACAAAAACTCGATAGAAAAAGAAAAAGAAATTGTTCGGTTTTGGATAATTGTTGACGTGTTATACGAAATGAATCCGCAATTCTCTGTTGAGTTGACTGTAATTTGATGTCTAGACTTTCGCATTAGCAATAGATGTAAGTATAGGGACATGCTAAAACCTGATATTTAGATTATTATTTTTTTGATTGGTGCTGTCTAGATTTGATAGCACGTTTTTTCACTCAAATTAGGAAAAATAAATATTACCTACGATCATTATTGTAAGGTTCACAAATAAATATTACCTACGATCATTTTTTTATTAATGCAAATGCATCTGCTACCTGGATCATCATAGTGTTGTAATATAAAGTGGAAACTTAAGAATCTCTACAATTAAATAAACGCCAAATAATAAAATTACCAGAAAAAAATGAAAAAAAAATAAAGAACATTGGATATTTATGTGATGAAAGAGCCAATTACAAATAATCCACTAAACAATCGTAGAATTACAGTGATATAGTCGCTCAAATGCTCAAATATTTTCCAATTCTACGTTACACCCAAACCCGCAGTATTTAGTCAAGCAGCACTACGGGCCAAACAGCACCTCCACGAGTGTAAGTTCTCTTCTTCAGACCAAAAACGATATCCCTTAAACTTTGTATAATAATAAAGAAAGTGAGACCCCAAATCAGGAAAACTTCTTTTTGCTAATTCTTTGAAGATTTCGGCCAAGAGTAATAGGAGTTTACTTCCTCATTTTTCACACGGTAAAGGCAACAATGGTTCGGACTTTCCAATCTAAAGTTTGGGTCAAATTTTGTTCAAAGATGTAAACTCGAGATATAATGTAACACATGAAACACTCTGCAAGTCTCATGACATAATATGGCATGGTCCTGCATTATCTTTTAACAAGGATTTCAGGTACACTCGAATGACTTAATAAATCTTTTTCCCCGACATTCCCCTCCATAGATTCTCCACCAAAGGTTTTTAAAATAAGGGGAGACAAAGAGGAAGGTCGATCAGACGGATATCCGGATATAGCGGTGGACGTCAACTCTCTATAATGCGCATGGAGGCTCCGTCGCCCAACATTCTCTAGCGTGCGCATGGGCAAGTGCAACCGTGATTGGACTGACGAGTTATTCCTGATGATCTAGTGAAAAAGAACATGAATCCGCATGCCACTGGAATTCTCTCTTTGCTCCTCCCAATTGCTAATCCGTTGCCGTGTTGCAGCTTCTTTAATGAGCAGTTTGGCACCTCCACCTCCATCTCCCAACGATTCATTTTTGAAGGAAAGATGATCGATGGCTCGTGTTCCCATATTGTAAGATGTCATGTTGGAGATGGAGAGAGATGGCGGATGCACTAGAACTTCAACCACTCATGCTGGGGAACTGATAAAAACAGAAAAGAAGAGACTAACAGATTGAGACCTCCGTGTAGCAGAGGGTAATGTTACATCTTCACTTTGTCCAGATGAGAGAGTCATAAGCCAAATTTAAACCAGCGACTGGATGTGTTTTTACTACCTTTCTTTTGTCCTTTCCTTCTTCTTCTCTGAGCAAAAGCCTTCTACTGCAACTTCTGTCGTGCCATTGCAAACTAGAGGACGCGGACCTCCACTGTATTTGCATGTCACCCCGCTGGTCCCTCCCTCCCTCTTTTGAAGGTCCATGAGCTTTTTTTTTGTTTTTTTTTTTTTATGGTCGAAGTCCATAACCTTGTGAGACCTAAGAAGGCGTGACAAAGACGGATAGTGGAGGCAGGCTAAGGGAGATAGAAAGCAGGAAAGAGAATGTTAGGGTTCTATGGCGTATTGTGCGCAATTGCATAAAGTTTTTTTGAGGTGACAAGACAAGGTCCAATTATCCTCCACTTGTAGATGATCAATATGCAACAATGATAAAGAGAAATAACCATTAAAACAGAAAACTTCCTTTTCTCATTGTCCTATGAAAATAGTCAGGTTAAAAATTTAACTAGCGTTTAAACTTCGCAGTTAAACAATGATCTAATGTGTCATGAATACTCTGTGTTAAAACTTAAAATGGCAACATTGCCTTTTTTAGGGAAAAATTGTCTTAAAAATCCTAAACCTATTGTTAGGAGACCAACTCATTTCTAAACATTTTAAATTGTGCTAATTTAATTTTTAATCTTTTAATAATTTGTTAATTTAGTCTTTTTGTCAATATTGATTGGAAATCACTGACGTGGGCATAAGTTGGTTGTCAATTGACTTTCATGGCATTGCTAGAGCTAAAGTGGATAATTTTTGCATTTTTTTTTAATTTTTTTAATTTTTTCCCTTTTTTGCCGAGGCTAGACACAAGCAAAAGGAAAAGTTATAAAAAAAAATGTAAAAATTATCCACATAAACACCGGCCATGCTACATAGGATGGTTGATCGCCAACTGGATTCATATTGATAATGCTAGTACGAACACATAAGGGAGAGTGAGTAAGTGTTTAAAGGAAATTTTGATAAATAAAATAAATTTTGAATAAAGTCTTAGTAGCGAAAAAAGTCTGATAAACAAGTCACCAGACTTCTGATGAATGTTCAGAATCATATAAGAGATGGGATTGATTTTTGCGATACATAAAAGAATGCAACAGATTTAAATAAAGAGGGTTAAAGGAAGAGAAGATTACACATGAAATTTATAGTGATTCGGCTTAGATCAAGCCTACATCCACTCTCCCACATTAACAGCTATTTGGCTAGAATTCACTATAGCATCAATAGAGAAATATAATTTTCTAAGTGCAAATATTCAGTGGAAGATCCTTGCTCTCTCACTAAGTCACTCTTTTCGTAATTTTCTCTCTTGAATACAATTTATAAGGACCGTAAGTGGAGAACAAGTAGTTGGAAAGACTTCAGACTTTGGAATTTCAATTGTCACGTCTCTTCCTCAAATAGACTGAATGACCTCCTTAAATACTCATACACACCTCACTAGTCGTTGGCATTTTCTAGAGGAATTTCTTCCAATCAATCCATTGGACAAAATCGACTAAGGAGATCTTATAGCCATTTGAAGATTGAGCGAAAATCCGTTGATTCTAGTCGCCCATACAATTGGAATCTAAGTTTTCATAAGTAGATGCTTTCGAAAAGGAACTTGTCTTCAAGATTGATTTCATCGATTTGTAATTGATTCAATTAATGTATTTATAGAAGGAAAGTGAGATTTTTCACCAAAGAGCTAGATGTTGTAGAATAATTTCCTAATGCGTTCATTCTGAATCCTTGTTGCAAGATCAATAAATCTGAATTTGATTTCTTCCTCGCTCTGGACACGGTTTCAGTCTGGATCACGTCAGAATGGAAAATACTTCTAAAATGAATAGACTTTGACAAGAGTCTGCGATATAACTTCAGAAGTATTATGTTCTTCAAAATAAGAATAAGAACTAGAAAGTTTTGTCAACTTCAAAACTTGGTAGGAGTTTTCTCGACAATCTCCCCATTTTTTGATGGTGACAAAACTTTCATGCAAATTTAAGCATAATGTAAATGTTATCCTGCAAAACAATACCTTAACAATACAAGATAATAGATAGAGATAATAGAAAGTAAGCATTATACGAATAAACATTTTCTAAAGTCTGCTATGGACAATAAAGTCTGCATAAAAACACATCACACCAATAAAGCATAGAAAACACAAACTGCTGACACAACCAGCAAGTCAAAGTTTCAAATCTGCAAAAGTCTCCCCTTTTTTGTCAACAGGAAAAAAGGAGAAAAACAAACAAGCACAAAGAAAATAGAAAAGTGAATATTTTTATAAAATGATCAGGGGTTCCTTGGAACACAGACAAGTCGGAAATCCTCCAAAGCCTGCACAATCTCCTCAAGTTTGGTTAGGCACTTATTCAAGACAATCTCAACCTTCGCCAAATTCTCAGTGGCCTACTGATTCATGTTTTGAACTTTGTTATCAAGAGATTGTATCTTTCCAGAGAGAGATTTTGAGATAGTATCGAGAGTAGCATGCGACTTTTGGATTTCAACCTCCATCTCATACTACTATGCCTTAATCACCAAAAGGAGTTTCACTATTCGAGGATGGTTTGAATCTGGGTTTGGTTTGGGCACTAACTTTTGTAAGTTGAATTGGAGGGGTGTCCAAAATTGAAGGAATATTAATATGAGTATTGGAGGTATCTTGTTCCCCTGAACATTATCTTCTTTTCCTAACCCCTAGGAGATTCTTTAGGGAAATGAGATGCATGCATCTGGAGGAGATCAATTGACATCGTCACTTATAGCTGATTTTGCAATCTGGTCCTGAATGGGAGTTTTCTCACTTGTTTCCCTTGTCTTAGTGACTTCAGTCTATGGAAGAACTCCTTCTCCTTCCTGCATTCCTTCTTTTCTAGCACCTGTTTTGTTGACCCGTTTCCTTGTTCTTCTCTCTAGCATCTCCTTCATCAAGTTCCTTGGTGTCATCTCCTTCCTTATCATAATGCTCACGCTCCTTATTCAGATTTGCATCTCCCTCTCCTTCATCTGAGTCATCCTCCTCACCTTCTTTCTCTCAAGTGTCATCTCCTTCGCTTTCCTCTTCTGAATCTTTCTCGCTCCTGTCTTCTTCTTCTTCTTCTTCAAAATCAACTATACCCATAACAAGGTCTCTCATAGCAATATTTACCACAATATTAGAGATAGTCTCGTCTCCATCATCTTCCTTTTCTTGATCTTGTAGAAGAAGAATAGATCTCTTCCCTTTTGAAGTAAGCAAGACGACACTCTTCCCTTTTCGCTTCTTCTTAGCCACGGATCCTATCTTAGCTTTACTAGCAGATTCCTTCTTCATAAGTTTCAAAGCTTTAGAAAGATCCTTTAATCTCATTTTGAGATCATCTTGAGTTCAATTTGCATGGGAATGATGGTTCTGAAGGAAAAGCTAAAGGGCGGTTGAATCTGAAAATGTTGGAAAAATTTGGTTACCAAAGCTGCATAAGGAAGTTGACATTTCTCCTTCATTACAGTTCTGTAAATATGCAGTAGAATGGTATGAGAAAGTGAGAAAGCAACTTCACTGCAGATAGTCCACATCATTTTTGCTTCAAATTTCGAAACGTCAGTCTTGGAGGCAGCATTGGGTTTGATGCAATTGATCACAATCTTGTTAAGTAAAATGTTAGAGATAGACATCCTAAAATAAATAATGCTTCCCCTAGGAATTTTGTCCTTCACCAAAAACTTAATGATCTCTTCGTTTGAGACATTTATGGACAAAAATTCACTTCGTTCCACTCCCAGAATATCAACCAACAGATCAATATCAACATCAAAAACTTTTTCACTCATAGCAAAATATATATGAGTAGGATCTAGAACTAGAAGGTTAGAATAAAAATAAACGGTCAATTTAAGATAGTCATCAGATGACTCCACACAAAACCTTTCCATATGAAGTTTGGCAAATTTCTCTCGCAAATTTACTTTGATCAAATCCAGAAAATCAAAATCTACCGTTCGAGGGTTCATGACTCCTCTGTTTAGCATCCGCGCATAGACTTTCTCAGTTCGAGGGTTGAAACAACTTTCCTTTAATGCCAGTGATTTCTGCAGCAACATTTATTTTTGGTTGGAAATTCTTGAACATTCTCTCATTGTCATCTTCCTTTTTTTTCCTTCAGTTTGATCATCTGTTTCAAAACGAGGATTAGTAGGAAAGATGGTAAATTCCTTTTCTGCTCTCCCAAACTTTACTTGCCTTAATTTTTCCATGGCTCTAAAAAATAAAGTTTCATTCCCATAGTCATTTTCTTTCAATAACAAAGTTATAAAATCCATGGGACTTCCTCCATTTTTCAAAAACTCATAGTGCTTAAGAAGAATTTTAGGCTTTTTTACCGAAATAGGAGTTGCATCTTGAGTAACCTCTTCCTCCACAGATGGTGATTCTTGCTTCTTGGTGATTCATCTCCAGTGAGATTGAAGTGTGTCTGAGTATCAAGCACAAAACGAGGCCCACAACTAGCAATGCGAGAGGACCTCCTCTAAGAAGATATTGAAACAGACTTAGAGGATTTTGTTCATATGTTCGCGAGGGATCGAGAGAGAGAGTTTTGTAGAGAAAGTTAGAACAAATCAAAAAGCAAAGGTTTGAGAGAGATTAGGGTTTGTGAAGACTTTGGTAATCGAGGAAAAATAAACTGAAGACATATTTAAAGAATACGAACCAGAGCAGACAAACGAGCACAAAAAGCAAAAAAAAAAAACTTCCATTTTGAAAATGTTCAAAAGAATAACTGTAAATAATTTTTGAAATTTTAACTTTGAAAAATCAACAGCGATATAACAATTTTCAAAAATATAAAAGGCAAGTAATAATTCGAATAAAATATTCATACATGTTCAAGAAGGAAAGAAACTTACTCGCTAAAATTTCAAATACTACTTGAATCTGTAAGAACTTTCAAAAGGATGTTTCTTCTAGAAGGTTGAACTGATGCGTCTACTTTTACATAGACTTTAACCAAATATATGAGTTATATTCAAATTTTTACGAATGAATTCGAATAATCCTTTCTTCAGTGGCTTGGTGAAAAGGTCTGCCAGTTGATTCTTAAAACCGATGAATTGAACGTTGATTTCATCATTTGGTACATGATCTCTTATGAAGTGATGACGGATTTCAATATGCTTTGCTCTTGAATAGAGAATGGGATTTTTAGTGAGGTTGATCGTACTTGTGTTGTTACATCAGATTTCTATGCGATATTCTTCTATTCCAAACTCTTTCAGTTGTTGCCTGATCCAAAAATTTGTGAAAAAAACTTCCAAGAGCAACATATTCTGCTTCTACCGTTGAGAGTGCCACAATGTTCTACTTCTTAGAGAACCAAGACACTAACATTTGTCCCAAGAGTTGGCATGTACTAGATGTACTTTTCCAGTTAGGTTTACAGCCAGCTATATCAATATCTGAGTATCTAAGTAGGGCAAAGTTTCATTCTTTTGAATATCATAGACCTAACTTTTGATTTATTGCAATATACTTAATAATACGTTTGACAGCATTAAGATGTGATTCTTTAGGATCAGCTTGGAATCTAGCACACATGCACACACTGAATAAAATATCAGGTCGAGAAGCAGTAATATAGAGAAAAGAACCAATCATGCTTCTGTATATCTTTTGGTCTACTTTCTTTCCATCTTCATCCTTATTGAGTTTGGAAGAACTTGACATAGGAGTCTTAGTCTTCTTATAGTTTTCCATCCTAAATTTCTTGATGATGTCTCTCGGCATATTTCTCCTAATAGATGAAGGTTCATTCCCTTGATTGTCGACTTGTAAACCCAAAAAGAATGTTAACTCACCCATGATGCTCATTTCAAATTCTTCCTACTTAGACAATGAAAATTTCTTACATAGACTTTCATTAGAAGAGCAAAAAATGATATCATATTAAATAAAGAGAGTTGAGGGAAGAGAAGATTGCATACGAAATTTATAGTGGTTCGGTTTAGATTATGTCCACTCTCCCACGCTAATAGCCTTCTGGCTGGAATTCACTATCATCAACCGCTGGCCACTATATCTGGTGCCAACTCTAGAGAGGCGAGGGTTGGCAATCCTCGTTGGCCACAATGAAGGTTCGCAATGCACTCATTGGCCTCAGTGAGGGATCGTGACCACTTACTTACATGGCCCTTATCCAAGGGTCGGCAGGGGTCACTAGCCCTCGGTTAGTGGTTGGCGAAGGTCGCTGGCTCTTTGAACCCAAAAAGAAAGAAAAGAAAAGAAATATATAAAAAAAAATTGAAAGCTTGGTCGGATGGATATAATTGGCAATACTTAAAAAGTTTTAGGATTCAATCAACAAAATTAATATGTATATGATAAAATTAATAAAAGTGCCATAGATTTAGAATTTTTTGGATAATTTTCTAAATAGTGAGATTTAATGGGATTTTTCTTTTGAGAGTGACAAAATCGTTGAGTGTGAAAAGCCTTAAAGAAATTCGTTGATAAGAGTTTGGGAGCACCATGGCCTTTGAAGTCGGTGCAAGTGGGGCATCCATTAAGTCCATTTAACTTGTCACCAGATCTCATCTCAATTTGGTTATGCACAACCGGATACTTGAACTATATTGAGTATTTAACTTGAGCCCCGCTTTAATTAAAAATAGATAAAGTTGCGTTCCACTCAAACAATGAAATTTAACCATCTTATTGTAAGTTGTTCCATGGGCTTTTACTTAGCCGGGTTTCCACGCCATCTCTCTAGATAATCCACACACACACACACAAAATTGCACTCAACCAAACTTGAATAGCAAGCGAAGATACTTATCTAAGCTCGAACTTAATTATGGAGCTCTAAGTGGCAACAGTGTACTTATGAATTAGTAGGTACTACAATGCATGAATGTTTCTAAAATATATAAAATTTCATCTACGTGATTAAGGTCGTGACTAAGCATGTCAAATGTAAGCTTTTTCAACTTTAAACTCGACTAGCAAGGTAGTACTCTAGTACTTGAAAACTGACTTGAACTTGAGGATGATCAAGTTGAGTTGGACTAGCATACGAAACAAGCTGAAGTAACTCTTCCCTAGCAGCTTGAATCATTTACGGGAAAATTACCAAAACAGTCCTAAATCTATTGCAATTTTTTTTTAATTTAGCCCAAAACATTTTTTTTCTAGCCAACTTAATCCTAAACCTTTTGTAATTGTGTCAATTCAATTCATATGGCCTTTGTTTATCAGCCGCCACGACGTAGACACCGGCTATCCAAAGCCCGACGCCGACATGGATAATTTTTAATAATATTTTATTTTATCGATTTTTTTATTATTTTTTTCTTTTTTTTAATCTTTTTTTTTTCCTTTTTCCCTCCTGCTTCTTCCCTCCTTAATCTAACTCGCCGACCAAAGGCGAGTGCCGGTGAGGTCAACCTCACGGCCAATAGCAAGGCTCACCCCCTGTCGGCCACTTGCGAGGGCGAGCCTCGCCTAGTGATGGCAAGATCACCTTCGCCATGGCTTGGTGTGGCCCCGCTTGCCTCTAGCCTAGGTGAGGCTCGCCCGCCATGGGTAAGTCGCAGCTTTGTCAAGGCTAGGCGAGGCTAGGCAAGGCTAGGCATCGCCATGGTTGATGAGGCTTGACTCTAGCTAGATCCGACGAGGGCAAGCCTAGCCTAGCTAGTGGCAACCATCGCCAGAGGCTGTGGAGCTCGCGGACTTTGACCTCATGACCTCTAGTGAGGCTTGACCCTTGCCCAGCCGCTCCTAGCCTTTGCCAAAGTCTGTGTGAGGTCGCAACCTTCGACCTCAACCTTCGACGAGGTCAGGCTTCACCCATGACCGATAAGGCTCGAGCCTTACCAGCCTAGCTAGTGGCCTAGGGGAGGTCACCCAGCCACGACCAGGCTTCCTTGAGGCAGGCGAGGTCCCTCGCCATGAACAACCTACAAGAGGAAGCAGAAGGAAGTGAAGAAAAAAAGAAAGAAAAAGAAAAAAATTAATAAAAAATTCTAATAAAATAAGACATTATTAAAAAAATTGTCCACCTTAGCGTAGACGTTGACCGGCCAACCAGCATCCACATTAGAGCCAACTAGACAAAAATGGTTAGATGGATTGAATTGACATAATTACAAAAGATTTAGAATAAAATTGATAAAAAAATGTTTATAATTAAATTGAAAAAGTTATAACAAGTACTATTTTGATAATTTTGTCAATCCAGCCTTACTTCATCCTCCACTTCTGTCGTGATACCAATCATGTAAACCCGCACGTCGATCGACCTAGCTTCACGACAAACAAGAATGGGCACGCTGAAAAGAATGAAAGGGAGCGCAGCTATGACGGTAATGGGTGACAGCGACATGCGAAAAAACCGTCATGAAAAAGTCAAGTCGTGGATTGTACGGCAATCTCCGCGTCGGATAATCTGCCTTGGCATGGTCATTTTAACTCCTATCTGTATCATTTGCCGAGCACCCAATTGTTTGCTTCACCGAGTCTATAAATGGGGCGGGTCGTTTCTCATTGCATTATCAGGCTCCGTATCTCATTGCATCATCGGGCTCCTAATTCACTCCTCGCGTCTCTCTGTCGAACAACTTCGAATCTTTTCGGAGGCCATCATTGGTCAACCGAAACAACGACTACAATGTCGAGAGTACAGCTGTTCCTGGTCGTGTTCTAGTATCTTTCCACGGTTTTTGATGGCCGTGCTCTTCATGCAGCATTACCAGCTACGTCAGGGAATAAGATGACCAGTTGTCCCACACCTTTCATGTTGCGGATGGTGGTCACAGCTTCGATCCTCCTTGATAGGGCTGCACCAGGAGGACCTGATCCACACCACCATTGACAATAGCCGTCGTTCTTGCATGGCTTTGTTTGACCCCTTGGGAAGATCCCAATATCTCATGCATACAATAAAGGAGTTGATTATAATAATATTTTTGCGTGGTGAGGATGACTTATATGTCACCAGATTTGATCCGTTCATTACAGTCGTGGAGGCCAAATCCATTTATGAAATAGAAGTTTAAGATTTCTTGAGCAATTTGAGTGTACACATATCGAATTTCTAATAATATTAATAAGAATTATTTTTCATTAGTTCTAGGCGAACGTGAAAAGCTCTCATGTTGTTTTGTCGGAATTTAATTGACAACAAAATATCTTTTTCGAAAGTCATTTTTTGACTTTTAATAAGAGGAAACAAGTTTTGTGCTAATACTCAACCGTGGGCAGCTGTGCTGAATTAGAGTCTCTCTTTCATCGCTGAGATCGAGGGTTCGAAACTCGAAGTTGCTAAAGCGTTGTAAGTGGGGGGCCATGGTGTTGGAGTCCTGTGCTAGTCTACCCCGAGGTATAGGAGTCAAATCCAACTGCGCCACTGGGCCCGGCGGGTCAAGATGGAGTCATCGGTTACCAAAAAAAAACACAAGTTTTGTGCTGACTCCGGAGAAGAAATATCCAGGCGGGCTGATTCCGGAGAAGAAATATCCAGGCGGACAAGAAGAAATATCTGCAAATTTTTATTTTGAACTTCAAACCAAACTATAAGTTCCGCACTACAACTCGCAAGTGCTGCACGCGAAATCATGTGCTACTGAAACAGAAAAATCGAAACGTCGTGAAACATGAGGCAATTGAGATATATTTTTGCACCGCTTTATATGAGACCAATTGAACTCAAACGTTCAAGAGGTCAGGTTTCACGTTATCCTAGGTAATTGCGCATGATAAGGGACGCCAATCGAGATAAAGATGAATGATGAGCAATGTAGGACAAATCAAATCACAGAAAACCATCCTCATTCGAAGGTTTTTCCCCATATATTATTCCCATTTGGTTCCTTTAAAGGTCCTCTCCTTTCCATGACTTTCACCAACTGGGAAAATATGGCGACCTCTTGTGAAGGTTCATTACGTGGAGCCACACATTTTATTGAATAATTTAGAAGAAAGAAGAAAAGCATATGTCGATCTCATCTTGATCCGGGGCGCCAAATTTTCCTACCTTACATACCAACCAAAAAGAAAAAGGGGAAAAAAAAAAAGTTCCCTTCGAAATGAAAAACTCGAGAGAAAAAAAAAAAAAAAAGAAATTGTTCGATTTGGATAATTGTTGACGTGATATATGAAATGCATCCGTAATTCTCTGTTTACTGTAATTTGATGTCTAGAATTTCGCATTAGCAGTAGATGTAAGTACATGGGACATGCTAAAACCTGCTATCTAGAGTTTCGTTTCTCTTTTTCGGTGCTATCTAGAGTTGATAGCACTTTTTTTTTTTTTTTCGTTCAAATTAGGAAAAAACAAATGTTACCTATGATCATTATTGTAAGCTTCAAAAGCAACTGGTGTTTTTTAATAAAAATCTTTCCTTTATAATCCAAATGCATCCGCTACGTGCATCTTTGTAATGTTGTAATATAATGCGGAAACTACTGGACCTCTACAATTAAATAAACAGGAGAGAATGAAATTGCCAGAACAAAGGAACAGTAAAGAACATTGGATATTTATGTGGTGAAAGAGTCAACTGTAAATAATTCACTAAACAATCGGAGAATTATAGAGATATAGTCGCTCAAATGCTCAAGTATTTTCCAATTGTATGTTACACCTAACCCCACAGTGTTTAGGCCCTGTTTGGTTCGGTTTTGGGAATGGGCTTTGGGACTCTAAAGTCCCTTAGTCAAATGCAAACGTTTGGTTCGATTTTTTGGGCGACTTTGGCAAGATGCAATTGCATTTCCAAAGGACTCTAAGGGCCCTTAGTCCAAAGTAGATCTAGAGGTTCTTTGGGAACTTGCATTTTCGGAATGCAAGTTTGGGTTACTGTTCATCTTCTCCAGAGAAACCGATTGAAGGCCGACAACCGCTAGCCAAAGGGTCACGCGCGCCGACAACACGCCAGCGACTGCTGCCTAAGGGTCACTAGACCCCAAGGACCGTCGTCGGATCTCAGGCGACGCCTGGATCACGCGACCCAAGCGACTGATGGCCTGAATCGCGCGACCCAGACGGCCGCTTGAGGTCACGCGACCTCAAGAAACGGTCACCGGGTCGGGCGACCCCGGGCGACAGCCGCCTAGGGTTGCGCGACCTCGGCCGGCGATCGCACAGGGTCGCCCAACCCCGACAACCGTGCGGGGGCCAAATTCGGCCATCCGGTGGCCGAACTTCAAAAAAAAAAATACAATTATTTTTTTGCTTTTTTAATTTAATAAAAGTCAATTACAAATGCAAATTTTACCAAACGGTATTTTGGCCAAAGTTGTTTCTCAATGTAAATTTTACCAAATGATATTTGCATTTCGGAAAACCCCCTTTCACCCGAAGGTATTTGCATTTTTGTAAATGCATTCCCCAAAAGCCGAACCAAATGGGCCCTTAGTCAAGCAGCACCACGGGCCAAACAGCACCTTCACGAGGGTTAGTTCTATTCTTCAGACTAAAAACGATATCCCAAAAACTTTGTATAATAATAAAGAAAGTGAGACCCCAAATCAGGAAATTGGCCAAACCAATAGGAAATCTTCTTTTTGTTAATTCTTTGACGATTTCGGCCAAGAGTAATAGGAGTTTACCTCCTCATTTTTCACACAGTAAAGACAACAACGGTCTGGACTTTTCAATTTAATTTCAGGTCAGATTTTTTTCGACCATGCAAACTCGAGATATAATATAACACATGAAACACCCCGCGAGACATAATATGGCATGGTCCTGCATTATCTTTTGACGAGGATTTCAGGTACACTCGAATGACTTAATAAATCTTTTTCGCCGACATTCCCCTCCGTAGATTCTCCACCAAAGGTTTTAAAATAAAGGGAGACAAAGAGGAAGGTCAATCAGACGGATATCCAGATCTAGCGATGGACGTCAACTCTCTATGATGCGCATGGAGGCTCCATCGCCCAACATTCTCTTGCGTGCGCATGGGCAAGTGCAACTGTGATTGGACTAACGAGATATTCCTGATGATCTAGTGAAAAAAACATGAATCCGCATGCCATTGGAATTCTCTCTTTGCTCCTGCAAATTGCTAATCCGTCGCCGTGCTGCAGCTTCTTTGATGAGTAGTTTGGCAACTCTACCCCATCTCCCAACGATTCATTTTTTGAGGAAAGATGATCGATGGCTCGTGTTACCATATTGTAAGATGTCATGTTGGAGATGGAGAGAGATGGCGCATGTAGTGGAACTTCAACCACTCATGCTGGGGAACTGATAAAAATAGAAAAGAAGAAGAGACTAATAGATTGAGACCTCCGTGCAGCAGAGGGTAATGTTATAATCTTCACTTTGTCCAAATGAGAGTCATAAGCCAAATTCAAACCAGCGATTGGATGTGTTTTTACTACCTTTCTTTTGTCCATTGCTCCTTCTCTGAGCAAAGCCTTCTGCTGCAAATTCCGTCATGCCATCGCGAACTAGAGGTTGCGTTCCCCCACTGAATTTGCACTCCACCCCGCTGGTCCCTCCCTCTTATTCTCGCTGATTCGATGCCATGAGGCGCACCTTCGATATGAGGTCACGGACCACCACCTTCATCGATAAGAAGGTCCATGACTATTTCTTTCTTTTTTGGTCGAAGTCCATGACGTCGTGAGATTTAAGAAGGTGTGACTAAGGCGAGTAGTGGTGGCAGGCTACGTGAGATAGAAAGCAGGAAAGAGATTGTTAGGGTTCTATGGCGTATTGTGCGCAATTGCATAAAGTTTTTATGAGATGACAAGACAAGGTCCAATCACCCTCCACTTGTAGAAGATCCATATGCAACAATGATAAAGAGAAATAACCATTAAAAAGAAAACTTCCTTTTCTCATTGTTCTATGATAATAGTTAGGTTGAAAATTTAACAGGAATTTAAACTAGGGGTGAGCATGGTTAAGGGGAGAACCTAGAACTTGAGAACTAGACTAGTGAGAATCTGTTCGATTTCAAGTTCCAAAAATTGGGGAGTTCGTTTCTTTGGATAGGTTCTAAGTTCTAAATTGATCGAACTCAAAACCTAAAACCTAACATCTAGAACAAATTTTGGTGTTTTTCTTGATTCATGTTTTCACGCGATTGAATCTGGAACCATCAGTCTAAGCTTCCATCTTTTTGTATGCCTAAATATAAGTTATGACCAGTAAATTGTAGTAACAAGTAGTGCTTGTTAAAAAGGATAATTCATTGCAATCATTCAATTAATAACACATTTAAAACTTGAGTAGGCTCTAGAACTGACCTTGAGGTTTTAGATTCCAAAATATGAAAGTTAGGTTTCGGTTCCAAAAATGAGGAAATTATTTCAACAAATAGATTCTAAATTTTAAGTGGAACCTGTACAAAACTTGAAACTACTTACCCCCTAGTTTGAACTTCACGATTAAACGATGATCTAACGTGTTATTGACACTCTTTCTGTTAAAACTTTGAATGGTAACATTATCGAAAATTATCGAAAAAGTCATAAATCTATTGTATATGGTTAACTCAGTCCTAAACTTTTTAATTTTACTAATTTAGTCTTAAATCTTTTAATGATTTGCTAATTTAACTATTCTAGTCAATTTTAATTGGAAATCGTTGACATGAACATTGGTTAGTCGCCAATGGTCTTTTGTCACATTGCTAGTACTAACGTGGACAGTTTTTGCATTTTATATTTATTTTATTTTTTCCTTTTTTTCCCCTTTCGTTTTTACAAGGCCGGTCACAAGCAAAAGGAAAAGGATTAAAAAAACAGAAGAAGAAAGGAACAAAAGAGGAAAAATGCAAAAATTACTCCCATAAGCGTTGGTCATATCATATAAGACAGCTGATAGTCAATTGACGTGTATGTCAACAATTTTTGACCAAAATGTTTAAAACTGAATTGGTCCAATTGAAAAATTTAGAACTGAATTGACTGCCATATAATATGTTTATGATCTTTTGGACAATTATCCCCATTTTTATGATATTCTATCATTTATTATCCAATATTATGCTTCTTATTTTTAACTACCGTTATAACTTTCCTTCATTCCTGATTGAAGAGGACATCCTCCTTCAGGCTTTAGTTACTAAGATACAACACGCGCACCGTTCACATATAAACTGGACTTTAGAAAAGAACGAGAAAGTAAAACTCAGAACTCCATGCCTTTCCTCTCTCTCTCTCTCTCTCTCTCTCTCTCTCTCTGCGCGCGTGCGCGACTATTCTATCCGAAGTGGCTTGAAAATGACATGCAAAGGCAGGGTCTGCACGGCCGCATGGATGCGTGTGTTTGACCTTTGTATCTGAGATTTGGACAGATTTTTTTATAATTTTTAATAATTCTTAATAATTTTTGTTTTCTCCCTTTTTATTCTCTTTTTTACTTCAAAGGACCGGCGGGGCCACCTGACTGAGGGCTAGCGACCCTTGGGTGAGGTCATGGCCCGCGCCCAAGAGCAATAGGGATCATCGGTCCTTTGTTAGTCCAAACCAAAAAAGATAAAGGAAAAAAAAAAAAGGAAAAATATAAAAAAAATCGAAAAGTTGGTCAGATAGACTTAATTGGTAAAACGTAAAAAAGTTTAGGACTCAATTAAGAAAATTAAAAGGACTCAATTAAGAAAATTAAAAAGGTTTAGAACTGAATTAGCAAACATGCAACATTTTAAAGATTTTTTGGATAATTTTTCATAGAAAGAGAAAGAGATTTAATGGGATTTTTGTTTTGAGAATGATAAAATCACTGAGTGTAAAAAGCCTAAAAGAAATTTGTTGATTTGAGTTTTTTTTTTTTTTTTTTAACTTGGGAGGAGAAAATTTTGCTGGAAATTATGGCCTTCAAAGTCGATTTCAGTAGGGCTATAATATTAATAGAGTCCATGAAGCCCGAACGACTTAATATCCGTTCTCAACTCAATTTGGTTATGCACAACCGGACTAACATATAAACCAAGCTCAATTAGCTCTTCCATAGCAGCTCGAATCATTTACTTTCCTTACTTCATCCTCCACTTTTGTCGTGAATCCAATCTTATAAACCCGCTCGTCGATCGACTCTGGCTTCACGACAAACAAGAATGTGCAGGCGGAAAAGAATGAAAGGGAAGCTCACCTATGATGGTAAAGGGTGACAGCGACATGCAAAAAAGCGTCGTCAAAGAGACAAGTCGTGGATTGTACAGCAATCTCCGCGTCGGATAAATCTGTCTTGGCATGGTCATTTAACTATGATCTGTACCACTTGCCAAACATCCAATAGTCTTCTTCGCCGAGTCTTTAAATGGGGCGGGTCGTATCTCATTGCAGTATCGGGCTCCTACATCACTCCCTGCGTCTCTCTGTCTAACGACTTCCAAGCTTTTCAGAGATAATCATGGCTTGCTCAACTGCAGCGACGACGACAATGTCGAGAGTACTGCTGTTCCTGGTCGTGTTCTGGGCTCTCTTTACGGGCTTTGATGGCCGTGTTCTTAATGAAGCATTACCAGCTTCGTCAGGGAATCAGATGAACAGTGGTCGTCGCCACAACTTTTATGTTGTGGGCGGTGGTCTCGAGCTTTATCTCGGCACGAGGAGGTCGATCCTCTTTGACAGGGCTTCATCCGAAAGACTTGGTCAAGCTGCACCCGGAGGACCTAATCCCCACCACAACGGGTAATAGCCATCAGTCTTGCATGGCCTTGTTTGACCCTTGGGAAGATCCATCTATTGCATGCATCCATTAAAGGAGTTGATTATAATAAGTGTTTTGTGTGGTGACGATGACTTATATGTCTAACGGATTTGATCCCTTCAGTTCAGTCGTGGAGGAGGCGTGGAGTCCAATTCCATTTATGAAATGGACGTTTAAGATTTTCTTGAGCAATTTGAGTGTACGCATATCCAATTTTTAATAACATTAATGAGAACTACTTTTCATTAGTTCTAGGTGAACGCAAAAAACTCTAATGTAAAATGTGTGATCTATTAGGAATGATCAAGAGTTTACACACGAATTGATTGTTCGTGATATTATCGATGTTCATGATCTTAAGTAATCTTTATTTATAAGATGTGATCCATATCAATAGTTACACATCGAAATACATGTGTTTAATTCTACCAACCACAAGAAGTTATTATAGAGAACTAGCAATATTTTTCCCACGTTCTTGATCGCCTATTATGCTTCACCATCTATTATGTGCTAACCAACAAGTTCGTTTTCTTTTCTGAATAAAAGCCTAGTAATAATCTTTTTATAACTAAATGTAATTCACAATCCCACCGAAATTGGCCTTGGCATGGGCTCAGACCACCAGACCATGATCTAGTCTAATTCTCAAACAAAAGGAGTTGAAATTAATTGGTTTGTCAATTATCTATCAGTCTAAAAATTCTGTATATAATCTTTTTATTGCACCAACGATATGATGCTGGAATATTTTCCAAAGCCTAAGGCATTTGGAGAACCCTCTCTTTTATGTTGTGGGCGGTGATCTCGAGCTTTCTGTCGGCACGAGGAGGTCGATCCTCCTTGACAGGGCTGCACCCGGAGGACCTAATCCACACCACGACTGACAATAGCCATCGGTCTTGCATGGCTTTGTTTGGCCCTTGGGAAGATCCCTCAATTGCATGCATACAATAAAGGAGTTGATTATAACAAGTGTTTAAACTTTGTGTGTATAACAGTCTTTCGAGTATTGTAAGAATAACAATATGTTGTGAGTTACGAATTCTGAAAGAAGTAAATCTTACAATAATTTATAATTATTTGCATTTTGATTTTTTGTGATTTAGAATAGATTAATATTCTCACAATACATTAAAGACTATTATGCAATCATTTATCTAAATGTTTTGCGCAGTGAAGATGACTTATATGTCACGACTCACTAGATTTGCTCCCTTTAGTTCAATCGTGGTGGAGGCATGGAGTCCAAATGTGATTATAAATGGACATTTTAGATTTGTTGAGCAGTTCGAGTGTACGCATATCTAATAACATTAATGAGGACTATTTTTCATTAGTTCTAGGTGAATGTGATAAGCTCTCATGTAAAATGTGTGATCTATTAAGAACGATCAAGATTTTATATATGTATTGATTGTTCGTGATATAGTCGATGTTCATATTTTTAAGTAATCTAATTCATAAAATGCAATCTATATCAATAGTTACGTATCAAAATAAATGTATTTAATTCTACCAACCAAAAGAAGTTATTATAGAGACCTAGCAATATTTTTCCCACGTTCTTGATCACCTACCATGCTTCACTAACTTTCTAATATGGGCCGACTGACAAGCTCATTTTCTTTTCCTAATAAATGCCTTGTGATACAATCTTTTATGACTAAATGTATTTCGCAATCCTGCCTATTTTGGCCTTGCCATGGGCTCAAACCACTATACCCATGATTAAGTCTAATTCTAAAACAAGAGGAGTTGAAATTAATGGGTTTCTCAATTATCAATCCGAGTCTAAAAATCCTATATATAATCATTTTAGTGCACCAACAATATGATGCAGGAATATTTTCCAAAACCTAGGGCATTTGGGGAAACCTCACTTCTATCGACAGTCAAGAGAATACTCACTAATACTTGCATAACTTTTTACTAGTAGTGATGAGATGTTGACCAACGTCCTAGAATTATTCACCAACCTTTTCTAGATAACCTAATAGCATTTTATTTACCACAAGCAATGAAAATTTAATACCTGTGAGAATCTACTAAATCTTCAGGACCCTTATTGCATGGACATTTTTAGTATGCTACTACTATTGTGTACAACAATGACTAGGGCCCCATCAATAGCGTATCAGAGAAGTTCCTAATTGGAAGGATGCGATCATCCATTTAACAGATTTTTTGGACATTCATCATATTGATTATTAAAGGCGGATGGCCGTTATGAACACGAAGACTAAAAAGCATACTGATACATTGAAAATCTTACCAAGCAATACCGTCAAAGTAGCACAACCCATTACTAATGCGAGCGTGAGAATACTTTGCGAACTCGTTTAGACATTAACTGCTCAACTAATTAATGACAACCATTCACCATAAGAACCGAACCGAACTGTATTGTCCTACTGAAAAAGTTACCTTACTATAACTACCAAACAATTAATTAGCCTATTACCTATTGAAAAAATTTACTGATTAATTAATTAATTAAGTGTTTACCGATTCCTGTTTTAGTGAAAATGAAGCTTTGACGAGAGGAAGACAGAAGGGAGGGGGGAATGATTTCCTTATTTCAGAAAACGGATATCATTTCTCTCTTTTTAAGAAGGGTGTTTTCCGTCGACCGGAAAGTATTTTCTTTGTCCACTCATTTTCCACGCTACAAACACCGGAAGCTGTGGGAAAGTTTTTCGCGAAATGAATACGGTCTCATCATACATTTGAAAACTTACGGAAATCTTGTTTGCGTGGGCTGGCATCAAACGTGGGCTGGTTACGTCGAGCGTCCACGACCAAAGGGAAGGATTGGCTTGGGGCAACACGTCATCGGATGGGCCTCCTCCTCCCCACCTTTGAAGTTCATCCGATCCACTCCAAACAAACATTTTTTTTTCTAATTATGATTATTATTGTTTTTTAATTTCTCGACGCACGCAACTTTTAAAGGTGAGCATGGTTCCAAAGTAAAATTGAGAATTGAAGAATCAGACTAGTGGAAACTTGTCCCATTTCAGGTTCTCAAGTATCTAGGTATGTCCTATATTTTAAAAATTGAGGAACCTAGAACCTTTGTCGATAGGTATGTTCCAAGTACTAAATATGTGGAATTAGAAACTTGGAACTTGAAATAGATTTTTGTGATTTTATTTGTCTATGTTTTCGAACGATCCTGCAAGATTCTAATTTGTACATTGATGAGTATATATTCTGAAATCACTAATCTGAGTTTCCATTTTATGATTAATACTCCATCAAAAATGATGATTCACCATAATTGTTCAATTAGTAATATAAGCAAATTTAAGTAAATCTTGGAACCGGCCCTAAAACTTGTGATAGGATAAATTCTATATTCCAGGGTACGTATGTATAGTAAGTTTCGAGTTCCTAAAAAAAAAATGGCATGTTTCAATAGGTAAGTTTTAGGTGGAATCTATACGGAACCTAGAACCGCTTACCCTTAATAACTCCAATCAACAAAAGCATTAGGGAAAGGAAAAAAAACCTTCTCCACTAACGACCGAAAGGGGAATTAATAAGCAACCACTTTTATTTATCAAGGGTTTTTTGCTTGTTTTTGAAAAAAAAAAAAAAAAAGAAAACCCTAGTAACTTTCTTTTAACAGTTACGCGCGATTTTAAAATTCCCTTATTAAAGATGTTTCAGAATTTTTCCTTGTTATAGGAAACACTCATCAATACAAAGAAGGTATTTCTATTGCATTTCTTAACACGATTCCTTGGTTCAGCTGGATCGATCATTGCATGAGAAGAATTATTTTTTTTAAGAAGATGAATTAAAATAAAATAGTTGTAAATGGTAGGAGTCTTTGTTATTTCGTAAGCATTTAAGCAATTATCCATATATAGCAAGACTCTGATATAAAAAGGGTGCTTTTTTTTTTTTTTTTTTTTTTTTTGAAAAGATTTAATTAAGGCGAGAAGAGCAACATGATTTATCTACCGATTCGGTTGCCTTGATAAAATACAAGGAGATAGAGTTAATATCTCTCTCTGCGAGAGAATTAATTTCGGCGTTGTGCAACGACAAATCGACGGCTTCATCTTCTTCCCCTTCTTCTTCGTCGGCATTGTCGAGGTTCTCTTTCGGGTACCCCCTGAAGTACCCCGCAGTTCGGAGGCGGCGGTGGAGACTAGAGGAAGTACAGTGGGATCGCCCTCGACGACGCTGTTCTGGTGGACAGCAGGGAGCGGGCGGCCGTGGAGGAGGCGAATAGGGCCTATTCCGAGCGGCAAAGTGGGAATTGTGTCTTGAAGATATTACGTGTCAGGTCTCCGTGGAAGGAGGAGGAGGGACAGCAGGGGAAAGCGATTGAGGACGAGGGAATGGTGAATGATGGCGGTGAAGCAGAAGAAGTAGAACGGGGGGTCTCGTGACATGGTGATTGATGAGAGAGAAGATGGCGATGATGACGAAGACCTAGAGGACTGCGATGCGATGCGATGCAGTTAGGGTTGGTGATCAGTGATCACGATGATCATTGTTGACACCTAAATTTTGGCGACCCGTTTAGTCATTTATTGCATTAAAAATTAGGGGGTTAATTTTATCCCTGAAAAAAAAAAATATATTAATTGCATAGCATATAGATTTAGGTGCATTTATTTTTAGTTTGCATATTTCGCATTTATTTATTGAACCGGTGGTGGATGTGTTTGAATTAGTGGTTCGAGCTTTAAATTGACAGTAGGCCAAGCTAAGCCCATGAAGCGAGCAAATTGGCCCAAGCCCTTTTTTTTAATTATCGAAAATTATCTCGTAAAAAATAAGAATTTGAAAATTTTCGAGATATGATAGGATTTTTCGGATAGCGCAGTGAAAAAAACGAATATTGCAAATATTGTGTTTGCGAAAAAGAATCTTTGTGGATATCAATTTTGAAAGATTAGAAACCCTAATTCATTGCCTATAAATAAATTAAAACGCATAGGGTTCGAGGAGGCCACACATTGAATACACGGCTGCACAAGAGGGGGTCCGATTCTCGAGGTTTTTCCTTCGTTTCTTTGAGGGTCGAGAAAACAGCACAAAAAAAAATTGAAGGAAAGAAAAGGGCTGAACAGCATAAGCAGACCAGTGCAAGGTCAGCAGGAGCTTTTCCTTCGGCTGAAAAGGTGCTGCAGACGTGAGGAGACAGAACAGCACAACAGGAAAAAAGAAAAAAGCAAAGACGCGCACTGTTCGCGCACTGTTCATCTTCTTGGGCAGCATCTGTTCGCCGGCCATCTCCGCTCGTCCGCGAACTCTCCCCGCGCCAGACGCCGCCTGCTGCCCGGGCCACCAGCCACCTCTGAGTCGCCGATCGCCGCTGCTCTGCCGGCGACGCCGCTTCCCGAGCTGCTGACCGCCGCCGCGACAGCAACACCACCGTCGAAGCCACAGCCGCGACCCGCCTCCTCACGACGCCTGCTGAAGCCGCGCTCGGATCTGCAACAAGCCGAAGCCCGCCGCCGCTGCACCGCCGCTCCACCACCGCCGATCTGCTAGCAACCCGCGAAGCTGCCCCTGTCTTGACGTCGCTCCACCGGCCGCCGTCGCTCCTGCATCCTACCCGACGCCAGCAGCAACAACCCAGAACCGGCGCCTGCTGCAGCCACGGCCCGACGCCGCTCCTCTGCCCGCGACCCAGGACCGATCGCCGAGGTCCGACGCCCTGCAGCTCCTCTCCGAGTGACGCCCGCTGCAACCCGAGCCTCCGCCCGCCTGCCGGTTCGCTTTCGCCGGAGCTCCGACCGCCGGCGACCCATCACCTCCGGTGACCAGCCGCACGAGCTGCCGAGCTTTTCTTTTGAAAAGCAAAAGCAAAAAAAAAAAAAGGAAAAAAAATCACATTAGGTAGCTTTTCTTTTTTATTCACTTTATATTTTATTTATTTATTTATTTTTCTAGTATAATTATTCCTTGATGTAAGATTGAATTGCCCGACATGAAATTGCATCAAATTAGGGATTGACAGTCCGATTTTCGCGCCCGAAATTCGACTCGAAATCTCTCGCAAAATCTCCAATCCGATCTCATGCTCGAGATCCGATTAGCGGTTTATTTTAAAATTGGCCAACCCGATCTCATGCGCGAGATATGGTTCGTCAATTTTTGGATATCAATCTTATCTTGCTTGATTTGATGTCGTGGTGTTTGAATCAATTTTATTTTCGTAAAAGGAAAAGGAAATCCAAAAAAATTGAATTAGGTTTAGGTTTGTTTTTTTACCTTTGCATATTTAGAATAGGGGTTTTATTTTCAATCATGAAAAAGGAAACAAAAAAAAAAAAAGTGCATTCATTTAGGTTGTTAGTTTTTTTTATTTGAATTGCATGTTTAATTATGTGTTAGTTTTAATTTCGAATTTCATAAAGAAAAACACAAAAAAAAATCATTGTGCATATTAGATTAGAATTGCATGTTTCATTTTAAATTTAGATCATCTTTTTAGATAAATTGCATTTTAGATTTAGATAATGTCTTAGTTTAAATTAGGATTTAATATGACTTAATCCCTAGTTTAAATTAGATAGAATCTTAATCTAGCTAGATCATTTTTGCATTTTTTTCTTAAAAAATTTCGAATTTCATAAAATTTGTCTTAGGATAAATTAGTTGCAATTTCTAGGATAGCTTGCATTTTTAGAATAGAAAAATCATGTGCAAGTCATATAGAATTAGGTCCATGAAATGCACGTCATTTTAGTGATTGTTATTAGGTTCATTTTTAATTAAATTGCTCGTCATTAGAATTAGGTTATTTTGGCTAATTTAGATTGCATATCTAATTGTTGCATGTTCATTAAAAAATTTTACTCATTCATATAGTTTAGGACGTGTTGCCATGCCATATTATTTCATATTAGATTAGGAGCATTGCATTGCATATGGACTATGTTCTCGTTTAAAAAAAGTGAAAACAAAAATTGAGTGATTGCTTGTTAATTAGAAATCATATCTAGGATTGCTTACATGAATTCTAATCTAACAACGCAGATGCTTTCGTTGCTATAAGGTAAGTCATGCATTTTATTTATTTGCTTTCTTGGGTGTTAAATTGGTGGTTTGCGCACCTGTGTGATCACCTCACATGTTAGAAAAGTAAATTAAAATAAATCCAAGCTGCCTGCAAAAACATTTTTAAAATAAAGAATGGTACCGAAAGGGCATTAGAGAAATCTAGTGTAACCAAGTCCCCGTGCCCAAAATCTCTGGTTCGTAGAAGTAGAATAATTCTCCCATTATTTTACTTAGGTGTCTAATCGTCCTACCGTAAACTGATTAGTGGCGACTCCCGATTAAAAATCTTTTGCATGCTAGATATTTGAACTTAAGTCGTGAATTGGTATGGGCTTAGGAGAGTCCGAGTTAAGTTTAGGCTTAACAATCCATTAGCTAAACCCTAGGTGGTTCACACCCGAAAAATTGGTCGCGACAATCATGATGAAAAAGAAATAGAATTTGATAGGGATTCGTTTCCTAGGTTGCTAAGGAAGGTGCCTCTGCATCAAGCCAAGCCCTATGCTATCTGTTCAGCAGTTTCGGGCGATTAATACTCTCGAAAATTGGAATCAACATAGAACTTGGAGTTCTCGGAAGCTCATGTCAAATGGATTTCGATGTCTTTTGCCGACACAACGTATGGAATTCATTGGATGTGGGCGAGTCGAGCAAATGCGCGAGGATTCATTGGAGGGCCCTGTGGCTGTGAACGGTCCATCATAGCTGCAATACTTGTTACCATTAATTGCAAGCAATTAAGAGTACGTAAGAACGTCATTTGAGTTGGGAATCATCCCCAGCAACAAATTCAAACTACTTCCGAATAAATAAATAAAAATCAACTCATTTTTCATTTCTAATTAGATCAAGGAGCATAGCAACTGTTAAAATATAATACGCAAAAGCAACAAGATTTTGCAATTTACGTTAATGCGAAATCACCAAAGAAATAAACAAGTGATAATATAGCACCAGAAATATACGTGGTTTAATCGAGTATCAATACCCATATCTATAGAAAGAGCCCAGAGCAAACAATATAATATAATCGAAAGAGTTTATAATTATTCACACGCTGAAGTGTTTCTCATATCTAGATTTAAGCCAAAATCCGGAGTGTTTATAAATAAACAGCTCATTTGAACGTAAACTCACGACACAAAATCATTACATGTTCAAGTTCAAGCAAAACACTCCACGTACACCAAAAATAAGAACTCAATAGTTCATCTTTTGCTTTACATACGTATGGCTTCGCGAGTTCTTCAAAGGAAAACCCACGTCTCTTGACATTGTCTCCCCACCGTGGGCAACTTCAATAATGATACGTCTTCTGCAGGTACAAAAAGACAACCCTTGCTTTTCTTTTATTTTATTTTTCCTTTTGTGCAGCTACAAAGAGTCCAACGAATTACTCCTGTTGACCGACCAATCAAAGGATTAGGATTTGAAGAAGACATCCAAGAACTAAAGAGGATTTCTTTTCTTGTGCGCAATGTAAAATATTATCTTTAATAGAAAAAAATATCTTCACAATCAAATATTTAAAAAAAAAAAAAAAAAGCTTATCCAAATAGATCTCATTTTGCAAATGCTCAAACTCAATACATAATTTAATAGCAACCGTACATGACGCTCTCTCTCATAGACATTTAGATTCGTTCATTCAAAGCAACAAATGTAGAGAATTCAAGAGAATTGAGGTCATACATACATGTGTTCATCAATATGTTATGTGCACTAAGAATGCATTTACATCACAAAGTAGGAACTACCAAAATCTGTGCCTAACTCATGAACGATCGACTTTATTACAGTCATCTTAATGCTATTTTTTGTGGAGTTAAAGCCTCAAGAAGTGAACAAGTAACTTCAATGTGAAAACCTATAGCTTCTTCATGTGATGGTGTTGCAAGAGGAGAAAATTGTCCAAAGTTCTAATGGCGGCTATTCAATGCTAAATCTTTAATTATGCCGATTTAGCTACAAACTTTTCGATAAGTTGCTAATTTAGTCATACACCTCTTATTTCATTTCAATTTAGTCTTGAATCTTTTGACGATTTATAATTTAATCATAAACCTTTTAAGATTTGCTAATTTAGTCATTTGGCAATCTGGTTAGCACAAACTGTTCTATATAGCACAATTGACGCTAATTAGACAATTTTTTAAACTATGCGATTCTTTCTATTTCTTTTTCCCTTTTGTTTTCCTTCGGCCTCAGGCGAGGGTCGCTCAAGGCCTAATGTTGACGACCTTTGCCGGCCATTTACGAGGATTGGCGATGGTTGGCAGAGGGATAAAGGGAAAAGAAAAAAAAAATTACAAGGAGAAATAGAAAAAGAAAAATATAAAAATATAAAATATTGCAAAATTGTCCATATTAGTGCCAAACTCTACCACCTAGGATGGCTAGCATTGATTAGACTACTGCATCACTATTTTTGGTTAAAATTAGCTGAAATGACTAAATGGGCAAATTGTTAAAATGTTTTATTAGCAAAAGGTAAGGGACATGAGGAAGAGAGTTTAAGAGTACATTTGTATTAGCGGGACGTGAGCACCTGGAATGCCAAAACTTGGCTTAAGGAGATACTTAAGTGCCAAAGGTTCATAAATGTATACTTAGTCCCAAAATCAAAGTAACATGGATTAGCTAAGTACCAACATTGAGAAAATCCAGACGTGGCATTTTTTTTTTTAGACAAGTGTAAAACAACGTCGTTTTGAATGTTGACGTGGCTAGATAAACCAACAACATCATTTTCGATGTTGACATAGCTAGATAAGCCAAAAGCAATGTCATTTTGCATGAGATTTAAATTTTAGTATAAATATTAATTAAATTAAATTTAAAACTAAATTTATATTTAAAAAAAAAAAAAAAAAAAAAAGAAATTGCAGTTCGGCGAGGGCTATGCAAGCCCTCGCCACCGCCTCCCCATTGTCACCCGGGGGATGATTGGCCAGGGCAGCGAGGGCTTGCATAGCCCTTCCCAAATGTGCTACAATCCCTTTTTTTTTTCTTTTTTCTTTTTAATAATTTAGTTTTAAATTTAATTTAACTAATATTTATATTCAAATTCAAATAAAAGGCAAAATGACGTCGTTTTGGCTCTTCTTTACTGACTTAGCTTTTCAACAAGTCACTTAGGCAAGTTATATTATTTAAAAAATGCTATGTAAAATTTTCGGTACTCTTCGTTGAAATTGGCACTTAAATATTTCATTTTTATAAATAAAAAAAAGTGGCACTTATGTGTACATTTCGTTACTTTTAGCACTTAAGTATTCTGTACCAAATTTTGGCACTGACAATATACTTCTGCCTCATATTAGCATTTCATAAAGTAATATGTGTGATCGACCAAAAGCAAAAAAAAAAGTGATGTGTGGAAAACAAAAAAAGAAAGTGATGTGTGTGGGCCAGCGTGGATTCGAAACCCAAAATGAATTTGACGGTCCACGAAATGCATTCCCTCTCCCCTATTCACGATGGTTTCTTGATTGCTTTGTTGCACGGCCAATGATATGGGGATGGAGATCCTCTTTTCTGGACCTATACCATGTATCTCTGCCCTTATAACTCAGTGGCCACGTGAACCTTGTCGAGATCTCGTTTAGTTCAATTGGCCATTATGATCTCCCTAAGATCTATAGGTATCGTGGTCAAAATTTTGACCAACGCATCATATATGGATTTGAACAGGACGCCTCCAGATGTCTTCGTCAAGATATCTTGTCAATGGCTGCAGGTCAATGGCCATGGTGATTAGCCGGCAGACTTCTCCTAGCCGATCGCTAGCCATGGCAACTAGTAGAGGAAGAAGGGAAAAAAATGAAAAGGAAACAAAAAATGAAAATTTAAAAAAAAAATTAAAAATTTATCCACGTCAACCTTGACAACAGCACATAAGACAATCGATATCCATGTCAACAATCGCCGATCAAAATTGGCCTAAAAGATTAAATTGACAAATTTTCAAAAGTTTGTGACTAAATTAACTACATTGAAAGGTTTATGATATAGTTTTATTGGTAATTATTAGGTCATCGTGGTCAAGATATCAATTGAGAATAAGAAAGCGGTAAATAGAATTATAGAATTTTCATTAAATTTTGGTGTATAAAAAAGAGTAGATGGATGGCCTATTTGTAGGCCTTTAATATATGACTATCTAAAGAAATTAAAGAAAATCAAATTAGATATGCATAATCAAAATAAATATAGAATATCAAGGAGAAATAGCAAGAAGCCAATGTGACTGGCTTGGAAAATAGTAATTGAGTGACGTGGCCTATATTGCTAACATCATGACATTAAATGGCCTATACGGCTAGCTAAGGAAAATAGTTACTAAACGATGTGACCTATGCGACTAGTATTTAAAGAAAAGCCACCTTTGTGATAAAGGCTTGGCTAGGCAATGCACTTTGCACGGCTGGCCATCATGCAATGGATTAGATTAAACGCTTACTCATATTAGACTTGTGTGTACAACGTGAACATTGGTAACTACTGAGCAATGGGGATGGAGGATTTATTTGGTTTTGCATTAGGGTTGTCAAGGTGCATGGGTGTGTGGATGCATCCAGTTCGGGGTGCACTCGATGCACTAGGGTTGTCTTATAAATGAGGCTTTGATATCAAGTTGTGAATGAGAAAATGGAAAATAGAATTGTAGAATTATATATATATATATATATATATATATATATATTCGATGTATATAAAAGAGTCAAGAAGTTAAATTTTAATAGATGATAATCAAATAAGATATGCATAATTAAAATATATATAGAAAATTAGAGGAGTATCCTATATCGACGAATCGATTAGATATGGAATTGGACAGGGCGTATTTAGAAATCTTGTTGAGATATGTTGTCGGTGTCAGTGATGATTGTGCCGTTCGATGCACCATGTAAAGTTCTGCTCTGCAACTCGCAAATGCTTCACGTGAAATCATGTGCTACTGAAAAAGGGAAAATAAATTGAAACAAGCCACGGACAAATCGAAACGTGTCGAAACATGAGGCAACTGAGATATATTTTGATACCGCTTTATATAAGACCAATTGAACTCAAAAGTTCAAGAGGTCAGGTTTCACGTGATCTAGGTAATTGCGCATGACATGGGATGCCAATCGAGATAAAAATGAATGATGAGCAATGTAGGACAAATCAAATCACAGAAAACCATCCTCATTCGAAGGTTTTTCGCCATATATTATTCCCATTTGGCTCCTTAAAAGGTGCTCTCCTTTCCATGACTTTCACCAAATGGAAAAATATGGCGAATTCTTGCGAAGGTTCATTACGTGGAGCCACGCATTTGACTGAATAATTTAGAAGAAAGAAGAAAAGCATATGTGGATCTCATCTTGATCTGGGGCGCCAAATTTTCCTACCTTACATACCAATTAAAAAGAAAAAGGGAAAAAAGAGTTCCCTTCGAAACAAAAACTTGAGAGAAAAAACAAAGAAATTGGTCGGTTTTGGATAATTGTTGACGTGATATACAAAATGCATCCGCATTTCTCTGTTGAGTTTACTGTGATTTGATGTCTAGAATTTCGCATGAGCAGCATTAGCAGTAGATGTAAGTATACGGGACATTTTAAAACCTGCTATCTAGAGTTGATAGGACGTTTTTTTCACTCCAATTAGGAAAAAACAAATACTACCTACGATCATTATTGTAAACTTCACAAGTAACAGGTGTATTTTAATAAAAAAAACTTTTTTTTTAATATTCTGAACGCATCCATTACCTAAATTGTCATAATGTTGTAATATAATGCGGAAACTAATGATTCTCTAAAATTAAATAAATGCGAGAGAATGAAAATACTAAAGGAATAAATAAGGAACAATGAATAAATAAAAAACACATTGAAATTTACAAGGTAGAAGAGTCAACTGTAAATAATTCAATAAACAATGAGAAAATGACAGTGGTGTATTCGCTCACAAGTATTTTCCAATTCCAAGTTCCCATCGACAACAGGCCATATTCTCCAAAGCAAAGTCCTCTAACCAAAGCACCTCCACGAGCGTTAGTGTTGGAAGATACGCAAGATATCTTTAGATCACATTAAATATTCCTCGATCAATCAAGATCAATCAAAGATTCAATTTATATCAAATCTAGTCTCGTACATTATTTAGTTGCCTTTTCCATTATACATGTCTTGTAATATAAACACCGACATTGTACGTACAGAAAGATATAGAGAATACAGAAAACTTTTCTCTTCAATTTTCATCCACATTCTTACATGGTATCAGAGCACCTTCTGATCCTGGTATTGCTTCCGCAAACTTCTTCGAATTGCCTCCGATTCTTTTCTGCCTTTGCTGTTGTAGCACTTGCAAAACAAAGCAGCCTCCGGTAGGAATTCATCTTTTAGCCTTCGTGCCTTGTTCAACCTGCAAAACAGAACTGCTTCAATTTTTCTTTAAAACCTCTTCATCATGGCAAACCCACAAATACCTACCTCAACCACCGAAAATCAGACAGGAAGGAATGCAACGCCACCTGCTTCCCCCAATCCAGAATCAACTGTTGTTACTTCCTTGGCTGAACATCAACCTATTCAAGGGCAAATTCACGCTCATCACACGCCCTGGCAACACTTTCCGGCTCAGTTCAATCTAGGGTTCAACTTCTCAGGCTACCCTTATCAATGGGTGCCATACCCATGGATTCATGGATCGAGTCCGAGATTCATCACGGTAGGGCTACCGAGCGTGCGAGCCGATGGAGGCCTACCAACCAATACCGGAGCAGGCTCAGCCATCGACCCAGAGCAGACGGGCGGTTCAGCAAATTCGAATGCGGGCTTTTTCAATTCAGGGCAGACAACAAACAGCACAGGATTTCCAACAGGATTCCCTTTTCCTTTCGCGGCCGCCATGGGTCGGCTCGAACCTGGCGACGCGCTATATGTTTCCACAGCCGACGGGCCCGAGTTGAAGCTCATCAGCAACCAACTCATAGGATCCGAAAACTATTCGAGTTGGGCGCGGGAATTCCGCCGAGCCCTTATCACAAAAGACAAAGAAGGGTTCATCGACGGAGCAGGTTCCCGTTCCAACCGATGAAAAATTGGGGCGACAATGGAAAAAATGCAACCAGCTCGTTCGGACATGGATAGGAAATTGCATCAGCCCAGAAATAGCCACTGGATTGCCTCCAACAGAGGACTCAAAATTTTTTTGGGACAGTATAAAAGAGATGTACGGGAAATTGGATCGAGCAAGGATTTTTTCGTTGCATCAAGCCCTCTCCGAACTGAAGCAAGGAAACATGACCGTGACGGCCTGCTTCAACAGGCTTTCAGCTCTCTGGAACGAGCTTGACGCTACCGAAGAAAAACTCATCGGACCCGAAGAAACCCTCCAACAAGTACAAGGGGATCAAGGACCGAGAGAAAGCGACGCGTTTTACGCTAATACTCAACGATTCTTACCTTACTTTCGGGTCGCAGATTCGGCCATGGAGCCTCCGCCGCCGATTGGGCGAATTTTTCAACTTGCGGTGCAAGAGGAGAGCCGAGACTCACCTCGACGGAGAACAAAGTGACGGAGGGTTTGGCTCTAGCGGCCAAAATCGAGAGAGGAGCAATGAAAACCCTAGAAAGGAGGCGGAACCCTTCGCTAGGGTTCACCGAACAAAAGCCTTTTAAAGGCTCGGCGATGGACAGTTCGGATCGCACGCAGCCGATCCGACGGCTCCAGGGGCCGCGCTACGCGGACGATCCGGACGGCGTGGATGGTTCCGGATCAAACGAGATCCAACGGCTCTTCTTTTCGAAGAACCTCGGGCCGAACCTCGGGCCGAGTTATGGGCCCAATTATGGGCCGAGTTATGGATCGAATTCGAAAAATAAAGGCAAGCTATTTTGCGACTATTGCAAGCGGCCCCATCACACAATTGACAGTTGTTGGAAATTGCATGGCCGACCGGGAGAAAAAAAGAAGGAAGTATCAGCAGCAGCAGCTTATCAATCCACAGCTTCAACGGATCAATCTATCACACATGCTGAGTATCAACAATTAATGCAAGCACTGCAAAAATTGGATATTCCAAAAAGGGGGAGCTTGACTTTATAGGTATTTCTCATTGCCTAATAAATACCATATCGAGGAATACTTGGATTGTTGATTCTGGAGCTAGTGATCATATTACCTGTGACAAGAAGCTATTTACTGTTGTTAATGAAGAACTGGATAGTCCCATTATTGTGCAATTGCCGAATGGAAACGTTGCTCGTGTGTCCATAACAGGGACAGTCAATCTTAGCTCTCAGCTCACTCTTACAAATGTCCTCTATGTCCCAGAGTTTCAATTTAACCTTATCTCCGTGTCTAGAGCCTGTGAGGAAAATTCTTGTAAGGTTTCCTTTATTGCTGATAGTTGTCTCTTTCAGGCCCTTTCGACTGGGACACTGATGGGCTGGGGTAATCTATCTGAAGGACTATACTTTTGGAAGAATTCAACACATCTTGATCAGTTTCGTTGTAATAAACAATCATTGTGTAATTTGACTACCAATGATAAACAATTCCTTTTGCATTCTAGAATGGGTCACAGTTCTTTATTTCCTTATCCTCAATGTCATATTTGTCCACTTGCCAAACAGTCTCGTATTCCTTTTCCATTGAGCACAAATCGTGCAGATGATTCGTTTTCCTTACTTCATATTGATGTCTGGGGTCCTTACCATACACAGAACCATGATGGGTCCCGTTTTTTCCTAACCATTATGGATGACCATTCAAGGGCCACCTGGATTTTTCTCATGCAGTCTAAGGGTCAAGTCATATCTCATTTAAGGACCTTCCTTTCTTTATCGAAAACTCAATTTGGCAAGACAATCCGCCGAATATGAACAGACAATGGGAAGGAATTCTTTAACCATGAGTGTACTGCTTTACTTACATCTCACGGGATTTTACATGAGAGTTCCTGCACGTACACTCCACGGCAAAATGGAGTAGTGGAACGGAAACATCGTCACTTATTAGACGTTGCTCACGCCTTGAAGTTTCAAGCTTCCATCCCCGACAATTTTGGGGAGGCGTGTCCTAACTGCAGCTTATTTAATCAATAGAATGCCGACCAAGATTCTTAATGGTCGAAGTCCTTTCGAATTGCTATTTGGGAGAAAGCCAAATACGAGTCATTTGAAGATTTTTGGCTGTCAATGTTATGCTACTATAGTGGGACCAAGAGATAAAATGAGTCCTCGTGCTCGCCGTTGCACATTCATGGGGTATCCCACCTTACAAAAAGGGGTACAGGATTTATGATTCATCTACGGGGGAATTCTTTGTTAGTAGAGATGTTTCGTTCCAAGAGGATATCTTTCCTTTTGCTAGACAGGAACCAAGGACAGATAACCGAGGACATCACTCTTCACCTCATCTTGAAGAAATTGCAACTGATCCAGGATATGTTCTCTTTCCTGCATCAACAGATAGAAGGGACTCCTCTGCATCAGCCATGGACTTGGCGCCTCTACTGGAATCCACGAACCACATCTCAGATGATGAAGTTGTGCTTGACTCTACTTCAAATAATGCTGGTATAGATCATTCATCCACTCCTATTGATACTGGGTCGGGTCAATTGTCGCCTGCAAATACCCCTCCTAGACGTTCCCGGCGAGTTACACGTCCACCAACTTGGACGAAAGATTATGTGTGTGGAGTCAGAAACTCGCCAGGTATTCTTTTTCCTATCTCCTCTTATGTTTCATTTGATCGGCTGTCGGCGGAGCATCGTTGTTGCATTTCTCGCATTTCTGAGGAGCGAGAACCATCCAATTATGATGAGGCGAGCGCGATCCGAGATGGCAGCAAGCTATGAAAGCAGAATTGCAAGCTTTAGTGGACAATCGACATGGGAACTCGTCTCTCTACCCCCCGGACCGGAAGGCAATTGGATGCAAATGGGTATACAAGATCAAATATCGAGCAGATGGATTGATTGAAAGGTACAAGGCTCGATTAGTGGCTAAAGGTTTCACGCAACAGGAAGGTTTTGACTATCATGAAACCTTCTCTCCCGTCGCTAAAGATGTTACGGTACGCTCATTTCTCTCAGTAGCAGCCTTTCGGGGGGCGGCCGTTGCACCAGATGGATGTCCACAATGCCTTCTTACATGGAGATTTAGACGAAGAGATTTATATGGATATTCCACAGGGTTTACGGAGACAGGGGGAGAATAGAGTATGTCGTCTCCGCAAATCCCCTCGTATGGACTTAAGCGAGGCTTCTAGACGGTGGTATGCCAAATTTGCTTTGAGTCCCTAATAGCCGGGTTTCCAACAATCCAGATTTGACTATGCCGTTTTTACACGGACTAAAGGTACATCATCTATATACTTAATGATATATGTAGATGATATACTTATTATGGGAAACGATGAAATGGCTATCCAAGTTTTCAAGGAATACTTGCATTCTACCTTTCACATAAAAGATTTGGGTACACCCAAATATTTCCTTGGAATAGAAATTGCACGATCAGATCAAGGAATATCTCTCAGCCAGAGAAAATTTGCATTGGAAATCATATCAGAAACAGGTTTATCAGGATGTAAGCCGGCCCGTGATTCCAATCGAGCAAAATGTTAAATTGACTACGGCAGATTATGATGCTGAAGTGTCTCAACAAGCAGATCCAGTACTCAAAGATCCATTGAGTTATCAAAAACTTGTCGGGAAACTCATATATTTGACTATGACTAGGCCAGATATTAGTTATGTTGTACAGATACTCAGCCAATTCATGCACAAGCCAAAGCAGTCCCACATGAACGCTGCACTAAAAGTTGTGAAGTACTTGAAGAAATGTCTTGGACTCGGGATTCTCCTTTCCAGGAAATGTGATATGAGAATGACAGCGTATTGTGATGCAGATTATGCTACTTGTCCGATGAGCAGGAGATCCATAACCGGTTTCTGCATTAAGATGGGAGATTCCTTACTTTCATGGAAAACCAAGAAGCAGCCAACAGTCTCTTTATCCTCGGCAGAAGCAGAATACCGAGCTATGGCGAAAACGACATGTGAGATAGTATGGCTACGGGGATTACTTCGGGACCTTGGAGTACGAATCGAGGGACCAACTAGATTATTTTGTGACAACGATGCAGCTCTTAAACTAGCATCAAATCCCATTGTGCATGAGAGAACGAAACACATAGAAGTGGACTGTCATTTCACTCGAGAGAAAATACAAGAAGGTATAATCGAGACACGGGGGATTGGAACAGAAGAACAACTGCAGATGTATTCACCAAGCCTCTGTGTCAAAGTCAGCATGCGTATCTCTTAAGCAAGCTCGGCGTCTTGGATATCTACAAGCCACCAGCTTGAGGGGGAGTGTTGGAAGATACGCAAGATATCTTCAGATCACATTAAATATTCCTCAGATCAATCAAGATCAATCAAAGATTCAATTTATATCAAATCTAGTCTACGTACATTATTTAGTTGCCTTTTCCATTATACATGTCTTGTAATATAAACACCGACATTGTACGTACAGAAAGATATAGAGAATACAGAAAACTTTTCTCTTCAATTTTCATCCACATTCTTATAGTTAGTTCTTTTCTTCAGACTAAAAACAATATCCCACAAACTTCGTATAAGGATAAAGAAAGTGACACGTCAAATGTGGAAATTGGCCAAACCAATAGGAACACTTCTTCTTGTTATTTCTTTGAAGGTTTTCGGCCAAGAGTAATAGGAGTTTACTTCCTTATTTTTCACACAAGAAAGGCGACAACAATCTGGACTGTCCAATTTAATTTCGGGTCAGATTTTGTTCAACGATATAAACTTGAGATATAATGTAATACATGAAACACCCTACAAGTCTTATGAACTTCAAGTCTTTAACCCGTATTGATGTCCCCAAAGAGTAGCTTACACGTGTTGGTGGGATTTGAATGGTTTGCCACTAGTTACTGAGCATCCCAACATCCTAATCAACTGTGCCAACCTTGAAAAGCAACGCAACAGTGCATAGAGAATTGTATATTTTCTAAATCTCACTAGATAAATTAGAAATTTACGCAGACAAACATGTTTCACTCTTGCTATTGACATATTACTAAGCAAAAGAAAATGTTGCATATCTATAATCAAATTACTATATCTTACATGATAAGATGGTGTGAGTAACCAATATTCTCTTTCCATGCTTCTCAAGATTACATTTGATAGAATAATTAAATATTGAACTATACCTTCATCTGCAAGTTTTAATCCTTTAGAACACTTGATAATGATTCAAACAATATTCTAACAATATTAGTTATCTCTTTTGTTTAATGGTGGTTTCTTGGTGGACACAAGAGACTCTTCCTCGACGTTTTCTCCATAAGCTAATATACTTAAGAGGCCTATCCCATTAATGTGACTCCAATATCCTTTGTTAAAATATGCAACATGATAAAAAAATCTTACCATCTTGTCTTGGGAAAGTCACGGGGAAGGCAGAATCCGAGCTCATGTATATACCCAATTAGATATCATTTCGCTCATAAGGTTAAGCTACTAAGTTATTAATGACATAGATATATTATTAACTTCTTCATACCCAAATAATTTCCCATGTGAGACTTTGAATTTTCATTAGTAACCAACATGTTCATGGCTAAGCGGGTTCTTCATAAGATGCTCCTCCAATTCCACCTTCTGTTCGAACAAAGAATTGGGGAACTGAGGCAAAGGAAATTGAATTCCTGAGGCTGGTAATCGAGATTGATGATGTTTTTCTTGTTATGATGCATGTGTGAATGAATTGTATTAGACAAGTCTTACATCAGAGAATTGATTTGGTATGGAACAATTAATATATCCAAGTTGACTCATAACTCATTAATTTAAGTTTTTGAGTGGAGATGGATCCAATTTGATATATTGACGGGTTCAAACTTAAACTCCCTCTTGGCAATTCACCTATATAAAGGCATTGAATTTCTACCACGTGCTCCCAACAAATGGTATCGGAGCCCATGGTTGTGATTTCTAGGCATGTGGACATTGTGATATAGTAACATAGGCCCATAGGAAGTTGATATAGAAGGATGTTTGAATTAAGGGGAGCACACCTAAAACTAAGGTCACATGTGAGAGGAAGATTGTTATAATGCACATGTGAGTGAGTTGTGTTAAAGAAATTTCACATCAAAGAATTGATATGGTATGAAGTAATTATCATATTCCAATTGGCCAATAATTTATTAGTTTAAGCTTTTGAGTGAAGATGTGTCTAACTAGATATGTTGATGGGCTTGAACTTGAGCTCCTTTTTGGTAATCTCCCCAAGTGAAAGTATTAGACTCCTGTTCGTGCTCCTAACATTTCCATCTTTTAGTTGAGTAACGTGGAGGGAGATTTGAAGGGGACAATCGAACCAACAAGTGCACAATATAAAATGATGTGGTCATGCATACTCTTTTAACAAGGATTTCAAGTACGCTCAAAAGACAATAAATATTTTTTTCTCGACATTACCTTCTGTAGATTCTCCACCAAAGATTTTTAAATAAAGAGAGACAAAAGAGGAAGGTCAATTAGTTGGATATCTGGATATAGCGGTGAATGTCGACTCTCTATGATTTGCATGGAGGTTCCATCGCAGGCAAAAGAACACCCAAAATGCCAAAACTTAGCACAATGGGATACTTAAGTACCTAAAGTTAGGAAGGTGGCACTTAAATGCTACTTTTTGAAAAAATGGACATTTGAGTCACCTCCGATGAACCCCATTGGAAATCTTACGTGGTAATTTTTTATTAATTTTGCTTACTTACATGGCTCGCTAGAGAGCCGACTTAGCAAAGAAATGCAAAAACGATGTCATTTTGGCGCAGATTTGAATTTTAAATTAAAATTTTAATTTAATTAAATTTAAAACCTTTTTTTAAAAAAAAAAGGAAGAAGATGAATAGAGGTCGGGCTGGCGACCCTGGCCGACCCTCCCCCCACAATCGCGACCCTTCCGGCGGCGGTGGGGAGGTGGCGTGGCGAGGGCTAAGCCTTCAACTGCTGTTCATCTTCTACCATTTTTTTTCAAATTAGTTTTAAATTAAATTTAATTAATTTTTATATTATTTATTTAGCCACGTCAACAACAAAACAAATGTCATTTTGCACTTGTCTCTACACGTTATTGTGCAAAATAACGTCGTTTTGCACTTGCCTCTCAGAAAATCCTCACATCAGCATTTTGACCGGATTTTCTCGATGTTGTCACTTAACGATCTATTTTGCTCCGATTTTGACACTTAAGTGTCACTTTCGTAATTTTAGCACTTAAGCATCCCCCGTACTAAGTTTTGACACTCCAGATGTCCCGGTATCCTCTGTCACATAAAGTGAAAAGAAAATTAACTTCGCATGCCATTGGACTTCTCTATTTGCTCCTGCCAATTGCCGATCAAATGCCATGTGCAGCTTGTTTAGTGAGTAGTTTGGCACCTCCACCTCCATCCCCCAATGATTCATTTTCGAAGGTAAGATGATCGATGGCTCGTTTTAGCATATGGAAAGATGTCATGTGGAGATGGAGAGAGATTGTGCTTGTACTGGAACTTCAACCACTCATGCTGGGGAACTGATAAAAATAGATAGAGAAGAGACTAATAGATTGAGATCCTTTCGGTGCAGAGAGGGTAATGTTACATGTTCACTTGGTCCAAATGAGAGAGTCATAAGCCAAATTCAAACTAGCGACGGATGTGTTCTTACTACCTTCCTTTTGTCCATTCCTTCTTCTTCTCTGAGCTAAGCTTTTTGCTGCAACTTCCGTCGCACTGTCACGAACTAGAGGTCATGGACCTCCAGTGTATTTGCATGCTACCCTGCTGGTCCCTCCCTCCCTCTTTATTCTCCCTGATTCGATGCCATGGAGGTCCACCTTCGATGTGAGGTCACTGATCATAACCTTCACCGATTTAGGGCGCAAATGATAACCATTTTGGCCAAAAATTGATTTTTGGAAGAGAAATAGATTTTTTTATTTCTATTTCTAGATGAGTTTTTAAGTAAAAATACCTGTTTGATAACGACATAAAATTTCTACTCTAAAAATAGAAATTTGTTTAATAACGACACAAAATTTCCTCATTTCGAACAGCGCGGGCGCGACCGGCGGCCGGCGACCGGCGGATGGCGGACGGCAACGGCCGGCGATCGGCGGACGGTGGTCGGCGGCGACGGATGGAAGACCGGTTAATAGCAAAGACAAACGATGAAAGGAATTTTTATTTCTCATTTATGCTCCAAAAATAGAGAAGTAGAAAATTTTTACTTCTAATTTATATTCCAAACCTATTTCTGGAATAAAAATTTATTTCAAAAATAGAAAAATAGAATAATTTTATCAAACGTATTTCCATTCCAGAAACAAGTCTGAAATAGAAAAATTATTTCTCGAACCAAAATAAAAGATTGTCATGCACCCTTTAGAGGCCCATGACCTTTTTTATTTTTTCGGTCGAAGTCCATGACGTTGTGAGATCTAAGAAGGCGTGACTAAGACGAGTAGTGGAGGCAGGCTAAGGGAGAGAGAAAGCAGGAAAAAGAATGTTAGGGTTCTATGGCGTGCGATGCGCAATTGCATAAAGTATTTTTGAGGTGACAAGACAAGGTCCAATTATCCTCTACTCGTAGAAGATCCATATGCAACAATGATAAAGAGAAATAACCATTAAAAAAGAAAACTTCCTTTTCAATGATAATAGTTAGGTTAAAAAATTTAACTAGGGTTTAAACTTTGCAATTAGACGATGATCTAACGTGTCATAAACACTCTGTGTTAAAACTTTGATGGTAGCATTATATTTTTGGGAAAAATTATCCTAAACTTATTATTTGGAGATCAACTTAATCCTAAACTTTTCAATTGTACTAATTTAATCTTAAATCTTTTGATAGTTTGCTAATTTAGTCTTTTGGTCAATATTTGCTAGAAACCGTTGACGTGGATATTAGCTGGTTGTCAATTGACCTTCATGGCATTGCTAGCATTAAAGTGGACAACTTTTGCATTTTTTCTTTTTTTTTTTCTATTTTTTTTTCCTTTTTTTACGAGGCTAGACACAAGCGAAATGAAAAATTATAAAAAAAATTGTAAAAATTATCCATATAAATATCGACCATGCCACATCGGACGAGTCGATAGCTAGCTGGCATTCATATTAGCGGTTTTTTTTTTGTCAAAATTAACAATTAGGATTAAATTGACATTATGAAAAGGTTTAAAGTTAAATTAGTAGTCTTATAATAGGTTCATGACCTTTAGATAATTAACCCCTTTTACGGTATTCTAACATTTATTATCCAATATTATGCTTCTAATTTGAAAAAGTAAAACTCAAACTCTATGCCTAAACCGCCCATCCCCCTTTGGGTTGCCGTTGCGCGTCATCTTCAGCGCTCGATCCCTGTGACATGATCGAAGTTGCATGAAAATGACATGAAAAGGCGAGGTTCGCACGGGTGCATTTGCGCGCCTGTGCATGGGTGCGTATGTTTGACCCATCCATATGAGATTTGTAGTTTCATGAAAACGATCCGTATAGAGTAGAAAATTATCAACAAAAAAAAAATCCTTAACTTATTGCACTTTAACAAATTCAGTTATAAACATTTATTTTTATTTTTTTAAAGTTCAAAGGTTGATGGGGCCGTTGACCATTGGCCGAGGGATGGTGAAGGTAATCCGGCACCAAATCTAGCGAGGCAAGGGCTAGTGACCCTCGTTGGCCACGGTGAAGGCTTGTGACGCACTCACCAGCCATGGTGAGGGGCCGTGACCCCTCATTTGTGGCCGACGAGGGCTTCGCGACCGTCACCCACGGCGACAAGGATCACGGCTCTCGGTCAGTGGTTGGTGGAGGTCGTCAGCCCTCAACCAAGCTACCGGCCCATTGAACCCAAAAAAGAAAGAAAAGAAAAGAAAAGAAATATAAAAAATTCCAAAACTTCGCATGATGGACTTAATTGGCAAAACTTAAAAATAATTAGGATTCAATTGATAAAATTAACAAAAGTGCAATAGGTTTAGAACTTTTTTGGACATTTTTTTTTTCTAAAGAGTGAGATTTCATGGGTTCTTTTGAGAGTGACAAAATCTTTGAGTGTGAAAAGCCTTAAAGAAATTCGTTGATCTGAGTTTGGGAGGAGGAAACCTTGGAAATCATGGCCTCTGAAGTCGGTGCAAGTGTGGCGTCCATTAAGTCCGTTCAACTTAACACCTGATCTCGACTCAATTTGATTATGCACAAGCGGATACATGAACTCAATTTAGCATTTAACTTTAGCCCTGTTTAGTTAAAAGTAGATAAAGTGGCGTTCCACTCAAACAATGAATTTGAACTGTCTTATTGTAAGTTGTTCCGTGGACTTTTACTTAGCTGGGTTTCTACGCCATGCCCCAAAATAATCCACACACACACACACATACACACAAAATTGCACTCAACCAAACTCGAATAGCAAGCGAAGATCTTAACCTAAGCTCGAACTTAATCATAAAGCCCTAGGTGGCAACAGTGTACTTATAAATTAGTAGGTACTACAATGTATGAATGTTTCTAAAATATATAAAATTTCATCTACCTGATTAAGTTCGCGACTGAGCAAGTCAAATGTAAGCATTTTCAACCTCAAACTCGACTCACAATGTAGTACCCTAGTTACTTGACACCTAGCTGAACTCAAGGATAATCAAGTCGAGCCGGACAAGCTTACGAACCAAGCTCAAGTAGCTCTTCCATGGCAGCTTGAACCACTTACTTTCCTACCTTACTCTATCCTCCACTTTTGTCGTGAATCCAATCATATAAACCCGCTCTCGTCGATCCACTCTAGCTTCACGACAGACAAGAATGTGTTTGCGGAAAAGAATAAAAGGGACCTATGACGGTAATGGGTCGTAGCGACATGCCAAAATGCGTCATGAAAAAGACAAGTCGTGGATTGTACAGCAATATCCGCGTCGGATAACTCTGTCTTGGCATGGTCATTTAACTATGATCTGTACCACTTGCCAAACATCCAATTGTGTTCTTCGCCGAGTCTATAAATGGGGCGGGTCGTACCTCATTGCATTATCGGGCTCCTACATCACTCCCTGCGTCTCTCTGTCAAACGACTTCCAAGCTTTTCAGAGATAATCATGGCTTGCTCAACTGCAGCGACGACGACAATGTCGAGAGTACTGCTGTTCCTGGTCTTGTTCTGGGCCCTCTTTACGGGCTTTGATGGCCGTGTTCTTCATGCAGCATTACCAGCTACGTCAGGGAATCAGATGAACAGCGGTCATCGCCACACCTTTCATGCTGCGGATGGTGGTCACGAGCTTTATGTCAGCAAGAGGATACCGGTCCTCCTTGATATGGCTGCACCCGAAGGACTTGGTCAAGCTGCACCCGGAGGACCTAATCCACACCACAACTGGTGATAGCCGTCAGTCTTGCATGGCCTTGTTTGACCCTTGGGAAGATCCATCTATTGCATGCATCCATTAAAGGAGTTGATTATAATTACTGTTTTGTGTGGTTACGATGACTTATATGTCAACGGATTTGATCCCTTCAGTTCAGTCGTGGAGGACGCGTGGTGTCCAAATCCATTTATGAAATGGACGTTTAAGATTTTCTTGAGTAATTTGAGTGTACGCATATCCAATTTCTAATAACATTAATGAGAACTACTTTTCATCAGTTTTAGGTGAACGCAAAAAGCTCTCATGTAAAATGTGTGATCTATTATGAATGATCAAGAGTTTACACGCGAATTGATTGTTCGTGATATTATTAATGTTCATGATCTTAAGTAATCTTTATTCATAAGATGTGATCAATATCAATAGTTACGCATCGAAATACATGTGTTTAATTCTACCAACCACAAGAAGTTATTAAAGAGACCTTGCAATATTTTTCCCACGTTCTCGATCACCTATTATGCTTCACCATCTATTATGTGCTAACCAACAAGTTCATTTTCTTTTCCAAATAAAAGACTTGTAATAATCTTTTTATAACTAAATGTAATTCACAGTCCCACCCAAATTGGCCTTGGCATGGGCTCAGACGACCAGACCCATGATCTAGTCTAATTCTCAAACAAAAGGAGTTGAAATTAATTGGTTTGTCAATTATTTTTATCGGTCTAAAAATCCTGTATATAATCTTTTTATTGCACCAACAATATGATGCTGGAATATTTTCCAAAGCCGAAGGCATTTGGAGAACCCTTTCTTCTATCAACAATCAAGAGAATTGATATGGTTGTGAGATGGGTGAGAGTTGTTTTGAGTGATTATCAATAATAATCACTCAAACCAACTCTTCTATCAACAACCAAGGACATAGGACTACAGTATTGAATCTTTTCCTAATAAACGCCTTGTAATATAATCTTTTATGACTAAATGTATTTCGCAATCCTACCTGAATTGGCCTTGCCGTGGGCTCAAGCCACGGACCCATGATAGAGTCTAATTCTAAAACAAGAGGAGTTGAATTTGATGGGTTTGTCAATTATCAATGAGTCTAAAAATCCTATACATAATCATTTTATTGCACCAACTGTCACGACCAAATTTTCGGATGCACCACCTAAAATTAGGCTAATGAATTACTAAGCCTAGATTTAGCTCGGGCTCTTCCAAGCCTATACCAATTCGCGACTTAAGTTCAAGTTCTTAACATGCAAATGATTTTTAATCAAAAGTCGCCACTAATCAGTTTACGGTAGGTCGATTAGACACCTAAGTAAAATAATGGGAGAATTATTTTACCTCTACGAACTAGAGACTTTGGGTACAAGGACTTGATTACGTTAGATTTCTCTAACGCCCTTTCAGTACCTTTCTCTTTTATTTTGAAAAATGTTTTGCAAACGGCTTGAATTGATTTTAATTTATCTCCCTAACATGTGATGTTATCATGCGAGTGCGCAAACCACCAATTTAACACCCAAGAAAGCAATTAAAAAAAATGCAAAACTTTCCTCAAAACAACGAAAGTATCTGCAGTGTTAGATCAGAATTCACATCAGCAATCCTAGTTATGATTTCTAATTAACACGCCATCACTCAATTTTTGTTTTCACTTTTTAACGAGAATATAACTCATATGCAATGCAATGCTTCTAATCTAATATGAAATGATATGACATAGCAATATGTCCTAAACTATATGAATGAGTAAGGTAATTTAAAAAAAAATGCAATAATTAAATATGCAATCTAAATTCATCAAATGACCAAACTCTAATGACGATGAAGTTCTAATTAAATGAACCTAGCAATCACTAAATATGAACCTAATTATATATAACGTGCACATGACATTTTTTAATAAGCATGCAATCTATCCTCATATGCAATGACATGCAAAGAATGCCCTAATTCTAATTTTATTTTTCTTTTTAATTTAAAATTGCCAAATAATTAAACGTGCAATTCAAATTTAAAACTAACATCCTAAATGAATGCATTTTGTTTGGATTTTTGTTTAAAAATTCGAAATAAAATCCCTATTCTAAATATGCAAGATAACAAGAAATATTTTAAAACAAACCTAATCTTAATTCAAATATTTTTGGATTTTTTTCTTTTACGAAAATAAAATTGACTCAACCAACACGGCAAGAAATCAGAAGATAAAATTGATATCCGTAAATTGGCGAACCATATCTCGCGCATGAGATTGGGTTGACCAATTTTAAAATTAAATCGCGAATCGAATCTCGGACGTGAGATCGGATTGACGATTTTGTAAGAGATTGTGAGTCGGATTTCAGGCACAAAAATGGGACTGACAATCCTTAATTTTAATTTGAGGAGCTCTTACATGTCAGAATTTTAATCACACATGGGAACCACTCTACTAAAAACAAAGTAAATAAATGAAAATATCATTAAAAAAATAAAAAAGAAAAACTACCTAATTGATTTTCCCCTTTTTTTTTTGTTGTTTTTTTTTTTTACCTTCTCGAGCACGGCTTGCTCGTAGGTCTCCAAGGGCAGCTGGTCACTGCCGGTTGAAGCTCCGGCGAGGGCAAATCGGCGGCGGGTCGGAGAGTTGCAGGCACGGCGCCAGCGAAAAGCTCGGGCAGAGAATGGCGGGGCGCTTCACGGGTCGAAGCGGTGGCGCGGTGCTCACTGGGCGTCGAAGCAGAGAGCTGTCCGTCGGGGCTTCTGGCGCTGCGGGTCGGCAACGGTAGTGGCGGAACTTCGAATCGCTGGGGGCAGTAGAGGAGCTTCAGGCTACCGGAGTCTCGATGGCGGGGCGAGGACTCGACGAAGGCGAGATCTGCGCTGGGTAGTCGCGGACGACTGGCAGAGCAGGGCAGGAGCGGCTTCGGCGTCGAGCTTCACGGACGGCGACCGGCAGGGCAGAGCTTCGGGTGGAAGAGCAACAGCAGGCGAGCAGATGCGGGCGCTGGGTTAAGCAGATCGCGGACAGAGCAGGGGCAGTAGCGGCATCACGGGCGAATCTCGAGCGGCGGAGACCGGCGAAGGGTTCGACAGGCTGAGGCGCCGACGGAGCGGCGAGGTGGCGAGTCGCGGAGGTGGCTGGTGTCACAGTGGCGCGACGAGGGGTTGCAGGCGGAGCGGCGGTGGCCGGCGAGGGGCGCGGCAGCGCTGTGCAGGGCAATGTCGACGCTCGGGCGGAGGGAGTCCGCGAAGAAGACGAAAGGCTCTCCTCTGTTTTCTTCTTTTTTTCTTTTCTGCTGCACAAGTCTTCTCTCTGTACGTTGCTGTCCCCTTTCTGTCTCTTCTCTAGCCTGCTCTCTGCTGCTTCCTTTTGCTTCTGACTTTTTGCTTTTTCTCTTTTTTTTTTTGTGTTGATTCTCCAAAGGAACGAAGGAAACTTCCCCAAAGAAAAACCCTCTTTTGTGCGGCCGTGTATTCAACTGTATGACCTCCCTAAAACCCTATACGAACAATCTATTTACAAGCCTCAAATTAGGATTTTAATTTTTTCAAATTGACATCCACGAATATTTTTTTCAAAATGCAATATTCACTTTTCGCATCTGCCCTATCTAAAATATTCATCATATCCTAAAAAATTTCAAATTCCTATTTTCTCATGAGATAATTTTCGATCGTTAAAACACGGGCTTAAGCCGATTTCTTCCTCGTGGGCTTAGTCTGACCTGTCAAGTAGCTCAAAACCACTAATTCCAACCCATCTGCTCCAATGCAAAAAATGCAAATGCCCCTAAATCTATATGCTATGCAATTAATATTTTTTCAGTGATAAAATTAACCCATAATTTTCTATGCAATAAATAATTAAACGGGCGCCAAAATTTAGGTGTCAACACCAACAATATGATGCTGGAATATTTTCCAAAACCTAAGGCATTTGGGGAAACATCTCTTCTATCGACAATCAAGAGGACACTCACTAATACTTGTGAGAATCTACTAAATCTTCAGGACCCTTATTGCACGGCCATTTTTAGTATGCTACTACTATTGTTTACAACAATGACTAGGGCCTCATCAATAAAGTATTAGAGAAGTTCTAATCGGAAGGACGCGATCATTAGTTTAACAGACATTTTTGGACATTCACTCCATTTATTATTGAAGGTGGATGACTGTAATGAACACGGAGACTAGAAAGTAGACTAACACATTGAAAAACTTACCAAGTAATACCGTCAAAGTAGCACAACACATTTCTTATGCGAGCGTGAGAATACTTTTCAAACTTATTTAGATGAATTAATGACCTTTCGAACTTGTTTAAACATAAACCGCTTGGCGAATTAATGACAACCATTCAGCATAAGAACTGAACCGAACCATACTGACCTACTGAAAAAGTTACCTTACTAGAACTACCAAGCAATTAATTAGCCGTTTACCTATTAAAAAGTTACCGATTGTTTAATTAATTAAGTATTTACCGATTCCTATTTTAGTGAAATTAAGCTTTGACGAGAGGAAGAACAAAGGGAGGGAGGGGAGGGGGGCCTTTCTCAGAAAACGGATATCATTTCTCTCATTTTTAGAAGGGTGCTTTTCATGGACCGAAAAATATTTTCTTTGACCACTCAATTTCCACGCCCCAAACACCGGCTATCGTGGGAAAGTCTTCCGCGAAACAAACACGGTCCCGTCACACATTTGAAAACTTACGGAAATCTTGTTTGCGTGGGCTGGCATCAAACGTCGGCTGAAACTCCGCCCAGCCCGGCCCGACCTCTCGCCGACTCGCTGGTTACGTCGCGCGTCCATGACCAAAGGGAGGATTGGCCTGGGCCAACACGTCATCGGAGGGGTCGCCATCCGATCCAGTCCTCCCGATACTTTTGAATAGAATCTCTCGCGGCGCGGGCGCCACCACGTGCTTTCGTGCGAAACCAGAAGCGGCTGTTGCATACGAGCCCCGACGCGGCGCCGTTTTCTCGAAAGCTCCCGCGCAAAACGCTCTTTCCGCTGTTGCACGCGCCATAGTTTCCGCGATTCTCCAACCAAATATCTTTTTCTAATTATTGTTATTATTATTTTAATTTCTCGACGCACGCAACTCCTCAGAGTGAGCATCGTTTAAAAGTAAAATCAAATTTCAAGTTTTAAAATATGTAGGTACCATATTTCAAAAATTGGAGAATTTGGAACTTGTCTCAATGGATAGGTTCCGAGGTCTAAATAAGTGGAATTGGAATCTTGAAACTTGAAATGAATTTTTATATTTTTCTTAATCTATGTTTTCAAATGATCCTCCAATATTCTATTTCATACAATGATAAGTATATAATTTTAAATCATTAATCTAAGTTTCCATTTTATGATCGAGACTATTGCTTAGTTAATATTTCATCATCAAAATTGATAATTCATCACAATCGTTAGGGGTGAGCATGGTTCCCGGTTCTAGCGAAGGAGGTTCCGATTCCCCATTCCTCTTTTTTCGAAATCGAGAATCGAAAGCAAGAATCGAAACCACACCCGATGCGGAGCCAAACTAGGATTCCTAAATCTAAAATTATTTATGCCTTTTGCTTTCCTTTTTGCCTTTTGTGTTTCTTTTGCCTTCTATTTTTCTTTTTTCCTTTTACCAATGCGTTTTGGTTCTTATAGGATTTCCATCATCGAATTCACGAAACATAACATTAATAGACTCTATCCATTTGTTTAATTGAGTTGTTCACATTTGTGAGTCAATTTAGCGAGCTCTTTGCAAAGACAAACAAGATATGAATTTAAGTTCCTTTCCCATGATTTGTTATATACTTTAGTGAGATACCCATCGGGTTAAGGAGTAAATTTTGTTTTGTTTGCCCATTGCTTTATCATTCTTCTCCGAGTAATTATTTTCTAAATAAGATATTTGGATAGTCTACAAGAACCTAAATTCATCTTTGTTTTCTTTCCTTTGCTTTTTTCATGATTGTGGTTGCAACCTACTTATGGTTTCTCTTAAAAGAATGTGGGATGAATGAAATAGCCATGGAGAACTCATATATGAATGATTATCCAAATGCTAGAAAAATTTGAAGTTGACAGTCAATAGGGTTTCTGTATGTCTCTTTTAGGAAGTTCTTTTGCCGATGTTCCATCATTTTAAGACGCTAAGCGTGTCTAAGCGGACATGTCTAAACTTATTCATTATTATTGCCTTCATTTTCGTTCTGTTTGACTAAAAAAATAAAAAAAGAATCCGTTGGACCTTAGAACTAATCTTGAAACCTGTGATGGGGTAGATTCTAAGTTCAAGATTTCGATAGATAGGTTTTAGGGCATGTATTTGAGGGTAGGTTTCGGGTTTCAAGTAGAACATGTAAAAAACCCGGAATCGCCTAGCCCTAACAATTATTAAATTAATAATATAGGTGAGACGTAAGTAGACTTTGGAACTGACCCTAGAACTTGTGGTTCTAGGGTATGCATAGTAAGTTTCGGGTTCCTAAAAAAAAGAGAACGTGTTTCAATAAAATAGGTTCTAGGCGGAATATGTACGAAATCTAGAACTACTCACCCCTAACAACTCCAGTCAACGAATGTGTCAAGGGAAGGAAAGACAACTTTCTCCACTAACGAAGGGCGAATTAATAAAACAACCAATTTTAGTTATCAAGGGTGTCTTGCTTGTTTTTGAAAAAACCCTACTAACTTTCTTTTTATAGCTATGCGCAATTTTAAAATTCCTTTATTAAAGACGTTTAACAATTTTTCCTTGTTATAGGAAACACTCATCAATACAAAGAAGGTATTTCTGATGCATTTCTTAACGTGCTTCCTCAGTTTGGTCGGATCGATTATTGCATGAGAAGAATGACTTTTTAAGAAGATGAATTAAAATAAAATAATTGTAAATGGTAGGAGTCTTTGTAATTTCCTGAGCATTTAAGTAATTATCCATATATAGCAAGACTCTAATGTAAAAAGGGTCTTCTTTTTTTTTTGGGAAAAGATTTAATTAAGTAAGGCGAGAAGAGCAACATGATTTATCTACCGATTTGGTTGCCTTGATAAAATACAAGGAGATAAAATTAATAATATCCAATATAAAATATGAAACAAAAATTAACTTGCTAAGAAAACGAAAAAAAAAAGGGCAAAAAGGAAAATGGAGAAAAAAAAATTCTCGTAACTAAAAGGGTGTGAGGGACCTGAGCAAGTCCTTAAAATGCTCAAGGAGAGGTGGGAAACCCCGCAATATTGCTCTCGTATTTCCTCTCTGTTCGGGAGACAAAGATAGATAGGGAATTAGGGGACCTCACAATGATGAAGGTAAACATCTCGTTGGGACTTCGGTCCTGACTATCACCGGGTAGACGGATATAGTAGCTTTCCACGTTTGCGGTGAGTGAGGGTGGGTGAAAGACCAATGCTCACATTCCTAAGCTAGCTCTATACCCCTGGTTTTGGTGGAGAAGAAAAAGAGCTCTCGTTACTAAAAGGGCATGAAGGTTGGTCACCCGTTTGGCTACAAACGCATTCCAAACTCTCTCTCTCTCAGAGAATTGATTTCCGCGTTGTGTAACGACAAATTGACGGCTTCATCTTTTTCCTCTTCTTCTTCGTCGGCGCCCTCATTGTCGTCTTTGTCTTCTTCGAGGTTCTCTTTCAGGTACCCTCTGAAGTCCCCTGCGGTTCGGAGGCGGCGGTGGAGACCAGAGGAAGTACGGTGGGATCGCCCTTGACGCCGCCGTTCTTGTGGACAGCGGGGAGCGTGCAGCCGAGGAGGAGGCGAGTAGGGCCTATTCCGAGGGGCAAAGTGGGAACTGGGTCTTGAACATATTGCGTGTCAGGTCTCTGTGGAAGGAGGAGGGAGAGCAGGGGAAGGTGATTGAGGACGAGGGAATGGTGAATAATGGCGGTGAAGCCGAAGAACTAGAACGGGGGGTCTCGTGACGTGGTGATTGATGAGAGAGAAGATGGTGATGATGATGAAGACGAAGAGGACTGCTATGCGATGCGGTGGGATTCGTGATCGCGGTGATCATGATGAAAAAGAAATAGAATGATAGGCATTCGGTTCCTAGGTTGCTGAGGAAGGTGCCTCTGCATCAAACCAAGCTCTATGCTATATGTTCAGCAGTTTCGGGCGATTAATACTCCGGAAAATTGGAATCAACATAGAATTTGGAGTTCTCAGAAGCTCATGTCGAATGGATTTCGATGTCTTTTGCCGACACAACATATGTGATTCATAGGATGTGGGTGAGTGGAGCAAATGCGCAAGGATTCTTTGGAGGCCCCTGCGGCTGTGAACAGTCCAACATAGCTACAATACTTGTTACCATTAAATGCAAGCAATTAAAAGTACGTAAGAATGTCATTTGAGTTGGGGATCATCCCTAGCAACAAATTCAAACTACTTCCACATAAAAAAAAAGTATTGGCTCATTTGACGTTTCTAATTAAATCAAGGAGGGTAGCAACCATACATGGCGTTCTCTCTGACATTTAGATTTGTTCATTCAGAGCGGCAAATGCAGAGAATTCAAGAGAAATGAGGTCATTCATACATGTGTATGTCCATATGTTATGCGCACTAAGAATGTATAGACATCATAGAGTAGGAACTACCAAAATCTATTGCCTAGCTCATCGGACAATTGACTTCATTATAGTCCCCGGAATGCTATTTTTAGTGGAGTTTAAAGCCTCATGAAGTGAACAAATAACTTCGACCTGAAATCCTATAGTTTTCTTGATGTGCTGGTGTTGTAAAAGGAGAAAATTATCTAAAGTCCTAAACCTATTGTATGATGACTTATTCGAGTACTAAACTTTTAATTGTATCGATTTAGTTATAAACTTTTCGACAACTTACCAATCTAGTTCTAAATCTTTTATTCGTTTTAATTTAGTCCTAAATCTTTTGATAATTTGTTAATTTAGTTCTAAACCTTTTAAGATTTGCTAATTTAATCATTCCAATCAATTTTGGTCAGAACTCGTGGAGGTGGTACGCCTAGTTAGCACAAATCGTCCTACATGGCACGATCAATGCTAAGCTGGACAATTTATTAAATTATATGATTTTCTTTTCTTTTCCCTTTTCTTGATCCCTTTTGTCTTCCACCAGCCTCAAGCGAGGGTCTCTCAAGGCCCAATATCGACAACCTCTGCTCGGCATTGACAATAATTAGTGACGGCGGGTAGAGGGATAAAGAGAAAAAGGGAAAAAGGAAAAAAAAAAAAAGTGAGAGAAAAGGAGAAAAAGAAAAAGAAAAATTTTTAAATTGAAAAAATTGAAAAATTGTCCATATTAGTACTAGCTTTGCCAACTAGGATGACTAGCATTGACTAAACCGCTATGTCACTATCTACGATCAAGATTATTTTTTTTATTTTTTTAATTTTTTTTATGACCTAGGGAAGCCCCATACGCCGCGGGCAGCTGGAGTAAATCCTGGGACCCCACGGGAAGACCCACTACCCCCGTGGAATGGGTAAGACGCCAAGCGTCTCCGCGGCGAGTCGAACTCTCGCCCTCCGAGAAGGGGTCAGTGGGTCCCCCCACGATGGGGAAGACTTTGCCGGCGGAGTCACCACGGCCGGTGGTTCTGATCAAGATTATTCAGAATGACTAAATTAACAAATTTTTGAAAGATTTAAAATTAAATTAGAACTAAATTGAAAAATTAATGACTAAATTGGCTTGTTATCAAATGATTAAGGACTAAATCTGCATAATAATTGAAAATTAAATTGATTGTCATATAATAAATTTAGAATTTTTTGAATAATTATTCAATCATAAAAGCATGACATTGCCAATAATGGTTGAAGGGGGATTGATATGACACCATGAGACTTTGAACTCTAAGATCGTTGTGTCCCCTCACGCATGTGATCTTCCTTTTTGGGTGATGCACATGGGATCGTACAAGGGCATTGGTTATCTATCTAGTCAATCTTGCTCTATTCCTTCTTCTTTTGCTTCTAGGGTCCAAAGCCGCGCAGAGTAGGCGTGGGTAGCCTTCTTAGCAAAAAGGTAGGGGACACGTGGAAGAGAGTTTAAGAGGATATTCGGATTAGCACTTCGTAAAGTAATATATGTGTTCGACTAAAAAAAAAAAAAAAGTGATGTGTGTGGGCCAGCGTAAATTCGAAACCCAAAATGAATTTGAAGGTCTAGCAAGTGCATTCCCTCTCGCCTATTCACGATGATTTCTTGATTGCTTTTGCACGGGCAATGATATAGGGATGGAGATCCTCTTTTCTGGACCTTTTACCGTGTACCTCTGCCCCTATAACTCAGTGGCCACTTGATCCTTGTCGAGGTCTCGGTTAGTTCAATTGGCCATTGTGATCTCCCTAAGATCTATAGGTATCGTGGTCAAAATATTGACCAACGTATCAGATATAGATTTGAACAAGGCGCCTCTAGATATCTCGTGAAGATATCTTCTCCGAGTGGCCGGCCATGGCGATTAGTCAGCCTCAGGCAAGGGTCGATCTCGTCGGACCTCTATTGAGCGATCGACCGGTGGAGGAAGAAGGGAAAGAAAATTAAAAAAAAAAAAGAAGAAGAAAATTTAAGGAAGTTTTTTCATGTCAGAATCGGTCGTGCCATGAAAACGTGCCATGAAAAACGATTGGCGTCCACGTCAACGATTGCAGATCAAAATTGGTTGAAAGATTATATTGGTAAATTATCACAAGGTTTTGGACTATATTAATTAAATTAAACTGTTTATGATAGACTTTTTTTTGGTAATTATTAGGCCATTGTGGTCAAGATATTAATTGAGAATAAGAAAGTGGTAAATAGAATTATGGAATTTTTATTATATTTTAGTGTATATATGAAGGGCCTATTTATAGGCCTTTAATAAATGACTATCGAAGGAAATCAAAGAAAATCAAATCAAATATGCATAATCAAAATAAATATAAAATATCAGGGGGAAATAGCAAGCAACCATGCGACTAGTTTGTGAAATAGTAATCAAGTGATGCAGTTATATTGCTATCGCCATGGCATTAAACAACCTATATAGCTAGCTAAGGAAAATAGTTATTGAGCGATAAGACCTGTGCACAAACTGTCCTACATGGCATGGTCAAAGTTAATTGGACAATTTTTTAAATTATATGATCTTTTTCTTTTATTTTCCTTTTCCTTTTTCCCTTTTGTTTTCCACTAGCCTTAGGCGAAGGTCACTCAAGGCCTAATGCCAATGACCTGTGCCGGCCATTGATGAGGATTGGCGATGGCTGGTGGAGGAATAAGAGGGGAAAGGAAAAAACAAGAAGAAGAAAGATTAAAAAAAATAAAAAAAATGGCAAAAATTGTCTATATTAGCACTGGCTTTGCCACTTAGGATGACCAATATTAACTAGACTGCTACGTTACCATTTCCGGTTAAAATTGTAGGAAAAACTGAATTGGTAAATTGCTAAAATATTTAAAACTAAATTGATAAATTATCAAAAGATTTCATAACTAAATTGATATAATTGAAAGGTTTATGACTAAATTAGTAGGTTATCAAGTGATTAAGGACTGAATCGATACGATTGAAAAGTTTAAAATAGAATTGATTGTTTAGAACTTTTGAATAATTGTCCAGTCGTAAAAGCATGACATTGCCAAAACAAGGTTAAAGGGGGTATTGACATGACCCACGAGAGTTTGAAATACTCCCGTATGTGAGATCTAGTGTCACCTCATGCGTAGGATCTCCCTTTTTGGCTGACGCACATGGGATCGTATAAGGGTATGGATTATCTATATTGTCAATCTTGCTTTATTCGTTCTCTTTTGCTTCTAGGGTCCAAAGCCGCGCAGGGTAGGCGTGGGTAGTTTCCTTAGTAAAAGGTACGGGGCACGAGGAAGAGAGGTTAAGAGTATATTCGGATTAGCACTTAGCAAAGTGATATGTGTGTTCGACAAAAAAAAAAAAAAAAAAGTGATGTGTGTGGGCCAGCGTTAATTGGAAACCCAAAATGAATTTGAAGGTCTGCGAAATGCATTCCCTCTCGCCTAATTCACGATCGTCTCTTGATTGCTTTGCACGGCCAATGATATAGGGATGAAGATCCTCTTTTCTGAATCTTTACCATGTATCTCTGCCCCTATAACTCAGTGACCACGTGATCCTTTGTCGAGATCTCGGTTAGTTCAATTGGCCATTGTGATCTCCCTAAGATCTATAGGTATCGTGGTCAAAATATTGACCAACCTATCAGATATGGATTTCAATGGGGCGCCTCTAGATATCTCGTCAACATGTCTTGTCAACGGTCGCAAGTCGTTGGCCATTGCAATCAGCCCACCTCAAGCAAGGCTCGATTTTGCAAGACCTCTCTTGGCCGATCGCTAGCCATAGCAACGGTAGAAGGGAAAGAAAAGAACAAGGAAAGAAAAAAAGGGAAAAAATAAAAATATATATAAAAGATAATAAAATTTATTCACATCGTGTCGGCCTTATCATGTAAAACTATTGGCGTCCACGTCAGTGATTGCCAATCAAAATTGTCCTAAATGATTATATTGACAAATTATTAAAAATTTTGGGATAAAATTGACTAATTTGAAAGGTTTATAATGGACTTTTTAGTAATTATCCTATCATCATGGCCAAAATATCAGTTGATAATAACAAAGCAGAATAATTATCAAACAATTGATAAGATGGATCAAAAGGTCTTTTTCTTAACATTTCTCAATATGGAGGAATTACGGCATCCAACAAAAAAAAAAGGAAAAAACACAAAACTTGGCTAGAAAAGATCAAAACCCATCTCCCAGGTTAAGACAGCAACAAATTGTGTAGAGAGGGGCTTGAAGATACAAATAGAACAATGAACACGACAAGATCTCTTCATTGTTCCAATCACCACAAGATCACTACTTCCAAGAAAGTAGTTGAATGGATATCCCCCGACTAAGGGATCTAAGCCTAAATTCAAGCAAAATTCAAAACATGTTCACTTATATGAAGTTTGGTTAGTTGCTAGAAGAATGGCACTCTAAATTGTCTTCGGTTGGATGGGAATCCACTGAGGCATCCAAATCCATATCCCTATCCCCTTCCTCATAAACTAAGGTAACGTAATTCAGAGAAGAGAGTGAGTACTTGATTATTCTAAGGCAAGAGAAGGACCTAAGAGTACCCTTGAAACTTTATTGAGTTCGAGGATGGATATGTTCTATCTTGGGATTACCTGGTCCTATAAAGTCTAAGAAGAAAGGGAAAGAAAGTCTATGCATAATTTGATAGGTCAAATTTAAAATTTAAAAGAGCTCTGGTAAGGCTCGCATAGGCTATGTCTTTGAGCATAGAAGGATTGTAACTTCGCTATGCATAGATCTCTCTATGGGTTATACCGATGAAAGAAGTGGCTATGATGTTTCGATAAGAGTTTTCGCCAAGCTGCCTTGTAGAAATGGGAGCAGAAAATAGGTTCTAGCACTGGATTATTGAGCAAATACCATAACACATAGTACTAGGAGCCCAGAGACCAAGACTCAATTCTTAAAATCTCAAACTTACCTGAACAAAGAGTGTGAAATTGAAAAGGCATTAAGGTAATATAAGTTGCTATCAGGATTTCCATAATTCAAGGCACTCGCTAGTGAGATACTTGATTGGAAGAGAGGAAGAAAGTAAGCTTGAATTGACTCGCCGAGATTGAAAGAAAGATGAAAGTCAGTCTTATTTTCTCGCTTTTTTTGAATGAGGAAAATAGAACTATGAAATTTTTAGTATATTTTAATATATAAAAAGAGTACATGAAGAGCATATTTAAAGGCTTTAATATATGACTATCTAAAGAAATCAAATTAGATATGCATAATCAAAATATGTAAAGAAAATTAGAGGGGAAATAGCAAGTAGCCTATGCGACTGGCTTGCGAAATAGTAACTAAGTGATGCGGTCTATATCGCTAGCATCGTAGCATAAAATGGCCTATAGCTTAGGAAAATAGTTATTGAGTGATGCGATCCGTGCGGTTGGTATCGAAAGGACATACCCCCTCCATGACTAACTAAGAAAATCAAATAAGATGACCAATTGAATTGTGGAATTTTTTTGTATATTTCAATGGATGTAAAAGAGTCAATGGAGAGGAAAGCTTTAACATATGATTATCTAAGAAAATCAAATAAGATATGCATAATCAAAATAAATATAGAAAATAAGAGGAATATCTTAATACAAGATATCTAAATATATCTATTAATATCAACGAATTGATTATATATGGAATTGAATAGGGCACACCTAGAAATCTCATTGAGATATTTTGTTAGTGTTAGTAATCATAAAATCACACATCATGTACAGTTCCGTAGGATGACATACCATGTATAGTTCCCCTCTCCAACTCGCAAGTGCTTCACGTGAAATCATGTGCAACCGGAAAAGGGAAAATAAACTGAAACTACAAGCCACAGACAAATCGAAACGTCATGAAACATGAGGCAACTGAGATTTATTTTGATACTGCTTTATATGAGACCAATTGAGCTCAAAAGTTCAAGTGGTCATGTTTCACGTTATCTTAGGTGATTGCGTATGATAAGGAAGGCCACTCGAGATAAAAATCAATGATGAGCAATGTAGGACAAATCAAATCCCAGAAAGCCATCCTCATTCGAAGGTTTTTCCCCATATATTTTACTCATTCGGCTCGTTAAAAGGTGCTCCTCCTTTCCATCACTTTCACCGAATGGAAATATATGGCAAACTCTTGCAGAGGTCTATTACGTGGAGCCACGCATTTTATTGAATAATTTAGAAGAAAGAAGAAAATAATATGTCGATCTCATCTTAATCCGAAAAAAAAAATGGGAAAAAAGTTCCCTTCAAAACAAAAACTCGAGAGATAAAAAAGAAATTGTTCGGTTTTGGATAATTGTTGACAGGATATGCGAAATGCATCTGCAATTCTTTGAGTTTACTGCAATTTAATGTCTAGAATTTCGCATTAGCAGTAGATGTAAGTATACTGGACATGCTAAAACTTGCTTTCTAGAGTCGAAAGCACGATTTTTTTTTTTCACTCAAATTAGGAAAAAAAAAAACAAATACTATCTACGATCATTATTGTAATCTTCACAAGTAACGGATGTCTTTTAATAAAAACCTATGTCAATAATTTTTTTTTTTTGGTTGAATCGTCAATAATGCGGAAATCAATGGATCTTTACAATCAAATAAACGCGAGAGGATGAAATTACCAAAGAAATAAACGAAAAAAATAAATGGTGGAAGAACTAGCCGCAAAAAATTCACATGCTCAAATACTTTCCAATCTTACATTACACCCAAAACCACAGTATTTAGTCAAGCGGCACTCAGTTTCCGTCAACAACGGGTCACATTCTCCAGCAAAGACCTCTGGCCAACATCTCTACGAGTGTTGTTTTTACCTTCAGACTAAAAACAACATCACACAAACTTTTAGGGTTCTATCAGCTAGGGTGTTAGGAATCGAACCAAACCGAAAAATTCGATTTTTTTGGTTCGGTTCGATTTTCTGTTATGTCTATTAAAAACTAATATTTTTATTGGTTCGGTTTTTATCGGTTAACCGATCCGAACCGAACCACAAACCGATAAAATCAAAACCATTAAAAATTCGGTTTCATTCTCTCCCAACTCCCGTCTCCTCTGGCTCGATTTCACGCGCCTCCTCCATGGTGGCCCAGCTCGAGAGCCCCCAGCCCCCGCCCCAGCAGCAGCCGCAGCCGCAGCAGCTGCAGTGCGAGCGGGACGGTGATGGTTCGCCGCTCGATGATCGCGTGGGGAAGAGGAAGTCGCTGATGTGCGCCCTCGGCCTCATCTCCCGCAACCTCCCCCTGCCCCCCGACCTGCTGAACGCCGTCTCCTCCGTCGCGACGCGGCGGCGGGCGGCGGCGACGGGGACGGGGAGGACGGCGCGGGGCGGCGGATCCGAGGAGATTCCAGCGGCGGTTGAGAAGGGTCCGGTGAAGGTTTTTTTCTCGGTCGTTGATCTTTTTGGGGGTTTTTGATGATGCGAAGCGATTCGCGATGGGGATTCTGCGGCGTTTCGCTCTTGGAGATCGAGGGCCCCACCGTCAAGCGGGACCTCTCTGCTCCGGCCAACGAGACCCGCCAGGTGCTCGAGGATTTGATGAAGACCCTCTACAGCTCCAGCAAGGCGGTCGCCGCTCTGGGTCTTGCCCAACTCGTCCTCGGCGCTTGGATCTCCTACCCCACCCGCTCCTCCCCATCTTCGAGGCCTCCCTCCTCGGCTGCGTCGCCTTCGGCTTCCCTTCTCCCTCGCCTTCCTGCTCTGCCAGTGCGTCAAGCCCATCTACTTCTTCTTCAAGATGGAGCAGCTCGGCCGCCTCTAGATCCTCACCCTCTCGCTCCAGGCTGCCAAGAGCTTGAACGTCTTCAAGATGGAGCAGCACACGATTCATGGATTTTTACCAAATGGCTGGTCCTTCCCTCTTACATAATTTTGTGAGGAGTAAGAGATCGTGGAATGCCCCCGTTGTGGATTTCGGCAACCGGGCTGGGGGATTTTTGTGAATTTTCAAAAAAAAATAATAAAAACTAAAAACCGAAAAATTGAAAAACCGAACCGAATCGAAATTTCGGTTCGGTTCGTATTCGGTCGGGTCTTATTCGGTTCGGTTCGAAATTTTTCTAACGGTTTGGTTTTAAAAAAAATCGAACCGAACCGAACCAGTTGACATTTTCTACTCGCATCACAGTTTTTGGGCTATTATTAAAATAACAGCAATTTATGAGTTACAAATTTCTGAAGGAATCGACCCCACGACAAAATATAATTATTTGTGATCCAAAATGGACTATTATTCTCATAATAAATTAAGGATAATCACATAAGTATTTTTCCATTGTATAATAAGAAAGTGAGCCCGCAAATCAGAAAATTGGTCAAAACCAAAAGGAAAACTTCCTTTCGTTATATCTTTGAAGGTTTCGGCCAAGAGTAATAGGAGTTTACTTCCTTTTTTTTTTTTTTTTCAGACAATAAAGACCACAACGATGTAAGTTTTCCAATCTAATTTCGAATCAGATTTTGTCCAGTGATGCAAACTCTTGACATAATGCAACACATGAAATATCTTGCAAGTCTTATGAACACGTTAAGTTCTAGTCTTTAGCTCATATTGATGGCCTCAAAGAGCAGCTTACACGTGTCGATGGGATTTAAGTTCTAGTTATTAAACAGGAAATTCCCCGACATCCTAATCAACTGTGCCAACCTGAAAAGCGACGCAACAGTATATGGAGAATTGTATAATTTAGTCAAGCAGCACTACGGGCCAAACAGCACCTCCACGAGTGTTCTCTTCAGACTAAAATCGATATCCCACAAACTTTGTATAATAATAAAGAAAGTGAGACCCCAAATCAGGAAATTGGCCAAACCAATAGGAAAACTTATTTTTGTTATTTCTTTGAAGATTTCGGCCAAGAGTAATAGGGGTTTACTTCCTTATCTTTCACACAATAAAGGTAACAACGGTTCGGACTTTCCAATCTAATTTCGAGTCAAATTCTGCTCAATGATGCAAACTCAAGACATAATGTAACACATGAAACATCTTATAAGTCTCATGAACATGTTAAGTTCTAATCTTTAGCCTACTCTGATGGTCCCAAAGAGCAGCTCACAATGTTGGTGGGATTTGAATGGTTGGCCACTAGTTATTGAGCAGGAAATTCCCCAACGTCCTAATCACCTATACCAACCCTGAAAAGTGACACAACAATGGGTGGAGAATTGTATATTTTCTAAATCTCACCGGATAAATTGGAAATGTACACAGACAAACATGTTTCGCTCTTGCTATTGATATGACATGGTTAAGATCTTACTAAACAAAAGAAAATGTTGTATATCTATAATAAAATTATTTTATCTTACATGATAAGATGGCGTAACTAACCAACATTCTCTTTCCATACTTCTCAATATTGTATTTGTTAGATTATTTAAATATTTAATTACGCCTTCATCTGCAAGCTTTCTTTTTTTTAGAACACTTGATAGTGGTTCAAACAAAATCCTAACAATATTAGTTATCTCCTTTGTTTAATGGTGGTTTCTTTGTGGATAAAAGAGACTCTTCCTCGACGTTTTCTCGAGACGCTAATATACTTAAGAGGCCTATCCCATTAATGTGACTTTGATATTCGTTTGTTAAGATATGCAAGACAAAAAATCTTACCATCTTGTCATGGGTAGGTCAAAAGAGGAAGGCCGAATTCGAGCTCATGTATATACCCAATTAGGGCCCATTTGGTTCGGTTTTGGGAAAATACCCTTGAAAGAATGCAAATACCTTTGAGGTAAATGGGTTTTCCGAAATGTTATACCGTTTGGTAAATTATAATCTCCAATAGCATTGAAAAGTAACTTTAGCATAAGCACCATTTGGCAAAACTCACATTTGTAATGGGCTTTTGCTATTTTTTATTTTTTATTTTCAGTCTGAAAATCAAATCCGGCGGCCGACTAATTGCCAGATGGCCAAATTTGGCCACCTCAGGTCGCGAACTCAAGCGACGCCACTTGGGGAGCACGACCTCAGGCGACGCCGTCGTCTAGAGGCCAGATCTGGCCGCTAGACGACTAGATTTGGCCTCCAGATCGCGGATCGACCTCCGACGGCCGAGATCTAGCGGCATGAGGTCATATGGACCAGTAGCGGTCGCCCGGTTCGGGCGCACAGGCGAGCGCCGCCTCGGTCATGGGTTGCACCACCCCGGTGGTGGTCACCGAGATGTGCGACCCTCGGGCGGTGGTGGCAACCGGAGAAGCTCGACTCTCAAGCGGGGGAAGACGAAGATGAATGGGGAAGAAGATGAACAGTGACACGGTTGAAGAGTGAACTTGCATTTCCAAAATGCGGAGGAGAATGCTCAAAGAGTGCCCGGATCTGCATTGAGCTTTCGTATTCCCAATGCTAATATTTGGCCAATAAGCTTTTAAAAATGTTTGCTAATTGCAAAATATTTTCCCTTAGCCCTTTGGGAAAGCTGAATCAAACGGCGCCATGGATATTATTTCGCTCGTAAAGTTAAGCTACTAAGTTATCAATAAGGTAGATGTATTATTAACTTCTTCACACCCAAATGATGTTGCAAGTGAGTCTCTGAAATTTTCTTCATCACCCAGCACGTTCACGGCTTAGCGGGTTCTTCATAAGATGCTCCTCCATTTCCGCCTGCCGTCCGAACAAAGTCCTGGGGGCCCGAGGCTGAGGAAATTGAATTCCCTGAGGTGGGTAATCAAGGTCGACGATGCTTTTCCATCCTTTAGTTGCGTAACGTGGAGGGAGAGTTGAAGGGGACAATCGAACCGAGTACACGACATAATATGGCGTGGGCCTGCATTATCATTTGATGAGGATTTCAGGCGCGCTCGAAAGACTTAATAAATCTTTTCCCGACATTCCCCTCCGTAGATTCCACCAAAGGTTTTTAAAATAAAGGGAGACTAAAGTGAAAAGGAACTTTAACTTCGCGTGCCATTGGGATTCTCTCTTTAATCCTGCAAATTGCTAATCCGTTGCCGTCTTGCAGATTCTTTAGTGAGTAGTTTCGCACCTCCACCTCCATCTCCCAATGATTCATTTTGAAGGAAAGATGATCGATGGCTCGTGTTACGGTATAGTAAGATGTCATGTTGGAGATGGATTGCGATGGCGCATGTAGTGGAACTTCAACCACTCATGTAGAAAAAGAAGAAGAGACTAATAGATTGAGACCTCCGTGCAGCAGAGGGTAATGTTACATCTTCACTTTGTCCAGGTGAGCCATAAGCGAAATTCAAACCAGCGACTGGATGTGTTTTTACTACCGTTCTTTTGTCCTTTCCTCCTCCTTCTCTGAGTAAAGCCTTCTGCTGCAACGTCCGTCGCGCCGTTGCGAACTAGAGGTCGTGCCACCCCGCTGGTCCCTCCCTCCCTCCCTCCCTCTTATTCTCCCTGATTCGATGCCATGGAGGCCCACCTTCGACATGAGGTCATGGACGACCACCTTCATCGATTAGAACGTCCATGACTTTTTTTTTTTTTTTGGGTCGAAGGCCATGACGTTGTGAGATCTAAGAAGGCGTGACTAAGACGAGTAGTGGAGGCAGGCTAAGGGAGATAAAAAGCAGGAAAGAGAATGTTGGGGTTCCATGGCGTATTAGGCGCAATTGCATAAAGTTTTTTAAGGTGACAAGACAAGCTCAATTATCCTCCCCTTGTAGAAGATCCAGCAATGATAAAGCAAAATAACCATTAAAAGGAAAACTTCCTTTTCTCATTGTTCTATGATAATAGTCAGGTTGAAAATTTAACTAGAAGTTAAACTAGGAGTGAGCATGGTTCCCTGAACCTAAGAACTAGACTAGTGGAAACCTATTCGATTCCAGATTCCAAAAAATGAAGAACTTATTTTGTAGGTTCTAATTTCAAGGTTAATGGAACCCGAAACTCAAAACTTAAAACCTGTCGTCTAGAACCTCGAGCATATTTGTGTATTTTTCTTGGTTCATGTTTTCGCATGATCTTACGATGTTTTATAGCGTTCGATTGTGAGTAATCTGGAACCTCTAGTCTCAACTTCCATATTGTGGTTAAGACTTTCACTTTATTAATATTTTATATTTTTCGTGTGTCTAAATATAAGTTATGGTTAATAAATTGTAGTAACAAATGATAGTCATTAAAAGTGATAATTCACTGCAATTGTTCAATCAATAATACATTTGGAATCTAGGTGGACTTTAGAATTGACTCTGAAACTTGTGACATGATAAGTTCCAGGTTTCAAGATATAAAGGGTAGATTCCGATTTTCAAAAAATGAAGACCCGCTCCAACGAATAGGTTCTAGGTTTTGGGTGGAATGTGTATAGAATTTGGAACTACTCACCCATAGTTTAAACCGGGATTAAACGATGATCTAACGTGTCATTGACACTCTTTGTGTTAAAACTTTGAATGTTAACATTACTGAAAATTGTCCAAAAATCATACACCTATTATACAAGAGTCAACTTAGTCCTAAACTTTTTAATTTTGCTAATTTAGTCTTAAATTTTTTGACGATTTTCTAATTTAGTCATTCTAGTCAATTTTGGCTAGAAATTATTGATGTAGACATTAGCTAATCACTAGTGGTCTTTTGTCATGTTGTTAGTACTAACGTGGATAATTTTTTAATTTTATAAATTATTCTGATTTTTCATTTTTTCCTTTATTTTTTAGGAGGTCAGTTGCAAGAAAAAGGAAAATAAAAGGATAAAAAGAAGAAAAAGAAGAAAGGAACAAAAGGAAAAAAAGTAATTAAAAAACTGCAAACATTATTCACATAAACATTGGTCATAATATGTAGGATGGAGCCCGAAACTTGAAACTTAGAACCTGTTATCTAGAATCTAGAGCATATTTGTGTATTTTTCTTGGTTCATGTTTTCGCGTGATCTTACAATATTTTTATAGCATTCGATTGTGAGTGTATAATCTGGAACCACTAGTCTCAACTTCCATATTGTGATTAAGACTTTTACTTTATTAATATTTCATATTTTTCATATGTCTAAATATAAGTTATGGTTAATAAATTATAGTAATAGATGATAGTCATTAAAAGTGATAATTCACTGCAATTGTTCAATTAACAATACATTTGGAATCTAGGTGGACTTTGGAATTGACTCTAAAACTTGTGATAGGATAAGTTTTAGGTTTCAGGATATAAATGGTAGATTCCAAGTTTCAAAAAATGAGGACCCCGCTCCAACGAATAAATTCTAGGTTTTGGGTGGAATATGTACAGAACTTGGAACTACTCAAACATAGTTTAAACCGGGATTAACGATGATCTAACGTGTCATTGACACTCTTTGTGTTAAAACTTTGAATGTAACATTACTAAAAATTGTCCAAAAATCATACACCTATTATACAAGAGTCAACTTAGTCCTAAACTTTTAATTTTGCTAATTAGTCTTAAACTTTTTGACGATTTACTAATTTAGTCATTCTAGTCAATTTGGGCTAGAAATTATTGATGTGGACGTTAGCTAATCACTAGTGGTCTTTTGTCGCGTTGTTAAATGCGACGTGGATAACTTTGCATTTTATAAATTATTCTAATTTTTCCTTTTTTTCCTTTATTCTTTTAGGAGGTTAGTCGCAAGCAAAAGGAAAAGAAAAGGATAAAAGAAGAAGAAGAAGAAAGGAACAAAAGGAAAAAAATAATTAAAAAATTGCAAAAATTATTCACATAAAAGCATTGGTCATTATATGTAAGATGGCCAATGGCCAATCGATGTGTACGTCAACAATTTTCGACAAAAATGTTTAAGACTGAATTGGTCTAATTGAAATATCTATAATTGAATTAGCTATTATGCAATAGACTTAAGACCTTTTGGACAATTATCCCCATTATTAGGATATTCTAACATTTATTATCGTATATTATGCTTCTAATTTTTAACTACTATTATAATTTTCCTGCATTCTTGATTGATGGGGATATCCTCCTTCATGGTTTAATTATTAAGATTCAACAGCGTATTGTTCACATATAAACTGGACTTTAGAAAAGAACGAAAAAGTAAGCCTCTGAACTCCATGCCTTTTCTTTTGTTCAAAAAAAAAAAAAAAACTCCATGCCTTTCCCTGCCCCATCCCCATTTGGGTTGCCGTCGTGCGTCATCATAGTCGTTCGTTGCACCACCTCTCTCTCTCTCCCTCTGCGCGCGGGGCCATTTTATCCAAAGATCGAAGTTGCTTGAAAACGACATGCAAAGGCGTGTCGCGCACGGCTGCATGGATGCATGTATTTGACCTTTCCATCTGAGATTTCGACAGATTTCAATAATTTTTAATAATCTCCCTTCCCTCCACTTTTTTTCTCTTTTTTTTTTATTTTCTTTTTTTGATTCAAAGGGTAGGTGGGGCCACCAACCACTAGCCAATGGCCGGCGACCACTAGGTGAGGTTGCGGCCTGCACCCAAGGAAGACATGGGTGGCCGCTCCTCTGTTAGTCCAAACCAAAAAAGAAAAAGGAAAATAAAAGAGAAAAAAAAAGAAAAATATAAACAAATTTGAAAACTTGACTGGATGGACTTAATTGATAAAACTTAAAATGGTTTAGGATTGATTGACAAAATTAAAATATTTATGATTGAATTGGCATATGGCTTGATATATTTAGGGCTTTTTGGATAATTTTCCCAGAGAGAGATTTTATAGGATTTTTGTTTTGAGAGCAATGAAATCATTGAGTGTAAAAAGCCTAAAAGAAATTGGTCGATATGAGTTTGGGAGGAGGAAATTATGTTGGAAATTATGGCCTTTGAAGTTGATGCAAGGAGAGCTATAATAGAGTCCACTAAGTCCATACAATTTAACACCTGATCTCGACTCAATTTGGTTATGCACAACCTGATATTCGAATTCGATTGAGCATTTAACTCGTGCCCCACTCTAGTCAACAATAGATAAGGGCGACAACATCCTCCACTCTTGTCGTGAATCCAATCATATAACCCCGCTCGTCGATCGACTCTAGCTTCACGACAAACAAGAATGTGCAGGCTGAAAAGAATAAAAGGGAGCGACATGCAAAAAGCGTCAGGAGGACAAGGCGCGGATTGTTCAGCAATCTCCGCGTCGGATAAATCTGTCTTGGCATGGTCATTTAACTATGATCTGTACCACTTGCCAAACATCCAATTGTCTTCTTCGCCCCGAGTCTATAAATGGGGCGGGTCGTATCTCATTGCATTATCGGGCTCCTACATCACTCCCCGCGTCTCTCTGTCGAACGACTTCCAAGCTTTTCAGAGATAATCATGGCTTGCTCAACTGCAGCGACGACGACAATGTCGAAAGTACTGCTGTTCCTGGTCGTGTTCTGGGCTCTCTTTACGGGCTTTGATGGCCGCGTTCTTCATGCAGCATTACCATCTACGTCAGGGAACGAGATGAACAGTGGTCATCGCCACACCTTTCATGCTGCGGATGGTGGTTACGAGCTTTATGTCAGCACGAGGATACCGGTCCTCCTTGATAGGGCTGCACCCGAAGGACTTGGTCAAGCTGCACCTGGAGGACCTAATCCACACCACCACTGACAATAGCCATCAGTCTTACATGGCTTTGTTTGACCCTTGGGAAGATCCATCTATTGCATGCATCCATTAAAGGAGTTGATTATAATAAGTGTTTTGTGTGGTGACGATGACTTATATGTCAACGGATTTGATCCCTTCAATTCAGTCGTGGAGGAGGCGTGGAGTCCAAATCCATTTATGAAATGGACGTCTAAGATTTTCTTGAGCAATTTGAGTGTACGCATATCCAATTTCTAATAATAGTAATGAGAACTACTTTTCATCAGTTCTAGGTGAACGCAAAAAGCTCTCATGTAAAATGTGTGATCTATTAGGAATGATCAAAAGTTTATACACGAATTGATTGTTCGTGATATTATCGATATTCATGATCTTAAGTAATCTTTATTCATAAGATGTGATCCATATCAATAGTTACGCATGTAAATACATATGTTTAATTCTGCCAACCACAAGAAGTTATTATAGAGACCTAGCAATATTTTTCCCACATTCTTGATCACTTATTATGCTTCACCATCTAATAATTGCTGACCAACAAGTTCATTTTCTTTTCGGAATAAAAGCCTTAAACAAAAGGAGTTGAAATTAATTGGTTTGTCAATTATCTATCAGTCTAAAATTCCTATATATAATATTTTTTATTGCACCAACAATATGATGCTGGAATATTTTCCAAAGCCTAAGGCATTTGGAGAACCCCCTCTTCTATCAATAATCAAGAGAATTGATACGGTTGCGGGATGGGTGAGAGTATTTTTGAGTGATTATCAATGATGGGTGAGTGTATGGGGGGGGTGGATGTCGATGGATGAATATTAATACATGATAGAATACGATCAAAACCAAAAGCATATGGGATGTGCTACTTGCCGAGAATCAAGATCGGGGTTGTGAAACTCACCATTAAGGCATACAGAAATCACAAACCGAGAACATAGGACTTTAGGATTGAAGAAGCTCATCACCAAGGCTTATAGGAAAACTACAAGCAAAGGATATAGTACTTTTTTGGCTCACCACCAAGAAAGAATCCACCTTCTAAGGATACAAAAACCAGGAGTAATCAATTCTCTAAAGATATTCGCTCACGCAAAGAAAATCTGAAATATTCATATACTCAAAATTCACTGTCTTGCATTTAAGAATTTGTCTTATTATATAAAGGGATTATTACATAGGAAATAGGCTGAAAATTGAAGATAAGAAGCTACCTAATTAATTTAGGACATTGGAACTAGAAAAAACATAATAAAGTCATAGCAACTATAAAATGCATTAAAACACATAGAGACTTGAACTTTTGATTGGGATTATTATATAGAATATAGATTAATATGACATTGGAACTAAAAAAGCATAATAAAATCCTAATAATTATAAAATGAATCAAAACACCCAAAGACTCGAACTTTTGACGCTTGAAACCTACAGACACTTATAACTTTACTAATGACACTTCACTAGATGCAAAGTAATTAAAATAGATGTTAAATTCGCTCATCTCTTTGGGCATTCCATTAGACATCTTCAAAGAATGCCAAACAACAAAGAAATTGTCTAGAACAACCTTTGGTTGTTGGATAGCCTATTAATAGTCTCGGATTGAGAACAAACTTGTATATTGATGTCTCGGTAGCTTAGGGGCTGTTTGGCAACGTGTCAAATAGTAACCGATTACGTTTTTGTTCTCGAAGTAGTTTGGGAAAAAAATCACGTTTGGTAAAAATTTTATTCAGAACAAATTTCTATTTTTTTGTTCCCAGTAGATTTGGAATAGAATCAAGAATAAAAAAATTATTCTTGTTCTGGAACAAAATCTAAGAATCAAAACCAACTCTTCTTCCATTTTCTCTTCTTCTTCTTCTTCTTCTCTTTTTTTCTTCTTCATCAACCGCCAACCCGCACTGCCGTTCGCCCACGTCCACCGGCTGCATGGTCGCCACCGCCGATCGCCGCCGCCGGTCGCCTTGATCTGCCGCCGCCATTGGTCGGCAGCCGGTCCGTGAGCTCAATGAATGAAGGCTCGCCCGGCCACCGGCGGGGCTCGGCCACGCCATATTTGGCAAGGCCGGCCGCTTAGGTGGCAGCAGCAACCTTCTTTGAAACTAGGCAGCTAAGCCGAGTCTCGCCGGTGGCCGTGAACACCGTCGGTCAGGCGAGGAACCCAGCGGTGGCCGGGCGAGGCTCGTCTAGCCCGTCGGTGGCGGGTAGGCCTCGCCCAACCCCGGCGAGGCGGCAGCTGCGGCGAGGCTCGGCCTCGCCCGTTCCCGATGAGGACCCAGCTGCGATGAGGGCCGGCCTCGCCGAGGGGTGGCGGACGCTTGATGAGGTCGCTAGGCCCTTGTCTGGCCGGGTCGCCAAAAAGAATAGGAGAAGAAAGAAAAAAAAAAGGATAAAAGTATAAAAAATTTAAAAATTAAAAGAAATTGATTTGGAACATAATCAATGAGCGGTACCAAACGCATTCATTTGAGGAATCGAAATTTTGGACGATTCAAACGGCTTAAAATGCTTAGAACTTTCTAGGGAACAAAATGAAAAAGAATCATTTCTCATCAGAATCTACTCTGGGGAACAGAATCATTGCCAAATGCGCCCTTTATCGACAATCATGAAATCGACAACTTGTCCATTGAATAGACAACTTTTCCGAATAATCGACATCTTTCACTTGAATAGATTGTGAAGCCCAATGCTCCCCACATCAAGAATACTCGCTAATACTTGTGCATATTGTTATTATTAGTGATGAGATATTGACAAGCGTCCTAGTATTATTTACCAACTTTTTATAAATAGCCTACTAGCATTTTATTTACCACAAACAATGAAAATTTAATATATGTGAAAATCTATTAACTCTCCGAGACCCTTATTGCAAGGACATTTTCAATATGCTACTATTGTTTACAACGATGACTAAGGGCCTCATCAATAACGTATTGGAGAAGTTCCTAATTGGAAGGGACGCGATCATCCGTTTAACAGAATTTTCTGGACATTCACCGCAACAATTATTAAAGGCGAATGGCCATTATGAACACGGAGACTAAAAAGCATAGTGAAACATTGAAAAAGTTACCAATTAATAGTCAAAATAGCGCAACCCATTACTGATGCACACGTGAGAATATTTCGATAACTCGTTCAGACATTGACCGCTTGACTAATGACGATCGCTCACCACAAATTGAACCGAACCAAACCGAACGAATCGTACCAACCTATTGAAAAGGTTTCCTTATTGGAACCACCAAACAATTAATTAGCCGATTGCCTATTGACAAGGTTACCGATTGATTAATTAATTAAGTGTTTACCCGATTACTATTTTAGCAAAAATGAAGCTTTGATGAGAGGAAGAAAATTTTTTCCTCAGTTTTAGAAAAGGTATTTTTCGTTGACCGGAAAATATTTTTATTTGATCACTCATTTTCTATGCCGGAAATTATCTGTTGTTAATATTTTCTCTGAAACAAAGCTTCGTTATACATTTGAAAACTCACTAAAATCCTATTTACGTGCGCCAAGTCCTTCGTGGGCTCACACCAAACGTGAGCTAAAACTCGGCCCGGCCCGACCTCTCGCGGTCCCGCTGGAGGCCTCCTTACGTCGAGCGTCCACGGCCGACCGACTTACCAGCGCGTGAGATGCACGTCGTGTCCCCCCGTTCAACCCAATAGAAAGGCACGCCTTCGTCGAGCGCATCCACCACGTGCCTTTCTTCTCCGGCTGTGATAGGGACTCTCTCCGAATCCCGCCCCGCCACGCCGCGCTCGCGTCCCTCCTCGCGCCGCTCCCCATGCGCCGCAGAAATTGTGTAGAAAGGAGCTTGAAGATACAAATAGGACAATGAACACTGACAATATCTCTTTATTGTTCCAATCACCACAAGATCACTACTTCCAAGAAAGTAGTTGAATGGATATCCCCCGACTAAGGGATCTAAGCCTAAATTCAAGCAAAATTCAAAACATGTTCACTTATGTGAAGTTTGGTTAGTTGCTAGAAGAATGGCACTCTAAATTGTTTTCGATCGGATGGGAATCCACTGAGACATCCAAATCCATATCCATATCCCCTTCCTCATAAATTGAGGTAACGTAGTTCAGAGAAGAGAGTGAGTACTTGATTATTCTAAGGCAAGAGAAGGACCTAAGAGTACCCTTGAGACTTTATTGAATCCGAGATGGTTATGTTCTGTCTTGGAATTACCTGGTCCTATAAAGTCTAAGAAGAAAGGAAAAGAAAGTATATGCATAATTTGATAGGTCAAACTTAAAAATGTAAAAGAGCTCTGGCAAGGCTCGCATAGGCTAGGCTCACATAGGCTATGTCTTTGAGCATAGAAGGACTTAACTTCGCCATGCATAGATCTCTCCATGGGTTATATTGATGAAAGAAGTGGCTACGATGGTTCAATAAGAGTTTTCACCGAGCCGCCTTGGAGAAATGGGAGCAGAAAGGAGGTTCTAGCACTGGGCTATTGAGCATATACCACAGCACATAGTACTAGGAGCCCAAAGACCAAGACTCAATTCTTAAAAGCTCGAACTTACCCAGATGAAGAAAGCGAAATTGAAAACGCATTAAGGTAATACAAGTTGCTATCAGGATTCCCATAATTCAAGACGCTCGCTAAGAGATACTTGATTGGAAAGAGGAAGAAAGAAAGCTTGAATTGACTTGCTAGGATTGAAAGAAAGATGAAAGTCGGTCTTCTATCCTTGCTTCAACTTTTTGAATGAGGAAAATAGAATATGGAATTTTTAGTATATTTTAATATAAAAAGAGTACATGGAGAGCATATTTAAAGGCTTTAATAGATGACTATCTAACGAAATCAAATTAGATATGCATAATCAAAATATGTTTGAGGAAATAGCAAGTAGCCTATGCGACTAGCTTGCGAAATAGTAGAGTGACATGGTCTATATCGCTAGCATCGTAGCACAAAATGGCCTATAGCTTAGGAAAATAGTTATTGAGCGATGCAATTTGTGTGGTTGTATCGAAAGAACAAGCCCCTCCATGACTAAATCAAGAAAATCAAATAAGATGACCAATTGACTTGTGGAATTTTTGGATATTTCGATGGATGTAAATGAGTTAATGTTGAAAGCTTCAACAAATGATTATCTAAGAAAATCCAAATAAGACATACATAATCAAAATAAATATAGAAAATAAGAGGAATATCTTAATACAAGATATCTAAATATATCTATTAATATCAGCGAGTTGATCATATGTGGAATTGAAAAAAAGACACACCTAAAAATCTCGTTGAGATATTTTGTTAGTGTCGCATGATCGCAGTGATCACGCACCACGTGTAGTTCCATGGGATCCCACGTACCATGTATAGTTTTCCCCTCTCCAACTTGCAAGTGCTTCACGTGAAATCACACAACCGGAAAAAAAAGGAAAATAAACTGAAACGACAAGCCACAGACAAATCGAAACGTCATGAAACATGAGGCGACTGAGATTTATTTTTGATACTGCTTTAGATGAGACCAATTGAGCTCAAAGTTCAAGTGGTCATGTTTCACGTTATCTTAGGTGATTGCGTATGATAAGGGGCCCTGAGATAAAAATCAATGATGAGCAATGTAGGACAAATCAAATCCCAGAAAGCCATCCTCATTCGAAAGGTTTTTCCCCATATATTTTACCCATTCGGCTCGTTAAAAGGTGCTTCTCCTTTCCATCACTTTCACCGAATGAAATATATGGCAAACTATTGCAGAGGGTCTATACGTGTGGAGTCACGCATTTTATTGAATGATTTAGAAGAAAGAAGAAAAAGAATATGTCGATCTCATCTTAATCCGAAGAAAAATGGAAAAAAAAAGTTCCCTTCGAAACAAAAACTGGAGAGATAAAAGGAAATTGTTCGGTTTTTTGGATAATTGTTGACAGGATATGCGAAATGCATCTGCAATTCTTTGTTGAGTTTACTGCAATTTAATGTCTAAAATTTTGCATTAGCAGTAGATGGGGGACATACTAAAACTTGCTATCTAGAGTCGATAGCACGGTTTTCACTCAAATTAGGAAAAACAAATACTATCTACGATCATTATTGTAATCTTCTAAAGTAACGGGTGTCTTTTTAATAAAAACCTTTGTCAATATTTATTTTTTGGTTGAATCGTCAATAATGCGGAAATCAATGGATCTTTACAATCAGATAAATGTGAGAGAATGAAATTACTAGAGAAATAAACGGAAAAAAAAAAAAAATGGTGGAAGAACTAGCCGCAAAAAATCCCTAAACGATTGGAGAATTATGGCAGTGTAATCGCTCACGTGCTCCAAATACTTTCCAATCTTACATTGCACCCAAAACCACAGTATTTAGTCAAGTGGCACTCAGTTCCCGTTGCCAACGGGTCACATTCTCCAGCAAGGTCCTCTGGCCAACAAACTTTACGAGTGTTTTTTTCCTTCAGACTAAAACAACATCCCACAAACTTTTGGGGTTATGCCAGCATTACAGTTTTTGGACTATTATTAAAATAATTGCAAGTTATGAGTCACAAATTCCTGAAAGAATCGACCCCACAACAAATATAACTATTTGTAATTCAAAATGGGCTATTATTCTCATGATAAATTAGATAATCATGTAAGCATTTTTCTATTGTATAATATGAAAGTGAGCCTGCAAATCAGAAATTGGTCAAAACCAAAAGGAAACTTCCTTCGTTATATCTTTTTGAAGGTTTCAGCCAAGAGCAATAGGGAGTTTATTTTCTTATTTTTCACACAATAAAGGTCACGATGATCTGCGAGAACTTTCCAATCCAATTTCGGATAATATTTTGTTCAGCAATGCAAACTCTTGACATAATGCAACACATGAAACATCACGCAAGTCTTATAAACATATTAAGTTCTAGTCTTTAGCTTGTACCGATGGCCTCAAAGAGCAACTTATACATGTTGATGAGATTTAAGTTCTAGTTACTAAACAGGAAATTCCCTGACATCCTAATAAACTTTGCCAACCTGAAAAGCGACGCAACAGTGCATGGAGAATTGTATAATTTAGTCAAGCAGCACCACGGGCCAAACAGCACCTCCACGAGTGTTAGTTTCTCTTCTTCAGACTAAAATCGATATCCCACAAACTTTGTATATTAATAATAAAGAAAGTGAGACCCCCAAATCAGGAAATTGACCAAACAAATAGGGAAAACTTCTTTTGTTATTTCTTTGAAGATTTCGGCCAAGAGTAATAGGGGTTGACTTCCCATCTTTCACAATAAAGGCAACAACGGTCCGGACTTTCCAATCTAATTTCGAGTCATATTCTGTTCAATGATGCAAAATTCAAGACATAATGTAACACATAAAACATCTTATAAGTCTCATGAACATGTCAAGTTCTAATCTTTAGCCTGAACTGATGGTCCCAAAAAGCAACTTACAATGTTGGTGGGATTTGAATGGTTGGCAACTAGTTATTGAGCAGGTAATTTCCCAACGTCCTAATCACCTGTAACCCTGAAAAGTGACACAACAATGCCTGGAGAATTGTATATTTTCTAAATCTCACTAGATAAATTGGAAATGTACACGGACAAAGATGTTCCACTCTTGCTATTGACATGACATGGTCAAGATCTTACTAAACAAAAGAAAATGTTGTATATCTATAATCAAATTACTTTATCTTACACGATAAGATGGCGTAGTAACCAATATTCTCTTTCGGCTCTTCAAAATGTATTTGTTAGAGTATTTAAAAATTTAACTACGCCTTTCATCTGCAAGCTTTAATCTTTAGAACACTTGATAGTGGTTCAAACAAAAACTCTAACAATATTAGTTATCTCTTTGTTTAATGGGTTTCTTTTTGTGGATAAAAGACTCTTCCTCCAAAAAGTCTTCTCGAGATGCTAATATGCTTAAGAGGCCTATCCCCTTAATGTGACTTTGATATTCGTCTGTTAAGATATGCAAGACAAAAATCTTACCATCTTGTCATGGGTAGGTCACAAGAGGAAGGCCGAATTCGAGCTCATGTATATACCCAATTAGATATTATTTCGCTCGTAAAGGTTAAGCTACAAAGTTATTAATAAGGTAGATATATTATTAACTTCTTCATACCCCAAGTGATATTGAAAGTGAGTCTCTGAATTTTCTTCGTCACCCAGCACGTTCACGGCTTAGCGGGTTCTTCATAAAGATGCTTTTCCATTTCCGCCTGCCGTTCGAACAAAGTCCTGGGGGCCTGAGGCTGAGGAAATTGAATTCCCTGAGGTGGGTAATCAAGGTCGACGATGCTTTTCCATCTTTAGTTGCGTAACGTGGAGGGAGACTTGAAGGGGGACAATCGAACCAAGAGGGGAGGATTACCAAAAAAAAACCTATTGCAATTGTGTCAATTGGGCCATAAACTTTTTTTTTACCAATTTAGTCCTAAACCTTTTACAATTGTGTCAATTGATCCATTCGGCCAAAATTGACCAGCCGGGCGTCGCCGTGGGCCATGGCGGGGGCGCAGTGAGGCAATTTTTTTTTTTGAATTTTTTGAATTTTTTTGAATTTTTAATTTTTTTCTTTTTTTTTTTTTTTTTTTTCACAACTTCTTCTTCCTCTAGCCCGGCGCGGCTAGAGGTGAGTGGGCCGCCGAGGTCAGCCTCGCCGGCCACCGGCGAGGCCCCCCCCGCGCAATCCAATGGTGAAGCGAGCCTCGCCCGGCCGCCGCCGAGGACCGGTTGCGATCACGGACGGCAAACCCGCCGTCAGTATTTGGCGACGGCGAGCGCCGCCCAATGACGGCGGCATCACCGACCACGAGTGAGGACCATCGCCGGTCATCTCGAGGGCGTCCTGGAGGGTGCGTGAAGAGTTCGAAGGGGGGCGGGGGCCACGGCCCGGTCGCCGACGACCGAAGCACGAGAGGTCGCTATTTGGCGATGGTCTCGCCGACGGCCGGTCAAGCCGCTAGTGGCCGACGGGCGAGCCTCGCCGGCCCGCCGGCCTACAGCCGGGCTGGAAGAAGAAGTGGGAAAAAATCAAAAAATTAAAAATATAAAATTGCCTCGCCGGCCACTGACTGTCCCGGCCGGCCAATTTTGGCCGGATGGACTGAATTGCACAATTTAAAAGGTTTAGGACTAAATCGCAAGAAAAAAAAAAAAAAAGTTTAGGACCGAATTGGCACACCGCAATGTGCTTCAAGCATTTTCAGAATTTCCGAACCAAGAGTACACGACATAGTATGGCGTGGTCCTGCGTTATCATTTGATGAGGATTTCAGGTGCGTTCGAAAGACTTAATAAATCTTTTCGACATTCCCCTCCGTAGATTCTCCACCAAAGGTTGTTAAAATAAAGGGAGAGAGAAAGTGAAAAAGAACTTTAACTTCGCATGCCATTGGGATTCTCTCTTTGCTCCTGCAAACTGCTAATCCGTGCCGTCTTGCACATCTTTAGTGAGTAGTTCGCACCTCCACCTCCATCTCCCAATGATTCATCTTGAAGGAAAGATGATCGATGGCTCGTGTTACGATATCGTAAGATGTCATGTTGGAGATGGATTGCGATGACGCATGTAGTGGAACTTCAACCACTCACGTAGAAAAAGAAGAAGAGACTAATGGATTGAGACCTCCGTGCAGCAGAGAGGGTAATGCTACATTTTCACTTTGTCCAGAGGAGTCATAAGCCAAATTCAAACCAGCGACTGGATGTGTTTTCACTACCATTCTTTTGTCCTTTCCTCCTCCTTCTCTGAGCAAAGTTTCTGCTGCAACGTCCGTCGCGCCGTTGCGAACTAGAGGATGCCATGGAGGCCCACCTTCGACATGAGGTCATGGACGACCACCATCATCGATTAGAAGGTCCATGACTTTTTTTCTTTTGGGTCGAAGGCGATGACGTTGTGAGATCTAAGAAGGCGTGACTAAGACGAGTAGTGGAGGCAGGCTAAGAGAGATAAAAGCAGGGAAAGAGAATGTTGGGCCATGGCGTGATTAGGCGCAATTGCATAAAAAGTTTTTGAGGTGACAAGAAAAGCTCCAATTATCCTCCCTTGTAGAAGATCCAGCAATGATAAAGAAAAATAACCATTAAAAAAGAAAACTTCCTTTCTCATTATTCTATGATAATAGTCAAGTTAAAAATTTAACTAGAATTTAAACTGGGGGTGAGCATGGTTCCTCGAACTTGAGAACTAGATTAGTAAACCTCTTCTATCTGGTGTTCCAAAAAATTAGGAACTTTTTTGTAAGTTCTAATTTCTAGGTTGGTGGAACCCGAAACCTGAAACTTACAACTTATCATCTAGAACCTAAAGCATATTTTTGTATTTTTCTTGGTTCATGCTTTCGCGAGATCTTACGATGTTTTGTAGCATTTGATGATAAGTGTATAATCCGAAACCACTAGTCTCAATTTCCATCTTATGATTAAGACTTTTACTTTGTTAATATTTATATTTTTCTTAAATGATAATATAGTTGTGCATAAGAATTAGTAGTAAATAATAGTCATTAAAAGTGATAATCTAGCTTGTTCAATTAATAATACATTTGGAATCTAGGGGACTTTGGAATTGACTTTGAAACTTGTGACATGGCGGGTTCTAGATTTCAAGATATAAAGGAGTAGGTTCAGTTTCAAAATGAGGTTTCGCTCCAATGAATAGGTTTTAGGTTTTTGGAATATGTACAGAACTTGGAACTACTCACCCATAATTTGAACTTTGGGATTAAAAGATGATCTGACGTGTTATCGACACTCTTTGTGTTAAAATTTCAAATGATAACATTACTGACAATTGTCAAAAAAATCATAAACCTATTATATAGGAGTTAACTTAGTCCTAAACTTTTTAATTTTGTTAATTTAGTCTTAAACCTTTTGATGATTTACTAATTTAGTTATTATAGTCAATTTTGGCTGGAAATTATTGATGTGGACATTAGCTAATCACTAGTGGTCTTTTGTCGCGTTGGTAATGCGCGTGGATAATTTTTCCTTTTATAAATCATTCTTTTTTTTTTTTTTTTTTATTTTTTACGAGGTCAATGTAGTTTTTCTAAAGGAAAAGAAAGGATAAAAAAAAAAGAAGAAAGGAACAAAAGGAAAAAAAAAAAAAAGCATAAATTATTCACATAAGCATTGGTCATAATATGTAAGATGGCCAATGGCCGATCAACGTGTGCGTCAACGATTTCACCAAAATGTTTAAGACAAGATTGGTTCAATCAAAATCTTTGAGTTAGGCTATTGTGTAATAGACTTTGGACCTTTTGGACAATTATCCCCATTTTTAGGATATTCTATTTATTATCGTATATTATGCTTCTTATTTTTAACTACTATTACGATTTTCTGCATTCTTGATTGAAGGGGATATCCTCCTTCATGCTTTAATTATTAAGATTCAACATGAATATTGTTCCGTATAAACTGGACTTTAGAGAAGAACGAAAAAGTAGACCTCTATAACTCCATGTCCACCCTGCCCCACCCCCATTTGGGTACTCTCTCTCTCTCTCTCTCTCTCTCTCTGCGCGCGCAGCCATTTCTATCAAAGATCGAAGTTGCTTGAAAACGACATGCAAAGGCAGGAGGCGCGCCCGGCTGCATGGATGCATGTATTTGACCTTTCCATATGAGATTTCGACAGATTTCAATAATTTTTAATAATCCCCTTCCCCTCACTTTTTTTTCTCTTTTTTTCTTTTCTTTTTTTTTGATTCAAAGGGCCGGCAGGGCCACCAACCACTAGCCGATGGCCGGCGACCACTGGGCGAGGTTGCGGCCCACACCCAAGGAAGACATGGGTGGCTGGTCCTTTGCTGTCAAGATTCAAACCAAAAAGAAAAAGGAAAAGAAAAGAAAAATATAAACAAATTCAAAATCACTGTAGGATTTAATTGATAAAATTTAAAATGGTTTAGGATTGATTGACAAATTAAAATGTTTATGATTGAATTACGTATGGCGAAAATATATTTGGGCTTTTTGGATAATTTTCCCCTTATAGAGATTTTATGAGATTTTTGTTTTTGAGAGCAATGAAATCATTGAGTGTAAAAAGCCTAAAAGAATTTGGTCGATCTGAGTTTGGGAGGGAGGAAATTATGTTGGAAATTTCGGCCTTTTGAAGTTGATGCAAGGAGAGCTATAATAGAGTCCACTAAGTCCATACAATTTAACACCTGATCTCGACTCAATTTGGTTATGCACAACCGGATATTCGAATTCGATTGATCATTCAACTCGTGCCCGACTCTAGTCAACAATAGATAAGGGCGACAACATCCTCCACTCTTGTCGTGAATCCAATCATATAACCCAGCTCGTCGATCGACTCTAGCTTCACGACAAACAGAATGTGCAGGCTGAAAAGAATAAAAGGGAGCGACATGCAAAAAGCGTCATGAGGGAGGACAAGGCGCGTATTGTACAGCAATCTCCGCGTCGGATAAATCTGTCTTGGCATGGTCATTTTAACTATGATCTGTACCACTTGCCAAACATCCAATTGTCTTCTTCGCCGAGTCTATAAATGGGGCGGGACGTATCTCATTGCATTATCGAGCTCCTACATCGCTCCCTGCGTCTCTCTGTCGAACGACTTCCAAGCTTTTCAGAGATAATCATGGCTTGCTCAACTGCAGCGACGACGACAATGTCGAGGAGTACTGCTGTTCTGGTCGTGTTCTGGGCTCTCTTTACGGGCTTTGATGCCGCGTTCTTCATGCAGCATTACCAGCTACGTCAGGGAACGAGATGAACAGTGGTCATCGCCACACCTTTCATGCTGCGGATGGTGGTTACGAGCTTTATGTCAGCACGAGAATACCGGTCCTCCTTGATATGGCTGCACCCGAAGGACTTGGTCAAGCGGCACCCGGAGGACCTAATCCACACCACAACTGGTAATAGCCATCAGTCTTACATGGCCTTGTTTGACCCTTGGGAAGATCCATCTATTGCATGCATCCATTAAAGGAGTTGATTATAATAAGGGTTTGTGTGGTGACGATGAGTTATATGTCAACGGATTTGATCCCTTCAGTTCAGTCGTGGAGGAGGCGTGGAGTCCAAATCCATTTATGAAAGGGACGTTTAAGATTTTCTTGAGCAATTTGAGTGTATGCATATCCAATTTCTAATAACATTAATGAGAACTACTTTCATCAGTTCTAGGTGAACGCAAAAAGCTCTCATGTAAAATGTGTGATCTATTGGGAATGATCAAGAGTTTACACACGAATTGATTGTTCGTGATATTATCGATGTTCATGATCTTAAGTAATCTTTATTCATAAGATGTGATCCATATCAATAGTTACGCATGGAAATACATGTGTTTAATTCTACCAATCACAAGAAGTTATTATAGAGACCTAGCAATATTTTCCCACGTTCTCGATCACCTATTATGCTTCACCATCTATTATGTGCTAACCAACAAGTTCATTTTCTTTTCTGAATAAAAGCCTTGTAATAATCTTTTTATGACTAAATGTAATTCACAATCCACCAAATTGACCTTGGCATGGGCTCGAGACCACCGGACCGCATGATCTAGTCTAATTCTCAAACAAAGTTTGAAATTAATTGATTTGTCAATTATCTATCAGTCTAAAAATCCTGCATATAATCTTTTATTGCACACCAACAATATGATGCTGGAATATTTTCCAAAGCATAAGGCATTTGGAGAACCCTCTCTTCTATCAACAATTAAGAGAATTGATATGGATGCGAGATGGGTGAGAGTTGTTTTGGTGACATTATTGATAATCACTCAAAAACAACTCTTCTATCAACAACCAAGAACACAGGACTGCGGTATTGAAGAAGCTCATCACCAAGGCTTATGGGAAAACTACAAGCCAGGATAGTGTTTTTTTGGCTCACCATCAAGGAAGAATCCACCTTCTAAGGACACAAAAACCAGGAGTAATCAATTCTCTAAAAGATTCGCTCACACAAAGAAAATCTCAAATATTCTTATACTCAAAATTCACATCTTGCATTTAAGAATTAAGCCTTATTATATAAAGGGGATTATTACATAGGAAATAGACTGAAAATTGAAGAAAAGAAACTACCTAATTAATTTAGGACATTGGAACTAGAAAAACATAATAAAGTCATAGGAACTATAAATGCATTAAAACAGCTAGACACTTGAACTTTTGATTGGGATTATTATTATATATGGGAAATAGATTAATATGACATTAGAACTAAAAAAAAACATTATAAAATCCTAATAATATAAAATGCATTAAAACACCCAAAGACTTGAACTTTTGACGCTTGAAACCTATAGCACACTTATAACTTTACTGATGTTGACAAGATGCAAAGTGCAATTTAAAATAGATGTTAATTCGTTCGTCTCTTTTTGGGCATTCAATAGACACTTCAAAGAAAGCCAAACAACAAAGAAATTGTCTAGAACAACCTTTGGTTGTTAGATAGTCTATTAATAGTCTCGGATTGACAGCAAACTTGTACATTGATGTCTCGGTAGCTAATCAACAACCATGAAATTGGCAACATGTCCATTGAATAAACAACTTTTCCGAATAATCGACATCTTTCACTTGAATTGGATTGATGAAGCCCAATGCTCACGTCTAGAATTCTTTAATACTTGTGCTTATTGTTATTATTAGTGATGAGATATTGACAAGCGTCCTAGTATTATTTACCAACTTTTATAAATATCCTACTAGCATTTTATTTACCACAAGCAATGAAAATTTATAATATGTGAAAATCTATTAAATCTCGAGACCCTTATTGCAGGACATTTTCAATATGCTACTATTGTTTACAACGATGACTAAGGGCCCTCATCAATAACGTATTGGAGAAGTTCTAATAGGAAGGGATGCGATCATCCGTTTAACAGATTTTTCTGGACATTCACCACCGCAAACAATTATTAAGACGAATGGCCATTATGAACACGGAGATTAAAAAGCATAGTGAAACATTGAAAAACTTACCAAGTATTGTCAAAATAGTCGACCCATTACTGATGCACACGTGAGAATACTTTGCTAACTCATTCGGACATTGACCGTTTGGCTAATTAATGATGATCGCTCACCACAGAACCCGAACCAAATCGAACCGAACCGAACCGTACCGTACCAACTGCTTGAAAATGTTTCCTTACTGGAACCACCAAGCAATTAATTAGCCGATTGCCTATTGAAAAGGTTACCGATTGATTAATTAATTATGTGTTTGCCAATTACTATTTTAGCGAAAATGAAGCTTTGACGAGAGGAAGAAGATCATTTTCCTCAGTTTTAGAAAGGTATTTTCCGTTGATCGGAAAATATTTTCTTTGTTCACTCATTTCTATGCCGGAAATTATCTGATGGTAAAAATTTCCTGTGAAACAAAGCTTCGCTATACATTTGAAAACTCACTGAAATCCTATTAACGTGTGCCAGCCAAGTCCTTCGTGGGCTCACAACCAAACGTGGGCTAAAACTCGGCCCGGCCCGGCTCCGGCCCGGCCCGACCTCGAGCGTCCACTGCCGACTTACCAGCGTGAGATGCACGTCGTTGTCCCCGCTCAACCCAACTGACACGGCACGCACGCCTCCGTCGAGCGCATCCCCACGCGCCTTCCTTTCTCCCGCCGCGACTGGGACTCTCTCCGCATCCCGCCCCTCCTCGCCCCGCACCCCACGAGCCGCAGAAGCAAGCTTGCCGATTGGCCACGTGGGCTCCACGCCCCGCGCACGCGCTGATTCGACGCGCGCTCTCCCCGGCTCCACCCGGTCAGGAGCGTTGATGTAATGGCGGACGCGCTCGAGCGGACCCCAGACGCGGGTTTGACTCGAGTGCGAGGCACGGACGCACGGGCACCGTCCACCTGTAAGATAAGGATAGAGATTGGCGAGTCTAGAGAGAGAAAGTGCTCTGCCCCCCGAACTAGCGAGAGAGAGAGAAAGAGAGAGACTCGAAAGATCCTCTCGGCTAGAGAGAGAGAGAGAGAGAGCGCGAGCGAGTCGAAGATCCGATCGAAGCTGAAGGGAGGCGGCGATTCCGCAGCCCTAATTCCGGTCGCCGGTGTGGTGTTCTTCCGGTAAGCCCTAATCACCTCTGTTCCTTCGAGCCGCGAGCCGCGAGCCGCGGGGGCCGAACCCTGGTTGTCCGTGGGGAATTCGCCGATCTGTTGCCGCGGGGGAGGTTTCGCCGGCGGGATTAGGTTTTTGGGGATTGCTTTTCCCCGGCCGGAATGTGCTGAGCCGGAACCGATCTGGGGGATCTCGTGTCTGCCTTGGCCGTATATTCGCGAGGGTTTATTTAGTTCGATTAGGGTTTCTGGAGTTTCATGTATGGCTTCGGGGCCTATTGTTGGAGGTGATGACGGAGCGAGGGAGAAGCAGAGGTTTGGGGAGAGCAAGGTCTACACGAGGAAATCATTCAAGGGTTTGAAAAAGACGCCGCCGCTGCAAACAATACCAATACCGAGCCCGACGCCAACGCGCGAAGGGCCACCGCGGGACGCCAACGCGAACGCGGACGCCCCTGCCGTGAACGCTGACGCCGCGGGACGCCCCTGCCGTGAACTTGGGCAATGATATTGAGAACCACGACGCTGGAAACGGCGCAAAGCAAGTTCCTTCCCAAACTATTGCTTCTGAGGATGACAACTCCGCGCAACAACTGCCTAGTTCCCACGTAGATGTGGCCTCGGAAGATTCTGGGTGCCGACCGGCGAGAACCTGTGGCTGCGGCGCCGAGCCCCAGGAACTTCCTTCCGGAATGGTTCCATGGTGACGACGGGTCTCGATGGTAAAGTTAAGATTAATTTATCTTCTCGGTCGAAGCAAGAAATTCGCGATCTACGTAGGAAGCCTTCAGAGCGAGCTTCTTACTGTGAGGAACTTGGTGAAGAAGATTGAGGACAAGAGGGACAGAGTATCGGTTTCGGTCACTCGCGTCAGTTGGCGAATGAGCAGGCCAGTTAATGGTCCAAGAATGGTTCACTCTGAGGTGGGCTCCGTTGGTGTTCCTCCTCGTGAGAATCGGGCTTTGAATCAGCTGAGCATATCTGTTTTCGAGAATAGTCAGGGGATGACTGATAGCTTGGAGAAGGAGAAGAGGACACCAAAAGCTAACCAGTTCTATAGGAATTCT